>BTPG01000007.1:130130416-130352916 GCA_036245525.1 Semisulcospira habei
AATCTCCTGCTGTAGGGTGTTGGCGCTGAAAGGGTTAACTTGTAGCAGAAAGCCTGCTGATGGGTTAAGCGAAGCCACCTAAGCTACAGCCACTAAATAATGGTCTTTAAGGGCATGTAGTTTCTCATAAGAGTGGTTGCTCGAAACAGGTGCTGCTGTAGTAATCGCAATAATTGAAATGTAATCGTTAACCCTTTGTGTGTCGCTCCCACCTGGGTCTGCCCTGGGGGACTTGGGTGGGGTTAACTACTTTTTAATTCCCCAGGGACACCCTGGTCGGCCCCACAGGGTAGGTTTTCCCCTCTATTCTGGGGCATGTGTTTCTGTCTACCCTTGGTCCATTCACCTGTATTTTCCTTTTTAAAACTCTCCCTACTGTCTGCGCTGCCTGTAGCTCTTGATATTGGATGGTCTTAGGATTATTTAGCATATTAGACCGGCTGGCGACATACATTCAATATTCTGGGTTTTCTTGGGTTTTTTTTTCACAAGCATTGCAGGCACGTCCTAAAAGTCTTTTTGCTGTTGGGACATTAAGTAATGTACAACCAACCAACCTTTGTGTGTCGGTACCCCACCCGGGTCTGCCCTGGGGGACTTGGGTGGGGTTAGGTATTTTTTAGTTCCCAGGGTCACCCTGGTCAGCCCCACAGGGTGGGGTTTTCTCTCTATTCTGGGGCATGTGTTTCTGTCTACCCTTGGTCCATTCACCTGTATTTGCCTTTTTAAAACTCTCCCTACTGTCTGCACTGCCTGTAGCTCTTGATATTGGATGTGTGTTGCTAAATGGTCTTAGCTTTATTTAGGCCCCATGTGTTAGGTTTATTTAATGTATTTGACCGGCTGGCGACATACATTCAATGTTCTGTTGTTTTTTTTTTTCACAAGCAGTGCAGGCACGTCCTGAGAAAGCCTTGTTGCTGTCGGGACGTTAAGCAATGTACAATCAATCAATCAACCATTCACCTGTATTTGCCTTTTTAAAACTCTCCCTACTGTCTGCACTGCCTGTAGCTCTTGATATTGGATGTGTGTTGCTAAATGGTCTTAGCTTTATTTAGGCCCCATGTGTTAGGTTTATTTAATGTATTTGACCGGCTGGCGACATACATTCAATGTTCTGTTTATTTATTTTTTTTCACAAGCAGTGCAGGCACGTCCTGAGAAAGCCTTGTTGCTGTCCGGACGTTAAGCAATGTACAATCAATCAATCAATCCCTACTGTCTGCACTGCCTGTAGCTCTTGATATTGGATGTGTGTTGCTAAATGGTCTTAGCTTTATTTAGGCCCCATGTGTTAGGTTTATTTAATGTGTTTGACCGGCTGGCGACATACATTCAATGTTCTGTTTAGTTGGTTGTTTTTTTTTCACAAGCAGTGCAGGCACGTCCTGAGAAAGCCTTGTTGCTGTCGGGACGTTAAGCAATGTACAATCAATCAATCAATCAATTTGTGTGTCGGTAGCGGTTTTAGTTGCGATGATTCCAATAAGAATGACCGCGACTAAAACCGCTACCAACACACAAGGGGTTAAGTTTGCAGGATAAGTCACAGAAATGCAAAAATTTGTGTTTGGCACCACAGCTGTCTTGGCAGCTCCTGGGCTCTGGCGTAGCTTTCTATCACAATGTTTTTGCCAGGGGTAAAAACAGGCAATAGCGATGTTGCCAATCTTCACCCATGCAGATGTTTTGTTGTCCGATTACAGGTACGCCCCACCCGGGTCTGCCCTGGGGGACTTGGGTGGGGTTAGGTATTTTTTTAGTTCCCAGGGTCACCCTGGTCAGCCCCACAGGGTGGGTTTATCTCTCTATTCTGGGGCATGTGTTTCTGTCTACCCTTTGTCCATTCACCTGTACCCCACCCGGGTCTGCCCTGGGGGACTTGGGTGGGGTTAGGTATTTTTTAGTTCCCAGGGTCACCCTGGTCAGCCCCACAGGGTGGGTTTTTCTCTCTATTCTGGGGCATGTGTTTCTGTCTACCCTTTGTCCATTCACCTGTATTTGCCTTTTTAAAACTCTCCCTACTGTCTGCACTGCCTGTAGCTCTTGATATTGGATGTGTGTTGCTAAATGGTCTTAGCTTTATTTATGCCCCATGTTGTAGGTTTATTTAATGTATTTGACCGGCTGGCGACATACATTCAATTTTCTGTTTAGTTTTTTTTCACAAGCAGTGCAGGCACGTCCTGAGAAAGCCTTGTTGCTGTCGGGACGTTAAGCAATGTACAATCAATCAATCAATCCATTCACCTGTATTTGCCATTTTAAAACTCTCCCTACTGTCTGCACTGCCTGTAGCTCTTGATATTGGATGTGTGTTGCTAAATGGTCTTAGCTTTATTTAGGCCCATGTGTTAGGTTTATTTAATGTATTTGACCGGCTGGCGACATACATTCAATGTTCTGTTTAGTTTTTTTTCACAAGCAGTGCAGGCACGTCCTGAGAAAGCCTTGTTGCTGTCGGGACGTTAAGCAATGTACAATCAATACAATCAACCGATTACAGGTACAGTAACACCACCTATCACATCGACGACATTGACTGGGACGCGCGTCCCACTGACAGCTTCCAGAAGAGGGATGGAACCACCATCTCTTTCAAGGACTACTTCCGCAGGGTGGGTATTTTGCCTGTGCCGCCATAGCCCGCACTGTCCTAATTGCGAATGGCGTAGATTCTCTTGAGCCCCTGCCGCTGCAGGGGCTCGAGTGATCCTGTGCGATGTGCAGATGATAGCAAGTGTGGAGGAGATACTCCGGCCAGCTTCAGTGTAAACTGGCCTGGGCACAGGATTTGTGCAGACCAACAGAGACCCGCATTGTCTTTACGAAGTTTTGCCTGCTAGATGCTGTTTTCCTTCGTAGACCTATTACATGTAAGTTCAGCATCATGTTAACTCATTCTACCCCATCACCGAAATCCCCAAATGTTGCCGTTGTCCTCTGAAGACTGCACTCTAGTGCAGGACACGGATCGACCATGATAATTCAAGGGTGATGCCAGAATAGCTTGGCGCCCATAGGCGCCAAGCTGTTCTGGCATCACCCTTGAACTATCATGGTCGATCCTTATCTTAGTTATTTGGTTAGTTATTTGGGTTTAACGCCGAGCAGGCGACTAAGGCCATCTCACGGCGGGATCCTTATCTTGCTGTGGTGTGTCTGGGGTAGAAAGAGTTAACTCACAAAGCCCTTAATGCTTCAATAGGGTGTGGTTCGACCATGATAGACGCCAAGCTATTCTGACACCACCCTTGAACTATCACGGTCGATCGGTCTCCTGAACTGTGATGCAGACCTCAAAGGAGATCTTTACCATAATGTGATAATTTCATCCACAGGATATCATGAGTTAAGATAAATTCAATTTGACTTTAAGACTCTCATTTACTGTGATATTTTCAGACTGACTTGTATTTTCATGGTATCGTACATAGTTTGTGTTAGCAGCATTTTAAATATTTTAAATATTCACTGTGTGTGTTTGCAGTCATATGAGTACGAGATAATGGTGGACGAACAGCCCCTGCTTGTGTCACGGCCGAGGAGACAGCAAGGACAGACTGACAACATCATGCTGGTGCCGGAGTTGTGCCTCATGACCGGTACGCCATTCATCCAGGGTCAGAACCCTGTCTCTGCTGAGATAAGAGGGGAGATGTAGATTGATCCTCACGAGCCCCTGCAGTGGCAGCAAGAGGCATAGAACCCCATGAACGCATGCAAAAGCAGGGGCGCAAGAGGACCTGTGCCTCATGCTGACACCACTTTGTAATTGTATGCACACTCTTTGTGCAGCTCAGGCCTAAGCATTCAAATATTGCAGAAACCCAGTGTGTGAATACAGGCTAGGAAATGGTTAACCCTTTGCGTGTCGGTTGCGGTTTTAGTCGCGATGATTCCTGTAGGAATCATCGTGACTAAAACCGCTACCGACTTAAAGGGTTATCCTGTGCATACGAATAAAGAATACGGGTGGCTGCATGAGCTAAGAGAAATAAGAAAGTACTTTACAAAGACTCCAGATTCTCAGGAGCCAAATAGATGCTCTAAAACTATCTATTTTTAATCACATACACCCACTACTCTCTCAGCGCTATCATAATTTCCACATCACTGGCATCAAAACCATATTTTGAAACAAACACTGGCTCATGAGAATCATCATCTGTATTGACGAGTAAAATAATTGACCCAATTACCCATTGTCTTAAGTTGACCTTAATTAATTACTAATTACGGTCATTAACGTCCACATGGTCGTTTTTCTCAAATCAAACCAAAATCCTGTTAGTGCACTCTATAATAAACTAATGACTTTTTACACACACCCCTGTCAGAGTCAATTTCTGAGAAACATGATTTTCTCAAGTAAAACTTTATACGTTACTAACAAGTTACAACTAACTTTTAAAAACCTGCAGAGGTAACCTTTAAGTGAGTTGCTATAAGAACTTATTAATTACTTATCATAAGAACTTATTAATTACTTACTGTAAGTTCTTATAAGTTCTTACAACAACTTGACTTAAGTCACAACTTACTCGGTCAGATTTGCCAAGATACAAGGACAATAAAAAAACTTTTTTTTTCTCAGTAATACTCGGGTGGTGGTGCTGATGGGACTAAATAATCAGGCACAAGTGGTGTAAATGACGTGTCATCTCTATGCAAAGCATATGACAAAAATATTGATTGATTACCAAATCTGATTTTTATTTGTTTAAAAGATTGTGTAGTTTTTCTGTGGTTTCCTGAACACCGATCCTTTTTCCCTCTGCTAAAAAACTAGCCTTTAGTTCTTCAACATTCACGGGAGATTGACTACGCATTTTATTTTGTATTTCAGATTTCTGTTTCTTGTAATTATTTAAATCATCCTGGACTCGCTTAAATTCTTCATCATCAATAAAATTATCATTCAATGCCTTACTGATAATAAGTTTCATACTGCTCAACTTTGCACCAGCGAGCGTACTCAATGCTTCATGTTTCTGTAATTTTGTGTGAAACCTTTTGTTTAAGGCTTCCAAACCAAAACAAGTCAGGCATGTAGCAACGCTAACACCCTCAATTGCAATTCCAGCCAAACTTCCAATTCCTGTGGCAAACAGAACAACACCCCCTACAGAACATCCAGCTGAAACTGCACCAATAGCCATAGAAGTGTTTTGAACATAATTGAAAACGGTCTTATACCTCCTTTTACATCTGGAGTACCTAGCCTCTTCACTTTCCAAATATTTAATTGCTTCTGTAATATTTAATCTGAATGCGTCTACTGGTAATGTTTTATCTGATGCAATTGGCACAGCTGTCACCTGTGGATCAGGTGCAAGCGTTGTTTTAGTCATCACACAGCCCTGAAAATGGCGAGTAATTTACTCGCCATGGCGAGTGAATTTTTTATTTGGCGAGTAAAAAAAAATACTCACTCGCCAAATGCGAGTGCGCTCGTGCGTTTTTCAATTCAACGGCTAACCGCCAGCCGAACATCAGGTACGCCGGCGCGTGACCTGACCGCACCGCGAGTCGCCTACATCACTTTGCGGCAGTAGCCGAACACGTCACTCGAACTGTGAGTATCATAACAGTGGTCGGTGAGAGTCGTTCTATTTTTAGTGACGAATTGGTTCGTTTAGCGGCTCGCTCAGTCGCGGCTGCGTTCAGAATCGACCCGACGCCGGCGTCCGTGCGAGTGTAACAGGGCGGGTAAACTGTTAGTTTATGTGTGGCGTCAGCATGTTATTACAAAGTGCGCGTTGAACGCGTTACTTGCTGTGACGTCACCGTACATACTATTATGGGATACGGCATCGTGCGTTTCGCTTTCGATCTAGAACGAAGTTGTACTGACATGGCGGAGAAAAAACAAAGGAAGACTGGCTGGAATGCTTCGGATTCTTTAATCCGGCACCGTCTGATCTTGATAATCGCTAAGAAGAAAGTTGCACTTCGACATCGCCATCGACAAGCGACAGTACCAGAAATGCTACCCCTGGGCCGTGTGTGGCACCGCCGCTACGACACAGTTTTCAGGGTCCATGGCTGTGCCGCCTGAGTGTATTTCCATGGCTAAAGCTCGACGGCACTCGAATGGCATGCACAATGTGCACTGAGGCAAACTCAAAAAGCAAGTCCAGAAATTTGAACAGAAATAAGTTTGTCAGTTATTTTTTAATCGTGGTCGATCCATCTTCTGGTACAGTTATTAGGCAAACATTGGAGAAACACGTCTCAGTTCTGAGTGGTTAAACGGGTTGAAACTAACTTTGAAGTACATCAGTTTACACACACACACACACATACACACACACACACACACAGAGTTTAGACAAGTCACACTTCGGTTGTCAATCTGCCGCGTTCAGCAGAAAACGCTATATTCTCTGTTACAATACATTATCAAACGATCATACAAATAAATAGAGATATTTTTTTCTGTGTGTGAGAGAGCTAGGGAGACAGGCTTTTGCGCGATAGCTCACCAGTTAAAGAATCAGATCATGGAAAAGACACACACACACTGTCACAACACATTTAAAGAGGAGAGAGCGAAATGAGATAATTTATTTTAATGATTGATTGATTGTACATTGTTTATCGTCCCGACAGCAACAAGGCTTTCTCAGGACGTGCCTGCACTGCTTGTGAAAAAAGAAAAGAAACAGAATATTGAATGTATGTCGCCAGCCGGTCCAATACGTTGAATAAACCTACGCCATGGGGCCTAAATAAAGCTAAGACCATTTAGCAACACACATCCAATATCAAGAGCTACAGGCAGTGCAGACAGTTGGGAGAGTTTTACAAAGAGAAATACAGGTGAATGGACCAAGGGTAGACAGAAACACATGCCCTAGAGGGTTAAACCCACCCTGTCTGTGGGGCTGACCACGGTGACCCTGGGAACTAAAATGTAGTTAATCCCACCCAAGTCCCCCAAGGCAGACCCGGGTGTGGATAATTTAAGGCACATACAGATGATGCAGTTTTTCTTAAATCTGCGGACCCTCTATAATGCTAGTCTGGGGGTCTGTATACCCTCTAAAATTTATACCTGGGGGTCTACAGACCCTTTAACCTGTTGTGCAAACAGAAGCCCAGCTCTACTTACAAAATATAAATAAATAAAAAATCCCACCACAGTTCACATGGGGATTTTGTCAGTTATTTCTCCACTTGATACTATCAAAAGCCTGAAGTCAGGACATAAACATTAACTTGGTTATGATTGTCTGTTCAAATATTTGTTTTCAATGCCTCTGGGCAGAAAACACTCTCTAACATTGGGCGTCAAACACTTGTGGTACATTATATTGTTGAGTTGGGGGGCTATTTTCAGTAGTAAAATTTTCAGTTTTGGCTAGTAACATTTTCAGTTTGGCTAGTAAAACTTGCAAGTCACTAGCCAAAGGCTGGTGGGCAAAATTTTAGACTTTCAGGGCTGTCACATTTGTTTCAGTCGGCTCAAGCGTCGGTAGTTGCGGATAGAAGTTTACCATTTTTTTTTTTTTTTTTTTTTTTTTTTTTTTTTATTCACAAATATTTTTTTTTTTTTTTTTTTTTTTTTTTTTTATTCACAAATATTTTTTTTTTTTTTTTTTTTTTTTTTTTTAATTTAATCAGCAATTACATTTTGCAACTTTCAAAAGTATATAATTTGCTATCATAATAAAATGCAACAAGATCAATGTGTTCAAGGTTTATGTAACTTAGACGAACAAAAGTTGTTTTGTCAACCACCACCTTGACAGCGGGTTCACTGCTCGAAACATTAATAACATCAACATTTTTTGTAACAGCAATAAAGACCTTTGATGATTCAGTGACAGAGTCATTCCACGCAAGTTTAATCCCCTGCGCAATATTTGTCTCTTTAGCAGTAGTTACTGATCTCATGATAATTTCAAATACTATTGTCGCTTCTCTTGCGATGGGAAAGTTTATTGGTGCAAACACGACCTTCGCATCAGACCTGCCCTTGCCCTTCCTATGACCCCACCCGGGTCTGCCCTGGGGGACTTGGGTGGGGTTAGGTATTTTTTAGTTCCCAGGGTCACCCTGGTCAGCCCCACAGGGTGGGGTTTTCTCTCTATTCTGACCCCACCCGGGTCTGCCCTGGGGCCCCCACCCGGGTCTGCCCTGGGGGACTTGGGTGGGGTTAGGTATTTTTTAGTTCCCAGGGTCATCCTGGTCAGCCCCACAGGGTGGGTTTTTCTCTCTATTCTGGGGCATGTGTTTCTGTCTACCCTTTGTCCATTCATCTGTATTTGCCTTTTTAAAACTCTCCCTACTGTCTGCACTGCCTGTAGCTCTTGATATTGGATGTGTGTTGCTAAATGGTCTTAGCTTTATTTATGCCCCATGTTGTAGGTTTATTTAATGTATTTGACCGGCTGGCGACATACATTCAATTTTCTGTTTAGTTTTTTTTTCACAAGCAGTGCAGGCACGTCCTGAGAAAGCCTTGTTGCTGTCGGGACGTTAAGCAATGTACAATCAACTGCCCTGGGGGACTTGGGTGGGGTTAGGTATTTTTTAGTTCCCAGGGTCACCCTGGTCAGCCCCACAGGGTGGGTTTTTCTCTCTATTCTGGGGCATGTTTTTCTGTCTACCCTTTGTCCATTCACCTGTATTTGCCTTTTCAAAACTCTCCCTACTGTCTGCACTGCCTGTAGCTCTTGATATTGGATGTGTGTTGCTAAATGGTCTTAGCTTTATTTAGGCCCCATGTTGTAGGTTTATTTAACGTATTTGACCGGCTGGCGACATACATTCAATTTTCTGTTTAGTTTTTTTTTTTCACAAGCAGTGCAGGCACGTCCTGAGAAAGCCTTGTTGCTGGCGGGACGTTAAGCAATGTACAATCAATCAATCAATCTCTCTATTCTGGGGCATGTGTTTCTGTCTACCCGAGGTCCATTCACCTGTATTTGCCTTTTTTAAACTCTCCCTACTGTCTGCACTGCCTGTAGCTCTTGATATTGGATGTGTGTTGCTAAATGGTCTTAGCTTTATTTAGGCCCCATGTGTTAGGTTTATTTAATGTGTTTGACCGGCTGGCGACATACATTCAATGTTCTGTTTAGTTGGTTGTTTTTTTTCACAAGCAGTGCAGGCACGTCCTGAGAAAGCCTTGTTGCTGTAGGGACGTTAAGCAATGTACAATCAATCAATCAATGCCCTTCCTATGTGTAAGAAGATATCTCCGTTTCTCATAATTTTCAA
Organism: Semisulcospira habei; assembly: GCA_036245525.1. Lineage (NCBI taxonomy): Eukaryota > Metazoa > Mollusca > Gastropoda > Semisulcospiridae > Semisulcospira > Semisulcospira habei. The sequence continues at coordinate 130,139,651 of BTPG01000007.1, forward strand.
CTTTCAGTTTATCTCTGCTATTGTCATCTGAAGCAAAGCTTGGAACAAGGCTTACAATCAGCAGCCCAGAATTAACAACCTTCCTAAAAACTAAGACACCTTCATCATCAGTGTATACATAAGGACTAATAAATTCCAACTTTATGTCCCATTCAATTGTTGGCGGTGGTGCAGGCACAAGCGAAACAACCCATTTATTACCAACATGTATTAAGTTGTAGGGTACGTTATTTACTGGAACAGGAACAGTAACATCACGCAGCTGACCAAGTTTAGGTATAGGTCTGTCTGTTCCTTCTTTCATGTCATCGATTACTTTCCTCTTGTACATGCCAGTTGAATCAAGTTCAAAACCATACACCTCCCCCACCTCTCCCTCCTTCTCAAAATCCTGTACGTCTGCCAAATCTTTCAACTCTGTTACCGGACATGCAACTGGTATGATTCTAGGCTTTGGACCAAGACCACTCATTTTTATAAACAAAAATAAAATTATTTAACTTCTAACACAACACTAAAATCATGCATAAGAACTGGTTTGTCATCCTGATTAGTTACAGATATACTCGGTGACGCAAAGAAACTAGAACCTAATTTCTTAAACTGTAAATTAGGAAATCTAACAACTACACTTTCACAATACGGAGTGGTTCCAGTTGGTAAGCATCTCAACAAAATTGAAGGCTTTCCATTGTAAACATTTTCAGATGTGCTCAGTTCTTTCAAATAAACTTTTAGCACTGTGTGTACTGACAAATGAACAGGATATTTTCCAGTTAATTTTCCATCAATCATATCTATTTTCCAAAGCTTTGTTTTAGCTTCAGTTTCATTTATTAAACCAAGTAATAATAGAAGATCATCTGAAAATGTTATCCTACTCTCAGAAGAAAATTCTAATGTAACAAGTAAGTTAGCTGGATTTAAAGTTGCTTTAATTTTAAATCTATTTTGTAGCCATTCAGCTAAAGTACAAAAGTCATAATACCCAGATCGTAAAGTATCACCAATCATAGTCCCATCAGATACATAATAATCTGTATCATTTGTAACATTAAACCACTTTACACTGTAGAACATTTCATGGATAGCTACAGCCTTGCTACCATCACGATTATCAATCCCATTAGTTAACAACACTGGTTTGCTTGTGTCAAGATTTGTTAAGGTAATAAACATTTTTATTATCTCATAAAAAAGGATGGAATTTAAATCACCAATTATTACCACAACGAACGCATTTCAATTTAATGTGGATGCCAAATATAATGTTGCACCTACTTATGAACAGAAAATAATACAACTAAACCAGCTTGACATAGCTGTGTCTGAACAAGATCTATTCCAAGTCAAAGTACCAAACCCATTTGACCATTACCTAAACCCTCCAATAACAGACGACTCAACTGCAAGAAAGTGGTCTTCAAGTCCACTACAGATGTTTCAAAACCAACTCAATTTTGCTATACTGTGTTCAACTACAGGCTGTGGTGTTTCATTTACAGACCATTTGAATCACTCAAACAAACTTATTAGATCTGTGTACCGTTTTCATACTTATTACCAGCTTAGACGTATACTGTCAGAACTGCATACACCACTACCCACTGAATCCAGTTTCAACAGGTTTAACAACCCCATGGATATGAAAGCATTTGAACGCATCTGTAATGAATTTAACATCAGCCCCAGGTATGACTTCACACAAAAACTTGATGATCACAATGGTATGGGTACATTGTATTACGCTTTGAGTCACAGACAATACCCACAAGATTACTACCCTGGTTACACTTCATTCTCATCAAAATCAGAAGTCTGGTTAGGATCAATAGAACAGAAACAGTCTAATGCCTGGACCACATTTGTTTTAGACAAAAGTGACGGGTTTACTCAAGCAGGAGTCGAGCGCGTAAATGAGTCAATCAGAACATATGTCTGGTGTATACTAGGTGCTCAATCACTAACAAAATCAAACATTTTGAATGGAAGTGGAAAGTTTGAAGCACAAAAACAGTTTCTCGCAAACCTGGAAGATTCAATTAATTCAACAGTCGATCTCCCATCAAGCATACAACGCTACCAAGACGTACTCAGATGTGCCAGATCAAAAGTTGACTTTGTAGTTGGCATCGGGTTATACATGTTACCATCTGACCTTCAACTCCAAATGGGTACAATAACAAATTATAATAATGAAATCATTGTTGCAGGTCGTGACCAAAAATTAGGTCTCAATCAATCTGTAAACTTGGGGGCCACAACCACACATGTACAGTCATTAAAACCATTACAGACGGTAACACCCCCGGCCCCGGCCCCAACACCGGCACTGGCCCCAACACCAGCACCCGTACAACCAGTAACACCAACCCCTGACACTCATGAGTCAGAGAGAACAGCATTGGTAATAGGACTCACTGGATTAGGAGTATTACTTCTTTATCTGTTTCATTAAATAACCCACCATCAACCCTCCTACTGACACCAAAAAGACCCACACATGTTCTGCCATAAACCCTACTGCCTTCGCTGCAGTACTAATCAACCAACTGACAACCGTGCCTATAATGCCAGGCAAAGCATCCATTGCTTTCACAGCCAATTTCTTAAGCAAGTCTGATATGTGAGACAACTGTTTCTTTACCCATGACTGTAAATCTTTTGGATCTGTTGGTGCCGGAGGTGCCGGGGCTGGCGGTGTTGGACTACCACCAGGTCCACCAGCACCGGAGACAGCTAACACAACAGTACTGATAATAAATCCAAGAGCTGTAATTAAACTAGCAATTGTAATACCCTGTTCTCTGAAAAGTGTTTTAAGTCTCTCAGCCAGAGTTGTGTCTTCGTGAAGTATTTTCTGAATAGTTTCCCTAATCCTGTTGACTTGTGTTTTCAGTTTTTGTCTCCCAATACTAATCACTTCTAATCGTCCAGATCTTTCTATCTGCAAATCATTTAATCTGTGTTGTATTCTCTCTTTCATTTCTGTGTCAAGATTCCCATTGTCTGCTGTAGCCAGTTTCTCTTTTTCTCGTTCTATGTGTTTATCAAGCTCACCCAGTTTGGCAACATTATTAACCATCTCACCTCTTATTGACTGCAGTGATTTATCCAACCCTATAATCTCTCTCATTGACAAAGGCGGGTCATCTATTGTTTTCATAGCATCATTTAATTGTCCTTCAGTAAATGAGGTTTCTTGTATCACTGTGTTTGCTATTTCTGGTAGGCTTGTTACTGGTGCCATTTCAATATCTTGCCCTGTTGGCAACTTTGTTTGCGTGTTGTGAAGCGCACTAACAAGTCTTGGGGGGACAGGAGACCCACCAATTCCAAGGTATCTTGCCAACCCAGAGTTACCACCGACTTCACCTTTAATTGTACTTAAAGCTCTAAACTTAGAAGGATTATTTTTATGTGTTAGATTTATTTTCCCTCTGTCTGTATTTACAAATAAGTGTCCTTTATCATATTCAAACTGATTAGGATCTATTACATCTGGGTGGACACCAACACTGTCATAAAATGAGTTTACTTTGTCTTTTAACAGTTCGTGATACATACTAGAACTAGTTACCATTCCAGTCATATCTGTGATACTGGTATCTGAGGCATCCATGCTATCCATTTCAAAATCTTTATGATTAAATCCTCCCGCTGCCATTGTTTTATTAATTTATTATTTTTTATTGTGCATAATAAAAATGACACAGTCTTATGGATCAAAGTTAGACCCATACAGAAAACTACGTGAGCCCCTGGGTGTTAAGGGCATTCGTCAAACAATTGTTATCACAAACAATCCTAGTACCATAGACCAGAACCAAACACTTACAGTCAAGTTTCCAAACCTAGGTCCCAGTGACGTTATTGTTCCTGGCACTGCACGCCTAGCATTTAATATTGAACTATCATCAGACGCAGACGTGAACGGGTCTGCCCTGGGGGACTTGGGTGGGGTTAGGTATTTTTTAGTTCCCAGGGTCACCCTGGTCAGCCCCACAGGGTGGGTTTTTCTCTCTATTCTGGGGCATGTGTTTCTGTCTACCCTTTGTCCATTCACCTGTATTTGCCTTTTTAAAACTCTCCCTACTGTCTGCACTGCCTGTAGCTCTTGATATTGGATGTGTGTTGCTAAATGGTCTTAGCTTTATTTATGCCCCATGTTGTAGGTTTATTTAATGTATTTGACCGGCTGGCGACATACATTCAATTTTCTGTTTAGTTTTTTTTCACAAGCAGTGCAGGCACGTCCTGAGAAAGCCTTGTTGCTGTCGGGACGTTAAGCAATGTACAATCAATCAATCAATCCTCTCTATTCTGGGGCATGTGTTTCTGTCTACCCTTTGTCCATTCACCTGTATTTGCCTTTTTAAAACTCTCCCTACTGTCTGCACTGCCTGTAGCTCTTGATATTGGATGTGTGTTGCTAAATGGTCTTAGCTTTATTTAGGCCCCATGTGTTAGGTTTATTTAACGTATTTGACCGGCTGGCGACATACATTCAATGTTCTGGGGTTTTTTTGTGTTTTTTTTTTTTTCACAAGCAGTGCAGGCACGTCCTGAGAAAGCCTTGTTGCTGTCGGGACGTTAAGCAATGTACAATCAATCAATCAAGCAGACGTGAACAGAACACTAGTTAACAATCTTGGCAGAGCAATTGTTAGAACTATTAAAGTAAAACTTGAAGGACAGGAAGTGTTTAGTCTTGACTCAGATGTGTTCTACTGTTACAAAGATCTTTGGCTCACAAGAGAAGAAAGAGAAGACCGTATTTATCAAGGCATACAGTCTGATAATATTACCAAACTTCGAATCGATGCAGCAGATAAATCAACGTCAGCAGCCAATGATGTTATAATGGCTGAAACATATGGAACCAGGTTTTACATTCTACTTGAGTTTGAAATCCTAACAGCGCATTTACCTTATTATCAAGGAGCACTGAATGACTGTCTGAGCTTTGAACTAACCTTCAATGACTACTCCAAAGTTATTAAATCATCTGCCACAGATGCAACATACAAGATCTCTAACATTTCCTTGGAATATGAAATTGTCACACACACTGAATTAGCAAGACTTATTCAAAATCAGTAGCAGACAAAACTTCCAATTTATTATGACAGGGTGATTAGACATAGTTTAATACCCAAAGACAAGAGCGACCCAATGTGGAACATAAACTTAAACACACCTGCTAGGTCACTGAAAGGTATTTTTATGTTGTTTGTTGAACCGGCGGCTCAATACAAACGGGATTCAGAAAAATTCTACAATCCTAAGATTACACACTTGTCCTGCACAATCGAAGGCCGCCCTAATCAAGTGTACGCTTCAGGAATGCTGCCATACCAGCACTACGATGAGATCACAAAGTATTTTGCGGGTGGAAGGATTAGAGATAAACCAGCAAACATTGCGTGTAAAGATCTACATCTGTATGACGTTAGGATAGGACAATACCTTACAAACAAATATGCACTGTGGTTAAATCTTCGTAGTACAGATGACGACTACCTGCATGGGTCAGGACGAACTGTCGAGAACGGTAGTGATGGAATAACAATCCAGATACAAAAGAAGGTTGAAACTGCTGCAGCCATAAACATATATTTGTATCTGATTTATGATGCACAACTCAATATTGCAGAAAGCAGACTAAGTGGACACATATATTAAAATTATATTGTATATTAAAATGAACCTAATGACACTCGATCCACACTGTGGATTGTTTTGTGGTGCGACAGGGTGTGGTAAAACTGAATTTGTACTTAATCTATTACAAACAAGATACCTTCATCATTTTGAAAACATTGTAATATTTTGTCCAACAATCAAACACAACAAAGCTTATCACAACCGTTTATTCATTTGGACTGACAGCAACATATACTTAGTTGACCCTGAGAAAAAACTGAATGAATACCTACAATATTTTTACAAGCAATTTGAAGGACAGCCAACGTTGTTTATTGTTGATGACTGTTCTGCAGAGAAAGACATTGTCAAGAAGAGAAACACTCTATCAGAACTTGCCTTCAGTGGCAGACACGCCCCCCACCCGGGTCTGCCCTGGGGGACTTGGGTGGGGTTAGGTATTTTTTAGTTCCCAGGGTCACCCTGGTCAGCCCCACAGGGTGGGTTTTTCTCTCTATTCTGGGGCATGCGTTTCTGTCTACCCTTAGTCCATTCACCTGTATTTGCCTTTTTAAAACTCTCCCTACTGTCTGCACTGCCTGTAGCTCTTGATATTGGATGTGTGTTGCTAGATGGTCTTAGCTTTATTTAGGCCCCATGTTGTTGGTTTATTTAATGTATTTGACCGGCTGGCGACATACATTCAATTTTCTGTTTAGTTTTTTTTCACAAGCAGTGCAGGCACGTCCTGAGAAAGCCTTGTTGCTGTCGGGACGTTAAGCAATGTACAATCAATCAGTGGCAGACACGCAAACGTTAGTGTATGGATTCTCACTCAGAAATATAATGCTGTACTGAAAGATTTTCGAGAACAGTTAAAGTTTATCTGTTTGTTTTACTGTAAGGATCGTGACAGCTTTGAAGACTGTCTCAGAGAAAATGACGTCATACAAAATAAGCATGAACGGGATGATGTAAAAAATAAACTGAAATCAACTAAGCATCTAAAGCTCATTTTAAAGACAGATCAGCCCACAGGGTATGGGTTAGTAAATTAATTTTTGTTTTTTTTAAAATAACAATATAAATGAACCCTGATGAAATCCTTCTATTGAATGATATCAATGCTGTAGAGAACAAAGACTTAGACTCCAAAAAACAGCGGCTTTTGTCTGTGATTGTCTCAGGCAAGTCAAAGACTTATCTAGGAAGACAATACATGACAGAGGATATTGAATCCCTCACGGCTGACGAACTAATCAAGCTTCATTTAAAATATGAAAACCACATTGCCTCACTAATGACTCGTGATTTGAGTCGATCTCTTGTATGCCTATACACAAAAGCAGTGAGTCACTTTCTACCTGTGGATAGTGACAGCCTATCACACGACCTTGAAAGCAATCCTATTGTTTCAAGTACAATTGGCAAATTAGCATGTGTCATGTTTTACAAGTTTGGAAATTACCTTGCACCTGTGGTAACCTTACTTGTTACTGGGAGTCATATTGATTTCTCGAAAATAAATTTTACTGCAGAAGAAAATGGACGAAACCCAGACGACTCCACAACTGAACCCCAGTTCAGTTTTGACACAGGTTCAAACTGTGACTAAGGCTAAAAGCCCAGGCCGCATTGAGGCAGGAAAAAAATTAGCCGAATGGAACAGGCAAAAAAAATTACAGCTTCAAGCGCAAACAGAAAAGGCTCATGTGACTGACCAGGCGTCAACACCTTCAGGACCAGTGTCAATACTGACACACCCTCATCAAAGTGAGAGACAAACAACTAAGTCTGACCCTGACCCCGAACCTCAAACAACAAAATATATAATTGCCGGATTTGTTGTTGGATTTGGTTACGTAGGTTATCAATTATATAAAAAATACAAACCACAGACTCGTACAGTGTCCAAAAAATCAGACACTCCAAAAACAAAACCAGAAGTCGCCACATTACCAGTAACACCCAAAGCCGTTGACCCATTTTATATGCAGTAAATAAAAATATTATTTTAATTTTTCTTGCCTTAAAAAATGAGCGACACAAAGAACATAATGAACCTTGTCTATCACCCTGCCGTGATAAGTGGACTAGCAGTAGCTTATTCTATGCTAGGAAAAAGTCTACTCAAAATGAAATCAGCAGACCTGAGTAGATTAGACTTTGAAGACAGTGCTAAGCTAATTGCAGTCGTTACTGCGTCAATTGCTACAAAAGACTTTCTCGTCAAGCAGGGAATTATTCCCGAAAATGTTTCTATGTAAATAAAAATAATATGGCGACGATAGCTATTATGATAGGAGGTGCAATGGTTAACGCATTGGCTTTCAGTGGCTCTAATTATCTCTTTTCAAAAATGGGTAGAGAAGAATCTGCAGAAGAAATGAAACGTCACAATGAAGCATCTGAGAAACTCGCACAAGCCCAACAGGATTATGAGAAGCAAAGAATTGAAAAACTTGATTTCATCAATGAAAGATTGAGGCTTGAAGGCCACGCACAACATACGTTTTCAAATACAGACGAAGCAATTCGTGAATACTATCTTGTCACAGGTGAAGACATGTCTATCCCGAAACCAAAGCAAAGTGACTACTATCAACCAAGCACACAACAAAGAAACGGAGAAATAATCTTTGTTCTAGTGGGAATGACATTTGTATATTTTACAGGAGTTTTCATTGCTAGAAAAAATGGCAGCCGAAAATAAACTATCAAAAATACATTACTCACCATCAGGTTATTGGAAAGGGCAAACAGCTATTGAAAAATTACATGCCGCTGTGGGCGGAGATATAACACTCAATCAGGTCAAGCAATGGTTACAGAGACAAGCAATTTGGCAGATATATCTCCCTGCTCCAAGAAAAATAACGAGACCTCATTTTGAGAACACATCACCTAATGACACACACCAAATGGACCTTTTGTTCTTACCACATGACACAATAAGAAAGAAACGATACAAATATGCATTAACTGTAGTTGACATTGCTTCAAGGTACAAAGACGCTGAACCCATATCTGACAAAACAGCCAGTACAGTTGCGACAGCATTAACAAAAATATATAGTCGAGGCCCTTTAAGATACCCCAGACTTGTACAAGTTGATGACGGATCAGAATTCAAAGGTGCTGTTAATCAGTTATTTGCAAAGCATGGCATACTGGTCAGACGAGGCATTCCAGGTGTACACAGATCACAGGCAATTGTAGAAAACTTTAACAAACAGTTATCAGAAAGACTTTTCAGTTACCAGTATTCAAAGGAACTCATGCATGACACCCGGAACACAGAGTGGGTTAAGAGATTACCACATGTGATAAAAGCAATGAACAATGAAGGACACCCAAAACCTGCTGATGCTATTAATTGAAAACAATTACAGAGCCAAAAACAATGTCAGCCCAGGCACCAGACACAAGTTTATTTACCAAACAGGTGAGATATTTATATCAATCAGGTGAAGCTGAGAATGACGTCAGACGCAGGGCGACAGACCCCATCTGGTCCACGTCTGTTCATAATATAAAAAAAATAATCCCCGGTCCTGACGGTCCTGGCGCAACAATATATTACCTGTTTGACCCTGCGCCCCATTTGTCAGAGAAGAATTACAGATTATTCCCCCAGACACCGTTACTCATTTCAGTAACTAACTCATCAATTAATTCATCAACCAGTTCATCAGCTATTTCTTCAGATAACTACCCCCACCCGGGTCTGCCCTGGGGGACCTGGGTGGGGTTAGGTACTTTTTAGTTCCCAGGGTCACCCTGGTCAGCCCCACAGGGTGAGTTTTCTCTCTGTTCTGGGGCATGTGTTTCTGTCTACCCGAGGTCCATTCACCTGTATTTGCCTTTTTAAAACTCTCCCTACTGTCTGCACTGCCTGTAGCTCTTGATATTGGATGTGTGTTGCTAAATGGTCTTAGCTTTATTTATGCCCCATGTTGTAGGTTTATTTAATGTATTTGACCGGCTGGCGACATACATTCAATTTTCTGTTTAGTTTTTTTTCACAATCAGTGCAGGCACGTCCTGAGAAAGCCTTGTTGCTGTCGGGACGTTAAGCAATGTACAATCAATCTTCAGATAACTTGAGTCTGTAATGACCTGGTGCATAAGCTTTTTCCTTGGTGTGAAACACTCGTTTTGTGTCTCCCACTGCCAGAGACTTCTTATGTGTTTGGATCATTTCAAGATTATGTTTGTTTGATCTCAGTGACTTGTTTGGATAATCAGGCATTAATGCACCATCTAACACTTGCTTGTAATGTTCATGACGAATGTCTTTATTTTTTATCGCTGTTTTTTTTTATTCCTTTGGCTTTTGACTGACTACCCTTCTGGTGCAGTATAGAATACATTTTTGATCTCAGTCCAACGTACTCAACTATTGGCACACCATTTAGTTCATCCTTAAACTTACCAGGCACTTTCTTGTTTTGTGTGCTGAACAGTGGATGGTCTTTTGGGTAATCAGATGTGTCATACATGTGTAACTCTGTTTTCATGTCTTCATAAAAGTCTTCAGTACACACATCAATGATCATAGTCAGTGTCAGTGTATAACAGACGACAGTCAGGATACTTTAATTTGAAGTAATCATAATAAAATTCAAGCATCACCAGTTTTGATAATTCAAGTATTGCCATACCAATGAATACTGGCTTGTCCAGTTTAACAATCTTTTTTTTTGAGTGACACAGCATACAATGATGAATGAAACTCTTTGTACCCTGTGTACTGAGGCTTACCTGTAAGTTTAATTGCACCTGATTCAGTTGTGACCAGTCTCACATCTTTTCTGTGATGAGGATTTTCCATCGTCTTGCCAAAACAGGCATTGTTCATAAGCTTAAAGAAGTCTTTGTCAAATGCAGTGTTGCCGTCTCTGGCACGGAGGGTTGTGTTCTTCATTATGTAATCTTTCATGAAAGCACTCTGATCAAATTGAATTCCTCTGTGAATTTTTTTTAGTACTAACCCATGTCTGATGTAAAACTGCAACAAGCGGTAGTGACAAACATAATTGAATTTGTCATTTAGATTTGGTACAAGTTTGGTGTCTTCTTTTTTCCCTGTCATACTCATTTTCTCAACAGCTAATGGATAATCATTGTGGTAATCATGTAGATGGTGTGGGTACTCCAGGTCTACTTCAAAGATCCAACCCTTCGCGTCGTTTCGGTCATGTGTCATAATATAGTTTATGTCTGTTACATCATACTGTGACAAATCATGCAGACAAAAGTTTTTCAAGGGCAATAACTCACACATCGCGAACCCATAAAGGTTATTAGCGTCTACGTACATAATGAATGACCTTGACCTCGAGGGGTCAAAGTCAAGGTCGTCCAGATATTTATTGTTGGCCTTTGCATAATTATTCGCTGCAATACTAATGCCTCCCCTCAACCCGCGTTCTACCATTTCACCCATCGTACGATCAGACAACAGGTCTATAAATATCTTACTGGATTTCAAAAATGCATCCCATGTCATGCCAGGACTAGTTATGTAACAAGCAGGGTCAAGACTGTAGTGTAACAAACCCTTTTCACGGTAACTTTCAAATACGTCTGCTAGCAAACAAACGTCAGCTTTCAAGTACTGATCGTGGTAGTCACCAATTGTCTGACACCCTAATTTATCCCATGCATCAAGTGCGTGTTGATATTCAGAGTCAGAAATACCTTTGCCAGTTAGTGTGGAATAAAATTTTTCTTTTAGTGGCAGTCTCCTTTCTTCAAACACAACCCAGTGATCAATGTACTCATACGGATAGACACCTTTCTTAACCAAGTCTGGCTCAAAATATTTACTTGTTATTGGATACTCAGTCAGTCCTTCTGCCAGACTAGCAGGACCTAAAGATAAATGTTGCATGGAGTCATAAAATGCTAATTTGTCTAACCTAAAAGTTAAGTATTTCTCAGTTGTCTGGGCAATACAACTTATGTTTCTGTAAGACTCGTCTACAGCCTGCATGATAATGTGTGAATCATATCCTTTGAGATTGTGAAAAAAGATTGGTAACTTGTATGTCTTAGGATCTGTTTTTAATAACAAGTTACAATTGTTATGTGCAGCACCTCTGTAACGCCCAGTTATGTGATCATGGTCACGAACTTTATCACCCCCTAAAGGCTGTTCACAAATCCAACACGTCACAGCTGTATCAAATTTTAGTTTGTCTTCTTCTGTCATCACCAGAGGCATCTGACATGTTGTGAGATACTGTACTACCTGACTATACAGTTGTCTCATTTCTGTTAAAAACAGACATGCTGCATTTTCACCCCTGTAGATAACAGGTTCTGAATGCATACCGTCTGACCTAACAATAATGTATCCAAAAGAACACACCACTTGGTCACTCAACTTTATAGTCTTTGGTAATGACTCTGAAACAGGACCCTCATACGGGACAACCAGTGATTCGAAATCAGCGTACACTACAAACGGCAGCTTTTGCTGATTCCCATAGTTCTTAAAATACACTTGACTACCAGGATCTGGATACTTAAGTACAGTTTGTATGTCATCAGCTGACCTGCAGTGTAGGACCCCACCCGGGTCTGCCCTGGGGGACTTGGGTGGGGTTAGGTATTTTTTAGTTCCCAGGGTCACCCTGGTCAGCCCCACAGGGTGGGGTTTTCTCTCTATTCTGGGGCATGTGTTTCTGTCTACCCGAGGTCCATTCACCTGTATTTGCCTTTTTAAAACTCTCCCTACTGTCTGCACTGCCTGTAGCTCTTGATATTGGATGTGTGTTGCTAAATGGTCTTAGCTTTATTTAGGCCCCATGTGTTAGGTTTATTTACTGTATTTGACCGGCTGGCGACATACATTCAATGTTCTGTTTATTTTTTTTCACAAGCAGTGCAGGCACGTCCTGAGAAAGCCTTGTTGCTGTCGGGACGTTAAGCAATGTACAATCAATCAATCAATGCAGTGTAGGATGTGTTTGTGCACTACGTTTATGGAGGAGAATCTTTGTAAACATTTTTTACAAACTTCCTGTTTCCTACCATATTTTGATACATGATTATGAATTAGACGTGACATACTCCTGATAATTGTGTAGTGAAAGTTATTGTCATCACCGATTAGCAACATGTCAACATGTTTATCTTCTGACTGCCCATATCCCCCACCCGGGTCTGCCCTGGGGGACTTGGGTGGGGTTAGGTACTTTTTAGTTCCCAGGGTCACCCTGGTCAGCCCCACAGGGTGAGTTTTTCTCTCTATTCTGGGGCATGTGTTTCTGTCTACCCTTGGTCCATTCACCTGTATTTGCCTTTTTAAAACTCTCCCTACTGTCTGCACTGCCTGTAGCTCTTGATATTGGATGTGTGTTGCTAAATGGTCTTAGCTTTATTTAGGCCCCATGTGTTAGGTTTATTTAATGTATTTGACCGGCTGGCGACATACATTCAATGTTCTGTTTATTTTTTTTTTTCACAAGCAGTGCAGGCACGTCCTGAGAAAGCCTTGTTGCTGTCGGGACGTTAAGCAATGTACAATCAATCAATCAATCTGACTGCCCATATGTTGGAGCCAGAGGTGATACTCTAATTGGCTGTAACTTGTTCTCAGATTCATTATCCCACACAAACACATTTACAGATATACCAGGATTTAGTTTTTCAAACAAATCTATGTCCTCTATTTTAACAGGGAACTCGATGCCACTAAAGTTGAGTTCATTTACAAATTTAGTGTAGTTAGATACACGTTCAGGTTTTGATTTTACAAAGTGTAGTTTAGCAAGCACACACCACATGAAACAATAGTTGTCATTGTTCTGTATATTGACTACAGCCTTTTTGTTTGCAACCTCAGTTGGCAGTGGCAACCATGCTTTACCTAATATGGGATGATACCTTGACTGCTTTAATTGTAGTTCATGTACATGTCCTTCGTGCCAACCAGACCCCTTCATTTTTGCACTGTCAATTGCTTGGAGGAAGTCAGGTAATAGTCTGTCTCTAAACACGTTCTCCAATTCTCTTCTTGTGTTAACTGTGTGTTGTCTTGTTGATATGTACGATACAATCACTTCACCGTCTACTCTAGTAAATTCTATTTTAGCAACAATCTGAATCTTAACACTGCCTGTGATAAGATTTTGTTGTATGACAGAAAAAGAGTTTTCTATTGATTCATAGACATTGTTACTATTGGATATAGGCAAGTCTGTTGTGTGTAACATGTTTCTTAAACCAGATGAGCCAGGGTTTGATGGGCCAAGGCTTTGAGCATTGTCCGTCATTTTTATTTGTCCGACAAAATAATAAATAAAAAATATATTACCATTGTCACACCATATGTAATACTGTATTATCTGTAGTTATGATAAGTCAACTACTTTCCTGGTGTTTGTCTTGAAGTCTTGTCCTGCAGGTGTAATATCACTTTATTAAATGTAACACTTTCAATGTAACAATGTAGTTTTCTTAATTGATCAAATATGTCTTCACACAGTACCTCAAACCAACGCAAGTGGCCACTGTTAGCATTATAAACTTTAAAAGCATTTGTCTTAAGATCAACAGTCTCATAATCATAACGTGGTAATCCATCTGAATATTCCAAAGTAACGTTATATGTCATGTATATCCTTATTGACGGTGTTGAGAGTTTAAAGCTGGGTCCAAACACATGTGTTTTTAAGTCATAAAAACACTTAACCTCTTTGAAGCATTCTGTAACATCAAACACTTGGATTTGTCCGTTTGTCATTTTTATTAGACAAACAAAAGAATAATTGTTATCAAGCAAAATCATGTTTTCTAGGAAATTACACTGAATAGTAACTTTATACGTTTGCACCATTCAGCAAATGTAGCCAATAGTTTTTGAGTTTACCCCAGACAAGACTTGCCCTGTCCCAGTAGGTATAAAGCGTGGTTTCAGCATGCGCTAAAATCATGCTTTTTTTTTCCTGCTGCTTTTCTGCTATATTCCTGCTGGGCTATTAAATGATTTGGGTGGGCTTATAAATGGCAAGCATCACAGATTAAGAGACAACCCCTGTCACTCTAACCTGCTGAGAGACTGCCTTAAAACAATGAATGTGTCATGTTGCTTTCATTTGTATTCATTCCCCTGTTATAAACCTAATAGAACACCTCAGGCTCACCATTGTGAATACTAACAATACAGTTTTAGTCAAGACATAACGCCGGTTGGCACTCACTTGGCAGTGGGCCTGAAATGTCTTACAAATCAATTGTGATGTCATGTGTAGTGACCCTGTCCCACCTGAAGGTCTCCATGTTAAAGCAAACAAGCCCCACACAGTCTATGTAATTATCTTATTATCAAATCTACCTTTCATAGAAAGACCTGTTTACCCACCTGTTCCCCACGCACGCTAGCAGAAAGCCCTTTGTAAGGCGATCACAGCTCTTGACACCTGCTATTCAATTTTAATCCTGCTATGAGGACATTCCCTTCAGTCAATACAGGCCCCAAAATAGTCTAGTCAGGTTGTTCCTCATTTAGATATGCATAACCCCCACCCGGGTCTGCCCTGGGGGACTTGGGTGGGGTTAGGTATTTTTTAGTTCCCAGGGTCACCCTGGTCAGCCCCACAGGGTGGGTTTTTCTCTCTATTCTGGGGCATGTGTTTCTGTCTACCCTTTGTCCATTCACCTGTATTTGCCTTATTAAAACTCTCCCTACTGTCTGCACTGCCTGTAGCTCTTGATATTGGATGTGTGTTGCTAAATGGTCTTAGCTTTATTTAGCCCCTTGTGTTAGGTTTATTTAACGTATTTGACCGGCTGGCGACATACATTCAATGTTCTGTTTATTTTATTTTTTTTCACAAGCAGTGCAGGCACGTCCTGAGAAAGCCTTGTTGCTGTCGGGACGTTAAGCAATGTACAATCAATCAATCAATCAATCATTAGATATGCATAACATTTTGGAAAGACCAAGATAGATTTAAAGGATCAGGTATGGCCGGATCGGACTTATTCTTGCCGGTTAGTGTTAAAATGACCGAATGTGTTATAATTTATTCATTGGACCATTTACCGGTTGAGATGTATGACGTCAGCACTGTCATACCGGTAAGTTGTGTATGCGTGTCTGTGTTGTTAGAGTGTTAGTGTGTCTGTGTGTGTGTGTGTGTGTGTGTGTGTGTGTGTTTAAAAGTTCACTTGGTCCCTACTTGATCTGAGTGCTGGTTATATTAAATCGATCTATGTAAGCAGGTAATTGCTTTTCTAAGTGCACTCCGATCGTGTGTGCAGATAAGCCAGTAGCAACCGGCTGTGTACAGGTACATAAAAACGCTGCAGCCACAGGCATATGAACTAATTTAGAGAGATTAACAAGTGAGAGAGTTGGTATATGTGTGTGTATGTATGTCTGTTTATGTGTATGTGTGTCTGTTCATGTGTGTGTGTGTGTGTGTGCGTGTGTGTGTGTGTGTGTGTGTGTGTATGCAACGTGGTGTGTTAGTGTGTGTGTGTGTGTGTGTGTGTGTGTGTTGGGGGGGGGGGGGAACCTGTTCTTTTTTGTCAAGACAGTGAGAGTTATGCGTCTGTTAGTTCTCGGGCTGTGTCAACACAGGAATTTCTAAAGACCTCTCTTGCCATAAAGTGTGTTTACACAGCGCGGCCTGGGCGGGGTGAAAACATGTTCCCACATTATATGCAAGGAGTTTGTCAGTATTGCGTGTGTTGTACAGAGCTTGTGAGTTTTTCGAAAATCGACTCTGACAGTATAGAGAGACAATGGAGAGTAATTTTTTAATTATTTGGGGTGTGTAAAAAGTCATTAGTTTATTATAGAGTGCACTAACAGGATTTTGGTTTGATTTGAGAAAAACGACCGTGTGGACGTTAATGACCGTAATTAGTAATTAATTAAGGTCAACTTAAGACAATGGGTAATTGGGTCAATTATTTTACTCGTCAATACAGATGATGATTCTCATGAGCCAGTGTTTGTTTCAAAATATGGTTTTGATGCCAGTGATGTGGAAATTATGATAGCGCTGAGAGAGTAGTGGGTGTATGTGATTAAAAATAGATAGTTTTAGAGCATCTATTTGGCTCCTGAGAATCTGGAGTCTTTGTAAAGTACTTTCTTATTTCTCTGAGCTACTGTAGACGGGCCCTACAGTTTCAGACCAATTGCAAAGAAACGGAGATTGTCTTGGGCCTCTGAAGCCATAGGAGCAGATTTGAACGTAAGCCTTTTGCTGGCAAAGATTGTACTCGGTTATCTGTGTCCTCAGAATGTCAATGATGG
Organism: Semisulcospira habei; assembly: GCA_036245525.1. Lineage (NCBI taxonomy): Eukaryota > Metazoa > Mollusca > Gastropoda > Semisulcospiridae > Semisulcospira > Semisulcospira habei. Next base: position 130,156,578 of record BTPG01000007.1, read on the forward strand.
AAAATTTACTTTATGCATGTGTTAACTCGTTGCCTTTCAGCCTCATGATGCAATGGTTTAGCCCATATCATACTGAGGCTAAAAGCTTCAAATTTGTACACTGCCATATGCAAGCTACATTATAGTACTTGCAGATAAGGATATAGACCAATGGCTTTAGTTCAAGGGTGGTGCCAGAATAGCTTGGCGCCTAGAGGCGCCAAGCTATTCTGGCACTACTCTTGAACTATTTTAGTCAAACTTATTTCACACACTGCTGTATTCTGAAGGATAAGGGTTAATGGTGTTCTGTTATTTGCAGGGTTGAACGACCAGATGAGGAGTGATTTTATGGTCATGAAAGCTCTTAGCAGTAAGACTCGGGTGGACCCACGCGCTCGTATCGACAGACTGCGAGACTTTACTCGAGAGCTCAACAGGTATGTTTGAATACACGTGGCTCTGCATTGTAAATTGTGTGTCTGCAACAACAATTATTTTTTTTAAACCTTATTGAAATGATTCTGAAATTTTTCAGTGATGCAGATCTATGATATTGGTCCATTATCAGTGAGCTTTGATGGGACTGTACATGTTATCACAAAATACTCTCGGGGATACCCTGTACTGTTTTGGTAGGAACTGCCACTGTTTGGTGCAGGATTCCCTGGCTGCTGAAATAATGGAAGGTCACGCAGTCATCTGAAGTGTGATGACTGTGTTCACAAAGTTTGCACAGCCGAACAATGATTATTTTCACTTCAGAGCGAACAATGATTATTTTCATTTCCGAGCGGTTTTGCTTGTGCTGATGATGGGCCGCTACACAAATATTCTAAACTTGTGTGCCAGGAAAACTTTTTGAAAATTCTTCTGCATCAGATCGCTGTGTCGGTGTGTCTCAGATGCAGAGCTGTGTGTAATTGGGAACGGTGCTTACATTTGCTGCAGTACAATCAGATTAATTACCCCCCCCCCCCCCTCCCTGACACTGTGTGTCAATTTTTGCTCCTGAAATGTTTTTGCAGCCGGTGACCAAAAGCTGCAACCGTCCAAGAGACATGGATGCAAATTGGTCTCAGCAAGAGGCATAGATTCTCACAGTTGCGGGGGCTCATGAGAATCTATGTCTCTTGCAGTTGGATTCTGTTCACTTTTTCTTGGCAGCGGAGGGGTTAAATGCAATTGGTTTAAGGGCTTTGTCATTGTTAAAATGTTGTCTCCAGGGTTTTAAGAATGGCAGAAGTCCACAATACTGCACGAGGAGAAACTCTGTAGAAGCACATTCAAAACGTTTTAAAGTTTCAGAGCTTTGCTTAAACCTTGGCTGCCGGCCTGAGGTTAACCCTTTGGCTGTCAAAACGGCCTGTGGGCGATTCCATGCAGAAATCACCACAACAAAAGTTGCCGACAGTAGCCAAATGGTTAACCAGTTCACTGTCCTGCCTAGTAGAACAAAAAATGAGCGCAGTCCAATTGCAAGATAGGGATCCTTATGAGCCCCTAAAGTTGCAGAGCCTCATGAGGATCTACACCTCTTGCTGACACTGCTTTGTATCCATGTTCCTTGTAATAGATGGGTGTCCGCTAGCAGTGAACGAGTTAACCGATTTAACCCTATGGCCGCATTTCTTACATTTTTTAGGCGTCTTCTAACGACTATGCAACCAGTTGCAGGAGGTGGACGGAGCATGATAATTCAAGGGTAGTGCCAGATTAGCTTGGCGCCATAAGGCGCCAAGCTAATCTGGCACTACCCTTGAATTATCATGGTCCATCCGTCTCGAGTTGTAATTCATTAGGGCTAAATGGATTAAAGGCAAGGGTGTGTCAGAAGGAGGTGTAGCATGCATGCACCTGCAATTTGTGTGCGTATCTGACAGGAACCCCCAGGTGGCGCAGGAACTGGGCAAGTGGCAGCTGCAGATTGAAACGGACCCTGTGGAGATCAGCGCGCGGCAGCTGCCGCAGGAGGAAGTTTTGGTGGGGAGGAACCAGAAGGTAGGATTTAACCCCATGGTCATGTTCGCACATTTTGGAGGTGTCGCCTGACGGCTGTGTACCACTTGCAGGAGACGGTTTGACCATGATAATTCAAGGGTGGTGCCAGATCAGCTTGGCGCCTGAAGGCGCCAAGCTGATCTGGCACTACCCTTGAATTATCTTGGCTGATCCACCTCCTGCTGTACTGCACTGGGGCTAAATGGGTTACAAATTGTACAATTGATAGTTGGCAAAGGTAAAGAGGGAAATATGTGAATCAGGCGCCAAGCTGATCTGGCACTACCCTTGAATTATCATGGTCGATACACCGCCTGCTGTACTGCGCCGGGCCTAAATGGGTTAAAAAATTGTATGACTTAATGTTGGCTAACGTAAAGAGGGAAATACGTAACGATCAGGAATCTTGTGTCAAGGGTCGAACTGCCTATCATCATTTCACGTTGGTTTATATGCACCATCAGAAAACTTGAATAGAATAAACAAAAAATTGCCCATTTCAAACTGCACAGTTGCTGGCAGGGATCGTTTCAATATGTGTTTGTGTGCATGCAGTTATAAGGAAAATATGTCTGCTTTGTCAAAAAGTGTACTTAGTAAAAGAAAAGTCTTTTTGACCCCTGTGCATACTGAAATTTCTGTTATTTTAAATTTGAGCCCCTCAGTATACTAATATCAAGATAATGTTCTTACTTAAGTCTGGACTATACATGCTGGCTTGTGCAATAGCAGAAATTAGTGTATTTACTAGGATTTCTTTCGTCTGTTGTTGGTCCATCGTCCATTATTGGCATTTTTTCAGAGACTTCAATTTCAAGCCAAAGTCTTCAAACGTGGCTTAAGGATACTGTGTGGCAAGACCTTTCTTTCTAAACATAACAATTTAAATGATCTGTCTCATAGGTCTAGGTTGCAGGTGGCGCAAAAAGTAGGTTAAAAAAAAAAACTATTTTGACAAAATTGTTCTTTCTTAATTGCTATTTTCAACTTAACTCCCAAACCTGATGGCAAGACCTTCTGATGCATGATACTAAGTTTGGTGACCAATCAGAAAGGTCAAGGTTTTTAAGAGGTCGGCAAATGTGTGAAAAATGAATTATTTGGGATACAGTTTCAGTTTTTATTAGCAGTTTGCAAACTGCTTAACCCATATCATTCTGAGGCTAAAAGCTTTAAATCTGTGCACTGCCATATGCAAGCTACATTATTGTACTTACAGATAAGGATATAGACCAATGGCTTTAGTTCAAGGGTGGTGCCAGAATAGCTTGGCGCAGAGGCGCCAAGCTATTTTGGCACTACCCTTGAACTATTTTATCAAACTTATTTCACACACTGGTGTATTCTGAATATGGGTTAATAAAGTATTACACAGTGGTAGCTGATAAAGAAACCTTCCCGTGCATATTAATTTAGTTGACCCATTGCAAAGGTTAAGGGTCACTGGAGGGTGCCTAATGTGTGAAAAATGTGTTAATTTTGAGAAAACATGGATTTCGCAGTTTGCAAAATCCACCCCTGTACTTTAAAGACTTGCTTCTTTCATGGACCTTTTTGAAAGCGCTGAAAGGTCATATTAATTTTGTGAAAAGGTTAATCACATGAGCAATGAGGGCTTTGCTATTGTTGTTCTTTATAAATTACATTGTACTTTGCTCTTAACAAACTGAGTGGGTCCTGTTGCATTATTTAAATCTAAAGTTAACCCTTTTAGCTCCGGATCCCTACAGCAGGAGATGGCTTGACCATGATAATTCAAGGGTAGTGCCAGATTAGCTTGGTGCCTGAAGGCACCAAGCTAATCTGGTACTACCCTTGAATTAAATGGTCAAGCCATCTCCTGCAACTGGTACATAGTTGTTAGGCAACAGCTCCTAAATTTGAGAAATGGGACCTTGGGGCTAAAAGGGTTAACTGTAGTGACAGTGACAAGGAATGAGTCCCCTGACACTTTGCTTTAGCAAGAGTTCACTCTAATGCAGTCAATGATATTATTTCTGCAGCTGAGCTACAGGCAAAGCGAGGCATCCTGGGTGAGTGGCATGAGGAACAAACATCTGCTTTTGCCCAAGGCTTTGATGGACTGGGTGTTGATCTTTCCGCGCACCATGCAGGCCGAGGCGAACACACTGCAGAATACTCTGATGAACGTCGCCAAACCTCTTGGCATAAACATCAACACCTCGATCATGTGAGTGCATCTGAAAAAAAGTTGATGCTGTCGGCAGATGGTGTGTGGAAAGCAGAAGTAGGTGAAAATTGCGCGTGTTGATGCAAACAGTGGATGAAAAGCCCTGGCAATACGTGCAATATCGCATGTTTGTCCAGGCTTTGAACCCAGTTATCACGAATTGCACATCAGAAACGACTGCACACTGACGGACGTTCGCGTGAAGAACACGGATGTAAATAGGACAAAATTAGGCATCAAGAACACAGGACTAACAAGAGACATAAATCCTCATGAACAAAGTGTCGGGGGACCCATTCCTTGTCACTGTCACTACAGTTAACTCTTTTAGCCCCAAAGTTCCATTTCTCAAATTTTGCCTAACGACTGAGTACCAGTTGCAGGAGATGGCTTGACCATGATAATTCAAGGGTAGTGCCAGATCAGCTTGGCGCCTTAAGGCGCCAAGCTGATCTAGCACTACCCTTGAATTATCATGGTCAAGCCATCTCCTGCTGTGTAGAGATCCGGAGCTCAAAGGATTAACTTCAGATATAAATAATGCAACAGGACCCACTCAGTTTGTTAAGAGCAAAGTACAATGTAATTTATAAAGAACAACAATAGCAAAGCCCTCATTGCTCACATGCATAACCTTTTCACAAAATGAATGACGACCAAGCGGGCTCTTGAGGATTTATGTCCCATGCAGCTGGGTAACATTCGCCTTGCCCCGGCACTTGGTGGGTTAATCCACTGCTTCATCAAAATGTTTAGTTTTGACTTGCGTCTGATTCTCAGACGATGTCTGTTTGAGGAAGAGCAGTGGTTAATCTGGGTCTCTTGCAGGTGGGTGGTTGGATAAGTTTCGGCTTAACCCTTTGCATGTTGGTAGCGGATTTCGTCGCGCTGATTCCTACAGGGCTCATTGTGGCAAAAACCACTGGCAACACACAGAGGGTTAACAGAAATACTCTGTCAGTTTCAGGTTGATTTTGGTCAGCAAGAGGCGTACATTTCATGAGCTCGTGCAGCGGCAGAGCCTCGTGAGATTGTGCTACTCGTGCGGGTTGTCTTACGAATCGTATATTTACTTGCTAGTTTATAGGTGCCTTTTCTGCTTACTTCTCTGCATCGTTCATTCACTCACTCACTCGCTCACTCACTCACTCACTCACCCATTCATTCGCATGTGTGCAGGGTGCCTCTGAACAGTGACCGAATCACAGGCTACGCGGAGGCTCTTCAGGTCTCTGTGCGTGAATCCACGCAGCTTGTGGTGTGCCTGCTTTCCAGCTGCAGTCAAAAGAACACCTACGACATGGTGAAAAAGTTCACCTGCATCACACGCCCTGGTACGCTCTCCCGTCTCTGCAAGATTGTAGTAAGAAACGTTCACTTGGCCAGCAAACACAGCAGGCCAGGTGCATACTTAACCCATTAGCGCCCACGCATTACCGCAAGAGATGAATCGATCATGATAGTTCAAGGGTAGTGCCAGATTAGCTTGGCGCCTGTAATCTGGCACATTATCATGGTCGATCCATCACCTGCAATTGATACATTCGTCAGGTGACACTTCCAAAATACATTATTGGTGTCAAATGGGTTAATTTCTTTTATTACTATTATCATTTTATTACTTCCATAAATGCATATAATGATTTAGAAGAAAAAATTGTCTTGTAAGACATAACACAGTTGTTGAATCTTGAGGTATGCCATTTGTGTATGTCTGTTTGACGGCTTGTGTAGTATAGGAATATAGACTTTCTGATTCCTGAATATTTGAAATAGTCTGTGCGATAACCATTGGATTTTGAGTCAGAAATGTCATTTCCATCAGGCTTGTGTACTGTTGCGATCCTTTATCCATAATCAGTACTGGTGGCGCCATCGGCATGCACATGGGACTTGACCCTTATCATCCTGATACACCCATTGCTTGAAATAAATTTCATGATAGCTCAAGGGTGGTGCCAGAATAGCTTGGCGCCGGAGGCGCCAAGCTATTCTGGCACCACCCTTGAACTAAAACAGTTGATATATCTCCTAATCTGTAATGTAGCCTTCATAGGACAATAAGCACATGTTACAAAATCACAAAATCAGCTTCAGGATGTGATGGCTTATCCTCTGTCCTGCCACTAGATGCATTTGTTTGTTTGTGGGATCTTTGTTCATTCACCATCAAAAACCGCAACTGTCTAAAGGGCATTGGGTTTAATTGGTCTCAGCAATAGACATGGAACCCCATGAGCCTCCATGGCTGAGGGACTCATGAACATCTGTTTCTTGCAGTTGGAGCGTGTTCATTATTTCTCAGCAGTTAAGAGGTTAACAACAGGTTTTAGTCAGTCGGCCAATCACAGTCCGTCTGTGTCTCTCTTTCTGCGTATGTTTGTGTGTGTTGAAATGTTTACACTGCCGATTGTTCAGTCTGAATTTGTTGTACTTTGTTCATGTTTTCATCCTATCAGTTCCCCTTGTAATGCTAAATACCTTGAAACGGGCAATTCTGTGTCAAGTTTGCACTTTCTCTGTTCTCTTTCTATGCAATCATTTTCTCTGTGTGTTCGCATGTGCTCCAGTCTTGTTTTTTTCTGTTCACGCTGTTGTTAATTGCTCGCAGTGCCGTCTCAAGTGGTAGTGAAGCAAAGTCTGAAAAAGAACACAATGTCCGTCTGCACCAAAATCGCCATGCAGATCAACTGTAAGATTGGTGGTGCCCTGTGGACGATCAAAATGCCGGTGAGAATTTTCAACCCCATAAAACATCAACGCTTTCAAGGATGTTCTTGTAACAATTGAAGCAGGCTGGACTTGCTATTAATTTCACACAGGAAAAATTACCTCTGGATGATCCCAACTCTCCCTTTTTTCCGTGGGGAGAAAGCTCATCATTGTGAACATCCACATTATTTGGTTGTCGCGGAGGCTCACGTTTATATGTCACAGAAAAGGGAGAGTTGGGGTCATTTTATGTTTAGTTTGCCAGTGTAAACTTTGTAGTGTATTTGGTGCCCATTTAACCCTTTTCATTCGGAATACACCAGTGTGTGAAATAAGCTTGACTAAGATAGTTCAAGGGTGGTGCCAGAATAGCTTGGCACCTCTAGGCGCCAAGCTATTCTGGCACCACCCTTGAACTAAAGCCTTATCTGTAAGAACTATAATGTAGCTTGCATATGGCAGTGTACAAATTTAAAGCTTTTGGCCTCGGTATGATATGGGTTAACCCTGTGATCGCAGTCATGTGTAGAGTAAATAGTTTTGGTGGCTGCATGAACAAAGAGATTAACCTTTATTTCATCAAAAACATTACCGATGACATGACAAATGGGAGTGTCTACTACTTGCTCAAATTCTAGCCTACGAACCCGTTGTGTTAACACACAACCCGGGAGGCACTCGGGGAACCCCCAGAGGGGCCGAGAGTTGTCTCCCGCACCTGCCTATCCGGTTCCGAGTCACCTGACTCGCCAGTCAGCTACGTAGGCTCACGACCTTCGGACGTGTTTTCTAGCCTCTCACACTCGCTTTTCGACCGGCCGGTCTTAGGTGCTCGCGGCTCGCTGTGACTTCTTACTTTGCTTCACTTCGGCTTCGCTTGCGCCTTCTTCGTTTGCTTGGCGTCCTCTTCTACTGGCGTTGGCTCTCCCCTTGGCGGGCCTGCTCGTTCCCGCCTGTTCGCTTGTGGCGGCATGGACGTCTCTTCCCCCGTTGCTACTCCGGCAGAGAGGTATGGTAGTTAGTTGCGCACTCGGCCGGTTCCCGGGCGGGGTACCGGCCTGAGCCTTTGGTTTTCTGCGTTATGCTACTTTGTATGTTGAACGGTTGGGGGACTTGTTGAGCTGGGACTCTTAGCTTGGCGGGGCCCTGGCGCCCTCGTCCTTCCCCTGGTTCCTTGGGTGGGAAATTGGTTTGCTCCCCTGGGTAGCTTACGTGGAGCTTGTCTGCTGGGGCTTTGCGCTCTTGGCTTGGCGCGGGCCCTCGGGTTCGCGCTTCGTCGCTCCCGCGAGTTAGCGGCTTCGGCGCTTGGCTCACGTTCAATCCCCAGCTTCGCTCGTGTATTGTTGTTACGTGGGGTTCCCTCTTAGCCTTAGAGCGACGCGAGACTATGGCCTTGGGGCGCAGCCCTGTGATTCTGTTTGTTGTTACGGTACGCCCCCCCTGAATAGGAGGGCACCCTTGGTCTCGACCACGTGCCATTAGGTGTTTTGTGTGTTGCAGTGCCCTCTTGATGACGTGCACACAGTGTGGAGGATTCCAGTGGCCCTCGGATTCACACCAGGTCTGCCTGCCTTGTGTCGGATGTACCTCTGAGCGTTCGTGTGACGTCTGCGCCGGCTGGCCGGAGCTCCGCTGGTCCCAACTTTGGAGCTTCTACCGACGTGAACGCCCGACACCTGAGACTGTTTCAAGACCTGATGACGTACCGGCAGTTGTCTCCGGTTCCGCGGCCACTCATGCCTCCGATGTCCCTAGCCTGGAGAAATCACCACGTCGGACACAGCAAGGTAGTGTGCGGAGTCGGGAGTTCGAGGCGCTGGTTCCCAGGAGGGAACGCGCTTGGACCAAGCCTTACGCCAGGCAGAGAACCCATCTCGCTACAGAGGTCGGTTCGGAGAGACGTGCTTCGTGCCGTCCATGGTCAACCGGTCCCCACTCGTCTCCTAGGAAGGCCTTGGATCCTCCTCGGCCGCTGCGAACCCGCCTCGCCACAGAGTCCGGCTCGCGGAGACAATCTCACACGCACACCACGTCACGACTCGTTTCGGGATCCTCTCTTCGCTCGAAGTCGGACCGCCACTCTCGCTCTCCTTCGCGAGAGCGTAACAAGGATCGGGCTTCTCCTCGTCGTAAGGAACGTGGACCCCCTCGCTCTTCAGCTTCGCGGCGTTCGTCCGTCGTTCCCCGCCGACTATCTCGTTCCTTCCGCTCCCCTTCCCCTCGCCCAGCCTCTCTCCTTCCTCCTCGTTCCCGTAGGTCTCCGTCTCCAGCCCACAGTCGCTCTGCTCGTGATCGCCGCCGTTCCCGCTCCTCTAGATCGCCGCTTCGCCATCGCGGGCATCGTTCTCCCCCTCGTCTGTCGGCGGCGGCTGTCGCCCCTCGTTCTCGTCGAGCTGTTCACTCTCGGAGTCCCGTTCGCCGTCGCTCTTCGCCTGCTCCCCGCGAGGTGGACAACGACTCTTTGAGTCTTCTCCCGGACGATTCGATCTCGGTGCTCCTCGGAGGTCTCAGCCGCTCCCCTTCACCTCTCTCGCCTTCGGATTCGTCGACTGCCCACGGGTTACCGTCCTCCTCCCGCACGGATACTCTTCTGGCTCTCGACGAGGTCGCTCGACTCATCTCCGCCACGCTTCCGGCAGAGGACTGCCCTCCGTCTCCCCCTCTGAAGAGGAAACCTTCCGCCTTTGTCGACGCGGGTAAGCAAGTGAAGAGGTTTAAGACCCTCCCTCAGCCCCCCGGCTTTCGTGTACTTCGGGATGCTTTTTCCGCTCATCTGTTGACGGACACTCGAGACAGACTTCTTCACGGACCACAGGTGGCCTCCTGACCTCGACATTTACTTTCGCCAGCAGTGGTACGCCGGTCATTCCCAGGCCTTCCTCTGCCCTCTCCCGCCTGTGGACCCAGCCACTGTAGTGCAGGCGGGGGGTGCCTCCGCCCTTAAGCGCGCGCTCCCGTCCGGTTTGGACAAGACTGCTTCGCTCGTCAGGAACACTCTGGCCTGCGCCAGCTTCATGGAGCTCCTTACGCAAGCCTTCCTCCGTCGGGTTGAAGATTCGTGGCACCCTTCCCTGACTCCCCTCCTCGGAGATCTTCTCGTCCTGGCGGAAGCGGCCAACCGCGCGGCTTACCATTCTTCAGTCAACGCTATGGCTGCGGCCTCCAATTGCGATTTGCTACGCCGAGATGCCGTCTTGCAGGCGTGCCGGGGAATGCCTTCGGACCTGAAGGTTCAGCAAGGAGTGGCGATTGCTGGTTCCAGACGACCCCTGGATTTTGGACACTGTTACCTTCGGCCTACGGATCTCTTTTCGTTCCCCTCCTCCTCTGCGCTCTACTCCGGTGTGGACCGAGATCCCCACAGACCCGCTCAAGGAGTGCGCCCTGCGTGGAGAAGTCGACGCTCTCTTGAGGAAGGACGCCACAGAAGTAGTCCGCCGCACAGACTCGCCGGGATTTTACAGTCGCCTTTTCGTCGTCCCCAAGCCCGGCGGCAAGTGGCGTCCAGTGATCGACCTGTCAGCCCTGAACCTCTTCATTCTGGCTCCTTCCTTCCACATGGAGACGGCCCGGGCCATTCGTACTTCCGTGCAGCCGATGGACTACGCCGTCGGCCTAGATCTCTCCGACGCCTGCCTCCATGTGCCCATACATCCGTCCGCCCAGAGGTATCTGCGCTTCGCCTTCGATGGGACCGTGTACCAGTTTCGCGCTCTTCCCTTCGGCCTCAACCTCAGCCCCTGGGTCTTCACCCGCTTAATGGATGCAGTGATGGCCAAGGCGCGTCAGTCGTCTTTCAGTCCGATGTCCAACTATCTCGACGATCTCTTTCTGAGGAACCGCGTTGAGTCCGTCTTGGAAGCGGACAGGGATACGCTGATGCATCTTTTGTTGCGACTGGGGTTCCTCCTCAACGTCGGAAAGTCGGACCTTACGCCCTCGCGTCGCTTCGTACATCTCGGTATGGGTTTCGCCACCGATTACAACGTTGTTCGCCTCCCGGATCCCCGTATTCGGAAGTTGTCCTCCCTCGCCAACCAGTTAGCTCAGCAGGAAGCAGCTCCCGCCAGAGTTTGGCTTCAACTCCTCGGACTAATCAACGCAGCGGCGGAGCTTCGCCCCCTTGGTCGCCTCTACGCCCGGCCTCTTCAGCTGCACCTCCTGCTCCTCTGGAGACCCTCCTCAGGCGACCTTACCACTCCGGTCCCGGTGTCGCCCTTGGTTTGCCCTCATCTTCTGCGCTGGACCGACACTGCTTGGTTGGCTTTGGGAGTCCCCTTGTCCTCCCCTCCCCCACACCTCTCCCTGTGTGTCGACGTGAGTCTCTCTGGGTGGGGAGCCCACCTGCTTCCTCAGTTCACCTCGGCGTCCGGCCTCTGGCCCCCGGAGTTTGCGGACAAGCACAGCAATTGGTTGGAGCTACAGGCAGTCTGGCAAGCCCTCATCGTTGGGAGGACCAGCTCAGGAACCAGCAGCTTTTCGTCCTCTCCGACAACACGACTGTGTTTGCCTACATCCAGAGACAAGGCGGCACCCGCTCCCCCGACCTCTGCATGCTCCTCTTCCATTTGATGCGCTGGGCCGAAGAACGCAACATTTCTCTCCTTGCGCGACACATTCCCGGCCACCTGAATGTGTTAGCGGACTCTCTCTTCCGTCGCGGCCAGTTGCTTCACACAGAATGGACCTTGCGCCACGATATCTTCCGGATGATCTGCGCCCGTTGCGAGACCCCGTTAATCGACCTTTCGCCACGAGGTGGAACCACCAGCTTCCCCTCTTCGTCTCCCCGATTCCAGACCCGCTGGCCTGGGCGGTCGACGCCCTCTCGATTCCCTGGGACGGTCTCATCGCTTACGCATACCCCCCGACAGTCCTCATCCCCAAGGTCCTCCACAAACTTCGAGAGTGCAACGCAGTCCTGCTTCTGGTCGCCCCGTTGGCTTGGTCCCGTTCCTGGACCACCGACCTTCTCAGCCTCGCCACCTCTCCTCCCCTGCGCCTTCCCACGCCCCACACTATGCTCAAGCAGCCGCGGCAGACTCTTTTTCCACCCGTGTCCGGAGCGCCTGCTACTTCACGCCTGGAGGTTGTGCGGCAAGCCCTCACCGCTAGAGGCTTCTCAGGTGCAGCAGTAGAGGCAATCGCTGCAGCCCGCAAGCCTTCTACCCGGCGTGTCTACGAAGGAAAGTGGCGCGTTTTGTGCTCCTGGTGCGATGTCCGTCGACTCTTACCCACCGGATTGACTAACCCCCAACTCGCGGACTTCTTCCTTTGGCTCTTCGTGGACCAAGGTTTGGCTCCGATCACCATCAGGGGATACTTATCCATGATCGCCGACACTTAACGCCATCTCGGCCTCCCAGACCCTGGCACCTGCAAGGACCTCGCCGACCTTATGTCCAACTTCAGCCTACAGCGTCCAACTCAGCGTTCACTCGTTCCTCGCTGGGACCTACCTTGAGTGCTGACGTGGCTGAATTCACCCCGCTTCGAGCCACTAGCTCTCGCCCACTTGGCGGATGTGACACGCAAGACCTGCTTACTTCTGGCTTGGCCACTGCGTCCAGGGTTAGCGAGCTACACGCACTTCCGCCCACCCGGACTGCCTACAGCTGTGGGCGGATCGCTCCGTACAGCTTTTGACGGACCCCAACTTCATTGCCAAGACAAGGTCTCCTCTGACATGCCCCACAAATCATCACCTTGCGGCCCCTGGGAGGGCCTGACTGTCCTCGGGAGACTCGGCAACAAGATCCCGTGCGAGCCCTCCGCGTTTACCTGCGCCGTACCAAAGCTATCCGAAGAGGGCGCTCCCGCCTCTTCCTGCCCCTACGACAGGGCAAGACTGATATCACAGCCCAGACGATCTCCTCCTGGCTGCGCTGGGTTATACGATCTGCATACATGGATCTCTCCCCACTGGTAGCGCAGAGACTGAAGATCCGGGCACACGAAGTACGCGCCATGGCCACGAGCGTCGCATTCGATCGGAACTGCGCTGTCAAGGACATCGTGGCGGCGGTGGGCTGGCGAGCAGAGTCTACCTTCGCTCGTTTCTACCTCCGGGATCTGGCGGGCCAGCGAGACAACCTCGCCTTGATGGGGGACCTCACGGTGGCGCAGCACTCCCTCCCGGCGCGGCAGGCGCCGTAGGTACGCACCTAGCTAGCTAGCTGGGAGTCGGCAATGGGAGGACGGTCAGGATAGCCGGTAGTACCGGTGCGGCACCCTCCTCCTATTCGTGATTCTCCCATTTGTCATGTCATCGGTAATGTTTTTGATGAAATAAATGCATTTTTCTTTAAAAAGTATTTTTTCGAAAAATACTTACCGACGACATGACTCGGAGGACCCTCCCACCTGCCCCGCTTGCCGCTGGTGAGCCTAGTATCTGACTGGCGAGTCAGGTGACTCGGAACCGGATAGGCAGGTGCGGGAGACAACTCTCGGCCCCTCTGGGGGTTCCCCGAGTGCCTCCCGGGTTGTGTGTTAACACAACGGGTTCGTAGGCTAGAATTTGAGCAAGTAGTAGACACTCCCATTTGTCATGTCATCGGTAAGTATTTTTCGAAAAAATACTTTTTAAAGAAAAATGCATTTTACACTGCCAAGAAAACACATGCAGTCCAACTGCAAGAGGCATAGATCCCCTTCTTTTTTGGTGGTATTTCTTTTCGTTGACATTTAATGCGTTTCTGGGTGTCAGTTGTTATATCCTTGTTTTCCAGTGTGTATTTTATTTTGCATTCTGTGGTTTGTTAGATGTTAGACCGACTTGGTGTTGTTCACTGGATATCAGTTATTTAGTTTGGGTGTTGTTGTTGTTTTTGTTTTTTTTAATTCTTCATGGTAGATTATTCCGGCATTGAATTGTTGTTCTCTGCGTTTTTTGTTGTTGTTTCTTGATGGTAGATTATTCTAGCATTGTTTTGCTGTTGATTACGGTGTTGGGAGAGCGTGGGATGTGTACGGCTTAGATTGGTTCGTCTTGTGAAGACCTTGTATGAACACATTATGATGTGTCTAGAAAATAGGTTGTATCCAAATGGCTACGTTCCGTTGCTCTTGTTGAATGGTAGATTATTCTAGCATTGTTTCGCCGTTCATTGCGTTTGTTTGGAGGGGGTTTGGATATGTAGTTTTCTTTTCCCTACGGTTTAGTTTGGTTTGTTATGTTAAATAACTGTCTTTTGGAGACGTGTAAACAAATTTAAAGAAGAGAGAGAGAGAGAAATGAGTTTATATATTTTAAAAACATACAAATAATGCAGTTTTCTCAAATCAGATTTCTGACCCTTTATTATGCCGATATTATGGGTCTGTGTTTTCTCTAAAATTTACGCAGGGGGGGTTCTACAGACCCTTCAAACTGTTGTGAAAACAGGAGCCATGGTATATTAACAAAGCTTTCTAAACAAAACTGATGGCCACTGGCACCGAACAGACTATTTGGTTTTAACTTCTTAAGCCCTGGCACTTCAGTTGCTAGGAAGACACTGCCTTTACAAAGGTTGAAACAAATGTGGCCACATTGACAGGGTTGAAGTACGTATTTACGAGACTTCTGCACATGCAGGTAGTGTGGTTGAGGAGTTGTGCTTGTTTTAGCTTAGTACCTTTCAAGGTGCCAGGTTAATAAGGCACAACCCGTGAAATGTTGGTCGATGCTTAATGCCTTTTGTTATGGGTGCCTGCATGGCTCGCGTGGTAGAGTGTTGGTTAGTTTGAGTTTAACATCCACGGCACCGAAGTGATAATAGACGGCCCGGACAGGCGGGTTATGGGGGACAGGGAAATCTATTACCTATGGAGTATGACCTGAACACTGGTCAACTCGGGCGCACTCCAACTGTGCCACTTTGATTTACCAGGACCTTTCAACGGACATGCTATTGAACAAGCCCGTCTTTTCTCCCTGGATTGTGAGTCCAGCTCCTGGGGCCGGGACGGGGATTTGAACCCACGACCCGGCGATTCCCTTCGCCCTCCTGCTCCAATGCTTAACCGCCTGAGCTATTTCGGACTCAAAGTGGTAGAGTGTCAGACTCCATTGAAAGGTCACTGGTTTGAACCCAGATGAAGTAGACTCGGATTCATCTTGGTGGACCGTGTTTAAAATTACTGTCGCTGCACTAAAAATGTTTTTTCTTCTTATTTTTGCACATCAGGTACCAATCTTTAACTATTCTCAGTTTAGTCTGACTCCTACTTCTTTTCAGAGAAAGGTGTGCAGTATATCTGACCCTTTGGTTGTCAGTAGCCCTGTTAGTTGGCAGAACCCTTCAAGAAAAATGCCACTGACAGAGGGCTAAGATGACACATGAATTCTCTTTTTATTATTCAGTTTTTTGGTTTATCATCTCATTCTCAGGCCCAACTCGGCAACTTCATGTTTGTTGGAATCGACGTGTATCACGATACCTCCCAGCGCAATCGATCTGTGGCCGGTGTCGTGGCTTCGATGAATAAGGACCTCTCCCGCTTCTACAGCCATGTGACCTTCCAGCCATCCAAACAGGAGATTCACAACAATCTGCCTGAAGCCATCATCAGTAAGTAATAATGGGGGCCTAGAAAACATCTTGTTGGCCTGGTGCTTGTAGACACCGGCACTCTTTGGCTGTTGGTAGCGCATTTTGTCAAGGTGATTCCTGCTAGAAATCACCTTGACAAAATGCGCTACCTACAGCCGAAGGGTTAAGAGTGTTCACTGAGGCTGCATGCAGACTGGGATTAAGTCACCAAGGCAACCATCTTACCGTCTCCCGCTGACTCGCATCTTTCATCAGTGTCTCTCTCTCTCATCGGCGCACAGCTGTGGCCGGTGGCAAGACGGGTCGAGACGGTTTGAGATGTGCCAGCATGCAGGCCGAACTACAGCAAACATCTGGTTCCCATACTCACCTCGTGAAGACCAGTTGGTGTGTGGACAACCTCTGGTGGCTTTAAACCAGGGCTCAGTTGCATGAATGAGCTTAGTCCTGCCCCAGCCACTAAGCGGAGCACCTTGCTTGGTGGATGGGGCAGGACTAAGCTCATTCATGCAACTGGCCCCAAATCTTTATGGATATGGGTACATAAACCTATTGTCTTTGTGGGCATGTTATTAGAGACCAAGACTGTGGGAGTACAAGTAAACCCAGACAGAAAATCCGGAGTGGCTGTAAAGCTGCCTGATATCACAGCACTGGGGCTGGACTCTCTCAGCATGATGTTTGTGTTGTCGCAGAGAGTGTCGGAGCGTTCTTCGGCCAGAACGGGGTGCTCCCAGGCATCATGATCATCCACCGAGACGGAGTGGGGGACGGCATGCTGCAGACCGTGTACAGGGTGGAGCTCGGCAACGTGCTGGCCGCTATCGGCAGACTGTATGAGAGCAGGGGCACAGCCATGTGAGCAGTTTACACACTTTTAACCCATTAAGCCCTGACATGCTTCGATAGGATGCGGATCGGCCATGTGACTTCAAGGGTTGTGTCTGAATAGCTTGGCGCCTATAGGCGCCAAGCTATTCAGACACCACCCTTGAACTGACATGGTCAATGGTCAATCCTATTCTGCAACATGGATCTCAAAGGAGGTATAAAAACAATGATGAACTATGGTAGTTTCATCGCCAGGATGTATTGAGTTAAAGTGTTGTCGCTTTCACGCAGTACGTGCACAGAGGAGTATTGTCATGGTACAGTATACTTTGCGTACAATGAGATTGGATATGACAACATTTGGATATGTCGACACTTTTTCATAAGTCCTGTCTACACTCTTCGTATATGTTACACCAACACAAAAAGAAATAATAATAATATGTAACTCTTCTATAGCGCAATATCCCCACAAAGAAAGGCTCAGAGCGCTTTAAGGTGGCTCTTGGCATAGTATTTTTGACCAAAATCTTTCAGAAAACAGTTTTGAGACAGACTCGGCTTTTGCATCTTTGAAGTATCTAGAAGCAGTTCCTGCACATGTTTTATGTTATAATGCCCTCAAAATGTGTTTATTGATCTTATTTTCAAAGTCACTCGACATGAAAATCATCCAAACACTGTATTTTTTCTTTGAGCATCGTGAACTTATGGCCTTGGTTACGGCCATTTTGCTTGAACAAACTCCGGCTTGCCGCATACCGTTATGTAGGTCAACTCTTTCTCCGTCAGAATTCGCGCGGAAACATCGGAAATTTCCATTCACAAAGTCACACGAAGCCAAAAACGAGAGCAACCGAATGCAGCAAAACCGAGCGGAGATTTCCATATATGGACCTCTGTTTAAAAGCGCGATCGCTGATTGGCTGTTTCGCTCACTCGGGGCTTCTTCGGCTGTTTCCGACTAGGCAACCATGCGATCCAAAATGGCCGCTGCTTGACGCTTTCTTCTTGAGTGCCGTGGGAATTTGTCAAATTGTGAGCAAGAAAATCGTTTGAAGATGGGGAAAAATGTTGGTACTAAGTTCCGAACACTTCATAAGTTTGGGAAGCGCCGCAGGAAGAAAAATGAGACGCCAGTTTTGTCGAAAAACACTCCGCAAGAGGCCGAGCCGGTGCCTTAGATATCGTCGCTCGTGAACGGGGATGGTGCATCGAGTGAAACTGCGCCAGAGTCTGTGGCATCGACGAAAAAAAAAGAAACTTTTTCAAGAGGAAGAAGATGGCAGAAAATACAGTTGCAGAAGAAACAACACCGAAGACCCGGAAAAGGTCGGATACGAACGGGAGTGACACCAACGACGACCCTGCAGATACACGGTCAGCGAGCGATGGCGATCTGAATTTCATTGCAAATCTTGGCTGTTTACAACCACTAATAACCATCCTCCACTGCCCAGTTTGCAAGAAAAAGGTGAGCGATCTTGTTTTATTGTTATTGTCTAGGCCACATATGCCGATATTTCGCTTTTTGTGTTTGTAAATACTAAATGGTTTGTCATGAACTGATGAAGCAGATCTTGTGTGTTCACACAGTTCAGAGTCCCCCACTTTTTCTGGATCAGGAACTGGCCCGTTTTGCTGTGCAGCAAATACAGCTTTAGTCGGACAGAAAGCTGAATGAAAGAAGTATTCATATAATGTTTTGGGGCAGTGCATGCAGGCTGAGCATGATGCTTGCTGCCGTACTGTATGTATGTCACATGTTGAGTGTGTGCTGTGTATGTGGACATAGACTAAGTTTGCAACTTGTGTTCATTTCAGAACCTGTCGATCAGCGAAGGAGGTGATGGTGGGCGAAAGAGAGCTGCCTGTCTGCTGTCCGTGAACTGCACAAGGTGTGGGGAGCTGTTGTCAGAGTGGACATCACTACGGTCTAGCATCACCCACTCTGGCTTTGACATCAACAGACCTGTTGTTGCAGCTGCAGTCAGCAACGGCCTAGGTTTCACACAGCTTTGGAGGTTTTCTGCAATGCTGAACATGCCTTCACCAATGAATGAAAAGACTTGGTATCACTACCAAAAGCAGATGAAGTTTGTAGAGCTGGAGGACCTGGAGAGAGCAAAATCTGCAACCAGGAAGACCTCGAACAAAGAGAAGGATCGGAGAAAGAAGATTGATGACATTCGTTGACGTGAGAGAGAGCAGCGTCGCCAGCGAGAGGGTGCCATTTATGGTGCAGGACAATTTTAACTGTCTGCCAAAACTTTCAGTGCCTCCCCATGATGCTGAATGCTGTTTCAAGTGAACTTAACTGCTTTTGACAGAATTTAAGTTCATTCTATGACCTATACTGTAGTGTGAAACATTTCTAAACTTTGAAGCCAATTTTCTAAGAACTGTGTATTTTGCATGTGTGACGAACTTTCCCCCTCAGTAGCTTCTGTTCTAACAGAGCTATCAATCTGAAAATTTGCATGCTTATGTAAAATTGCATGTAGAGTGCAATAAAAGCATCAGAATCAGCCTATGTCTTATAGTTGTCAAGTTACAGGACCACAAGTGGTGGCAAAAAAATTTACTTTTTTGCCACGTTTGTATGGCTGGTGAGTGCTGAATCTGTTATTGGTACACATCAAAAACTGCTTTCCTTGCACAGAATGAACACAGCTTTACAAGAAACAGTACTTTTTACATTGAAAAAGCAAAGCAGTTTTGTACAGCAGAGGGGGCAAAATACCATGCATTGCCGTCGTGTATTATAATTATGATCAGCTGTAGATTTTTTTCTAAACAACCCAGCAACTTCAAACTTTGCAAGGAAAACATCTGTGATGTGTACTATGAGTGTGCCAAATTTCACAACTCTATCTTGAACAGTTTTTTTTTTACAATTTTTACAAAAAACGGACGCCAAGAGCCACCTTAATGTGTCATCATTCAAATCATCAGAAACACTGGTGTTGAAGTAGTGTATAATTGTGCGTGTGTTTGAGAGCGAGAGTGTACTGTTGTGCATGCGCAGTGAGTCCAGTGGTTTTGTTTTTTTGTTGATGTTTTGTGACAGGGAAGTGGATGTAAGGTGTTGGGAAGGGATGGGGTGGGTTAAAGTAGTGTATAATTGTGAGCGTGTCTGAGAGAGAGAGAGTGCTGTTGTGCATGCACAGCAAGTCCAGTGTTTTTCTTGGAGAACAGCGCTATGCAAGAGTTATGTATTATTATTATTAAACACTTCTAGTGTTTTTGATGATTTGAATGTCGCATTATAATAAAAGTTTACTGTAATTATTTGATGTTGGTGTCGCCAGGCCCAAAGTAGTGTTTATAGTGGTGAAGAAGAGAATCAACAGTCGCTTCGTTCTGAGGACTGAGTGGGATGACTACCAGAACCCACCACCTGGAACGCTGGTTGATACTGTTGTGACCAGACCGGAATGGTACATCTCGTGCTTCTCTCTTTTAAAATCCCTTGCATGTCAGTGGTGATTGTTGTTTTGTATAACCCTTTTGATCCTGATACACCCATTACTTGAAATAAATTTTACTGTGATAGTTCAAGGGTGGTGGTGGTGAGGGGGGGGGGGGGGGGGCTACTTTTTTCCTTCTGTACACATGGCATTTACATGACACTGTTTTGTCTTGTTCATTTGGATGTGCCTTTCTGTCCTGTTTGCATGTTACACATTTGACCGTCACTTGTTTATTACGGGTTTCATCTGCAGGTATGACTACTTCCTGATCTCGCAGTCCGTGCGTCAGGGGACAGTGGGCCCCACCCACTACAATGTGATCTGGGACACCACCACCATCCCGCCCAACCACATGCAGATGATCACATACAAGCTGACTCACCAGTACTTCAACTGGCAGGCACGTGGTCACTGAATCCTTTCCATGGAGAATGGGAGTGTGGATAGCAGCCCTGTCAACCCTTTTGCTGTTAACCCGTTACACCCTAAGCTGAGTTTCTTAAAGTTTGCTTAGTGATCTGTCAAGGGGAGATGACAAATTAGGAGATAGATCAACCATGTTAGTTCAAGGGTGGTGCCAGAATAGCTTGGCACCGCAGGCGCCAAGCTATTCTGGCACTACCCTTGAACTATAGAAGTCCAATTTGTTCAAGTAATAGTGTATCAGGATTAAAGGGGTTAATGGCGATGCTTTTTTTCGCATGGATTCCTGTCGAACCACAAAAAAAGAGATGGTGGAGAGAAGTCAAGTAAAAAACTGTTTATCCCACAAAGGGGACCGGAGCGTATAAATATGTCAACTGAAGTAAAAATGGATAAGACAGACATACGCACACACATACACCCAGGCACCCATGCACGCAGAATTAAGAACTAATAATAATACTGACAACTATACTAATACAGACATCGATGCTAATGCTGACAAATTATATATTAAAAAAACTATTATCCCGTAAACCTATCAAGCTTCTAAGCAAATACAAGAACAAGACTGGCACTTTCCATCCCCCTCATGATGGTGTACACATGTCACAGCTGAGTACATTTAATTAAAGTCTATGCCACTTTATTCAAAAGAACAATGGCAGTAGGAATAAAAGAGAACTTCCTTTTGTTTGTCTTGCAGCTGTGACATCTGTACCGGCGTCCTGAGAGCAAACGCTCAAATTTTGTGTTTAAAGTATGGTCTTTTTGGTGAATAATGGACATTGCCTTCTTCAGGGCTTGTAATTTTCCGCGGTTCCGCGAATTTCCGCTATTTAAAAAAAAATCCGCCGAGAACAGTATGGTTTTCCGTGGAACAAAAAAGTTTGACAACGATTTTCCTCCAATGAAAATGTTTGTTGTGCTTGTCCTCAACCGAGTCAGAAATGTTCTATCAACAGAAAAAGAATTTAGCTTCCTGAGGAAGTACAACCTTGAGAATAAAAATCAAGATTTGTCTTCTTTGGCATCACTTACAGAGTCGGACCCATGAGTGACAGACTTCAGTCCTGGAGTCAGGTTCATCTTTTTCAGAACCACATAAAGCTGAATGTCAGAATTTTGCTTCAGGCAGAACACAGTCTGTTCCATCTGCAAGAGACATAAATTCTCATGAGCCGCTGCGGATACAGGGGCTCATGAGAATTTATATCTCTTGCTGGCCACAGATTATGGAGCATAGCTAGTCTGTGGATCGTTTTCAATTTTAATTTTTCGTGCTGTCGCCCACACAGACCATACAAATCATATATTCTTATTCTCTTTATCTTCTCCTTTTTGCTTTGTATGGGTCTGTCTTCGTTAGTGGAACTAATTCATTTGAGTTGGTTTTAAATTTGTAAATGCACAAAAATGTCCCTTTCACTGTTGTACATCTGTCCTCCAGCGTCCAGTTTTCTAATTCAATTTATTGTGTAAATAATCAGTCTGCCGAATATTATTTTTCTGCTTACATTTTTGAATGCATCTTCAGAAAAGAAAACTATTGTATGTTTACCGTGATGTTTCAGGGGACAATCTCGGTGCCGGCCACCTGCCAGTACGCTCACAAGCTGGCCTACCTTGTCGGCACAAGCCTGCACCGGAGCTTTGACGAGTCCCTGGCTGACAAACTCTTCTTCCTGTAATGATCTGTTTGCCAACAACAGGCATAAATCCTCACGCGGACACAGTGGTTCATGAGGATTTATGTCTCTTGAAAGTGGAGCAGGCAGGTGGAAACCATTGGATGTGTGAACTTTGTGACTTTCTTATTTTGTGCCTTTCCTACTTTGTGCCTTTGCAATGAGGAGAAAGAAAGTTTCTTCTTCTTGTAGTCGCCGTGTATTTCACAATATATTTTCTGTTGTATTTTTTCTTTTGGTTTGTGCACTCAATAGGTTGAGCCATATTTTCACATCCACACAATTTTTCTTCTTAATAGCGTTTTCAACTTCTGACACAAACTTGTTACAGAGATACCTGATGGCAAAACCTTTCTGTTCATACTAATTTGGATGACCCCTTGGAAAGGTCAAGGGGTCCAAAATAGGTGAGACATACAGATTTTCATTTTTAAAGGTAATGGGTCACAAAATGCATAATAAATGACAGGTTATCAAAGTTTTGGATCAGTCACACATAAGGCTATACAATTCTTGTTTGTCTAGATTGTGTAATACATGCAGTTGATGTGTAGTTTATACATATAGTTGTTTCACAATAAACATAATCAACTTCAGTTTGTCTTCATTAAGTGTGTATGTGTGCGTCTGCATGATCTTTCGATCTAGACGATTTCTGTAAATCAGAAGTAGTGACAGTTGACAAATATGCGATATCACATTTGTCCATGCTTATAATCTACTGTTTTCATGTTATCACATACAGTTTGGACCTGCTTCTGATTTCTGAACAGTCTACTACAATTTAGTTTGCGCAGGGCAGTCACCAAACAGAAAATGAATTGGTTTGAAGAAAACGGACAACTTGCAGTTTCAAAGGAATCTGTATCATGCACATTGAACCCACCTAAAGGCAGCTGGCCGGTGGTACTGTGATCCAGACCTAAAAGGTGACTGCCAAGTGTGTTACGCAGTTGTCGTAGTCGTAGTATGATGCAATCACACTAGATGCACTAACGTAAGGGTCTTGTAAAGAAACTTCACTCGGCTGCAACTCGTCGCACTGGCACAAGGTTGTAGACCACACTGGAGTAACGGTTCCAACAATATTTTATTCTCACGATGCAATCTCTAGACAATGCATCCACAAATGCACCAACACTGATATACTGTCTCCTCTACAATGCATCAACACTTGACGCACTGCGTATCTCGTACAATGTACACACATTTCCTAACACGCTCTTTGATACTAATCCAGATTT
The DNA here is from genome assembly GCA_036245525.1 of Semisulcospira habei. NCBI lineage: Eukaryota > Metazoa > Mollusca > Gastropoda > Semisulcospiridae > Semisulcospira > Semisulcospira habei. Next base: position 130,179,657 of record BTPG01000007.1, read on the forward strand.
CCAGAACGATCTAGCAAATTACACGACCAATCGGAAAAGAAAACGTAACAAAAACTTATTAATATTCATGAAAAAGAACACTCTAGATCCGACTACAAATTTTCACTACCATCTAGGCACATTCAATAAAATGTTACGAAATGTAGCCAAAAACTTTGACGTATTTGAGGTCACTAGAATAACCGTGCCGTTTCGAGAACGTTCTAGGTCCGACTTCAACAAAGTAGTGAAAATATTATTTAACATTCTAGCTACATTCAGAAATTGATGGCAAATTTCCAGCAAAAGACCCCCACCCAGGTCTGCCCTGGGGGACTTGGGTGGGGTTAGGTATTTTTTAGTTCCCAGGGTCACCCTGGTCAGCCCCACAGGGTGGGTTTTTCTCTCTATTCTGGGGCATGCGTTTCTGTCTACCCTTTGTCCATTCACCTGTATTTGCCTTTTTAAAACTCTCCCTACTGTCTGCACTGCCTGTAGCTCTTGATATTGGATGTGTGTTGCTAAATGGTCTTAGCTTTATTTATGCCCCATGTTGTAGGTTTATTTAACGTATTTGACCGGCTGGTGACATACATTCAATTTTCTGTTTAGTTTTTTTCACAAGCAGTGCAGGCACGCCTGAGAAAGCCTTGTTGCTGTCGGGACGTTAAGCAATGTACAATCAATCAATCAATCCAGCAAAAGAAAATGAATCCTACCAAAGACAATACATTATTTATAGTGTATTGTCTTCGATCCTACTAAGAAAGGTACGTAATTCTTATCCAAAATAACTCGAATGAATATAGGATCTTTCCTACGTTTCAAACCACACGCTTGCTCTCAAAAGAATAACCACAAAGCGTATAAAATGCAGAGAACCCAATGGAGAAGTCATTTGGTACTAATGCACTGTCTTTGGTACTGGTCACAATGCAGTATATGCGAGCTGTCCTCGCTGTCAAGGGTCTCTACCTGTTGTCTTTGACCTGATTCTGATCTAAAAACATCTATTGAAAAAGTCTCGCAGATTTGCCAAAGGGGCACTGTGCATACGTGTCATTGGGTTGAAAGACGTCGTTTGTAATCGGGTAAGTTTTCTTTGTACGTAATTTAATATTTTATGTGATAAGACTTTCACTTTGCCATCTAGACTTGAGAAAAACGGTGACAAAACTAGATTTTCACGGTACAATTTCAGTCTTGCTATAATTTGTGTGAAGGTAGGTTCTTTACCTAGATACATGATATTCTACTGCCCACGCGCATGTTCTGTCGGCGTCGGTGTATGTATGTGTGTGAGAGAGAGAGAGATGTCATATCTAGAGTATTGTGTCGATGTCTGCCTGGACTCTGAGACTGAGTTGCTGTTTTTACGTCACTGTCACTGTCTGATTTTCTCCAGAAGTCAAGGTTCAAGTTTTTCATTTTTTTTTTTTTTTCTGCATAGATTTAATTTTTACTGAAAAGGTTCAGAAAAAATTAAACAGTTAATTAAGAAGTTAGTAACGAACTCATCCAATATCTTTCTCCAGTCTAGCTATATCCCAAATTTCAAGTGCGTATGACAAACATTACAGATCTATTGTGGTACAGCCGACTTTCTATAAACGGTCTTGCAGCAGCACAACATTCCAGTCATGCCCTGGCCTGCCCTCGGCCCGGACTTCAATCCCATCGAACATCTCTGTGACCAACTGCAAAGGGAGGTCAACGCTGTACGTCCCAGACCAACAACAGCTGCAGAACTGGAGAATACCATTGTCCAGGCCTGGAACAACATTCCCAGGGCAGCTGTCAACTGCCTGATGCACTCTATGCGCCGAAGGTGCCAAGCTGTCATCAACGCCAATGGGGGTCACACGCCATGTTGACTTTGTGCTGTGCCATGCTTGCTCCAAATACAGAATAAACTTCCACACTGATTATGCTGGTGTCCATGATTTCATTTCTAAAATGTCGATAACATCCGATGTATGGTTTGTCTGAAATTGACTTTGAAATTTGGGAGTAAATGTGATTTGAAGGGGCTTCTTTGCGTTTCTTTTGTTGATCAGTATATATACTGACTTCCATTAAAAACGCTGCCTTGGAGGACACAGGGTTTCATTAGTGGTAAGCAAAACTGGACACACTCTGAAGCAAGTTTTCTGTGATATGTTTCAACACACAAGTTGTGTGGATTGCTTATGATGTTATTAACTGCCTCAAATGAAATTTGACTCGAAAAATTTATTACAGAACCAGAACTTCCGGTGCACATCATTTTCTTAATAAATCTTATTTGATTTAAAGTGAATTACTTTCAAACCATTTTTTATGCTCCAGTGACTGATGCAGAGATAAAGAACACACCCATATCCATTTGATCAGGTAAATATGGCCGCTAACCTAAAAATAAATAACTTTTTGATTTTCATGTTTGTGGGTCACTGATGTTGATTATTTTGGTGCCTTTGACAAACGAAAAGTAGGTCAAGACCAAACAGGCCTGATTTTCATGCACACGGACCTTAGTGACGCTGCACATTGGTTGGCTTTCAGCTGTGTCCTCTGCAGATGCTCCCCATTTCACTTTCAATATCCTGTGATGGCAGTGTCACTGATGACGTAACTCGACGATGTGCAATTTTAAAGACTAAACATTCTATTTGCACACAACACACTCTTCATAACATTTTCTAATAAATGACGTCAAAATAACCAGGTTTAAAGCATATTTACAAAGAAAAGCATCGTGGTGAAAAATTTGCGTTTCTTTTGTTGATCAGTATATATAAGGCTTCCCGACACTACCCTTGCCTTCAGTGGTCGAAAAATCAAAGCATCCTCTACCTTCCCACCACGCGCCGAAATCTTGAACAATGGTGGAAACGAGGGGTGGGAAGGGGGGTGAGGGGTGGGTGGGGGATGAGTTGGGGTCCAAACTCCCCAAAAAAACATAGCATTTTAAAGAATGTTTGGCCGGAAAGGGGGGTGGGGGGGGGGGTGGAACCTTGGGGGGAACCCCCCCCCTCCCCGCGGCTTCCCCAGATCGCAGATTCGCCCCTGCTAAGAGCTTTAATCTCATGTTTAGAGATCTCGAGATCATCTCTTTTGTGCCAGAAGGAACAGTACATCATACTAATTATATGTTTTGTTTTTTAAACTTATTACGACTGGTGCAACTGCAGCAAGATGTTTCCTGGAGGGGGCGCCATGATGCATTCCTAAGACGCTTTGTCGAGGTCACATGGGCCTGTGAACCCCCCTTCCACCTGCATTTTTCTTTTTGTCTACTGTATTGAAAATATGGTAGACTTCACTGGGATGGGGCTGGTTGCAGCACGTTCCGTATCATGCAAATGACGAACAGGAGGGCACACATCAGATTCCGATGGTGAAGTAACACGATAACAAGAAAGGCAAAGCCCTTATGGCTCACGTGTATCGACCGATCCATACATGTCTGACAATAAGTAAATAAGTCTTCTGCACTAACACAATCCATGTTTTCTCAAAATTTAATCAGTTTTCACACATCTATGAAACCCACTTGACCTTTGCGATGAGTCGACTAAATTAGGATACATAGGAAGGTCGATCAGTCTTACGAGCTACCTTTGTGCCAAATTCGATTGAAAAGTTTGCAAAAATGTTGATAACTACAATTATTGGCATTTTATACACATTTGTCGACCTCTTGACCTTTCCGAGGGGTCATCCAAATTAGTATGCATAGAACTTGCCATCAGGTATCTCTGTAGCAAGTTTGGGTTTGAAGTTGTGAATAGTAATTAAGAGAAAACATTTCTTTTCAAAATATGGCTATTTTTCACCTATTTCCTGAGCTCTTGTGAGGAGTCATCCAAATTAGTATGCATAGATAGGTCTTACCATCGGGTATCTCTGTAGCAAGTTTGGGTTTGGAGTTGTGAATAGTACTTGAGAAAAAAACATTTTTTGTCAAAATATGGCTATTTTTTTTTAAACCTATTTCCTGAGCTCTTGTGACCCTTGACCTTTCTGAGGGGTCATCCAAATTAGTATGCATAGATAGGTCTTACCATCTAATCAGGTATCTCTGTAGCAAGTTTGGGTTTGAAGTTGTGAATAGTATTTGAGAAAAAAGGCCGTGTGTGTGTTGACACGAAAATCTTGGATACTGCTGTACGTACACGCTTGACTTGGCAAAATACTTAATCTAAGGGCTGGCTAGAGAGCCTCTGAGCATATTGTAATTGGGTGTCTCATAGAAGACATAAAAGACCGTTTATAGAAAGTTGGTTGACCCAGATTAGAGTCCACAATTTTGATTAATGAAATGTGCACTTGAATTTTTGGATATGGCTAGTTTGTAGAAAGACATTGGATGAGTTCGTTAGCCAGCTTTGTACCTCTTTAACCTTTTCAAAAATAAATGTTAATGGGGAAAAAATGTCAAAAGTAAGTCTCCTTGATTTCATCAGAAGAATCAGTGACGGTGACTTAAAAGCACCAAACGCATCAGTGTTTTGTAAAATCACCAGCACGTCAATGTTTTACATGTGTATGAGCTCGCGCAATGTTTTCCTTCATTAAGGAAGACAGTCTAGTTTGTATGATATTTGCGAACGTATTGTCAAAAAGGTGTAATATGCATGCAAGCTCGTACAAAAGAGGCTTTGTGGGCATTCTTTAATAGGTACCCCAGTAGCAAAACGCCTTCGTTTATTTTTCAGTAAATAGACCGAACATCTAATTACTGCAACCTTCCCAAATGACTTGCTTTAATGACACAACATCTAATTACCCCAACCTCCCAAAGTAATGCATTTTCCTGTAAACCCCCCCCCCCCCCCCCCCCCCAAGACCGAACATCTAATTACCGCAACTTTTACCTATTAGAGGAGGATGAAATTACCCTTAAAAAAGAAAATTCCTTTCAGGTCTATGTCTCAGTTCTGGGGACAGATCAACCATGATAGTTCAAAGGGGGGGGGGGGGGGGGGGGGGGGGGGTGGGTGGGTGTCAGAATAGCTTGGTGTCGATCCACATCCTGTTGTAGCATGTCAGGGCGTTATGGGTTAAACAAGCAATAATGAAAGAAGCATATTGCAGATAAGAATGGTTTATTATCTACATGACGCAAATATGCAGTTGTAGATGGATGTCCACAATGTATGCAACAAAACGAGTTATTTAACCCCCCTGCATATGCAACCACTGATACTGTGCACATTGCTAGTGTCTGCAAGCACAAATGGTGGGATCAGTCATTAATAACTACCATTTAAACACTTAAAAGCTAAGAAACTGTTGAGAAAAAAATCTGATGTCTGCAAATCTTCTTAACTCATTTACCCCTAACGCAACATATGCAGGACTGAGATGGATCGACCATGATAATTCAAGGGCAGTGCCAAACTAATCTCGCACTACACTTGAATTATCATGGTCGATCCATCTCCTGCAACCAGTACAGTCGTTAGGTGACGCCTCCAAAATTTGGGAAAAGTGGCCTTCTGGAATTCTCACTTCTCCATTTCCAAATTAAAAGCATTAAAGAAGCACTGTGACATATCTAACACTACATTTTCAGCGATCACTTGTCAACTCATTCAGCCTGACGGCCGTATTTCCCAAATTTTGGAGGCGTCATCTAATGACTATGCACCAGTTGCAGGAGATGGATCGACCATGATAATTCAAGGGCAGTGCCAGATTAGTGTGGCGCCGATAGGCGCCACACTAATCTGGCACTGCCCTTGAATTATCATGGTCGACCCATCTCCTGCTGTAGTGCGTCAGGGCTGAATGGGTTAATAAGCTATAAGAGTAAAACACACACACAGCAGAAGGGAAAATGTCCACTATTGCACACACTGCGGGGGCTCTTGTGGATCCATAACCTCTTGCTGCGTGGTGGTGTTCAATTTTTCTCAGCAGCAAACTCCGCATCAAAGAACCTTGGCCGTCAAATCAGCATTTACACAAAGCGGTTTCAGCAAGAGGCATACAACTTCATCATATTATTGGCCCGATGATAGTAGCTTTGTAAACCCTCTGCGCCACCGCCCACAGGCGGTGGCGTGCACGCGATGACGCAGCGGATTTACATTGGTCAAAGCTACTGTCATCGGGCCCCTATGAATTTCATATGCTCCCACAACTGGTGTGTCTCTGGTACCATGATACACGGTACCAAACCAGCAAGCAGAAGTTCCTCTGTAACTAGCCTGCGCATATCTGCGTGAGCCAACTGCAACTGATGTCAGTCCAAGGACCTTTTTCTCTCAACTGGAAGACATCCCCATAATTGATACTACTGTCAAATCTGCGTAAAGTGACCACACAGGGGACTAGAGAAATTGGTTGCCTGAGACAAGTGGTCTCTATAAACGGGGTCATATAAGTAAAAGAATTTAGACCACAGGATCATTGGTGGTCTGCTTAGACAGGCGATCACCTTTTACAGGTGGACACCTTGGCAGGTTTGATTGTAGTAGGTATGTACAGGTCTTAAATTTAAGATCCTGTGTTTGACAACTCCAATTTTTCCCCTCGTGTGACAATACAGTTATAAAAAAGACAGAGTATATTACAAACACAATAAAACAAAGTGAGCCCAAAAGTAAAAGTCAGTAGGTAGGAAATGTACATAAATTTAGTACGCTTAGTAACAGTAACAACAAAACACTGCCTTCACAGAATGAATAAGAAAGACAAAGCCATTATGGCTCACTTGTATGATGTCTTATCATCAGCTATCTTTGTGCCAAATTTGGTTGAAAAATTTGCAAAAATGTGGATAATACCTACAATTTTATAAAAAAAAATTGGCATTTTACACACATTTGCCAGCCTATTGTGACCCTTAACCTTTCCAAGGGACCATCAAATTAGTATGCCTAGATATGTCTTACCATCAGGTATCTCTGTACCAAATTTGGGTTTGAAATTGTGAATAGTATTTGAGAACTAACATGTTTTGTCCAAATATGGCTATTTTTTTTACCTATTTCCTGAGCTCTCGTGACCCTAGCAAGTTTGGGTTTGAAGTTGTAAACAATATTTGAGAAAAAACATTTGTGAAAATATGGATATTTTTCACATATTTCATGAGCTCTTGTATAGAAAGGTCTTACCATCAGGTATCTTTGTACCATGTTTGGGTTTGAAGTTGTGAATAGTATTTGTGAAAAAAATAAATTATTTCAAATACAGCTAATTTTGACATATTTCCTGATCCCTTGTGACCTTGACCTTTGTGAGAGGTCACTGAAATTGGTATGTTTAGAAAGGTCTTGCCACAAAGTATCCTTGGGCCAAGCTTGAAGACTGTGGCTTAAATAGTATCCGAGAAAATGGTAACGTTAAAGTTTACCACGGACGACGGCGGATGGACGACCACTGGCCCAAAACATAGACTCACTTCTGCTTCGCACGTGAGCCAAAAAGCCCATTACACACTGAGCATTTAAGCTGAAACTCCCAAATGTGGGAGATGCCCAGATTAAACTACAGTTCAGGTGATGAATCGGTCATTGACAGTACCAGAAAAGCTTGGTGTCTCAGGCTCCATGACAGTCAGGTGACAATCCATCATGACAGTTCAAGGGCAGTGCCAGAACAGCTTGGCGCCTGAGGCGCCAAGCTGTTCTGGCACTACCCTTGAACTATCATAACCGATCTTTCTCCTGAACCTGGTTCTACCTTTGAACTATCATGATCGATTCTGCATCTTCTTGTAGTGCATCAGAGCTGCATGAGCAAAATCAAAACACAACCTGTGCTAAGTACACAACTGCTGGCATATCACACGATCGCAAATAAACACTGCTGAGAAATAAATAAATGGATAACAGATCAAATGAAGTGAACGATTCTTGATAAATTATTATGACTACACTGAATAACACATGCAACATACCAACGGATAACAGCAGTGCTTAAGTACCATAACCAGGAAGTTAACTTTGCCCCCATTAGTAATTCATAAAATCATGCAGAGAAAAGCAAAAAATAAAGAAAACTTTGACCAAACAATGAAGGGACCAGTGCATACATTCATATAATACTGGTTCATGTGCTTTCAAAGCACAGAAACATTTAAAATTTATATCATAGTATGTATGTGCATCATAGTGCATGCCGTTACACATCAAATGCAAGCAATCAAGGTAAGACAAATTTTCTTTGAGCTGGACTCTCAACTAAATATAATAAATGGTAAAAACAACTTTTGATGCAAATTTTCAGTAGAATTTTTAAATATGTGAGCAAAACTAATGTGGCACTACCTCTGAACAAAAACACAGCCGATCCATCTCCTATTCTGACACATGATGATATATGGATCGACCATGACAGTTCAAAGGTGGTGCTAGAATAGCTTGGCGTCACCTGGCGCCAAGCTACTCTGGCACCATCACTGAACGTTTAACCCATATCAAAACGAGGCTAAAAAGTAAAAGCTTCAAATTTGTACACTGCCATATAATGCAAGCTACATTACAGTACTAACAGATAAGAATACAGACCAATGGCTTTAGTTCAAGCGTAGTGCCAGAATAGCTTGGCGCCTAGAGGCGCCAAGCTATTTTGGCACTACCCTTGAACTATTTTAGTCAAACTTATTTCACACATTGGTGTATTCCGAATGATAAGGGTGAACGTCTATAACTAAGTTTTGACCCCATTGGCCGTTGGCGGTGGTTTTGGTTGCGACGATTCCTGCAGGAATCATCACGACAAAGCCTCTACCGACAGCTCAAGGGGTAAGGGTAACTGTAGTAAAACAAAGACTGTGACATACAGTTCAGATTTCCACTCTAGGAATCACATGGAGTGTCTGCCATTCTAGTTTACCACACCATTTCCCGTCTCGCTCGATGCCATCAAGATATGGAACAGCTTTGCTCCCGGCCATACACAGCCTCTGGCCTCCCACTCTGGGAGTGTGCCTCTACCGTGGGACTGCTTCTGTCAGTGCTTAGATGGTTAACCCTTTCAGCCCCGGATCCCTACAGCTGGCGCCAAGCCAATCTGGCACTACCCTTGAATTATCATGGTCAATCCATCTGCAATCGGTACCTAGTCATTAGGCAACAACTCCAAAATTTGAGAAATGGGACCTTGGGGCTAATAGGGTTAAGCTGTACAGATTTCTAATAGTAATGTCACCATGAAGGTGAAACGTTAACTCATTCGAGACATGCCGCCTCCGGATACACGGCATAAGCCACATATCCGGAGGCAGCACATCTTGAATGATTTAACTCATTCTACCCCAACAACGAAATCCCCAAATTTTGCCGTTGTCCTCTGAAGACTGCTTTGCAGTGCAGAACAAAGATTGACCATGATAGTTCAAGGGTGATGCCAGAATAGCTTGGCGCCCATAGGCGCCAAGCTATTCTGGCATCACCCTTGAACTATCATGGTCAATCCTTATCTTGCTGGGGTGTGTCTGGGGTAGAATGAGTTAAACAGCATACCAATGCTGTGAACTGTATCAGTTTATAACAAAGACTCCACTTTGTTCGGCCTGCTCAGCGTTATGTACATATTGCAGTGATGAATCAGCCTAATTTGCTTGGCAGCCCCCAACTTGCCGAGATAATTAGCCACTGCCCTTAACTCTTTGCCTGCTAAGTCACATTTCTGTACTATGTACTCTGCTGCTAAGTAATTTTGTCAAGAGTTCATTTCTGAATCCCGTGCACATGGGCTTGTGATGACACATTCAGCACTAAAAATAGCCAAGCACACACACTGCAAGCAACCTCGCTGCCCATAGTGTTCTAATGAAAGTAATCTAGCGCAGTTGAAGTCGACATTCGTAGGCAAAGAGTTGATCTGTCATCATGTGTGACCCGTATCCTACAGTTGATGCAGGACGCACGAGTGGATGGGTGGAAAGTGCATTTACTCGCTAACACCAAACAATCACATTCACAACATTAGAAGACATCTCTAAAACTGTGAACCAGTCATGGGAGACTTATAGGCCACAACAGTTCAAGGGCAGTGATAGAAGGGCTTGGCACCTGGGGAGGTTAAGAGTAGTGCCAGATTCACTTGGCGCCTTCCAAGGTGCCAAGCTAATTTGACTCTACCCTTGAACTGTCACAGCCGATCCATCTCTCACTGTGGTATCTTGAGGATGAATGTGCTGTCCTGGCTCAGCGACTCCTTGTCATGCTTGTTTTCCAAACGGCTGGTCAATCAGATCGTCTTGAAGAGAAGCCAAGAAATCCCTGGAATTGTAAGAACAGCGTGCATTTAGCAATGTACCACAAACTGGTAATATCTTGCAGTAGGACAGGTGTAGTTAACTTATTTCACCATGACGCACTATAGCAGGAGATGGATTGACCATTATAATTCAAGGGTAGTGCCTGATTAACTTGGCACCATCAGGTGCCAAGCTAATCTGCCACTACTTTTGAATTATGATGGTCAATCCATCTCCTCTAACTGGTACACAGCTGTTGGATGACACCTCCAAAACATGGGGTTAAATGGTTAATGACAATATTGAACAAGATGGGATGAACCATAACCCACAAAGTCCCTTCTATATGAGAGCTGTCCTCGCTGTCAATGGTCTCTACCTTTTGTGTTTGACCCGATTCTGATGTTGAATTATCTCCTATTGAAAAAGTCTCGCAGATCTGCCAATGCGTCAGTGAGTTCTATATACGTGTCATTGATTTGTCAAACGTCATTTGTCATGACGTAAGTTTTAGTTTTTATGTAATTTTATATTTTATGTGATAAGAGATTCACTTTCGTTTCATAGGCTTGAGAAAATGGTGACAAAACTAGAACTTCACGGTACAATTTCAGCCTTGCTATAATTTGTGTGAAAGCAGGTTGACTTTACCTACATGACTAGCTACATGATATACTAAGTACACGGGTCACCTGCATGCTCTTCTGAAAACGCGTTGATGTGTGTGTGCACGTTAGTGCATGTGCGCGCATGCACTCCAGACATCTCCATGAGGCATAGATTCTCATGCACCTGGAGGGCGCATGAGGATCTATTCCTCCTGGAGAAGCGCGCACGTTTGTGTGAGAGAGAGAGAGAGAGAGAGAGCCACGTGCGAGAGAGAAAATGTCAGATTTAGAGTATTATGTCAGTGTTGATTTAGTTGCCTCTTTTACGTCACCGCCACTGTCTGACTTTCTCTAGAATATAGGATACAAAGCTGGCTATATGCAAAAGTTCAAGTAAATATGAGAAAAATTACAGACACTTCAATTACAATATGCTCGGAGGCTGTCTAAGAAAGTATTTCGCCAAGTTTCAAGCTTGTATGTACAAAAATATCGAAGATTATCTTGTTTACATACATACGCACACACGCACAAACATACATACGGTGCTTTGCGCAAATGTACATTCAGCAGCGAGGTTAGCTTAACTAGACATAACGTAAGTTTTATCTTGTTACTTCAATTGTTAGTGGTAACCTGCCCGCCTTTGACATCATAGACATGCTATTAAATTTGCCCCATCGCGACCCATCCTAAAAAGTCCCTTCTATAAATAGAAGGGACTTAAAAAGAAACATAAAGATATCCATCTGCACAAAATTACCTGCACATACATGTTTACTGGCGTTCAAATTACATGTACAAAAAACATTTTTCTATACAAATTATAAACTTTAACCCTTTGGCTGTCGATAGCAGGAATCACCTTGGCAAAAACCTTTAATGCAGGTCATGTCACCATTTTGCATTAAACACGCATGTATGAAACAAGCAAGCATGCACAAACTTGCGCATACATACAGGTATATACACACACAAATACACATGCACACAAATACACACACGCACAAATACACACACACACAAAGGTCGTCTCAATGTATGTTTTGTTTGCCAAAAAAATGTGTCACCTTTCATTAAAGACCATCATTTAGGTGGCTACAGCCACAGTCACAGCTACAGCCACCTGAATGATGGTCTTTAATGAAAGGTGACCTCTCATAAGGGTGGGTGGTTGTTGAAAACAGGTTCCGATCTGCACACTGCGTACTGACCCAAGCTGCGGGGAGGTCCTGGCTCTGGCTGCAGCCTCAAATGCCACTGGTACATCATGATGGCCTGCAACACACACAGTTGTTGCTCTGTCATTAACCCCTGTGTCATTCGGAGTACACCAGTGTGTGAAATAAGTTTGACTAAAAAATAGTTCAAAGGTAGTGCCAGAATAGCTTGGCGCCTCTAGGCGCCAAGCTATTCTGGCACCACCCTTGAACTAAAGCCATTGGTCTATATCCTTATCTGTAAGTACTATAATGTAGCTTGCGTATGGCAGTGTACAAATTTGAAGCGTTTAGCCTCAGTATGATAATGGGTTAAAATGGATACATGTATTACAGTACACTTTGTTTATGAGAAGGCTGGAACTAGCAAGTCACATTTAACACTTTTTTGTCTACCGTATTTAAAAAATATGGTAGACTTTGGGATGGGGCTGGTCAGAGCACGTTCCGTAGAATGCAAAGGACATAATAGGCAGGTGGGCCTGAGATTGTGGCAAAGAAATAACAAGGTGAAAATGACGTCATGTCTAGCTACTCAAACCTTGCTGCTAAACGTACTTTTGGCGCAAAGCGCCGTATGACTTTGTGTGTGTGCGTGTGTGTGTGTGTGTGTATGTATGTAAACATGAAAATCTCCGATGTTTGCATACGTACAAGCTTGAAAATAAAGAAAATGCTTCATACAATGGGTTTCTAGAAGCTCTTTCAAGCATATTAAAATTGGATGTGTCATTGAAGAGTTGAATGACCGTTTATAGAAAGTTGGTTGACCCAGATTAGATTCCGTAGTTTAGATTATATGCACTTGACATTTTGGATACAGCTAGTTTGGAGAAAGACATTGGATGAGTTCGTTAGCAAGCTTTGTACCTCTTCAACCTTTTGAATAATAATTAATTCAAGTTTTGGAGCCATGTTATACTCCCATCCCTGGAAGAGGCTGTGTGGAAGAAAACAGTCAGCCCTGGAAGATGCTGCATGCCGTTTGGATGCGTGAAATTCATCAATGTGTACACGGCATCATGGAACTAGCGATGCCATGACGTCAAGCAATAGTAATGTCATTTTGCTGCTTGTGCTATTTTATTTTCTTCAGAATTCCTATTGCTACTCCAGCGTGAAGCGCTGTGTGTCGGTCTTTATTTGTGTGCACCGGTGTGTGTTGAACAGTGACTGGATTAGAGAGGAGGGAAATAGATGAGAAGGATAAGCTTAAAAATATGAACAACTCTGAATGTTCCTAAAAGAAAACACACGTGAGCTCCAAACAATAAGGTAGACTTTGGTATGAAATCCTTGTGTTGTTAAAAATTGTGACTGCACTTATTCTATGTAATTTACTAAGCTTAGAACAAAACTCCTGACATAACAAGAAACAAATCTGGGTCCCCTGGCATTTTGTTAACTCATTCTACCCCAGACGCGCCACAGCAAGATAAGAATCGACCATGATAGTTCAAGGGTGATGCCAGAATAGCTTGGCGCCTATGGGCGCCAAGCTATTCTGGCATCACCCTTGAACTATCATGGTCGATCTGTGTCCTGCACTAGAGTGCAGTTTTCAGAGGACAACGGCAACATTTGGGGGATTTCGGTGATGGGGTAGAATGAGTTAGAATGAAGAGCTCCGTTGACCCCCAGCTGAGAGACCAGCAAGCAGGATTCAGGAAGAACCGATCATGTACAGACCAGATCGCCACTCTCCGCATCATCGTGGAACAGTCTCTGGAGTGGAGCTCCCCGCTGTACGTCAACTTTGTGGATTATGAGAAAGCATTTGACAGCGTGGACCGAGAGACTCTGTGGAAACTCCTACGACACTACGGTGTACCCACAAAGCTCGTCCGCCTGATCAAGAGCAGCTATGATGGCATGACATGTCGCGTGATCCACGAAGGGCAGTTCACCAGAGAGCTCCAGGTCAGAACTGGTGTCAGGCAGGGGTGTCTGCTGTCTCCGTTCCTCTTCCTACTGGCCATAGACTGGGTCATGAAGATGACCACAGAGCACAGACGATTGATTGATTGATTGTACATTGCTTAATGTCCCGACAGCAACAAGGCTTTCTCAAGACGTGCCTGCACTGCTTGTGAAAAAAACAACTAAACAGAACATTGAATGTATGTCGCCAGCCGGTCAAATACATTAAATAAACCTAACACACGGGCCTAAATAAAGCTAAGACCATTTAGCAACACACATCCAATATCAAGAGCTACAGGCAGTGCAGACAGTAGGGAGAGTTTTAAAATGGCAAATACAGGTGAATGGACAAAGGGTAGACAGAAACACATGCCCCAGAATAGAGAGATAAACCCACCCTGTGGGGCTGACCAGGGTGACCCTGGGAACTAAAAAATACCGAACCCCACCCAAGTCCCCCAGGGCAGACCCGGGTGGGGCCAGAGCACAGACGAAGTGGAATACAGTGGACACTGTGGACACAGCTTGACGACCTCGATTTTGCAGACGACTTGGCATTACTGTCCCACACTCATCAACAAATGCAGGACAAGACCACGAGGCTTGCTGACATCTCGTCCCAAGTGGGCCTCACCATTCACAAACAGAAAACAAAGACAATGAGGCTGAACGCAACCAGGGAAGAACCAGTCTTGCTTGCTGGCACCCCGTTGGAGGAGGTGGAGTCCTTCACCTATCTCGGGAGCATCATAGACAAAAAAGGCGGCACTGATGCAGATGTCAGAGCACGAATCGGTAAAGCCAGAGCAGCCTTTCTCCAGTTGAAAAAAGTGTGGAGTTCCAGAGAGCTGTCACAACACACCAAAGTCCGGATTTTCAACTCCAATGTAAAAGCAGTTCTCCTATATGGAGCAGAGACATGGAGATTGACAAAAACCACAGTCAACAGAGTACAGACCTTCATGAACAGTTGCCTTAGAAGAATTTTCAAAAATCCACTGGCCAGAGAAGATCAGCAACGTCAGACTCTGGGAGAGAACAGAGCAGATAACAGCAGAGAATGAAATTGGGCGAAGAAGATGGGGATGGATCGGTCACAGTCTGAGAAAGCCAGCTTCCAGTATCACTAGGCAGGCATTGTCATGGAACCCCCAGGGAAAGAGGAAAAGAGGTAGGCCAAGAAACTCCTGGCGTCGAGACCTCCAAGCAGACGTCAAGAGACTGGGTACCACCTGGAGTAGAATCGAAGGAGAAGCACAGGACAGGAGTTGCTGGAGGTCTCTCGTCGACGGCCTATACCCGGGTAGGGGTGACAGGCGTAAGTAAGTAAGTAAGTATAATGAGTTAAACAGCCCACTCCACTTATAACAAGGTCGGGTATAACAAAAGTCGGATATAGCCACACTTTGTTAAGGGTTCCAACAGCAGTTTTTCAACCTAAATCACTTCCCTTATAACAAACATCGGATGGAATGGTAGAGTGTGATTTTTGAGTGTATAAGATGTGTATCACAGAGAGAGAGAGAGAGAGAGAGAGAGAGAGAGATTGTTTTAGTAACTTGTAGTAGGTAACGTCCCTTGGTTTCACCAGCTGGTCAGCTTGTAACCTTGACCTTTGAACTTAACCTTTTTGAACTCTTTTAGCTCAACCTGGAAACTGCCAGATGTATTTGTGTGCTGCACGTGAACAGTGTTCACACAAACCGGTTCAGCTATTTGCCATAACCTTGTGTCACTTTTATCTTGGCTGTTGAAGGAGCAACAACTATTGTCTTGCTCTGTATGTACATTCTTTTGGTATCAGTCTTGATGTTGGATAAACACATTTTCTGTAAGTACAACTATTTGATATTTTGTTTTACTTGTGCGTTTGAAACTAAGTTATGTTGGTTTCATTCTTCTTTTTATTGTAAGATAGGGTTTGCTCATCATTTTGTGGTTTGGGGTTATTGTCAGCAGAGATATAAGGATGGAGAATACAACAGATTTTTTTGACGACGTCAATTTTTCAATGTTTTTGATCACAAATCGCTCATCTAATCACACACCCCGTTTTTTTAGGTTTCTGCTTATTTTTTTCAGTAAAATAAAGGTTTCCAAAATCAATGACATTTAAAATTAATATTTTTTATTATAAAATGAATCAAGACGAATTACTTCTTCTAAATGATATCAACGCTGTAGAAAACAAAGATTTAGACTCTAAGAAACAGCGTCTTTTGTCTGTGATTGTCTCAGGCAAGTCAAAGGCTTATCTCGGAAAACAATACATGACAGAGGATATTGAATCTCTCACCGCTGACGAACTATTAAAACTTCATTCAAAATATGAAAACCACATTGCCTCACTAATGACTCGTGATTTGAGTCGATCTCTTGTATGCCTATACACAAAAGCAGTGAGTCACTTTCTACCTGTGGATAGTGACAGTCTTTCACACGACCTTGAAAGCAATCCTATTGTTTCAAGTTCAATTGGTAAATTAGCATGTGTAATGTTTTACAAGTTTGGAAATTACCTTGCACCTGTCGTAACATTGCTTGTTACCGGGAGCCATATTGATTTCTCAAAAATAAATTTTACTGCAGAAGAAAATGGACGAGAACAAGATGACTACACAACAGAACCCCGACCCTGTTTTGACACAGGTTCAAACTGTGACTAAGGCTAAAAGTCCAGGGAGGGTTGAGGCTGGAAAGAGAGTAGCTGCATTGAACAAACAAAGAAAGTTAGAACTACTGCAAAAGGTACATGTAACTGACCCACAGTCAATAACATCATTGGTGACACTACCGTCAGGACAGCCAGGACCATCACACCCTCATCAAAGTGAGAGACAAACAACTAAGTCTGACCCTGAAACAACAAAATATATAGTTGCCGGATTTGTTGTCGGATTTGGTTACGTAGGTTACCAATTATACAAAAAATACAAACCACAGACTCGTACAGTGACCAAAAAATCAGACACTCCAAAAACAAAACCAGAAGTCGCCACATTACCAGTAACACCCAAAGCCGTTGACCCATTTTATATGCAGTAAATAAAAATTTTATTTTAATTTTTCTTGCCTTAGAAAATGAATGACTCAAAAAATTTAATGAACCTTGTGTATCACTCTGCAGTAATCAGTGGATTAGCAGTAGCTTATTCTATGCTGGGGAAAAGTCTACTCAAAATGAAATCAGCAGACTTGAGTAGATTAGACTTTGAAGACAGTGCTAAGCTAATTGTAGTTGTAACAGCGTCGATTGCAACAAAAGATTTTCTTGTCAAGCAGGGAATTATTCCAGAAAATGTTTCTATGTAAATAAAATAAATATGGCGACGATAGCTATTATGATTGGGGGAGCGATGGTTAACGCATTGGCTTTCAGTGGCTCAAACTATCTCTTTTCAAAAATGGGTAGAGAAGAATCAGCAGAAGAAATGAAACGTCACAATGAGGCAACAGAAAAACTTGCTCAAGCCCAGCAGGAATATGAAAAGAATAGAATTGAGAAACTTGATTTCATCAATGAAAAACTCAGGCTTGAAGGCCACGCACAACATACGTTTTCAAATACAGACGAAGCAATCAGGGAATATTTTCTTGTCACAGGTGAAAACATGTCTATCCCTAAACCGAAACTAAGTGACTATTACAAACCAAGCACACAACAAAGAAATGGGGAGATAATCTTTGTTCTAGTGGGAATGACATTTGTTTATTTTACTGGAGTTTTTATTGCTAGAAAAAATGGCAGCCGAAAATAAACTATCAAAAATATATTACTCACCATCAGGCTATTGGAAAGGAGCAACCGCTATTGAAAAATTACATGCCGCTGTGGGCGGAGATATAACACTCAATCAGGTCAAGCAATGGTTACAGAGACAGGCAATTTGGCAGATATATTTACCTGCTCCAAGAAAAATAACGAGACCTCATTTTGAGAACACTACCCCAAATGACACACATCAAATGGACCTCCTGTTTTTACCACATGACACAATAAGAAAGAAACGATACAAGTATGCATTAACTGTTGTAGACATTGCTTCAAGGTATAAAGACGCTGAACCCATATCTGACAAAACAGCTAGTACAGTTGCTACAGCATTATCAAAGATATATAGTCGAGGCCCTTTAAGATACCCCAGACTAGTGCAAGTTGATGATGGATCAGAATTCAAAGGTGCTGTTAATCAGTTATTTGCTAAGCATGGCGTACTGGTCAGACGAGGCATTCCAGGTGTGCACAGATCGCAGGCAATTGTTGAAAACTTTAACAAACAGTTATCAGAAAGACTTTTCAGTTACCAGTATTCTAAGGAACTCATGCATGACACACGTAACACTGAATGGGTACAAAGGTTACCACATGTGATAAAAGCAATGAACAATGAAGGACACCCAAAACCTGCTGATGCTATTAAATTGAAAACAATTACAGAGCCAAAAACAGGACCAACCCCGGCACCAGACACAAGTTTATTTACTAAACAGGTGAGATATTTATATCAGCCAGGGGAGGCTGAGAACGACGACAGACGCAGGGCAACAGACCCCATCTGGTCAACGTCTGTACACAATATAAAAAAAATAATTCCCGGTCCAGACGCAACAATATATTACCTGTACGACCCTGCACCCCAGAGGGCATTTGTCAGAGAAGAATTACAGATTATTCCCCCAGACACCGTTACTCATTTCAGTAACTAAGTCGTCAATTAATTCATCAACCAGTTCATCACAAATATCTTCAGATAACTTGAGCCTGTAATGACCTGGTGCATAAGCTTTTTCCTTACTGTGAAAAACACGTTTCGTGTCCCCAACTGCAAGTGATTTCTTATGTGTTTGAATTATTTCAAGATTATGTTTGTTTGATCTCAGTGACTTGTTTGGATAGTCAGGCATCAATGCGCCATCTAACACTTGCTTGTAATGTTCATGACGAATGTCTTTATTTTTTATTGCTGTTTTTTTAATTCCTTTGGCTTTTGACTGACTACCTTTCTGGTGCAGTATAGAATACATTTTTGATCTCAGTCCAACATACTCAACTATTGGCACACCATTTAGTTCATCCTTAAACTTACCAGGCACTTTCTTGTTTTGTGTGCTAAACAGTGGATGATCTTTAGGGTAGTCAGACGTGTCATACATGTGTAGTTCTGTTTTCATGTCTTCATAAAAGTCTTCAGTACACACATCAATGATCATAGAGTCAGTGTCAGTGTATAGCAGACGACACTCAGGATATTTTGGTTTGAAGTAATCATAATAAAATTCAAGCATCAACAGTTTTGACAACTCCAGAATTGCCATACCAATAAATACTGGTTTGTCCAGTTTAACAATCTTTTTTTTGAGTGACACTGCATACAATGATGAATGAAACTCTTTGTATCCTGTGTACTGTGGCTTACCTGTAAGTTTAATTGCGCCCAATTCAGTTGTGACCAGTCTCACATCTTTGCGGTGATGAGGATTTTCCATCGTCTTGCCAAAACAGGCATTGTTCATAAGCTTAAAGAAGTCTTTGTCAAATGCAGTGTTGCCGTCTCTGGCACGGAGGGTTGTGTTCTTCATTATGTAATCTTTCATGAAAGCACTCTGATCAAATTGAATTCCTCTGTGAACTTTCTTTAGTACTAACCCGTGTCTGATGTAAAACTGCAACAAGCGGTAGTGACAAACGTAATTGAATTTGTCATTTAGATTTGGTACAAGTTTAGTGTCTTCTTTTTTCCCTGTCATACTCATTTTCTCAACAGCTAATGGATAATCATTATGGTAATCGTGTAGGTGGTGTGGGTACTCCAGGTCGACTTCAAAGATCCAACCCTTCGCGTCGTTTCGGTCAAGATTCATAATATTGTTAGTTAACCCTGACTCTGTTACATCATACTGTGACAAATCATACAGACAAAAGTTTTTCAAGGGCAATAATTCACACATTGCCCAGCCATAAAGGTTATTAGCGTCCAAGTACGTAATGAATGACCTTGACCCAGGGTTTGAGGGGTCAAAGTCGTCCAAATATTTATTATTTGCCTTGCAGTAATTGTTCGATGCAATACTAATGCCTCCCCTCAATCCACGTTCCACCATTTCACCCATCGTACGATCAGACAACAGGTCTATAGATATCTTACTGGATTTCAAAAATGCATCCCATGTCATGCCAGGACTAGTGATGTAACAAGCAGGGTCAAGTCTGTAGTGTAACAAACCCTTCTCACGGTAACTTTCAAATACATCTGCTAGCAAGCAAACGTCAGCTTTCAAATACTGGTCGTGATAGTCACCAATTGTCTGACACCCCAACTTCCCCCACGCATCAAGAGCATGCTGATATTCAGAGTCAGAAATACCTTTTCCAGTTAGTGTAGAATAAAATTTCTCTTTTGGTGGCAGTCTTGTTTCTTCAAACACAACCCAGTGATCAATGTACTCATACGGATACACACCTTTCTTAATCAAGTCTGGCTCAAAATATTTACTCGTTATTGGATACTCAGTCAGTCCTTCTGCCAGACTAGCCAATCCTAAAGACAAATGTTGCATGGAGTCATAAAATGCTAATTTATCTAACCTAAAAGTTAAGTATTTCTCAGTTGTCTGGGCAATACAACTAATGTTTTTGTACGACTCATCTACAGCCTGCATGATAATGTGTGAATCATACCCTTTGAGATTGTGGAAAAAGATTGGCAGTTTGTATGTCTTGGGATCTATTTTTAATAATAAGTTACAATTGTTATGAGCAGCACCTCTGTAACGACCAGCTATGTGATCGTGGTCACGAACTTTATCACATCCTAAAGGCTGTTCACAAATCCAACACGTCTCAGCTGTATCAAATTTCAGTTTGTCTTCTTCTGTCATCACCAAAGGCATCTGACATGTTGTGAGATACTGTACTACCTGACTATACAGATGTCTCATTTCTGTTAAAAACAAACATGCTGCATTTTCTCCCCTGTAGATAACAGGCTCTGAATGCTGTCCGTCTGACCTAACAAGAATGTATCCAAAAGAACACACCACTTGGTCACTCAGTTTTATAGTCTTTGGTAATGACTCTGGAACAGGACCCTCATATGGTACAACCAATGATTCAAAATCTGCATACACTACAAATGGCAACTTTTGCTGATTCCCATAGTTCTTAAAATAAACCTTGCTGCCAGGATCTGGATACTTAAGTACAGTTTGTATGTCATCAGCTGACCTACAATGCAGGACGTGTTTATGTGCCACTGCAATAGAGGAGAATCTTTGTAAACATCTCTTACACACTTCCTGTTTTCCATTATGTTTTGATACATGATTATGAATTAGTCGTGACATACTCCTGATAATTGTGTAGTGGAAGTTATCACCAGAGCTTATTAATAACATGTCAACATGTTTATCTTCTGACTGCCCATATGTTGGGGCAATTGGAGATACTCTTATTGGTTGTAACTTGTTCTCAGATTCATTATCCCACACAAACACATTCACGGATATACCAGGATTTAGTTTTTCAAACAAATCTATGTCCTCTATTTTGACAGGGAACTCAATGCCACTAAAAACGAGTTCGTTTACAAATTTGGTGTAGTTAGATGCACGTTCAGGCTTTGATTTTACAAAGTGTAGTTTAGCAAGCACACACCACATGAAACAATAGTTGTCATTGTTCTGTATATTAACAACAGCCTTTTTGTTTGCAACCTCTGTTGGCAGTGGTATCCATGCTTTACCTAATATAGGATGATACCTAGACTGCTTTAATTGCAGTTCATGTACATGTCCTTCGTGCCAGCCAGACCCCTTCATTTTTGCACTGTCAATTGCCTGTAGAAAGTCTGGTAATAGTCTGTCTCTAAACACGTTCTCCACCTCCGGTTCTCTTCTTGTGTTAACTGTGTGTTGTCTTGTTGATATATACGATACAATCACCTCACCGTCTACTCTAGTAAATTCGATTTTCGCAACAATCTGAATCTTCACACTGCCTGTAAGAAGATTTTGTTGTATGACAGAAAAAGAGTTTTCTATTGATTCATAAACATTATTAGTATTGGATATAGGTAAGTTTGTTGTGTGAAACACGTTTCTTAAACCAGATGAGCCAGGGTTTGATGGGCCAGGGCTTTGAGCATTGTCCGTCATTTTTATTTGACCGACAAAATAATAAATGAAAAAATATTACCGCTGGCTCACCTTGTGTAATACCACTTTATTAACTGTAACACTGTCAATATAAACATTTAGTTTGCGTAGTTGTTTAAATATGCTATAACAAACTTCCCCTAACCAGCCATAGTTGGTATCATCAACTTTAAAAGTAGGTGTCTTTAAATCAACTGTCATGTGCTCCACATTTGGATGCTCATCGACATAATCCAAAGTCACACTATATGTAACATATATTTCTGATGGTGCTGAAAGGCTTATGTAAGTCTGTTTGGGTGTTATTAAGTCAGTAAAGTGCATAACATCTTTGAAAAGGTGTGTGAGATCAAGCACCTGTATGATTTGTCCGTCTGTCATTTTTATTGGACAAACAAAAGAATAAATTAATTTACATCAATTTACTAACCCATACCCTGTGGGCTGATCTGTCTTTAAAATGAGCTTTAGATGCTTAGTTGATTTCAGTTTATTTTTTACATCATCTCGTTCATGCTTATTTGGGATGACATCGTTCTCTCTGAGACAGTCTTCGAAGCTGTCACGATCCTTGCAGTAAAACAAACAGATAAACTTTAACTGTTCTCGAAAATCTTTCAGTACAGCATTATATTTCTGAGTGAGAATCCATACACTGACATTTGCGTGTCTGCCACTGAAGGCAAGTTCTGCTAATGTGTTTCTCTTCTTGACAATGTCTTTCTCTGCAGAACAGTCATCAACAATAAACAATGTTGACTGTCCTTCAAAATGCTTGTAAAAATATTGTAGGTAGTCATTCAGTTTCTTTTCAGGGTCGACTAAGTATATGTTGCTGTCAGTCCAAATGAATAAACGGTTGTGATAAGCTTTGTTGTGTTTTATTGTAGGACAAAATATTACAATGTTTTCAAAGTGGTGTATGTATCTTGTTTGCAAGAGGTTAAGTACAAATTCAGTTTTCCCACACCCTGTGGCGCCACAAAATAATCCACAGTGTGGGTCGAGTGTCATTAAGCTCAGGTTCATTTTAATACACAATATAATTTTAATATATGTGTCCACTCAGTCTGCTTTCTGCAATATTGAGTTGTGCATCATATATCAGGTACAAATATATGTTAATGGCTGCAGCAGTTTCAACCTTCTTTTGTATCTGAATTGTTATTCCATCACTACCATTCTCGACAGTTCGTCCTGACCCATGAAGATAGTCGTCATCTGTACTACGAAGATCTAGCCACAGTGCATATTTGTTTGTAAGGTATTGTCCGATCCTAACATCATACAGATGTAGATCTTTGCACGCAATGTTTGCAGGTTTATCTCTAATCCTTCCTCCTGCAAAATACTTTGTGGTTTCGTCATAGTGTTGATAAGGTAACATTCCTGAAGCGTACACTTGATTAGGGCGGCCTTCAATTGTGCAGGACAAATGTGTAATCTTAGGATTGTAGAATTTTTCTGAATCCCTTTTGTATGGACTCACCGGTTCAACAAACAACATAAGAATACCTTTCAGTGACCTGGCTGGTGTGTTCAAGTTTATGTTCCACATTGGGTCACTCTTGTCTTTGGGTATTAAACTATGTCTAATCACACGGTCATAATAAATTGGCAGTCTTGACTGGTATTGATTTTGAATGAGTCTGGCTAGTTCAGTGTGTGTAACAATTTCATATTCCAAGGAAATGTTAGAGATCTTATATGTTGCATCTGTGGCAGATGATTTTATAACTTTGGAGTAGTCATTGAAAGTTAGTTCAAAGCTCAGACGGTCATTCAGTGCCCCTTGATAATAAGGCAAATGTGCTGTTAGGATTTCAAACTCAAGTGGAATGTAAAATCTGGTTCCATATGTTTCTGCTATAATAACGTCATTGGCTGCTGACGTTGATTTATCTCCAGCATTGATTCGAAGTTTACCAACATTATCAGACTGTATACCTTGGTAAATACGGTCTTCTCGTTCTTCTCTTGTGAGCCAAAGATCTTTATAACAGTAGAACACATCTGAGTCATCAAGACTAAACACTTCCTGTCCTTCAAGTTTTACTTTAATAGTTCTAACAATTGCTCTGCCAAGATTGTCAACTAGAGTTCTGTTTACGTCTGCGTCTGATGATAGTTCAATATTAAATGCTAGGCGTGCAGTGCCAGGAACAATAACGTCACTGGGGCCTAGGTTTGGAAACTTGACTGTAAGTGTTTGGTTCTGGTCTATGGTACTTGGATTGTTTGTGATGACGATTGATTGTCTTATGCCCTTAACACCCAGAGGCTCACGTAGTTTTCTGTATGGGTCTAACTTTGATCCGTAAGACTGTGTCATTTTTATTATGCACAATAAAAAATAATAAATTAATAAAACAATGGCCGCAGGAGGATTTAATCATGAAGATTTTAAAATGGATGACACGTATGATTTTGGTAATACAACAGATATGGCAGATATGGCAGATATGACTGGTACAAGAAATATTTACAGTTTACGTCATGAACTTTTAGAAACCAAAGTGAACTCATTTTATGATCATGTTGGTGGCCGCCCAGACAACGTAGACCCTAATCAGTTTGAACTTGATGGCAAGGGTCATTTATATTTAAACACTGTTGACAAAGGAAAAGTACTATTGACTAACAAAAAAGACCCTAGTAGGTTTAGGGCTTTAAGTACAATAAAAAATGAAGGTGGTGTTGGTGCCTTGCGTCAACTGGGTATTGGTGGGTCTCCTGTCACGCCAAGACTGGCTAGTGTTCTTCACGACACGCAAACAAAGTTGCCAACAGGGCAACAAATTGAAATGGCGCCTGTAACAAGCCTACCAGAAATAGCAAACACTGTGATACAAGAAACCTCATTTACTGAAGGACAAATAAATGACGCTTTGAAAACAATAGATGATCCACCTTTGTCAATGAGAGAGATTATGGGTTTGGATAAATCACTGCAGACAATAAGAGGTGAGATGGTAAACAATGTTGCCAAACTGGGAGAGCTTGATAAACACATAGAACGTGAAAAAGAGAAACTGGCTACAGCAGACAATGGAAATCTTGACACAGAAATGAAAGAAAGAATACAACACAGATTAAATGATTTGCAGATAGAAAGATCAGGACGGTTAGAAACAATTAGTATTGGAAGACAAAAACTGAAATCACAGGTCAACAGGATTAGAGAAACTATTCAGAAAATACTTCATGAAGACACTACTCTGGCTGAGAGACTAAAAACACTTTTCAGAGAACAGGGTATCACAATTGCTAGTTTAATTACAGCTCTGGGATTTATTATCAGTACTGTAGTGCTGGCTGTCTCCGGCAGTGGTGGTGGTGGACCACTGCCTCCAGCACCACCAACCCCACCGGCTCCCACAGATCCAAAAGATTTACAGTCATGGGTAAAGAAACAACTGTCTCACATATCAGACCTGCTTAAGAAATTGGCTCTGAAAGCAGTGGACGCTTTGCCTGGCATTATAGGCACTGTTGTCAGTTGGCTGATTAGTACAGCGGCAAAGGCAGTAGGGTTTATGGCAGAACATGTGTGGGTCTTTTTGGTTACAGTAGGAGGGTTGATGGTGGGTTATTTAATGAAACAGATAAAGAAGTAAAACCCCTAATCCAGTGAGGCCTATTACCAATGCAGTTCTCTCTGACTCATGTGTGTCAGGGGTTGGTGTTGACTGTACTGGTTGTATGAGTGTCGGTGTTGGGGCTGGGGCCGGGGCCGGGGGTGTTACCGTCTGTAATGATTTTAAGGGCTGAACATGTGTGGTTGTGGCCCCTAAGTTTACAGATTGATTGAAACCTAGTTTTTGACCAACACCTGCAACAATGATTTCATTATTATAATTTGTTATTGTTCCCATTTGGAGTTGAAGGTCAGATGGTAACATGTATAACCCGATGCCAACTACAAAGTCAACTTTTGATCTGGCATATCTGAGTACGTCTTGGTAGCGTTGTATGCTTGATGGGAGATCTACTGTTGAATTAATTGAATCTTCAAGATTAGCAAGAAACTGTTTTTGTGCTTCAAACTTTCCACTTCCATTCAAAATGTTTGATTTTGTTAGTGATTGTGCTCCTAGTATACACCAGACATATGTTCTGATAGACTCATTTACGCGCTCCACTCCTGCTTGAGTAAACCCGTCAGATTTATCTAAAATAAATGTGGTCCAGGCGTTAGACTGTTTCTGCTCTATTGATCCTAACCAGACTTCAGATTTAGATGAGAATGAAGTGTAACCAGGGTAATAATCTTGAGGGTATTGTCTGTGACTCATAGCATAATATAATGTACCCATGCCGTTGTGATCATCAAGTTTTTGTGTAAAGTCATACTTAGTGCCAGGGTTAATGTTAAATTCATTACAGATGCGTTCAAATGCTTTCATATCCATAGGGTTATTAAACCTGTTGAAACTGGATTCAGTGGGCAGTGGTGTATGAAGTTCTGACAGTATACGTCTAAGCTGGTAATAAACATGAAAATGATACACAGATCTAATCAGTTTGTTTGAGTGATTCAAGTGGTCTGTAAATGAAACACCACAGCCTGTAGTAGAACATAGTATTGCAAAGTTGAGTTGGTTTTGAAACATTTGTAGTGGACTTGATGACCACTTTCTTGCAGTAGAGTCATCTGTTATTGGAGGGTTTAGGTAATGATCAAACGGATTTGATACTTTCACTTGGAATAGGTCTTGTACGCTTGCGTCAGACACAGCTATGTCGAGTTGATTTAATTGAATTATTTTCTGTTCATAAGTAGGTGCAACATTATATTTGGCATTCACATTGAATTGAAATGCGTTTGTAGTCGTGATGGTTGGTGATTTAAATTCCATCCTTTTTTATATGAGATAATAAAAATGTTTATTACCTTAACAAATCTTGACACAAGCAAACCAGTGTGGTTAACTAATGGGATTGATAATCGTGATGGTAGCAAGGCTGCAGCTATCCATGAATTGTTCTACACAGTAAAATGGTTTAATGTAGAAGATAATATATATAATAAAGTAATTTTTGATGGTAAGACTGAAGCTTTACCACCCGGGTATTATGACTTTTGTACTATAGCTGAATGGTTTCAAAGTAATTTTAAAATTAAAGCAACTTTAAATCCAGCTAACCTACTTGTTACATTAGAATTTCCCACACAAAATTGGTTAAGGATCTCAGATAGATTTGCATATTTACTTGGATTTTATATTGACGAAGATTGGTATAGATCAGATGATTTAGGTGAAGCTATGACTGGTATTATAACAATGAAGACAAAAAGACTTAAAATAACTGGAAAACGTCCTGTCAATTTGTCAGTACACACAGTGCTAAATGTTTATTTGAAAGAACTAAACACATCTGAGAATGTTCACAATGGAAAGCCTTCAACTTTGTTGAGATGCTTACCAACTGGAACTGCTCCGTATTGTGAAAGTGTGGTTGTTAGATTTCCTAATTTGCAGTTTAAGAAATTAGGTTCTAGTTTCTTTGAGTCACTGAGTATATCTGTAACTAATCAGGATGACAAACCAGTTCTTATGCATGATTTTAGTGTTGTGTTGGAAATTAAATAATTTTATTTTTGTTTATAAAAATGAGTGGTCTTGGTCCAAAGCCTAGAATCATACCAGTTGCATGTCCAGTAACAGAATTGAAAGATTTGGCAGACGTACAGGATTTTGAGAAGGAAGGGGATGTTGGAGAAATATATGGTTTTGAACTTGATTCAAATGGCATGTACAAGAGGAAAGTAATTGTTGACATGAAAGACGGTGAAAAACAGATTCCTAAACTTGGTCAGCTACGTGATGTTACTGTACCTACTCCACCTGTAAATAATTCGCCCTACAACTTAATACATGTGGGAAATAAGTGGGTGGTTTCACCTGTGCCTGTTCCACCACCCACAATTGACTGGGACATAAAGTTGGAATTTATTAGTCCTTATGTATACACTGATGATGAAGGCGCCTTAGTGTTTAGGAAGGTTGTTAACTCGGGGCCGCTTATTGTAAGCCTTGTTCCAAGTTTTGCCCCAGACAACAATAGCAGAGAAAAACTGAAAGTTGAAAATTATGAGAGACGGCGGTATCTTCTTACAGCTAGAAAGGGTAGATCAGATACTTCTGTTGTGTTTATGCCAGCAAGCTTAGTCATGGCTAGAGAAGCGACAATAGTATTTGAAATTATCATGAAATCTGTTGCTACTGCTAAAGAGGCTCAAATTGCACAAGGAATTAAACTTACATGGGATGAAACAGTAACAGAATCATCAAAGGTCTTTATTGCTATTACAAAAAATGTTGATGTTATTAATGTTTCGAGCAGTGTTCCAGCTGTCAAGGTGGTGGTCGACAAAACAACTTTTGTTCGTCTAACTTACATAAACCTTGAACACATTGATCTTGTTGCATTTTATTATGCCAGCAAATTGTATACTTTTGAAGAGTTGCAAAATGTAATTGCTGATTAAATAAAAAAAAAATATTTGTCAATAAAAAAAATGGTAAACTTCTATCCGCAACTACCAACGCTTGATCCGACTGAAACAAATGTGACGACTAAAACAACACTTGCGCCTGATCCACATATGCCAATTGCTTCAGATAAAACATTACAGACAGATGCATTCAGATTAATAAATATTACAGAAGCTTTGAAATATTTGGAGAGTGAGGAGGCTAAGTACTCACGGTGCAAAAGGAGGTATAAGTCAGTATTTAATTCTGTTCAAAACACTTCTATGGCTATTGGTGCAGTTTCAGCTTCATGTTCTGTAGGGGGTATTGTTCTGTTCGCCACAGGAATTGGGAGTTTGGCTGGAATAGCAGTTGAGGCTGTTAGCGTTGCTACATGCCTGGCTTGCTTTGGTTTGGAAGCCTTGAACAAGAGGTTTCACACGAAATTACAGAAACATGAAGCATTGAGTACGCTTGCTGGTGCAAAGCTGAGCAGTATGAAACTTATTATCAGTAAGGCATTGAACGATAATTTTATCGATGACGAGGAATTTAAGAGAGTCCAGGATGATTTAAATAATTACAAGAAACAAAAATCTGAAATACAGAATAAGATGCGTAGTCAATCTCCTGTAAATGTTGAAGAACTTAAAGCCAGTTTTTTAGAGATGGGGAAACAGATCGGTGTTCAGGAAACCACAGAAAAACTACACAATCTTTTAAACAAATAAAAATCAGATTTGGTAATCGTTTATTAATGACATACACTTCACAGAAAAATGACATGCCACCTAACTATTTAACCCCATCAGCACCACCAGCACCACCTGACTATTACTAAAAAAAGTTTTTTCATTGTCCTTGTATCTTGACAAATCTGTCCGAGTAAGTTGTGACTTAAGTCAAGAACTTACATTTTGTTAGTTTAAGTTCTTATAAGTTCTTGACTTAAGTCACTTAATAACTAATTATAGGTTCTTAAAAGGTTACCTGTAAAGTTATCTGTCAGTTATAAGTGACTTTGGAAAATTTGTTAACAAGTATCTGCAGGTAACTTAAATAATTTGTTATCAAGTGCATATAGCAATGTTTTTTTTTTGTGTGTGTGTGTGTGGTTATTATTTAAATAACTGTTTTTTTTTTTTTTTTGGGGGGGGGGGGGGGGGGTATTGGCACAGAGGCAATGAAAAAAAAATGTTTTTGGAATCTTATATTTTATATCTCTAACACACATATATACACGCACGCACGCAAACACGGACGCACACACACATACACACAAACACTCACACGCACACACATGCACTCACACATGCACGCACACATGCACTCACACAGGCACACACACATAACACACAAACACTCACACGCACACACACACACACATGCACTCACACACACACACACAAACACTCGCACTCACGCACACACACGCGCACACAAACACTCACACGCATACATACATACATGCACACAAACACACACGCATACACAAACACTCACACGCATACATACACACATGCACTCACACAAACGCACACGCATACAGGCACACACACACATACACAAGTACATACACGCACTCGCACATACCTATAAACTCGCTCACGCACACGCATACACTCACACGCATAGACAAACAGACAAACAAACACAAAATCTTTATTCTGCATGAATATTGTAGACTCGTCCGCAAAACACCGTCAGGCTTAGCCATGCTGTTGTATGACACGCAATACACAGATTGTGTACTCAAATCGAAACTGCGCTAAATATAAAATATGAGTAGACTGGCAACTTCCGCATTGCAGCTAGTGACGTATTGGTCTTTCCGCTGTACTGACACTGCTTGCGCCGCGCTGTTTACCGCCAGCGGTTAAGATTACACCTTGGTGCTCAGTCAGCGTGGTTGCTACAAACAGTCTCTGTTGTTTACCTTAACGAATCGTCCGACACCGTCGGACGATTTGCTAAGGACATACGTCATATGTTTACGTTGGATACCAAGATCGCATAAAATAGTTCACAAACATGCTAAGGCCCTAAACAGAATCATTTAACTCTGTGTTTCACCTATCATTTCTTAGTTGTCCACGGCACAGAATGATAGCAAATGACTCTGATTGAGAAAGCTCAATATTCTGTTAACGCCTTCAATACATCCTGTCGCTAATGCAAAGCGAGATTGTTATGTCTATTTTCGCAGCGCGGCACAGCTATGGCTTAGACAAACTAAATCCGCACAACTACCATGATTTTGAAGGCTTGACCAGGGCGCTGAGTGATTAATAAATCAATTATTAAGATACAAAGCCAATAAACACCTTTTTTTTTTTGACAGCGTGCTACAAGTGGGCTGACCAGGGCGCTGTTTTGTAAATCAATTATTCAGATACAAAGCCAAAATCATCTTTCTTTGTCAGTGTGCTACAGGTATACCCCACCGTCAGTCCTGTTACTAAAACCTATGTAAAATCCGTTTTCAATTCACTTGCAAAAAGCAAGC
Organism: Semisulcospira habei; assembly: GCA_036245525.1. Classification (NCBI taxonomy): domain Eukaryota; kingdom Metazoa; phylum Mollusca; class Gastropoda; family Semisulcospiridae; genus Semisulcospira; species Semisulcospira habei. The sequence goes on from BTPG01000007.1 coordinate 130,210,724, forward strand.
TACTTGCATGAGCGCGGTGAAACACCTCACACTTGGTCCATAACATTTATGATGAGACAATACAAACAAACATATAAACATTTGCTTCTCGTGCGACTTGGTCATTATGATGTTTGTCACACATCAGGCAAAATCTCACTCCGTCCATTTTATGACCTGACCGATGATTTTCTCACTCTCAGTCTTAAAGCCACTTTTACGTGTAACCTGTCCGATGATTTTCTCACTCTCAGACTTACAGCCTTTTTGTGGTATGTTCTGTGTTTTCACACTTAAAGACTTACTGCCTTTTTGTAGTATGTTCTGTGATTTCTCACTTTAAGACTTAGTCTTGTTATCAGCTTGGTGATAGATCACACATTTACATTTGTCTTGTTTGTCATCTGATCAGTAATTTTTTACTCAGACTTACAGTTACACATTTGTCTTATCTGTGATCTGCTCAGTGATTTTTTACTCAGACTTACAGTTACAGTTACACGTTTCATTTTCCTTGTTTGCGGCCTGCTTGGTGATATATCATTTTCACGGACTTATAGTTACACGTTTTCATTTTCCTTGTTAGTGCGGCCTGCTCGGCGATGATCACACGGGCTTAGTCAGTTAACAAAACGAAAGTGATAAAATGTCTCAGATGTGATTCAAACAGGGTTGTTAAGACGCATTAGAACCTTTGTACAAACAAACAAACAAAACAAACAAGCAAACAATGTTATGGATCAGCGTTAGGTGTTTTCCAAAAATCGGCTATTTCTTGTATTTTCAGCATTTGTTCAATTTGCTCCCGCAAACTAAACACCTTTCGGAAAGACAGTGGGGTACCCTCGTAGCAACCTGGCTAGAACACACAGTTTCTTTTCATATTTTCTATTTTATGGATTTCGGCACCCTAGATTAGCCACTCTCCATAGCAGATTAAACTTAGCGCAATCCAGACTAACCGCGAGGCCTGTCTTGTTTCTAAATGTGACAAATCAGTTAAATAGCCCAATGAACTATCGATCTTACCGTCGTATATATTCTCAAGATTTATCGATCACTGAATATCACCTCTGAAAATCAAGTCAGTCCTCAAAACACGTCCGTCTTTTACAATGCCGCTTAACGAAAGAACGCGACCGGCTTGGTGTTTAGAAAATAACACGTGACCGTTGCTACGCGTCGTCTAAGGGAAGTAACTATGTATGTCGTTTTTGCTTATAACCAAAAGTTACCTCCCTGTGTTGTCTGTGCTGTTTTTGCTTGTGTGTGCGTGAAATTGACAAAGCAGGTGTATAAACAAAGGCTATTTAGTAGGCAGATTTGATTGCTCTTATTTGATTGAGAAAATAGATTTAGTTAGTGTGTTTACCACTAATTTTTTACTGGCATAAGTGCGCGCGTGTGTGACGGCGCCTCCGATCCTCTATCGGAAATACTCGTAATTGGCTAAGTAATCCGAATAAACTACGCATTGCAAAATGAACACACTTACATAACCAATAGATTAATTAACTCAGGTGTTAATTTTGCTTTAGTCATGAATGTCATTGATTTTGGAAACCTTTATTTTACTGAAAAAAATAAGCAGAAACCTAAAAAAACGGGGTGTGTGATTAGATGAGCGATTTGTGATCAAAAACATTGAAAAATTGACGTCGTCAAAAAAATCTGTTGTATTCTCCATCCTTATATCTCTGTCAGCTTGAACAATTCATCAAACCATGTATTGTAGCTGAGATTAGATGGTTACTAGTTTCCAATCTTTTACACGTGTGCCATGTTGAAGATGGTGAACATTGCTTTCATGGAGTTACATGTTTCAGTGAGTGTGATGTACATCTGTTCTACTCATGACTAGTAGTCTGAAACTGTTAGTTTTATGATTGCATTGTTTCTGTTGCATGACATTTATTTTCCTATGTGTCCTAATAAAGTCGAGAAGCAGAACCCACCCCAGCGTTGTCTTTGGCTACAAAATGGCGCCCAACATGGGGCTGCTTCCCACTTCCTCATTCGTGATGTGATCTCTGTATGAAATGCTAAGCAGCCGTTGAAAACATCTCATTTCAGTGGCTTGTATCCTCCTTTCAAGGTCTGCTGTGAGGGTCCATGACTCGCAGGCATACAAGAACACTGAGATGACTAAGGAGTGCATCACTCTGATCTTGGAGCAGAGCGTGATGTTTCTGTCTTCCATATGACCTTCAATCTTGTCAGTGCTGTTGTTGTCTGCGCAATCCTGGACAGTATTTATGGTTTTGATCCCTCATCTGTCACAATGACTCCTAAGTATTTGAATTTCTTAACTGTTTCTAGTTTTTGTCTTCCAATCATGATGTCAGTGCCAATGCCACTGGTGTTATTTGTCATCAGTTTGGTCTTCTCTGCACTGATTTCCATCCCATACGCAATGGCTGTACTGTCCAGCTTTTCCACCAGCTGAGCTAGCTCCTTCTCTGTTCCTGTAAGGCCATCGATGTCGTCCGCAAAGCGCAAGTTCGTGATTGTTCTGCCTCCAATACTGACAGTTCCTTCATGATCTTTCAGAGTGTCTGTCATGATTCTTTCCAGGAAGATGTTGAAAAGAGTAGGTGAGAGCAAGCAGCCTTGTCTGACTCTGACTCTGTAGTCCTAAACCAGTTTCCTATTTTGCCGTTGAAGCAGACTGCGCTAGTGGCCTTGTTGTAAAGGTTTGCTATGACTTTGATCAGGTTGGCATTGATGTTGTATAGCTTCATGGTGGACCAAAGGGCTGCATGCCACACCCTGTCAAACGCTTTCTTAAAATCCACAAAGACATGTTAGAGGTCTTGCTGGTGCTGGAGGTACCTCTCACATAGAACTCTCAGGTTGAAGATCTGCTCAGTTGTGCTGCGACCTGGTCTGAAGCCTACCTGTTCCTCAGCTATGATTTCCTCTGCCTGTGGCTTCAGCCTGTTCAGTAGGATCATTAACATGACTTTGCTTGGGTGGCATATAAGACTGATTGTGCGATAATTCTGGCATTGATGTAAGTTGCCTTTTTTGGGGGAGAGTTATTATAAGTGATTGGGTCCATGGTGTGGGCCAATCCCCTGACTGCCAGATCTTATTGCAGATTGTTAGTAAGGTGCTTATGTCTTCTCCCCCTTCTTGGACTAGATCTGCAGGGATGTTGTCTGCCCCTGCTGCCTTCCCTTTTTTCAGCGACTTCACTGCAGCCTCTACTTCTTCTCGGAGGATGGGATAGCTGCCATTGTTGGTCACGGGTGGGTTGACAAGTATGCCTGGGTCCCCCCCCTGTAGCTCGGTTGTACAAATCTGAGCAGTACTCGTCCATCTCTTCAGTATGTCTTGGTCTTCCGTAAGACAGTTCCCTTCACTATCTTGAATGATCGAGGAGCGTCCTTGTTTTACACTGGTCAGGTCTTTCACCAGCTGGTATGCTTTTTTGCTATTATTTTTGTTCAGATTTTCTTCTAAGTGTTTACAGTGATCTTCAATCCACTTTGCCTTTTGTTTTCTCAAAACACATTACCGATGGTATTACAACTAGGAAAGGTTTCTTAGCTAGTCTAATATTAGCCCAAAATTTGTTGTGTACGATAATGGTGATGATGGCAGGCTAGGGGCGCCATAGCTCGGGCGGAAGCCCGCGAAACCTCCCTTCCGGTTCAACCACGCATGCGCCCAGCGCTTCCTGCCTCAGTCAATTTCTTTGCTAGTCAAGTTCGGTTGTGTATGTCAGTAGCTCTGCGTTGGAACTCTTCGTTACAGTAGCGCTGTTGTGAGCTGAAGTTCATTGTGTGACTTCGAAACTTGGACGCTGTCGTGCCCTTCTTGTGTTGGGAGTTACGCTTCGAGAAGTGGTGACTGGACTCCCTGTGGCCGGTCCGCGCTGTTCGCCCGACCAGTGCACTTCGCTTCTCCCTCGTGGTGTCGGTGCTCGGCTTCTCTCCCTGGGTGTGTCAGTGCGCTGCCTCTTCTCCGACCTCCGTCTTCAAGGGGCTACGCGTGTTCCCCGGGCCTGTCTGTCGACGACCGGCCTTCGGCGCCATTTTGGTGGGCTCGTCCTTCTCCCCCCTCAACTATGGCAAGGTAATATCTCGGTCGTTGCTTCCGTCCAGAGCTCAAGGGAAGGGTAGAGCGCCGTGCGTCAGCATACGCCATATTTCTTCGTTCGTTTCGCGAGTCGTATTGCGTGCCTGCGGGGGCACGTTCGCTCACTTTCATTATACTCTATATTTTTGCAGTTGGCAAGTCCGTACATGTACTAGATGTGGACGTTTCCAATGGCCGAATGACGAACACGAAGTTTGCCTTCCCTGTTCCGCCTGTACCTCCTCCAATCCGTGCCTGGTCTGCACTCCCTGGCTGGAAGAGCAGTGGACACAGTTGTGGAACTTTTACTGCCATGAACAGCTGACACCAGAACGGATAAGGGGTTTCAACTCCGGTGAGTCCCATAGCGGCTATCTCCGGGAAACAGGACAGTCAGCGCCACAGCTGAGGCCACGGGCCCGTCCTACTGCACCGGCAGCTTCCACGGTACCAATTAAAAGTGGCCAAGGTCCAGTGGCAGTTACTCAGACCCCAAAGGATACACATAAACGTAAAGATCCCGCTTCTCGGCATAAAGTTGTTCCGCTGGTATCCCGTGTAGGTTCTTGCCAGCCGACAGACCAGTCTACGCCGCGACTTAGGTCGTGAGCTCGTTCTCCTTCGCCGAAAGTGCCCACAGTACCGGATTCTCTCTGCTCGGTGCCTCCGTCGTCGGCAGTGCGAGAGATTCTTAAGGAACAGGCTTCAGCACCGATACCTGTCTCAGTCGCGGAGGGGACCGTGAACAAGAGTATGGATCCTCCTCCTCCACGCTCGTCTAGCGGTAGGGATCAGCGTCCCGCCAAGACCATTAGCCCGCCTCGACAGGAAGAGCACACTTTTCGGACACTACCCAGCTCCTCAGTGCATGTTCCGATAGGGCCTGCGTTACCGCGAGAAGTCTCTCACCGCCCTCCTTCGGTGCGCCGAGGTTCGTCTCACCGTCGTTCTCGCTCGAGGCACCGGTCTTCGCATCGACGGTCTCCGTCTCGTTCTTCGTGTTCCAGTTGGCCCTCTCGGACGTCCTTTAGATACGGCTCTTCTTCGGTGGCTTGGCAGTCAAGGTCTCGCACCCCGTACTTGGAACGTTCTTCACTTAGAGCACGCCCGTCTGATCATCCACGTTCCAGATTTTCGTCACCTTCGGTGACCCGTCATTCACGTCATCGCTCCCGGTCTCGGAGTGCCCACTCTCGCCGCTACTGCTCGCCGCTAGAGGTCAGGTCATGCCGTCGCCGGATCTGTCGCCTCGTCGCTCTGCCTGGCACCGCTCCCCGGCGGGGAGGCCCCCGCCCAAGGCTCCCGCTTCTTCCCGTCCGGGTGGGACTGCTGGACGGTCTTCCCGTCCTCGTTCAGGTTCCCGTCCCCCCTCTTTGCCTTTGGAGGACGACACTCTCAGCCTGGCTCCCAAAGGTTCGGTTTCGGCCCTGTTATGTGTTGACCCCCCCCCCCCCCCCCCCCCCCCGTTCTATTCCTTCACAACCGGACGGTTCGGAGCAGGATCAGCTACCGTCGACTGGTGGACACAGGATGGAGACCCTTCACGCCCTGGATGAAACCACTCGTATCATCTCTGCGTGCCTCCCGGTGGAGGACTGCCCGCCGTCTCCACCGCTTAAGAAGGCCGCGGCATACGTGGATGCTGATCGACATTCGAAGACATTCAAGTCGCTTCCACAACCTCCGGGCTTCGCCAGCTTACAGGACGCCTTCTCCGCTCGCCTTGCTCAGGGCTCTCTGGGTGCCCACGGATTTTTCTCGGACTCCAGGTGGCCGGCAGACTTGCATATGTGTTTTCGTCAGTCCTGGTATGCGGGACACTCTCAGAGCTTCTCCTGCCCCCTACCTAAGCCGGACCCCTCTGCCTGTGCCCTGGCGGCTACTCCGTCTCGTCGCTTTCTTCTACCCGGCATAGACCAAACAGCGATTCTCATCCGCAATGCGCTAGCCTCGGCGGGATTTCTTGACCTGCTTACTCAAGCTATTGTGCGTCGCGTAGAGGAGGCTTGGCATCCGTCCCTGACTCCGCTTTTGGGAGACTTACTCTTGCCGTCTCCGGTAACCGGGCTGCTTACCACACTTGTGTCAACGCCATCGCAGCAGCGTCTAATTGTGACCTTTTACGTAGGGATGCCCTTCTCCGTTCCTGTCCGCTTCCGGAAGACCTGAAGACTCAGTTGCGACAGGCCCCCCTGGGTGGAGAGCTTCTCTTCGGTCCTACGTGGCTCGCCGTTAAGGAAGCAAACAAGGACTCCTGGCCCAGCTCTGCTGTTCCCCCCTTTCAGCCTTTCCGCAAGACTGGGGGTCGCACCCTGCGGACGGCTAGACCCTTCTCCCGACCATACACCAGAGGTGGTCGTCTTCCCCCCAGACCTCCCGCCTTTCTCCGCTCCCGTCCTGCCCCGGGCTCCGCCGCTGCGCCTCCCTCCAGGACCTGGCCCAAGCCTGCCCGTCGCCCCGGGCGGGGCAGGGCCCACTGACTGTCGCTCCCCTCGGCCCCCGCCGACCGCTTCGGGGTCTCCTGTCGGCGGGAGGCTCGCCCTGCACAGCGCTGCTTGGCGATCGCTGTTTCCCGATGACCCTTGGATTATCTCTACCATTTCAGAAGGTCTGCGGATCTCCTTTCGCTCTCCGCTCCCGCTACGACGCTCACCGGTGTGGACCACGCTTCCTGCAGATCAGCTCAAGGCAGACGCGCTACGCTCCGAGGTAGCTTCCTTACTTCTCAAGGCAGCCACAGAGGAGGTGATTCGACATGACTCCCCAGCCTTCTACAGTCGGCTCTTCGTGGTACCCAAGCCGGGCGGGAAGTGGCGCCCTGTTATCGACCTCTCAGCGCTCAACAAGTTTATCATCGCCCCTCACTTTCGCATGGAGACAGCTTGGGCCCTGCGTGCCGCGGTGCAACCTATGGATTTCGCAGTCAGCCTGGACCTCTCGGATGCGTATCTTCACGTCCCCATGCACTCAGTCTCCAGACAGTTTCTACGATTCGCGTTCGAAGGGGTTGTCTACCAGTTCCGGGCGCTTCCCTTTGGCCTCAATCTCAGCCCTTGGGTATTCACTCGCATCATGGACGCCGTGGTAGCCAGAGCTCGCCGGACTTCCTCGAGCCATACCTCCAACTACCTCGACGATCTCCTATTGAAGAATCAGGCCGTGTCTGCCTTGGAGTTAGATCGAGACGCCATGCTTCAGCTTCTCGAGACGCTGGGCTTCCTGGTCAACTTCGGCAAGTCCGATCTCCTTCCGTCGCGCCAGTTCGTGCACTTAGGCATGGAGTTTTGCACCGACCTCAACATCGTCCGGCTGCCGGAACACCGCATACAGAAGTTGGCGACTCTAGCCCAGCAGGTCTCTCTTTTGCCGTCGATCTCGGCCAGGCAGTGGCTTCAACTTTTGGGCCTCATGAGTGCTGCGGCAGATCTAATCCCATTGGGACGTCTCTACTCCCGTCCGCTACAGTTGCAGCTTCTCCTTCACTGGCGGCCGTCGACCTCCGACCTCGAGTCCCAGATCCCGATCCCGGCTATGCTCCTTCCTCACCTTCGATGCTGGTCAGGTCCCTCGTGGCTGGCGACGGGAGTTCCGCTGTTCTCGCCTCCCCCCACCATTTCCCTCTGCGTCGACGCGAGCCTCGCGGGTTGGGGAGCCCACCTCCTTCCGTCGTTCGAGACCGCCTCCGGTCGGTGGCCCCAGGAGACCCTGTCCCGTCACATCAACTGGTTGGAGCTGAAGGCGGTCTGGCAAGCTCTCCGGGCTTGGGAATCTCATCTTCGGCGTCGAGAGCTTCTGGTACTGTCAGACAACTCCACGGTCGTCGCCTACATCCAGAAGCAAGGCGGTACCCGCTCCACCTCCCTCTGCACCCTTCTGTACCAGGTCCTGCGAGGATCGGGAAATCACTCTCCGAGCGCGTCACATTCCCGGTCACCTGAATGTCCTAGCAGATTCCCTCTCCCGACGCGGACAGCTGCTACATACAGAATGGTCACTACGTCCGGACATCTTTCGAATGATCGGCGCAACCTGGGAGTCTCCCATGATAGACCTCTTTGCCACCAGATGGAATCGTCAGCTTCCACTCTTCGTCTCGCCGATTCCGGACCCCCTAGCCTGGGCAGTGGATGCCCTCTCCATTTCGTGGGAGGGTCTGGTAGCTTACGCCTTCCCTCCGACGGTGCTCGTCCCCAAGGTCCTACTCAAGCTCATAGGGTGCAACGCGATCCTTTTCCTGGTGGCCCCTTTCTCCTGGACCAAGTCGTGGACGACCGACCTTCTGGGTCTTGCCACAGCCCCTCCGCTGCAGCTTCCCACCCCACGCACGATGCTCAAGCAACCTCGACAGGCGCTGTACCACCCGTGCCCAGAGCGTCTCCTCCTCCACGCCTGGAGATTGTCCAGCAAGCCCTCTCCGCTAGAGGCTTCTCAGGTGCCGCAGTGGACGCGATCGCTGCGGCCCGCAGACCCTCGACCAGACGAGTCTACGAAGGCAAGTGGAGAGTTCTCTGCGACTGGTGTGACGACAGGAGCCTCTCCCCCACTCATCTGACAGTTCCTCAGCAGGCGGATTTCTTCCTCTGGCTGTTCAACGGCCAGCGGTTAGCGCCCATCACCATCCGGGGTTACCTGGCCATGATCTCGGACACGTACAGACATCTGGGACGTCCGGACCCTGGCCCCTGCAAGGACCTAGCCGACCTGATGGTCCACATTTCGGTCTGCACCGTCCTACCTGCGTTCCCTGGTGCCTCGGTGGGACCTCCCTTGGGTGCTTACCTGGCTCAACTCGCCTCGCTTCAAGCTGATCCAGCTGGCATGTTTACCGGACGTCACTCGCAAGACTTGCTTTCTTCTGGCCCTCGCCTCTGCTTCCAGAGTCAGCGAGCTACATGCCTTCTCGGCGCGTCCCTCCTGTTTACAGTTCCGGACGGACGGTTTGGTACAACTGCTGCCCGACCCAGCCTTCCTAGCCAAGACCAGATCCCCGTTAGCTGCTCCTCAACTGGTCACCATTCTGCCACTAAGAGAACCAGGCTCCGCCCAGGAGTCCAGACAGCAGGACCCGGTGCGAGCTTTGCGTGTGTACCTGCGCCGGACCAAGCCGCTTCGCAGGGGACGCACCCGCCTTTTCCTTCCTCTGTCCCCAGGTAGAAATGACATCTCAGCCCAGACCATATCCTCCTGGCTTCGGTGGGTCATACGATCGGCCTACCAAGACCTCGCCCCTGAGACAGCTAGACGCATGAACATCAGGGCACACGAGATCAGAGCCATGGCTGCAAGCCTAGCGTTTGACCGCAATTGTGCTGTAAAAGACATTGTAGCGGCCGTGGGCTGGAGAACGGAGAACACGCTTCTACCTGAGGGACCTCTCCGGCCAGCACCGGAACCTGGCGCTGGTGGGAGACATCGTGGCAGCGCAACACGCCCTCCCGGCGCCCTAGGCGCCGTAAGTATCTTTGCTAAAATTAGAGGGCGTTTGCTTGAGGAGGGGAATTTACCAGCTTCGATGGCAGGCGATAGGGGCGTTTTAGCGGCACCCACCTCCTTTTCGGAATTCCTAGTTGTAATACCATCGGTAATGTGTTTTGAAAAAAGTATTTTTCTTTAAAATAAATTTTTTTGAAAAATACTTACCGATGGTATTACGCGAAGCTCCCTCCCACCTGCCCCGCTTGCCGCTGTTCTACGCTAAGAAATTGACTGAGGCAGGAAGCGCTGGGCGCATGCGTGGTTGAACCGGAAGGGAGGTTTCGCGGGCTTCCGCCCGAGCTATGGCGCCCCTAGCCTGCCATCATCGCCATTATCGTACACAACAAATTTTGGGCTAAAATTAGACTAGCTAAGAAACCTTTCCTAGTTGTAATACCATCGGTAAGTACTTTTCAAAAAAAATTATTTTAAAGAAAAATACATTTTTCATGCTTTTCTTGTTATCCTAGTTAATTTCCCGCCGTGAGATGGCCTTAGTCGCCTGCTTGGCGTTAAACACCAATAATCATCATCATCCTCCTGGTTAATTTCCCTGTATTGTTTAACTCCTTCTACCTCTGATTTCTTTTTCTTTAATTCTCGATGCTTGTCACATAGAACAAAGATGTCAGCTGTAACCCAAGGTTTCTTTGCTTGTCGGTGTTTGCCAAGGATCTCACTGGCTGTTTGGGTTACAGCAGTGTTAAATGTGTCGATCAGTGTGTCCACATCCGTGTCTTCTGCACCTAGAAGTAGCAGTGGCGCGAATTTTCCTATCTTTACCTGTAAGGCTTCCGCTACCTCTGGGTCTTTCAGTTTCTCGAGGTCAAACTTGATTCTGGTGAGACCCTGCTTGCTGACCTTCTTTAGGCGGAGTCGGAAGGTCATCATCACTAAGTCATGGTCGCTTCCAATGTCTGCTCCTGGAAAACTTCTTGTCTAGGCAATGTTCACACTGGTTTGGAAGCATCTCTTCACCATGATGTAGTCAATTTGGTTATGGTGCTCTCCGTTCGAGCTGTGCCATGTCCACCTTCTGGATGCTTTGTGTGGGCCAAACGTGTTCATCAGCTTTAGATCATTTGAGCTGGCAAATTCCAGGAGCCTTAACCTATTGACGACGGAACACACATATGTGCTCGCCAAGCAAAGCTCCGTTGCCGACGGGACGCACACATGTGCGCTGGCCTTGTTTCCCACTGCCGACGAGGTGCACACATCTGTGCGCTGGATACCAGTTTAACAGGCAATACCGGCAGTACGGTCTAAGGGAAGCAACCTACTAAAATATGTCAAGCACTCATTTCTGTACTTGTAGAGTGACTTTTCTTGTTTGTATGGGCTGAAACCAACGAATCAGAAGCTCTAATACAAAACGTCCCCATGTGCAAAAGAAATGGCGGATTTTGGTGTAAAAACTTTTATGTGTGAAGAAACTTTTCTGTTGTGCCTTTTTTTCTGGATTATTTACTGGTGACACACTAGAATATGTCTCTGGAATGCTAGGTGAGTTGTAATTTTCACACTCTGGCTAACTAATACATTAACAGCATGTTTTCAGAACCCAGTGCAAAACTGTTTTTGATTTTTGGCTTCTTACCCCATCTTCTTTATACACCTGTAAAATCTTAACATTACAAAATATTTTCTTCAGCATAGTGTCTACGAGTTCACCTTGAATTGCTTTTTCCACTGATACCAAATATGTTGGGGTATGATAAGATTTTTACAACAGACAAGGCCAATGAAATGTGTCAAAATTACTTTGGTAGCAGGGAAGTGAGCCAAAATAAGGCATACGCTCAGGGAGAAAAATCTAGCTGGCAGACTACGGTGGCAAAAGGTTAAGCCTCTGTTGTTGGTCTCTGCATTGCAGTAGTGTCCTCATGTGCCTTTCCAGTTCCTAGCAGCATCCTCTCCTATTTTGGCATTCGTCTCCCTGCACCACAAGAATGTCTTTATTGGGGGTCTGGTCCAAGACTTCTTGCTTCAGTTGGTCATAGAAGTCTTCTATTTCCTCATCGGCATAGTCTGGCTACAATTCTAAAAAAAAAAAAATTAGCATTTTACACAATTTGCCAACCTCTTGTGACCCATGACCTTTCCTAAAGGGTTATCCAAATTAGTATGCATAGCTAGATCTCGCCATCAGGTATCATTGTACCAAGTTTGGGTTTGAAGTTGTGAAAAGTATTTGAGAATTTATTTTTTTTGTCAACATATTAGTATTAGTTACCATTAGGTATCTTTGTACCAAGTTTGGGTTCGAAGTTGTGAATAGTATTTGAGAATTAATTTCTTTTTGTCAAAATATTTGACATATTTCCTCATTCTCTGTGACCTTGATCTTTGAGAGAGGTCACTGAAATTGGTTTGTTTCGAAACATTTTGCCACAAACTATCATTGGGCCACGTTTGAAGACTGGCTTGAATACTCTCCGAGAAAATGCCAACATTAAGTGGTCAACAGCAGACGCACGACAACTGGCCCAGAACATACTCACTTTTGCTGCGTACGTGAACCAAAAACTGGTTCCCCTGGCAATTTGTCATATCCGGGGTTTACTGTATATATATAAACCTGACTAATCTGACGCAGTGAGTAAACTAACCTCCAAAAATACTCTTGACTTTCTGCTCCTTTTCTTCATCGTTCTCTCTCAAAGATGACTTCTCCAGAGCTTTGGAAATCCGCGACAGCTGCCGGTCCAGTCGATCACCAGGCATAGCAGCGGAGGTCGGCGTAGCTGAACCTGAATTCCCTGAACCCCAGAAACCAGCGTTTGTGGAGGTAACTGGCGAGTATCGTGGGCTGGGAGTGTAGCAAGGACTGTCGGAGTGCCGAGGACTTGGAGATCTGTCTTGAGTCCTGGGACCGCTGCTGACCGATAGTCGATCTGATCCAATTGATGCCTGCCTGTCTACACTGGTCTGTGGGGTGATAAAAGACAGAAATATGTCATGAATGTATTTGCATTGGACACCTTAAATCATTCACCCGGCGCACTTATCTTGGCCCCGCCACTTGGAACAGCCTCCCCGCCCCTGTCCGTAACTGTCAAACGCTCTCCTCCTTTAAAGCACTTCTCAAAACCCACCTCTACAACGCTGCCTTTCACTAGTTCATTTCCCCAGCCATGCACAATTCATCTCCACCGTCACGTGTGTGTGTGTGTGCACGCACATGTTATGCATGTGAGTGTGTGTGCGTGTTGGCCGTTAGCCTTTTCATTGTATCAGCGCTTAGAGCTACTTTTAGAATAAGCGCTTAACAAATGGCCATTATTATTATTTCCCAAATTTTGGAGGCGTCATCTAACGACTATGCACCTGTTGCAGGAGATGGGTCGACCATGATAATTCAAGGGCAGTGCCAGATTAGCTTGGCGCCTGTTGGCGCCAAGCTAATCTGGCACTGCCCTTGAATTATCATGGTCAACCCATCTCCTGGTGTATTGCATCAGGGCTGAATGAGTTAATGCTTTGCCTATGGCTAGCGGCGGCTCCAGCAAGACAGCTTCCAGTAACACACTATCCGTCCAGGCAAGGGTCGCCTGAAGTGCATGTGCTTGGCTATTTTTAGTGCTGGATGTGTCATTACAAGCTGTCACTTGGCACGAGCACCAGATCCTGTACTCTTGGACTCAATGCATCTGCATTTTAACCCTTATCATTCGGAATACACCAGTGTGTGAAATACGTTTGTCTAAAATAGTTCAAGGGTAGTGCCAGAATAGTTTGGCGCCTCTAGGCGCCAAGCTATTCTGGCACCACCCGTAAACTAAAGCCATTGGTCTATATCCTTATCTGTAAGTACTGTAATGTAGCTTGCATATGGCAGTGTACAAATTTGAAGTTTTTAGCCTCAGTATCATATATATGGGTTAACCCTTTTAGCCCCAAGGTCACATTTCTCAAATTTTGGAGGTGTTGCCTAGTGTAACGCACGCAGACTTGCCCACAGTCGTACGCACAGACTCTCACGCAACAGACGCATACACCGCCACTGACTCAGACAGGCGCATTCATGCGGTAAAAAACAAACACACGGGCTCCCTTTCTAAAGTAACCTTTATACAGTATAAATAAAAAAGAATGACTTAAATGACTATCAACTATATACAATATTCTACTATCACACCACACACGTATCACAGTATCTTTGCCAGGTTAGGTCTTAGTCTCACAGTGCCTCCAACCTGTTTGATGTTGTTGCCTGGTTACGTTGGTCCTTCTCACGTCTAGGCGTGAAAGTCCTTCGTCGTACGCTCGTTGCCGTCCTGTCTCTCTTTGGCACGGACGTCCTTGTTCTCGTACGGTACTCAGTTCTCACTTGGACTTGGGTGTCTTGGTTCCCAGTCAGACTCACTCTCAGAAGAGCTGGAGGGATGACCTCACGCAGGTCCCACCTGCGAGTCGACGTCTCGGCGTCCGTCTTCCACTCTCGTTACAAGAACTCTGAATAGACAAAAGTCCCAACGTAACACTTGCTAAACACACAACATATTGGATCAATGAGAAACGTCACGTAACCTGGCTGATACAAATAACTCACACGTTCATTCACACACACACACGTGCTTCATAAACTATCTTCGTATCACCCCCATATCTCTGTCACTATCTTGAAACAAACTATAGCCTAACACTCTTGCTATACATTCCTCTATACCCTGGAAAAGACTATGCTTACCCAACCACGTACTATCTTCATAGCGGCTTAGACATACACACTTCATATTCCTTTACTAGTCATCTAACTCGGTAAACAACTGTATACAGAAACACCGGTTACTTCACCGAATTCTAAACATACTATAACTAAACCAAACCGGAACACCGCTATACAACCACATTAATCTTACCACGCATACTGTCTTTAACTAAACAACTATCAATACTATGTTTATAGAAACATACCTGAAATCTAGGCTTCAGAGTCTTGGAATGCGGGCTAGGTAACTCAACAACCGTTCCATACGACAAAACAGCCCGCACTCCCGATCTACACCTCTGACAGTCACAGCTTCCGCCTAGAACTCACTAAACAGAACTCACCAAACTCCGTGCTAACCATGTCTTACATATTCCACGTGGACAGCAGGCCCCACGAACTTTCGGCACAAACAAACCGTTAACAAAACCCGTACCGTACTAATCCTATTGTGCGAGCACTATGCACGAGCATAGAGCTTCATCACAATTCCCCCTTCCTCGGGAAAAAAAGAAACGACCGAGTTTCTTTTTAAGACTACTCGACGTAATATTATCCAAAACAGGAAAGGACTAACCTTGACTATATAGAACAGAAAAAAGGGCTAACAGTCTATAACACAAAGCAAAAATAGAACAGCCTTACGCCTCAACGCACAACTTAAGATCGCACAGCGACAGCAAAACAGAACCAACGTGCCAAACCTCCAGAAATGAAATCGATCCAACGACTGCCCACACGATCGCGAGATCCCAGTCTCCGACCTACCTACAATCACGAGATCCTAGTCTCTGATCTACCTAAATATTGGGTGCTGAGCGGCATTTCTGTCCGCAACAGAAGTATGCCGTCTCAGACCAACCCGACTGTTGGGCCACACCCGCTGACCGACTCCCTGTTTCTGGACGGAAATAACACGTTCCCTCTGCCCCCAACTACGCTTACTTCGAGCTCTCGTCGCCACTGATGCGACTACACTGCGATCAACCTGAGCTCGCTTAACCGTCTCGACTCTACTGATGACTGGCTGCACACCCTTCATGTTACCCAGAACTAAATCTATTACTGGCTCGTCGATGACACACGATACCAGATTACCTGTGAAAAACTCCGTGTCAACTTCTATCCTAGCCAACGGAAAAATTTCTACGTTCCCTCCGAACGAAACTACTTTCTGTGACTCGCCTGTGAACTGATCTGGTCTAACAAGGCTACGCCTGACTCCCGTGGTCGTTGTACCGGAGTCACGGAGCACAGAAACAAGGCATCCATTAACAACCCCGTCCACCAGCGGCAGGCAACCACCTCCGTCATCTGAACACACTGCGCCCAGCTGTGGTTCCTCCCCGACTGGGACCGCAAAACTGGCTACGTGAGTGGGCCGCACCGCCCCATCAACCATACCAGGATTATTAGGACCTTGATGAGCCAGATGGCCGTGCTCCTGATAACCAGCATACTGTGCGCCTGTACTGTAGGACGGACAGCTCCGACTGAAGTGCCCGTACCCACTACAAGAAAAACACTGCGTGTCCGAACTCGCAACACGACCACGACCATACCCACGCAAAGAAGTCCCTCCACGTGCGTACGGATTGCTACCGCCATTGCAGTTACCTCGATCACCGCGTCGAAAACGCAAAGTACCTCTACCATTAATCCGCTGGCCTCCATGTAAAGTATTGATCCCCCGGTAACCCCAGACGTGTTAGCAGCGACCAACCCGACTGGCCTAATCAAGCTTCCCAAGAAAGGCGACCTCAGCAAGTGTTCCAACTACAGAGGAATCACCTTGCTGTCAGTACCAGGAAAGGTCTTCAACAGGATCATCCTAGAGAGAATGAAGAGCTCCGTTGACCCCCAGCTGAGAGACCAGCAAGCAGGATTCAGGAAGAACCGATCATGTACAGACCAGATCGCCACTCTCCGCATCATCGTGGAACAGTCTCTGGAGTGGAGCTCCCCGCTGTACGTCAACTTTGTGGATTATGAGAAAGCATTTGACAGCGTGGACCGAGAGACTCTGTGGAAACTCCTACGACACTACGGTGTACCCACAAAGCTCGTCCGCCTGATCAAGAGCAGCTATGATGGCATGACATGTCGCGTGATCCACAAAGGGCAGTTCACCAGAGAGCTCCAGGTCAGAACTGGTGTCAGGCAGGGGTGTCTGCTGTCTCCGTTCCTCTTCCTACTGGCCATAGACTGGGTCATGAAGATGACCACAGAGCACAGACGAAGTGGAATACAGTGGACACTGTGGACACAGCTGGACGACCTCGATTTTGCAGACGACTTGGCATTACTGTCCCACACTCATCAACAAATGCAGGACAAGACCACGAGGCTTGCTGACATCTCGTCCCAAGTGGGCCTCACCATTCACAAACAGAAAACAAAGACAATGAGGCTGAACGCAACCAGGGAAGAACCAGTCTTGCTTGCTGGCACCTCGTTGGAGGAGGTGGAGTCCTTCACCTATCTCGGGAGCATCATAGACAAAAAAGGCGGCACTGATGCAGATGTCAGAGCACGAATCGGTAAAGCCAGAGCAGCCTTTCTCCAGTTGAAAAAAGTGTGGAGTTCCAGAGAGCTGTCACAACACACCAAAGTCCGGATTTTCAACTCCAATGTAAAAGCAGTTCTCCTATATGGAGCAGAGACATGGAGATTGACAAAAACCACAGTCAACAGAGTACAGACCTTCATGAACAGTTGCCTTAGAAGAATTTTGAAAATCCACTGGCCAGAGAAGATCAGCAACGTCAGACTCTGGGAGAGAACAGAGCAGATAACAGCAGAGAATGAAATTGGGCGAAAAAGATGGGGATGGATCGGTCACAGTCTGAGAAAGCCAGCTTTCAGTATCACTAGGCAGGCATTGTCATGGAACCCCCAGGGAAAGAGGAAAAGAGGTAGGCCGAGAAACTCCTGGCGTCGAGACCTCCAAGCAGACATCAAGAGACTGGGAACCACCTGGAGTAGAATCGAAGGAGAAGCACAGGACAGGAGTTGCTGGAGGTCTCTCGTCGACGGCCTATACCCGGGTAGGGGTGACAGGCGTAAGTAAGTAAGTAAGTAACCCGACTGGCGGTGTCTCAGTCCTACGCGCGAGGTTTTTCGTAAGATGCGCCATCCGAAAAGCCTCCTCGTGCTGTACTAACTCGTCCGTAGTTTTGAGGTTACGCTCTCTCAAGAATACCGCTAGATCCTTGGAAACGCTCCCAAAGAACTGTTCAGCTAACATGAGATCGAACAATGCGTCGTACGTGTGGTCGATCTTTGACAGCTCGACCCAACGTACGAGCAAATGGGACAATCGTTTGCCAAACGACATAAACGATTCCCCTGTCTCTGGCCGACAAGCTCTCAAGCGTTCCCTAAAACCTTCCGCATTACACTGGAACTTCTGCAAGAGACACTCCTTCAAAGTCTCGTACTCTATGTTCCCTGAAACGGTCAAACTGTGGTAAAGACTCGAGGCCTGTCCCTCAAGCACAGATGAAAGCAAAACGGGCCAGTTGGCAGGAGGCCAACTCAACGCCTGCGCATGAGACTCAAAACGGCACAAAAAAGCATCAATAGAGTCCACGGACTCTTTAAACATCGGCAGTTTAGGAAAATTGCGTATTCCTCGGCCTACTGAATCACTATCTGGTCTAGATCCCGCATCTCGAGCTAACTGCATTTGTACCTCCCTATCTCTCTCCTTGTCCTCCCTATCCTTTTCCTCTTTCTCTCTCTGGTACTCTAATTCCTTCTCTCTTAAAGCATGTTCCCTCTCGTCTTTCTCTCTCTGAAACGCTAGAGACTTCTCGTCTTTCTCTCTCTGAAACGCTAGAGACTTCTCGTCTTTCTCTCTCTGAAACGCTCTCTCTTCTCTCTGTACTTCTAATTCCTTCTCCTTAAAGACTCTTTCTTTCTCTTCTCGCTCTCTCTGAACTTCTAATTCTTTCTCCTTTAGCTCCATTTCCTCTTTCTTAAGTATTCTGTCTTTCTCTTCTCTCTCTCTCTGAATTTTTAGCTCTTTCTCCTCCCTCTGTATCTGCATTTCCAACTCTTTCTCTTCTCTAAGTCTACGAATTTCTAATTCTTTCTCGTCCCTCACCCTCTGAACCTCTAACTCTTTCTCCTTTATGGCTTTCTGAACCTCTAGTTCCTCTTTCTTAAGTACTCTTTCTCTCTCTTCCCTTTCTCTCTGAGCTTCTCTTTCTCTCGCTCTATCCTCTCTATCCCTACATTTCTCTACGTAATCAAAAAGCTTTTCATCCTTAAGTCCTAACCTTTCACCCTGTTTAATGTAAGCCTCTACCGGGTCTACCTCCATATTTACTGCAACACTTTCCCACACTTGAAAACGTAAATATACAAATACCACAACCAACTCAACGGCAAAACTTAAAATGCAAACTCACAACCTACGCAGAAAATAGTGACCTACTTGACGCCCAGATGGACCGAAAATTAAGAACGATAGAAAGAAGAGCAAGGAAAAAGAATACTACCTATACAAAAGGAAGAAACAAGAACTAGCTCCTCGTAAGATCCCGAAAACTACAGAAATAACGGATCTTACCCCCTAGAATCGGAGAGGGGAATCTAACACAACAACATGCACATAGCAACAAATCCTACTCTAAAATCGCTACTCACTATCGCCCGCAGATACTTCTAACCTACCGCTAAAACAGGGTCACCACTGTAACGCACGCAGACTTGCCCACAGTCGTACGCACAGACTCTCACGCAACAGACGCATACACCGCCACTGACTCAGACGGGCGCATTCATGCGGTAAAAAACAAACACACGGGCTCCCTTTCTAAAGTAACCTTTATACAGTATAAATAAAAAAGAATGACTTAAAGGACTATCAACTATATACAATATTCTACTATCACACCACACACGTATCACAGTATCTTTGCCAGGTTAGGTCTTAGTCTCACAGTGCCTCCAACCTGTTTGAGGTTGTTGCCTGGTTACGTTGGTCCTTCTCACGTCTAGGCGTGAAAGTCCTTCGTCGTACGCTCGTTGCCGTCCTGTCTCTCTTTGGCACGGACGTCCTTGTTCTCGTACGGTACTCAGTTCTCACTTGGACTTGGGTGTCTTGGTTCCCAGTCAGACTCACTCTCAGAAGAGCTGGAGGAATGACCTCACGTAGGTCCCACCTGCGACTCGACGTCTCGGCGTCCGTCTTCCACTCTCGTTACAAGAACTCTGAGTAGACAAAAGTCCCAACGTAACACTTGCTAAACACACAACATATTGGATCAATGAGAAACGTCACGTAACCTGGCTGATACAAATAACTCACACGTTCATTCACACACACACACGTGCTTCATAAACTATCTTCGTATCACCCCCATATCTCTGTCACTATCTTGAAACAAACTATAGCCTAACACTCTTGCTATACATTCCTCTATACCCTGGAAAAGACTATGCTTACCCAACCACGTACTATCTTCATAGCGGCTTAGACATACACACTTCATATTCCTTTACTAGTCATCTAACTCGGTAAACAACTGTATATAGAAACACCGGTTACTTCACCGAATTCTAAACATACTATAACTAAACCAAACCGGAACACCGCTATACAACCACATTAATCTTACCACGCATACTGTCTTTAACTAAACAACTATCAATACTATGTTTATAGAAACATACCTGAAATCTAGGCTTCAGAGTCTTGGAATGCGGGCTAGGTAACTCAACAACCGTTCCATACGACAAAACAGCCCGCACTCCCGATCTACACCTCTGACAGTCACAGCTTCCGCCTAGAACTCACTAAACAGAACTCACCAAACTCCGTGCTAACCATGTCTTACATATTCCACGTGGACAGCAGGCCCCACGAACTTTCGGCACAAACAAACCGTTAACAAAACCCGTACCGTACTAATCCTATTGTGCGAGCACTATGCACGAGCATAGAGCTTCATCACACCTAGCAACTATGTACCAGTTGCAGGAGATGGATTGACGATGATAATTCAAGGGCAGTGCCAGATAAGCTTGGCGCCAAGCTAATCTGGCACTGCCCTTGAATTATCATGGTCGATCCATCTCCTGCTGTGGTGTGTCAGGGCTGAATGGGTTAAAGACCACTTTTTTTCCCCTTCCAAAAAGGATGGTTGCTTAAAATGGGGTTCCACACTGTAGTTGATTTATTTGGGAAAGCCATACATACATCAGAGCTGAAATAGTACCAGTAACAGTAAACAGAATATGTCATTTGCCTCTATGAAACACAGGAGATGAATCTACCGTGCATGTGGCACCAAGCTAATCTGGCGCTACCCTTGACTATCACTGTTATTACTGACTCATCTTTAGCGCAAGAACCTGTCTAGAAAAACCACCTTCTTCACAAGAAACACTGCGGTCCGTCCAAGACAGGCGCTCTCCGAAGAGAAGTCATGAAGGGCAAAAAAGTGTCACCTGTCATTAAAGACCATCATTTTGGTGGCAGACGATCTTTCAGGAGGGTGGTCACTCATAACAGGTGCTGCTGTAGTACTTAAATTTTGAATGCGTCTGAATTTTATTAACCCATATCCTACTGAGGCTAAAAGCTTCAAATTTGTACACAGACATATATGCAAGCTACATTACAGTACTTACAGATAAGGATATAGACCAACGGCTTTAGTTCAAGGGTGGTGCCAGAATAGCTTGGCGCCTAGAGGCGCCAAGCTATTCTGGCACTACCCTTGAACTATTTTAGTCAAACTTATTTCACACACTGGTGTATTGCGAATGATGAGGGTTAATGTTGGCAAAGTTGTTGAAATCACTATTTAGTCACTATTCACAGATAGTGTACGATATTAAAATTAAGTGTTTCTATAACTATTCTTATTTTCAAATCTTTCACAAATTTTTGTACCTGTTTTTTAGGCGCCTGTTTGCGAGGCAGATGAGAGAAGTCTGTGGACAGGATGTACTGGACAGCAGCCTTAAATGTCACCAAGCAGTAACTGTTGAGAAATGAAAAAATAAGTAATGCAGCTGTGCAGCTATCAAAGCTGTTATGAAAAGCGGTTACGAAAAATGGTTACGAAAAATGGTTACGAAAAGCGGTTACAAAAAGCGGTTACGAAATCAGAAATAAGTGGTCTTAAAAAAGACAATCGCTCTCTCAAGACAAGTGTCACCTGTCATTAAGTCATTCGTGGCGGGCCGCATCCGGATGCTGCTGGCCACGAATGAGTTAACGTCCACAAGAAAATCATGCTAATCCTGCTGAAAAAAGGACGATCTGAGCCAGGTGTACCTCAAGTCATCTTTTGCAGAAGAAGCCCACACAAAGCTCTCCATGTAGCAGACATTGCTCTGCAGATGTGGGCAGTCCGCTTGGGCGATTATACTAACCTGCCAACACAGAAAGAGTGGACAAATTTTTAAAAAAAAACTTCATCTGAACAAACCTCACACTCGCACACACAGAGTTAGAAGCTAATCTGTCGCGTCATCCCTTAACCCATTTAACCCCATGGCCGCATATCCCATGTTTGGGGAGGCGTAATCTAACGACTATGTGTCAGTTGCAGGGGACGGATCGACCATGATAATTCAAGGGTAGCGCCAGATTAGCTTGGCGCCATCAGGCGCCAAGTTAATCTGGTGCTACCCTTGAATTATCATGGTCGATCCATCTCCTGCTTTAAGGTGTTGGGGTTAAATGGGTTAACAATCACAGCTGATCCATCTCCTGTAACTGGTATACCTTTGGTTAAAGTCGACGCCTGACAGTACTTACCATGATGGGAATGAGATCATCTGAGGTGAGGCAGGGTTCATCTGCACACAAAAAAAGCCATCACAGAATATCAACCTGGAGGAGTATTACACCTTTTCCGCAAATAAACAGTAGTCCTAAAAGATAAGGACCATCATTTAGGTGGCTACAGCCACCTAAATGATGGTCCTTAGTGACAGGTGCTGTCTTACAGGGTAGTCTTTAAAAACGGGTTCAACTTTACTATAACCCCCTTGTGCATGCGACCAGTGCTGTAAACCTCCTCACAGAAAGCAGCCCCTCTTGGTACAATAAGGCTGTGAACAAAACTTACTAACAAATAAACAAACAAGCAAAACAAACACCAAACGAATAAACGACAAACATACATCATGTTGTAGTCCATTTCTCACCTTGTGAAAGTACAGCCAAGTGAGGGGGTTTGTCTCGTGACAGGTGAGCTGTGATGCCTGCTGTGATGTTGTCCTGGAATTGTGAAAAAGTAACAATTGTACTAAAAGACTCCCATAGATCTGAATTAACTTCAAGGACAGGTATGTTCTAAAAATGTATAAATAATATTACTCTCATGGCCATTTTTCAATCTGCCACGTACGACAGTAAAACCTGTTCTGAACAACCACCCTTGTTGAGGTCAGCAAGAGGTATAGATCCTCATGAGCCCCCGCATTTGCGGGGGCTCTTGAGGATCTATGCCTCTTGCCTTTGGGTGTTGTCTGGCAGTCAAGGGGTTAAATGTAACGTGACATTTACTTACAATAACAGACTTGAGACAGTAGAGCTGCTCCCTTGGCGTGGTCAGACTCTCAAGCCGGGACAGTTCCGCCACCTGCAACAGAACACAATTCAGCACATCAGAGACTACAGCATACAGTAGAACAAATCTCCTTCACTTTCTGGAACAACTGATCTGACACTACCCTTATAATCAGGACCAAAAAGGTCACTGCCAAGCGTGTAAAATGCGGAGAAGAACCCAACAGAAAAAGAAACACGCTTAGAAAAGACAGTTACATGTCACTTCTAAGCGCGTTTCTTTCTGAGTTGGGGTCTTCTCGACCATTACCTTTGAATCAAGGTTGATCCAATGCCTGCAACAGGCTTTGTCGTTAGGTGACATCTCCAAAATTCAGGAAATGAACCCTTGGGGTTACTGGTAAATGGGTTGATAAAAATGTTTAGGGCTTAACGTCTTTTGTCCACCACGAGGGTGATTTCAAAGACGGGGACAACGAAAAAGGGTCTGAGCAAATTTTGACCCAAGCTGGATTCGAACCCGGGACCTTTTGGTCTGGAGGCAAACGCTTTTACCACCGAGCCACCCAGCTCCCCCTTAAATGGGTTGATGATACTGCTGAATGACAGTTGATCTCTCAAGGATGACTGCTCAGAAATGATTCTGCCAGATCAGAAGTTTGTTACAATCACAGTAAGCATAAGGTTCGGACCCAAGTAAAAGTGTTCTTATATCCAACTTGTTTATATCTGGCACTGACATTAACAGAACATACTAAAAAAAAAATGAAAGAAAGATTCAGGTAGACTAATTTCGCTGAAAAAAGGGAAGGCAGCAGGAGCAGACAACATCCCTGCAGAACTAGTCCAAGAAGGGGGAGAAGACACAATAAGCGCCTTACTAACAATCTGCAACAAGATCTGGCAGTCAGAGGATTGGCCCACACCATGGACCCAATCACTTATAATAACTCTCCCCAAAAAAGGCAACTTACATCAATGCCAGAACTATCGTACGATCAGTCTTATATCCCACCCAAGCAAAGTCATGTTAAAGATCCTACTGAACAGGCTGAAGCCACAGGCAGAGGAAATCATAGCTGAGGAACAGGCAGGCTTCAGACCAGGGCGCAGCACAACGGAGCAGATCTTCAACCTGAGAGTTCTATGTGAGAGATACCTCCAGCCCAGCAGGACCTCTATCGTGGATTTTAAGAAAGCGTTTGATAGGGTGTGGCATGCAGCCCTTTGGTCCACCATGAAGCTATACAACATCAATGCCAACCTGATCAAAGTCATAGCAAACCTTTACGACAAGGCCACTAGCGCAGTCTGCTTCAACGGCAAAATAGGAAACTGGTTTAGGACTACAGTTGGAGTCAGACAAGGTTGCTTGCTCTCACCTACTCTTTTCAACATCTTCCTGGAAAGAATCATGACGGACATTCCGAAAGATCATGAAGGAACTGTCAGTATTGGAGGCAGAACAATCACGAACTTGCGCATTGCGGACGACATTGATGGCCTTGCAGGATTGATTGTACATTGCTTAACGTCCCGACAGCAACAAGGCTTTCTCAGGACGTGCCTGCACTGCTTGTGAAAAAAAATAAAAATAAACAGAACATTGAATGTATGTCGTCAGCCGGTCAAATGCGTTAAATAAACCTAACACATGGGGCCTAAATAAAGCTAAGACCATTTAGCAACACACATCCAATATCAAGAGCTACAGGCAGTGCAGACAGTAGGGAGAGTTTTAAAAAGGCAAATACAGGTGAATGGACCAAGGGTAGACAGAAACACATGCCCCAGAATAGAGAGAAAAACCCACCCTGTGGGGCTGACCAGGGTGACCCTGGGAACTAAAAAATACCTAACCCCACCCAAGTCCCCCAGG
Source organism: Semisulcospira habei (assembly GCA_036245525.1). Lineage (NCBI taxonomy): Eukaryota > Metazoa > Mollusca > Gastropoda > Semisulcospiridae > Semisulcospira > Semisulcospira habei. Next base: position 130,235,390 of record BTPG01000007.1, read on the forward strand.
GCAGATCCGGGTGGGGTGCCTTGCAGGAACAGAGAAGGAGCTAGCTCAGCTGGTGGAAAAGCTGGATAGTACAGCCATTGCATATGGGATGGAAATCAGTGCAGAGAAGACCAAACTGATGACCAATAACGCCAGTGGCAGTTGGAGGCCAAAAACTGGAAACAGTTAAGAAATTTAAATACTTAGGAGCCATTGTGACAGATGAGGGATCAAAACCAGAAATACTGTCCAGGATTGCGCAGACAACAACAGCACTGACAAGATTAAAGACCATATGGAAGGACAGAAACATCACACTCTGCTCCAAGATCAGACTGATGCGCTCCTTAGTCATCTCAGTGTTCTTGTATGCCTGCGAGTCATGGACCCTCACAGCAGACCTTGAAAGGAGGATACAAGCCACTGAAATGAGATGTTTTCGAAGGCTGCTTGGCATTTCATACAGAGATCACATCACAAACGAGGAAGTGTGAAGCAGAATCAGGCAAGCCCTATGAAGACTTATTAGCCATTGTGAGAAAACGCAAACTGAAGTGGTATGGGCATGTCACGCGTTCAGCAGGGCTTGCCAAAACAATCCTGCAAGGCACTGTGCAAGGAGGACGAAGGAGAGGAAGACAGAGGAAAAGATGGGAGGACAATATCTCAGAGTGGACAGGACTGAAGCTGGGCGATACGCTGAGAATGGCAGAGAACAGAGAGGAATGGAGGGAGCTGGTTGCCAAGTCATCAGTGGTGCCCCAACGGTCGGCAAGACTACGGGATATAGATAGATAGATAGACTAATTTCAAAGGCATTTCAGCTATCGGTACACAAAAAACAAATTGACGCAACATATGTGCGTCCCAATGATGAATTTTTCTCTAAAATGTATTTTTTCGAAAAATACTTACCGATGACATTACTATTAGGAAATGCCTCTTAGCTAGCTTAATTTCAGCCAGAATTTGGATGTGTACCTAAAGGGCAGGGGAAACAACCTAGGGGCACCGTAACCTAGTACCCTGAGTAGCCTCCCGTCCATCCCCATCCGGTCACGCGCCCAGCGGATTCCCGCCGGTCTGTTTGCTTAGCTGACTAGTGGCAAGCAGGGCAGGTGGGAGGGTCCTTCGAGTAATGTCATCGGTAAGTATTTTTCGAAAAATACATTTTAGAGAAAAATTCATTTGTTTCCTCAAAAACATTGATGACATTACTATTAGGAAGAATAGTGAAAAGGAGCTGGGTGCCGCGTACAATGCCCCTAACCCTTGAATACTGCTAATGAGACCTGCTCGCCCCGGGGCAACCTCCCGACAATTTCAGCTAAGAATTACCTACAGCACCTGGGGTGCCGGGAGGGAGTGTTGCGCTGCGGCATTGTCTCCCACCAGCGACAGGTTCTCACGCTGGCCAGAGAGGTCCCCGAGGTAGAGCCGGGCGAAGGTCTTTGCAGCCATGGCCGCCACAATGTCTTTGACAGTGCAGTTGTGGTCGAAGGCGAGGCATGCGGCCATGGCTCTAACCTCGTGCGCCCTGATGTTCATTCGCTTGGCAGCGTCAGGGGGGAGGTTCTGGTAGGCGGAGCGTATAACCCATCGGAGCCAGGAGGATATCATCTGGGCTGAGATGTCAGTTCTACCTGGGGACAGGGGGAGAAAGAGGCGGGAGCGTCCCCTGCGTAGCGGCTTAGTCCGGCGCAGGTACACGCCTTAGGCTCTCACTGGGTCCTGCTGTCTGGTCTCTTGGGCCAGGCTTGGCTCCCTCAACGGCCGAATGGTGATCACCTGTGGGGCGGCCAATGGCGACCGGGTCGTGGCCAGGAAGGCCGGATCGGTCAGTAGGTGCACGGAGCCATCTGTTGTGAACTGCAAGCAGGAGAGGCATGTGGAGAGAGCGTGCAGTTCACTGACCCTGGAGGCAGTGGCGAGGGCCAGTAGAAAGCAGGTCTTTCGAGTCAAGTCAGCCAACCGCACCATGGGGAGTGGTTCGAAGTGGTCTGAGTTGAGCCACGTCAGCACCCAGGGCAGGTCCCATCGTGGAATCAGCAAGCGGAGGACAGGTCGCTGGAGGCCAAAGAGGACCATCAGGTCGGCGAGGTCTTTGCAGCCACCAGGGTCCGGGCGGCCCAAATGGCGGTACGTGTCAGCGATCATGGCCAGGTAGCCTCTGATGGTGATCGGCGCCAAGTGCTGCTCAGCGAAGAGCCAGAGGAAGAATTCGGCTAGCTGGGGGATCGTCAGATCCGTGGGGGCGAGGCGTTGGTCGTCGCACCAAGAGCACAGGACTCGTCACTTTCCCTCGTAGATTCGTCGGGTCGCGGGCCTGCAGGCTGTAGCGATAGCTTCCACTGCTGCACTTGAGAAGCCTCTAGCGGCGTGGGCATGCCGCACAATCTCCAGGCGTGGAGGAGGAGACGCTCGGGACACGGGTGGTACAGCGCCTGCCGTGGTTGCTTGAACATTGTGCGTGGGGTGGGGAGCCGCAGGGGGGGTCCCGTGGCGAGGTTCAGGTCGGTGGTCCACGACTTGGTTCAGCAGAACAGAGCCACCAGAAACAGGACTTACTTACTTACGCCTGTCACCCCTACCCGGGTATAGGCTGTCGACGAGAGACCTCCAGCAACTCCTGTCCTGTGCTTCTCCTTCGATTCTACTCCAGGTGGTTCCCAGTCTCTTGATGTCTGCTTGGAGGTCTCGACGCCAGGAGTTTCTCGGCCTACCTCTTTTCCTCTTTCCCTGGGGGTTCCATGACAATGCCTGCCTAGTGATACTGGAAGCTGGCTTTCTCAGACTGTGACCGATCCATCCCCATCTTCTTCGCCCAATTTCATTCTCTGCTGTTATCTGCTCTGTTCTCTCCCAGAGTCTGACGTTGCTGATCTTCTCTGGCCAGTGGATTTTCAAAATTCTTCTAAGGCAACTGTTCATGAAGGTCTGTACTCTGTTGACTGTGGTTTTTGTCAATCTCCATGTCTCTGCTCCATATAGGAGAACTGCTTTTACATTGGAGTTGAAAATCCGGACTTTGGTGTGTTGTGACAGCTCTCTGGAACTCCACACTTTTTTCAACTGGAGAAAGGCTGCTCTGGCTTTACCGATTCGTGCTCTGACATCTGCATCAGTGCCGCCTTTTTTGTCTATGATGCTCCCGAGATAGGTGAAGGACTCCACCTCCTCCAACGGGGTGCCAGCAAGCAAGACTGGTTCTTCCCTGGTTGCGTTCAGCCTCATCGTCTTTGTTTTCTGTTTGTGAATGGTGAGGCCCACTTGGGACGAGATGTCAGCAAGCCTCGTGGTCTTGTCCTGCATTTGTTGATGAGTGTGGGACAGTAATGCCAAGTCGTCTGCAAAATCGAGGTCGTCAAGCTGTGTCCACAGTGTCCACTGTATTCCACTTTGTCTGTGCTCTGTGGTCATCTTCATGACCCAGTCTATGGCCAGTAGGAAGAGGAACGGAGACAGCAGACACCCCTGCCTGACACCAATTCTGACCTGGAGCTCTCTGGTGAACTGCCCTTCGTGGATCACGCGACATGTCATGCCATCATAGCTGCTCTTGATCAGGCGGACGAGCTTTGTGGGTACACTGTAGTGTCGTAGGAGTTTCCACAGAGTCTCTCGGTCCACGCTGTCAAATGCTTTCTCATAATCCACAAAGTTGACGTACAGCGGGGAGCTCCACTCCAGAGACTGTTCCACGATGATGCGGAGAGTGGCGATCTGGTCTGTACATGATCGGTTCTTCCTGAATCCTGCTTGCTGGTCTCTCAGCTGGGGGTCAACGGAGCTCTTCATTCTTTCTAGGATGATCCTGTTGAAGACCTTTCCTGGTACTGACAGCAAGGTGATTCCTCTGTAGTTGGAACACTTGCTGAGGTCGCCTTTCTTGGGAAGCTTGATTAGGTACCCCTCCTTCCAGTCAGCCGGCATCACCTCCTCTTCCCAGATCTTTCCAAACAGTGGGTACAGCATCTCAACTGTTGTCTCTAGGTCTGCTTTCAGAGACTCCGCTGGGATGCCATCTGGCCCTGCTGCTTTGCCATTCTTCAAAAATGCCACTGCTTTTCTGATCTCTTCCCGGCTGGGTCTGTCACAGCTGATGGGTAGGTCGGTCTCTGCCGGCTGGATGTCGGGGGGGTCGGGTGGGCTAGGTCTGTTCAGTAACTCTTCAAAATACTCGGCCCATCTGTCGAGTTGGTCTGCTCTGTCTGCAATAGGCTTGCCTTCTTTGTCTTTTACTGGTCTTTCTGTATGGCCATACTTACCCGACAATCTTCTGGTAATGTCGTAGAGCTGTTTCATGTTGCCGCTGCCTGCTGCCTTTTCTGCCTCTGCTGCCAGGCTGTCTGTGTAGGCCCTCTTGTCTGCCCTGATACTCCTCTTCACCTCGCGGTTGGCTTCCCAGTATTCCCCCTGTGCCCTTACTTTGGCTGCTCTCGTGCGACTGTTGTTGACCGCTGCTTTTTTCTGCTTCCTCGCTTCTATCTTCTTCAAGGTCTGTGCCGACAGCCAATCCTTGTGGTGGTGTTTCCTGAACCCTGCAGTGTCTTTGCAGGTTGAGTTCAGCGCCTCTCTAACTGCCTTCCACTGCTGCTCTGTGGTGACCGCCTCCTCTTCATTTACTAGCTCCTGTAGCGCTTGAAACCGGTTGGACAGCACCAGTTTGAACTCTTCTCTAACTACAGTTTCTCTCAGGAGGCCTACATTATAGCGCTGTCTTCTTGTTGTCTCTGTGTGGCTTTTCTTTAGCTTGAGCTTCATTCTTAAGGTAAGCAGATGGTGGTCTGAGGCGACATCTGCTCCCCTCCTCACTCGAACATCTTGAAGGGATCTTCTGAATTTCTTGCTAATGCAGATATGGTCTATTTGGTTCTCTGTTGTATGGTCAGGTGAGACCCAAGTTGCTTTGTGTATTCTTCTGTGTGGGAAGATGCTGCCTCCAATGACAAGTCGGTTTAGAGCACAAAAGTCTACAAACCTCTCCCCGTTCTCACTCATCTCCGAGCCTAGTCCCCGTCTCCCCATCACCTCTTCGTATCCGGTGTTGTCCTCCCCTATTTTGGCATTAAAATCGCCCATGACGATGGTGATGTCTCGCTCCGCACATTTGTCCACGGCACTCTGGAGTCGGTCGTAGAACTCTTGTTTCTCTTCCTCGTCACTGTCATTGGTGGGCGCATAACACTGGATGACGTTCAGCTTGAGCTTTTTCTTGGTTCTAAAGGCTGCTGTTATAATTCTTGGCCCAAGAGGTTCCCAGCCCATCAGCGCTCTCTGTGCCACTGGTGACAGCATGAGTGCTACTCCTTCTGTATGGGGGGCATTCTCCTCTTCATGACCTGAATACAGAATCATCTCCCCACTTAACAGCCTTTTCTGGCCAGACTGCGTCCATCTGGCTTCACTGATGCCTAGCAGGGAAAGGTTGTACTTTTGCATTTCCGCTGCTATCTGGGCGGCCTTGCCGCTCTGGTACATGGTCTTGACGTTCCATGTGCCCATGGTTGTATCCCTGGATAGAGAGAGGCGGCTCGGTCCTGTGGCTTCCGAAGACTTCCGGCTTTCACCACAGGACGTCATAAGTCTTCTAGTAGAAGAACCTTCCTCCTCCAGGAAAGGAATTACTGTTAGTCTTTTCGTCGGCGTTTTTGTAGCTATTTCCTTTTTTGCAGGGTGGGGAAGCTAACCCCACGCCCAACCCCCTTACTAGGAGGACCAGGGGTTTTCTGTCGGGGTCACCTTCCCTTAGACCATGTTGGTTCTCGGCACCTTATTTCATTCGGTGCACCCCTCTCACGAGGGACCCCCTATCCACCACCCAGGGGACGCGCCTCAACGCCGTATGGTCCCAGCGCGAGGACCAGAAACAGGACTGCGTTGCAACCCCTGAGCTTGAGCAGGACCTTGGGGATGAGCACCGTAGGCGGGTAAGCGTACACAATGAGGCCGACCCATGGAATGGAGAGAGCATCGACTGCCCAGGCTAGCAGGTCTGGAATGGGGAAGATGAAGAGGGGTAGCTGGTGATTCCACCTCGTCGCAAAAAGGTTGATCATGGGGGTCTCCCACGCTGCGCAGATCATCCGAAAGATGTCTGGAGCGCCCACTCTGTGTGAAAAGATGGCCGCGGCGCGAGAGGGAGTCGGCCAGGACATTCAGGTGGCCCGGGATGTGTCTCGCTCGAAGAGAGATGCCGCGATCTTCGCACCACCGGAGAACCTGGTAGAGGAGGATGCAGAGGGAGGGGGAGCGCGTCCCGCCCTGCTTCTGGATGTAGGCGACTACAGTGGAGTTGTCTGAGAGGACGAGGAGCTCCTGGTGTCGCACACGTGATTCCCACGCGATGAGGGCTTGCCAGACCGCTTTTAGCTCTAACCAGTTGATGTGCCGGGCTGCAAGGTCCGGGGGCCAGGCGCCGGAGGCTGTGGTGAACATCGGCAGCGGGTGCGCGCCCCAGCCGGAGAGCCTTGCGTCAACGCAGAGACAGCTGGGTGGGGGGGGGGGGGGGGGACGAGTAGAGGGGAACTCCAATCACGAGCCAGAAGGGATCTGCCCAGCGTAAAAGATGAGGATGGAGCATCGGAAGCACCAGAACCTGAGACTCGAGGTCGCCAGCCGAGGGTTGCCAGTGGAGAAGCAGGTGTAGCTGAAGCGGGCAGGAGTAGAGACGGGAGAGGGGAAGGACGTCCGCTGCCGCACTCATCAGGCCCAGGAGCTGTAGCCACACTCTGGCAGAGACTGCTTCCTCTTGAGACACCTGTCGCGCTAGCTTCACCAACTTCTGAATCCGCTGCTCCGGAAGCCTCACCTCACTGAGGTCAGTGCAAAATTCGCTCCCCAGGTGAACGAAGCGGCGGGACGGCATGAGGTCGGACTTGCCCACGACCAGGAATCCAAGCCGGTCGAGCAGATCCAGTAGTGCATCTCGGTCCTTCTCCAAGGAGGTCTCCGACTGGTTCCGCAAGAGAAGATCGCCCAGGTAGTTCGAAGTGAGGCTCGAAGAAGTCCATCTGGCCCTGGCGACAACGGCGTCCATGATGCGGGTGAACACTCAGGGGCTGAGGTTGAGGCCGAAGGGTAGCGCACGAAACTGGTAGTCCACGCCGCCGAAGGCGAAGTGCAGGTAACGTCTGGAGGCGGGGTGCATGGGGACATTCAGGTACGCATCTGACAAGTCTAGGCTGACGGCAAAGTTCATAGGCTGAACCCCGGCCCGCAGGGCTCAGGCGGTCTCCATGCGGAAGGACGAACTTGTTCAGCGCGGAGAGGTCGATGATGGCGCGCCACTTGCCGCTGGTCTTGGGGACCAGAAAGAGGCGGCTGTAGAAGGCTGGGGAGTCATGACATGTTACCACCTCTGTGGCGGCCTTCTGAAGCAAAGTGGCGACCTCACCGCGAAGCGCGTCGGTTCTGAGCTGGTCCGTCGGCACCGAGGTCCACAAGGGGGAGCGGCGCAGGGGGGGGAGGAGACCGAAAGGAGATCAGCAGTCCCTCGGAGATGGTGGAGAGGATCCACCGGTCGTCTGGCAGCAGCGACTGCAACACATCGCTGTGGAGAGCAAGCCTCCCGCCGACAGGAGACCCGAAAGCGGTCGGCAGGGGCCGAGGAGGGAGGTAGTCAGTGGGCCCCGCCCCGCCCCGCCCCACCCCGCCTGGGGCGACGGGCAGGCCTGGGCCAGGCGGGGGCAGGTTCGGGGAGTGGGCGGAAGCAGCCGAAGGCCGGGGCTCGGGGGGGGGGGGGGGGGGGGGGGGGGGCAGACGGACGCGAATGGTGAGTGGGCAAGTGGAGGGTCTGACGGTCTGCAGGGCACGACCCACGGCCTTGCGGGCTGCCTGAAAGCGGGCGGGAGCGGAGCGGCTGGGCCAGAGGTCCTTGTTTGCGTCCTTCACTGCCTGCCAAGTAGGGCTGAAGAGGAGCGATCCGCCGAGCGGTACCTGCCGGAGCTACTTCTTCAAGTCGGTCGGAAGGTCTTAGGAGTGCAGTAAGGCATCCCGACGCATCAGGTCACAATTCGCGGCTGCGGCCATGGCGCTGATGGAGGTGTGGTACGCCACGCAGTTGGCGGAGGCCGCCAGAGCCAGGATGTCCCCCAACAGTGGTGAGAGCGAAAGGTGCCAGGCATTCTCGACTCGTCGAACAACAGCTTGCGTGACCAGGTCGAGGAATCCCGCCGAGGCGAGGGCATTGTGTATAAGAGTAGCAGTCCTGTCCACACCGGGGAGGGGGGGGGGGGGGAGATGATGCAGTCGAGGGCTACCCGCCAGTGACTGTGCCGGGGTATCCACTGCCGGGAGGGGGCAGGCGAAGGCTTGCGAGTGACCGGCGTACCATTGCTGGCGGAAGGCGATGTCCATGTCCACAGGCCACCTAGAGTCGGAGAAAAATCCCTTTTTGCCCAAGGAGCCCTGCAGTAGATGAGCAGAGAACGCATCACGCAGGTCCTGGAATTCAGGAGGCTGGGGAAGAGACTTGAATCGTTTGGTCCGCCGAGCGGCATCCACGAAAGCCGATGCTTTCCTCTTGAGCAGGGGGGAAGGCGGGCAGTCCTCCGGGGGAAGGCACGCAGTGATGAGATGCGCCGCCTCGTCCAGGGACCAGAGAGTCTCCATCCTATGGCCCAGGGGAGCCGGCTGCGGCACCGAGTCATCTAGAGAGCGCGAGCGCCTGGAAGCTGTGGAGCTGTCATCATGGAGGAGAGCCGAAACAGAATCCTCCGGGGCCACGCTGAGCGGGGGGTCTCCATAGCGGCGTCCCGTCGTGTGGCAGTTGCACTTGGGGGGGGACCTTCTCACCTGTGAGTGGCGCTGCAAGGAGTGAACCGAGGTAGAGTCCCGCAAAGTTCTCTGAAAAGAGACCATACTGCGATGAGAGGACCAGTGGTCATGCGGAGAGCGGCTGCGCAGGGGGAACGTGGTAGCCTGGAGCGGGAGTAGTGCCGGGGCCGGTGTCATGTCGGGAAGGACGAACGTCTAGGCTGGCGGGGCGAGGCGTACCGCGACGAGCTAGGCAACAGTCCAGGCTTCGAGTGACGCGCTGTGGTTGGATGAACGACGGGGGCAGCGTCAGTCCTGGAGGAAGGCCTCACGTGTCGGTGGGCATCCAGGTCGCGGGCAGCAGTCCGCAGGCATGGAGGCCTGTCCTGTGAGCGCGAACGCGGTCGGGCCACGGGTGTCCGCTCGGAACTTCTCTCACCATGTATCCTGTCCGGTTGGGAGGGTAGGCGGGGCAAGCAAGCTCGCTGTGGGCCAGGCTCATTTGTTCTTTCTTTATCTGATGAGCGGGCGCACACTGGTCCAGCAGTCTCGTCTGGCCGAGGGTACTTGTCACTCACCTTGGGGCAGGACGCTGTACGTCTGTGCTGGACTTGTCCCGAGGGTTTGGAGGGCCGTACTCCAGAAGCTGCGTCGCGACCCGAGCTAGCTCGGGCGGGGAGGCAGGTCGTGCATGCACGCGGTGGGCCTGGCTCATAATGGATACTCTCATTACTTAGCGAGCGGGCGCACAATCCGGCTGATGCTCTAGGATCGGTAATGCCTGGCATAGCCTGTGCCGTCCGAGTCTCCATATCCAGGGGAACACGCCTTGTTGCATCCGCGGAGGTGGCAGGGGGGGTGGTAGCAGGTGCCTGACCTCAGACTGGTGTAGGCCGTTCACGGCGATAGAAGCCCCAAAGCTGAGACCACTGCTCTTCCAGCCAGGGGGCGCAGACAACACACGGGTGAGTGGAGGCACACGGCATGTTCGTCACTCAGCCATTGAAAGTCCCCACATCGCGTGCAGGTGTGGACTTGAAAACTGCTTACTTACTTACTTACGCCTGTCACCCCTACCCGGGTATAGGCCGTCGACGAGAGACCTCCAGCAACTCCTGTCCTGTGCTTCTCCTTCGATTCTACTCCAGGTGGTTCCCAGTCTCTTGATGTCTGCTTGGAGGTCTCGACGCCAGGAGTTTCTTGGCCTACCTCTTTTCCTCTTTCCCTGGGGGTTCCATGACAATGCCTGCCTAGTGATACTGGAAGCTGGCTTTCTCAGACTGTGACCGATCCATCCCCATCTTCTTCGCCCAATTTCATTCTCTGCTGTTATCTGCTCTGTTCTCTCCCAGAGTCTGACGTTGCTGATCTTCTCTGGCCAGTGGATTTTCAAAATTCTTCTAAGGCAACTGTTCATGAAGGTCTGTACTCTGTTGACTGTGGTTTTTGTCAATCTCCATGTCTCTGCTCCATATAGGAGAACTGCTTTTACATTGGAGTTGAAAATCCGGACTTTGGTGTGTTGTGACAGCTCTCTGGAACTCCACACTTTTTTCAACTGGAGAAAGGCTGCTCTGGCTTTACCGATTCGTGCTCTGACATCTGCATCAGTGCCGCCTTTTTTGTCTATGATGCTCCCGAGATAGGTGAAGGACTCCACCTCCTCCAACGGGGTGCCAGCAAGCAAGACTGGTTCTTCCCTGGTTGCGTTCAGCCTCATTGTCTTTGTTTTCTGTTTGTGAATGGTGAGGCCCACTTGGGACGAGATGTCAGCAAGCCTCGTGGTCTTGTCCTGCATTTGTTGATGAGTGTGGGACAGTAATGCCAAGTCGTCTGCAAAATCGAGGTCGTCAAGCTGTGTCCACAGTGTCCACTGTATTCCACTTCGTCTGTGCTCTGTGGTCATCTTCATGACCCAGTCTATGGCCAGTAGGAAGAGGAACGGAGACAGCAGACACCCCTGCCTGACACCAGTTCTGACCTGGAGCTCTCTGGTGAACTGCCCTTCGTGGATCACGCAACATGTCATGCCATCATAGCTGCTCTTGATCAGGCGGACGAGCTTTGTGGGTACACCGTAGTGTCGTAGGAGTTTCCACAGAGTCTCTCGGTCCACGCTGTCAAATGCTTTCTCATAATCCACAAAGTTGACGTACAGCGGGGAGCTCCACTCCAGAGACTGTTCCACGATGATGCGGAGAGTGGCGATCTGGTCTGTACATGATCGGTTCTTCCTGAATCCTGCTTGCTGGTCTCTCAGCTGGGGGTCAACGGAGCTCTTCATTCTCTCTAGGATGATCCTGTTGAAGACCTTTCCTGGTACTGACAGCAAGGTGATTCCTCTGTAGTTGGAACACTTGCTGAGGTCGCCTTTCTTGGGAAGCTTGATTAGGTACCCCTCCTTCCAGTCAGCTGGCATCACCTCCTCTTCCCAGATCTTTCCAAACAGTGGGTACAGCATCTCAACTGTTGTCTCTAGGTCTGCTTTCAGAGACTCCGCTGGGATGCCATCTGGCCCTGCTGCTTTGCCCTTCTTCAAAAATGCCACTGCTTTTCTGATCTCTTCCCGGCTGGGTCTGTCACAGCTGATGGGTAGGTCGGTCTCTGCCGGCTGGATGTCGGGGGGGTCGGGTGGGCTAGGTCTGTTCAGTAACTCTTCAAAATACTCGGCCCATCTGTCGAGTTGGTCTGCTCTGTCTGCAATAGGCTTGCCTTCTTTGTCTTTTACTGGTCTTTCTGTATGGCCATACTTACCCGACAATCTTCTGGTAATGTCGTAGAGCTGTTTCATGTTGCCGCTGCCTGCTGCCTTTTCTGCCTCTGCTGCCAGGCTGTCTGTGTAGGCCCTCTTGTCTGCCCTGATACTCCTCTTCACCTCGCGGTTGGCTTCCCAGTATTCCCCCTGTGCCCTTACTTTGGCTGCTCTCGTGCGACTGTTGTTGACCGCTGCTTTCTTCTGCTTCCTCGCTTCTATCTTCTTCAAGGTCTGTGCCGACAGCCAGTCCTTGTGGTGGTGTTTCCTGAACCCTACAGTGTCTTTGCAGGTTGAGTTCAGCGCCTCTCTAACTGCCTTCCACTGCTGCTCTGTGGTGACCGCCTCCTCTTCATTTACTAGCTCCTGTAGCGCTTGAAACCGGTTGGACAGCACCAGTTTGAACTCTTCTCTAACTACAGTTTCTCTCAGGAGGCCTACATTATAGCGCTGTCTTCTTGTTGTCTCTGTGCGGCTTTTCTTTAGCTTGAGCTTCATTCTTAAGGTAAGCAGATGGTGGTCTGAGGCGACATCTGCTCCCCTCCTCACTCGAACATCTTGAAGGGATCTTCTGAATTTCTTGCTAATGCAGATATGGTCTATTTGGTTCTCTGTTGTATGGTCAGGTGAGACCCAAGTTGCTTTGTGTATTCTTCTGTGTGGGAAGATGCTGCCTCCAATGACAAGTCGGTTTAGAGCACAAAAGTCTACAAACCTCTCCCCGTTCTCACTCATCTCCGAGCCTAGTCCCTGTCTCCCCATCACCTCTTCGTATCCGGTGTTGTCCTCCCCTATTTTGGCATTAAAATCGCCCATGACGATGGTGATGTCTCGCTCCGCACATTTGTCCACGGCACTCTGGAGTCGGTCGTAGAACTCTTGTTTCTCTTCCTCGTCACTGTCATTTGTGGGCGCATAACACTGGATGACGTTCAGCTTGAGCTTTTTCTTGGTTCTAAAGGCTGCTGTTATAATTCTTGGCCCAAGAGGTTCCCAGCCCATCAGCGCTCTCTGTGCCACTGGTGACAGCAGGAGTGCTACTCCTTCTGTATGGGGGGCATTCTCCTCTTCATGACCTGAATACAGAATCATCTCCCCACTTAACAGCCTTTTCTGGCCAGACTGCGTCCATCTGGCTTCACTGATGCCTAGCAGGGAAAGGTTGTACTTTTGCATTTCCGCTGCTATCTGGGCGGCCTTGCCGCTCTGGTACATGGTCTTGACGTTCCATGTGCCCATGGTTGTATCCCTGGATAGAGAGAGGCGGCTCGGTCCTGTGGCTTCCGAAGACTTCCGGCTTTCACCACAGGACGTCATAAGTCTTCTAGTAGAAGAACCTTCCTCCTCCAGGAAAGGAATTACTGTTAGTCTTTTCGTCGGCGTTTTTGTAGCTATTTCCTTTTTTGCAGGGTGGGGAAGCTAACCCCACGCCCAACCCCCTTACTAGGAGGACCAGGGGTTTTCTGTCGGGGTCACCTTCCCTTAGACCATGTTGGTTCTCGGCACCTTATTTCATTCGGTGCACCCCTCTCACGAGGGACCCCCTATCCACCACCCAGGGGACGCGCCTCAACGCCGTATGGTCCCAGCGCGAGGACTTGAAAACTGCAAAACATAGTTAACAGTGCAAGACGAACGGGCGTGGTTCTCCGAGGCCACGCAAACGAGCGTACGCGGGCGGAGGCAAATTTCGTATACAGTGCCAATTCCACGGCCAGTGCCATTGCTCCTCTCTTCCTTCCCTGAGCGCCGGTCGCAGGCAACAACCAAGGTTTTACCTTGCCATGGCGGAGAGGCCGGCATCTGACCCAAGGCCATAGGGGACCAACCATGTCGCAGAGGCGAAGTCCCGTATCACCAACTGGTAGAGGCACCACAAAGTCCCACGAAAGCACCACAAAGGTCCAGCGGAAGCTCCCCCACATAACACCAACGAAGGTAAACTCCAAGCTAGCACAGTGAGCCCAGTAATCCAAGGCTAGCACAGTGAGCCCAGTAATCCAAGGCTAGCACAGCGAGCCCAGTAATCCAAGGCTAGCACAGCGAGCCCAGTAATCCAAGGCTAGCACAGCGAGCCCAGTAATCCAAGGCTAGCACAGCGAGCCCAGTAATCCAAGGCTAGCACAGTGAACACGGTAAGAAAATCCAATGGTCACAAGCACCACAAAAGTCCAGCAGAAGCCCCCACATGTAAAACCAACAAAGGTAAACTCCAAGCTAGCACAGTGAACACAGTAATCCAAGGCTAGCACAGTGAACAGGAAAGGCAAGTCCACGGACACGACAACCGGTCAACTGTACACAGCCAAGATGCAGTACAGTAGGTACACAACCGTTCACGGCTAGCTAAGAGAACAGACTGGCAGGAATCCACTGGGTGCATGACCGGATGGGGATGGACAGGAGGCTACTCAGGGTACTAGGTTACGGCGCCCCTAGGTTGCCTCCCCTGCCCTTTAGGTACACAACCAAATTTTGGCTGAAATTGTGCTAGCTAAGAGGTGTTTCCTAATAGAAATGTCATCGGTAATGTTTTTGAGGAAACAAACACACACAACACACACTAAGGCCCATATTACATGTACTCATATACACACATGTTACACACTCACACACTGAAGCACATTATCCTACTCACTGCAGAGGGAAGTGGGCAAGCAAAGTCAGCGGTTATGCCCAAGCTCTCGGCAGTGACACCCCTCAGCTGGCCCTGACATTTGGAGACCAGAGACTGATCGTCTTTGACATAGCGGCTACACACGGCTTGAAACACCTTGTTGTGTACTCCGCTCATAATATAGCTGAGGACACACAGGGAAAGGAAACATTTTCAATTACACATTGCAGGGTTCGATCACACATCAAAAGACAGTTTTAACCCGTATTGTCCTGACGCACTACAGCAGGAGATGGGTCGACCATGGTGATTAAAGGGTAGTGCCAGATTAGCTTGGCGCCGTCAGGTGCCAAGCTAATCTGGCACCACCCTTGAATTATCAGCCAATCTATGATACGTCATATAATTTGAATCAAATGCTGCCTTCTCACTGCATATGATGACAAATTATCATCCACATTGCAGCTATACATGTCCGAGGCAGAAGACAGCGTGTGCCCTTTGTGAAAAGCAAGATTTTCATTGTATCACAATAAAAATCTCACTTTTCACAAAATGGATTTATTAAATTTTGCCTTCTTAGGGGAGAAGCAGGCTGGGTAAGTGAACTGTCATATACTGGTTAACCATTGGTAAATCCATAAAAATAAAATAATTGTTGTACTTCTCTTTTCTTCTCTGCCCCAGTTCCAACATGGGTCGACCATGGTAGTTAAAAGGAGGTGCTAGAATTGCTCAGTGTTTCCAGGCGCCAAGCTTTTCTGGCACTATCCATGAACTATCGTGGCCAGGGTGTCTCTTAAATGTCAGGGATCATGCATGAAGAAAAAGACCTCATTTTATTAGATTCTGCATGTTATTGGAGTTTCCTAAACTTATCAAATCTAGGTCAAAGACAGTAGGCTGAGCCCCCTTACAGTAAAGAAAGACAGTAGGTTGCCTCCTTATAGTAAGGACTAGAAGGGCTGTTTGTGGGATCGCCAGGAGTTAATAAAGGAGACATACCTCAACTCTCGCTGTCAATCATACAACTTCTCAAGAGCAAGAGGCATACATTCTCATGCGCCCCTGGGGCTGCAGGGACTCTTGAGAACGTACGCCTCTTGCTTGTGAGACGTTGTGTGATTGCCATCCAGAGTTAAGTTGTGTGATTGCCATCCAGACTTAAGTTGTGTGATTGCCATCCAGAGTTAAGTTGTGATTGCCATCCAGAGTTAAGTTGTGTGATTGCCATCCAGAGTTAAGTTGTGTGATTGCCATCCAGAGTTAAGTTGTGTGATTGCCATCCAAAGTTGTGATTGCCATCCAGAGTTGAGGTACAAAAAATGAATTTTTCTTTAAAATGCATTTTTTAGAAAAATACTTACCGATGGTATTACATTGTGGAAAAGCCCTTAGCTAGCCTAATTTTAGCCAAAATTTGGTTGTGTCCGTATAAGGGAGTGTTGGCAGGAGTGGGGCGCCATAGACCAGGTCATGGCCTGAATAGCCTCCCCTTATTCCCACCCGGTACGAGAATACCCGTCATCCCTCAGTTTAGTTCCTTAGCGCACTTGAGGCAAGCGGGGTAGGTGGGAGGGTCCTTCGAGTAATACCATCGGTAAGTATTTTCTAAAAAATGCATTTTAAAGAAAAATTCATTTGTTTTCTCAAAACACATTACCGATGGTATTACATTGTGGAATTCCGAAGAGGAGGTGGGTGCCGTTATAACGCCCCTACTGCCAACAGACCAACCCTCAGACCCGCCCTCCCGGAGCAAACTCCCGATAATTTTAGTTAAGATACCTGCGGCGCCTAGGGCGCCGGGAGGGAGTGTTGCTCTGTAGTGATGTCTCCCACCAGCGAGAGGTTCTGCCGCTGGGTGGAGAGGTCCCTCAGGTAGAAGCGGGCGAAAGTGGTCTCTGCTCGCCCTCTCACAGCCACCCCAAAGTCCTTGACTGCACCGGTGCTGTCGAAGCGGGACTTGCGGCCATGGCTCTGACCTCGTGCGCCTCGATGTTCAACATTTGGCTGCATCAGGTCGAGGTCCTGGAAGGCCGGGCGGATCACTCCCCAGAACCAGGAGGAGCAGGTCTGGGCTGAGATGTCACGTCTACCTGGGGACAAAGGGAGAAACAGGTGTGTGCGTCCTCTGCGCAAGCTTGGTCCGGCGCAGGCACCCACGTAAGGCTCTCACCAGTTCCTATTGTCTGGTCTACCGAGTGGAGTCTGACACTCGTAAGGGCGGAAAGTCATCAGCGGTATGACAACCAAGGCGACCACTACTTGGCCCCGAAGGCTGGTAACGTTAGCAGTTGCACGGCGCCTTCTGTCCGTACCTGACAGCAACCCGTGTGTGACACCAGCGCGTACGTTCACTGACCCTGGAAGAGGTGGCTAGGCCACACGTAAGGTTCTCACCGGGGCCTTAAGTCTGTTCTCCCGGGTGGAGTCCGTACACGCGCAGGGCGAAACATCAGTCGCCGTCAGGGAGGCCGCCTCTTGTCCAGGAAGATGTTCAGGTAGCAGTAGCATGAAGCCGGTTGTCTGGCACTGCAAGCAATCTGGGTGTGTGGGCAGCGCGCGTAGTGTACTGACCCTGGAGGTTGAGTCAAGGACCGCCAGGAAGCACTTCTTCCTAGATACATCCGTCAAGCGCATCATGTGCAGGGTTCCAAGGACGGGGTTGAGACCACATAAGCCCCCATGGTAGATCACTCTTGGCCCACGCGAAGCAGTGTTGGGCATCCAGACCGAAGAGAGCCTCCGAAAGGTGAGGTCTTGCAGCCACCCGGGTCTGATGAGCGTAATCGCCTGTAGGTGTCGGCGATCATGGTTAGATAGTCCCGAACGGTGAAAGGAGACCGTCCCAGGGCGTTGAATAGCTCGAGGAAGTACTCCGTCAGCTGGGGCTTCGCCAAGTCCGGAGGGAAAAAAGGCTGTCGTCAGTCCCGTCACCCAGCGCTCGTCGTCTTCCCTCGCAACTCGAACGGTTGAGGGTCTGCGGGTTGTCTCGGTAGCATCCATGGCCGCCCTAGGGAAGCCTCTGTGGTAGAGGGCTTGCTGCACAATCTCCGGGTGTGTCGGAGGAGTTCAGGGCCCGGCTGTTATGGCGGCTGTTCCGGTTGCTAGAGCATCGTGCGAGTAGTGGAGAGCTGCAGAGGGGGGCATGTGGTAACGAGCTGACCCCGACTGGTGAAGAGACAAGCGCCCCAAGCCAGGAAAACGCCCACCTACCTCCGCAAACCTGCAACAAAGGGAATGTCGGACAACCACGCGTATAACTCAGCATTTAATCTCGATGGCGAGCAGTGAAGTTAAAAGATCTGGCCACAGCGACGCCTCCCCGCGCCGCAGGCCTCAAGCGCACTAGCATCTCCCATAATTACACCCTCCTTCTCCAAGCAGAAGAGGTGTCAGGTTGAACGGCGATCACCTAGCATGTCATCAGTCCTAAGCGAACTGAAGAAGGTACTGATAGTCGCTACTAGTCTGCCCTGCTCCCGTCCTACTGGGAGTCCCACTCGAACAGGACGACCACGCACTCCATCCTCGACGGGATCCATGCGAAGAAACACGTAGTACCTGTCCCGTAGCGTAGGCAGCCTAGTCGACGGCGAAGAGGGCAGAATCCCAGCCTACCGCCCGGCTTGCCAACTGGTTACGACTTCGAACCTCGAGTTGTCCCAAAGTCCTGGAGACGCACCGCTGCTCTCAAGTCTTTGTCTAGGATCTGCCAAGATGTCGAGGCACTTGTGTCGAGTCGATAGAACGAAGATCGTGCGCCATATCCACCGACTAGTGTACGAGAAGAGTCGACCATACTGCCGCGGAACTGAGCTCAAACCACCTCTCGGGAACTAATTCCTGTCATGCTGTCGTCACGTCTAACTCCCGGTACTTGCGCCCTCGGCCGCAGGATCCCCAGTGCCGAGCGGGTAACTTCACAAGGAGCTATCGAGGGCAAGTCCATCCGCTCCGGTCAGGCGCCGCAGCATGCCGGAACTCCAAGTCGTCTCCCCCCAGGCAAACGAACGCTTCCGCTAGGTCCCGAAGCTGTCATCTTAGAAGAAGAAGACCGTAGTGCTTGGTCGCCGCTGACCACGGCCAGGCCAATGCGAAGTGGAGGGTAGCCCCCCGCCGGAAGAAGGATGCGACGAGCCGAGAACTCGTCTCAGCAGGCGCTAAATCTGAACTGTGTGCGTTACCCCCGATGTAGACCGAAGTCGGCCCCTGCAGTGAGGTCGGTCGGACCAGTCCTCCACCCGCGCTGTCCTCTATGAAGGTAGACTGCTACTTGGTAGTCATCAATCGCACGCCTGGAGTATGCTGCCACTGACGTTCCCGGGACTGTGCCGTCGGCGTCACAAAACGTCGCCTCCGTCCCTCGGATGTAAGCCACAAAATCCGGTGCAGCAGAAGAACTGCGCCTCCGCAGAAGAGTGGTCCCTGCCAAAACTGTCCGACGGTCTGCGATGACTGCGCACTTGTCCTGCATCAATGTTCCTGGAAGACTGCTACATCAGCGGTGTAAGCAGCGTGTATCGGCTGTGCCAGAGTCCTTGTTAGCCTCCTTGTCGGTCTGCCAGGGGGGCCAAGGAAGTTCTCCATCGTGCGGTGCCCTGCGTGGCCGACTCTTCAACTCGGTCGGCCGCGAGAAAGCGTGCAGGACGGTATCTCGAAACATCAGATCCCAGTCTGTAGCCGCAGCGAAGCGTTGGCAGCGGAAGAAAGTAGGATCGCAGTTGAAGCCACCTGTGCCTCCCCTGGCGCCCTGAGTCGGAGACAGAAGCCCGTGACAAGAATCCGGCACCCGAACGAATGAGGAAGGGACTTGAAATGCTTGGGCGCGAAGAGGGACCTGCTTCGTCCAAAGCCCGAGGAGACTCCCTCCTCTATCTCCACGCAGAAGGTGGCGAATCCAAGATCTCTCGGAACTGCAAGCGTAGCGACGTGGAGTAGCTAACATCGCCCAGGCATGGCGAACGACGTCCTCTGGAATCAAGCGGAAGTCATCTGTCCCGCAAGCAGGAGAAGGAATGTCTAACTGCTCCGAAGTCCGGGGAACCCCGGGCGGCGGCGATCCAACGAAGGTGGACCCAGCACTTGGAACAGTCCCAAGAACTCGAACAGCGACGAAGAAACTTCTGAGCGCCTGTCTTCCCAATGCGTAGCGACCCAACGGAACTGGGACGTCGTCTCCTGTTCCTCCCATACCCCTGGTCTCTGGGTAGTGAGCACATGCTTTCGAAGTCAGGCGAACTGAAAGATTGTGACCTATTGCCGGGACCAGAGTCTCATCGTGAGGTCGTCTCTCTGCACTGCATCTAGAGCGGGCTCTCGTCTGCACGGTCGGGGCGAGGCGTGGCCCAACATCACTGAGCCGGGATCTTGTGTGCAGTGCCGCGGTCCTGTAGCACTTGCGGAATCCGCAAGCCGAAGCAAGAGCCGATGTAACCCGCGACGGAAGATGGCGCCAAAGCGTGTATAGCCCGGGCGAGGGCGCCCAAAATAATCATAAAATAATTAATTAATCAATGCTTATTGAAAGAGTTTTATTTGATTGTAATTGCCCTGTAAGGGATAAATCAAGGTATTTGCATGAAATCGAACTATGAGAGTCAGAATACCACTCTGTGTCTCATCTCCATTTTCTCAAACTGAAGTAATCGGTTCAGTGGTTCCAGGACTATAGCCTTTTTAAGGATAAGAGGTGTTGAGCCCCAGCTGCCTGGCGAACCGCTGTGCAGCTGGGAATGCAACATTATAACAGCTGCGGCAAAGGGTTAAAAACGCCTAGCTTGAATAATGAAAGAAAGGCACTAGGTGCCAAAAAACGACAACAAACGAACCCCAATCTTGCACGCTACCGCGCAATATATGCTCTCACAACCCAGTCGTCATTGACCTGAGGCTGAGCTGTCGTCTCTAGGGCAGTACCCGCCGTCAGTGGGTCTGGGCGTGCCTCTCCGTTCGTCACGGTAAGGGGAACCTTAGGAGGGCCCTCCATGTTAGTATGCGACTGTAGCTAACTGGCCCGTGACGTCATTGTCCCGGCAGGAGTGGACGAGTCTCGTGGCTCACCGTGCGACTCCCAGCACGTGGCCGCTTCTAACACAGTGGAAGAGATCGGAATGCCTCCACTAACCTGCGATCTAGGCGAGGATCAAGCCCTGGCATCTGGTTCGTCCGTCCGTCGTGTTTCCACTCTGGGCTGTCGGAGGGTGGCAGAGTGGTCATCTCTCGAGGCCGTGTCCCGGTGTAAACGAGTCGCGTGTGTCACCGCGTGACTACTGTACGTGGTCGTTCCCGCCTGTCATGTCTGCGATCCGCCATGTGCGTCTGGACTGGTAGTGTCGTAGATTCGGTTGCCGACGCCAGTCCGGGGGAAGGATCATTGTAGTCTGCCTCCTCCAGAGGTGTACAGACTGTAATCCCTTCCGCTGACATGGGTTCAGGATCAGGTCTCCTGGTCGCCACGGTAAGGGTAACCTTAGTAGGGCCCTCCGCGATAGTATGCGACTTGCAAGCTTTCTTTGGTCGGGACGCCTTAGCCACTGTTACCGGCTTGGTTCCCGTCTTGGTACTCCGCACCGGGTCTGTGAGTCGTTCCCTGACAGGAGTCGGTCGCTCTCGGCGGTAAAAGCCCCACAGCTGCGACCATCTTTCTCCCAGCCATGGGGCGCACACAACACACGTATGGGTCGAATCGCAACCAGAACAGGGTAGGCAGACTGCATGCACGTCCGATGGCCACTGAAAGTCGCCACACAACGTGCAGGTACGGACCTGGTATCTGTAACAAGAGGGTACAGTGAAGAACGAGCGAGCGTGGCCTCCGAGGTCACGCAAAAAATAAAATTGCGCGCGATGAAAAACGAACCTCATCGAATTCGAAAGAGTACAGCGCGTGCCTACGCACGGCGCTCCTTCCCCCCCTAGAGCGCCGGTCGAGGGCATTCACCGAGATATTACCTGGCCATGGCGGCAAAAGGTAGCAAACCCACGTGTCTCCACCGAAGTGGAACCACTGTCAGCCGGTTGTAGCAACTCGTAGCCAGTCACGACCGGGCAGGCTCCGAAGTCTCGTCACAGCGGCAGGTCGAGTGAGCTCGAATCCCAACCGCCAAAACCCCCGTCGGCAAGGTGAATCCCCAAGTCGACGAAAGAGAACCGGCACAGCAGGGAGCAAGCAGTCCCAATGCTCAAGCTTCGCAGTTCACAAGCTCCAAAGTTCTAAAGTTCCAAGCTCACAGTAACCAAGGTCAGAACCGACCGGTCCAAGTTAAAAAAAAACGCAGAGCACGAACAGACACAACCTTCCTAGTGCTAGCTAAGAACTAAACTGAGGGATGACGGGTATTCTCGTACCGGGTGGGAATAAGGGGAGGCTATTCAGGCCATGACCTGGTCTATGGCGCCCCACTCCTGCCAACACTCCCTTATACGGACACAACCAAATTTTGGCTAAAATTAGGCTAGCTAAGGGCTTTTCCACAATGTAATACCATCGGTAATGTGTTTTGAGAAAACAAAGACAGGGGCTCAGGAGAATGTATGCCTCATGCAGATGGAGTCAACTGGATGAGTCCACAGAATGTTTGAAGTCTGTGCAATGTTTGAACTACTCTTGACTTAGGGACAACCTCTATTTTTCACCCATAAATGCTACCAGCGCAGGTGAACAAATGTAAAATATATAAGAGACCACCTCTCGATTGCTGCCACAAGAACGTCCCTCCAGAGGATATCAGCTGTCAGCCTCCGTCCCGCTTGTTTCAGGCATAGCTGTAGAAATGTGGGAATCATGGTGAACAACATCCTTAACTCATTCAGCCTGGCGCACGTATTTCATAAATTTTGGAGGTGTCATCTAACAACTATGCACCTGTTGCAGGAGATATATTGACCATGATAATTCAAGGGTAGTGCCAGATTAGCTTGGCCCCAACAGGCATCAATTGATTGATTGTACATTGCTTAACGTCCCGACAGCAACAAGGCTTTCTCAGGACGTGCCTGCACTGCTTGTGAAAAAAAAAACAACCAACTAAACAGAACATTGAATGTATGTCGCCAGCCGGTCAAACACATTAAATAAACCTAACACATGGGGCCTAAATAAAGCTAAGACCATTTAGCAACACACATCCAATATCAAGAGCTACAGGCAGTGCAGACAGTAGGGAGAGTTTAAAAAAGGCAAATACAGGTGAATGGACCTCGGGTAGACGGAAACACATGCCCCAGAATAGAGAGAAAAACCCACCCTGTGGGGCTGACCAGGGTGACCCTGGGAACTAAAAAATACCTAACCCCACCCAAGTCCCCCAGGGCAGACCCGGGTGGGGCCCAACAGGCATCAAGCTAATCTGGCACTACCGTTGAATTATCATGGTTGATCCATCTCCTGCTGTAGTGCATCAGGGCTGAATGGGTTAAGTACTATAACATGGGCGAAAGTTGGCAACTGTGGGCAAAGACAAATGCAGACTTTGCATTACGTTTGTCATCTGTAGCAATTTGATTGTGTGTGTAGCGCGTGTGCGCATGTGTGTGTGTGAGCGAGTCTGTGAGCGTAAGTCCCTTGAATGAATGATATGTATTTCTGAAGGGTGATTGTGTACAGATCATTGTTTTACAAAGTGTTGTATTTTTGTTATCAATTTTCTGTACTGAACTTTTTGTATTTAATAATATCATACACAAATAGCTTTTTTTTGTCGAGTGCTTAGAGCTCTAACTTCTGAGGTTAGGTGCTATACAAGCACTCATTATTATTATTATTATTAAAGCAGAGCTGAATCAGAAACTCGGAATGGGCCAGTGAGATGCCACTGTTGTACACACATTGTTGTGTTTCTCCTGCAATTTCTATTTTTCCTGCAAATGTCGTACGGGGCTAAACTTTTGAAAACAATACAACCATTTTTTGAAAGACCACCTCAAAAGACAGGTGCTCTTGAAGGGCACAAAGTGTCACCTGTCATTAAAGACCAACATTTAGGTGGCTACAGCCACAGCTATAGCCACCTAAATGGTGGTCTTTAACTCATTGTACCCCAAGACCGAAATCCCCAAATTTTGCCATTGCCCTCTGAAGACTGCATTGCAGTGCAAGACACAGATCGACCCTGATAGTTCAAGGGTGATGCCAGAATAGCTTGGCGCCCACAGGCGCCAAGCTATTCTGGCATCACCCTTGAACTATCAGGGTCGATCCCTATCTTGCTGTGGTGTGTCTGGGGTAGAATGAGTTAATGACAAGTGACATATAGCCACCTAAATGATGGTCATTATTGACAGGTGATTCCTAATACGGGTGGTCACTCAAAACAGGGTCAGCTGTACTGAAGCACTGAAATTTACATCCATGAAACAAGTTCATACCTCCACAGCATCTGTACAAAGATCCTCCAGGCGTGATGCTGCATCCTTCAGGTAGTCCGGCAGAACCATGTAGTTTGTGTTGAACAGACGCACACCTTGGTCCACCCTCTCCAAAGCCTGCACAAAAGCACAAATATTCAAGATACGTTTATAGGTGGGTGACCAAAAGAGTCGCCAGGCTGCCCGGGGCGATGCGAAAATGCATCGGGTGAACCCCATATATGGAACTTAGAAAACACTTTCATTTTTGATGGTGGATGAATTTTGACTCGGAATACCAACTTTTATCACCCCTAATTTACCATCCTGACAAAATGTCAATTAGGACTGCGTCCTGCGAACCTGTGCAAATGGAAGCTGGTCAGTGATTCTGAACCTAGCATCTCAGCAGTAAAAGGAAAAATCATAGACCAGCACCTACATGAGAAACCTAAAGTACAGTAGAACTTGTTTTGAACCTTTTATGCAAAAAAAGTAGTCTTAAAAGACAGGTGCTCTCTCAAGAGAAGTCTATAACGACAAAAAGGTGTCACTTGTCATTAAGACCATCATTTAGATGGCTGCAGCCACCTAAATGATGGTGTTTAATGACAGGTCATCTCACATAAGGGTGGTTTCTTCAAAAAGGTTCTACTGTATGTGTAGAAAGCAAGAGTGAACCTTTCATACCTGGGTGAACTCTGGATAGGAGTGTAAAAATGCTCGGCATCTGAAACAGAAATTAAAAACTTTTAGGGAACTAATTTAGTGTAAACTGGTTTGTTCTATATCAATTAAATGGATAATATGTTAATTGAGCTAGAATTGATTTTGAATATATTATGTTCAGAAAATGGGTTTGTATCCAGTGTAATCAATAAACTTTAAACACACACACATGCAAGAAATGTAAAAGTTGATTACTCTTTGATTGTTCTATCTATCTATATCCCGTAGTCTTGCTGACCGTTGGGGCACCACTCCTGACTTCGCAACCAGCTCCCTCCATTCCTCTCTGTTCTCTGCCATTCTTAGCGTATCGCCCAGCTTCAGTCCTGTCCAATCTAAGATATTGTCCTCCCATCTTTTCCTCTGTCTTCCTCTCCTTCGTCCTCCTTGCACCGTGCCTTGCAGGATTGTTTTGGCAAGCCCTGATGAACACGTGACATGCCCATACCACTTCAGTTTGCGTTTTTTTCACAATGGCTAATAGGTCTTCATAGGGTCCGATGGCTTGCCTGATTCTGCTTCCCACTTTATCGTTCATGATGTGATCTCTGTATGAAATGCCAAGCAGCCTTCGAAAACATCTCATTTCAGTGGCTTGTATCCACCTTTCAAGGTCTGCTGTGAGGGTCCATGACTCACAGGCATATAAGAACACTGAGATGACTAAGGAGCGCATCAGTCTGATCTTAGAGCAGAGTGTGATATTTCTGTCCTTCCATATGGTCTTCAATCTTGTCAGTGCTGTTGTTGTCCGCGCAATCCTGGACAGTATTTCTGGTTTTGATCCCTCATCTGTCACAATGGCTCCTAAGTATTTGAATTTATTAACTGTTTCCAGTTTTTGGCCTCCAATCATGTCAGCGCCAATGCCATTGGTGTTATTGGTCTTCTCTGCACTGATTTCCATCCCATACGCAATGGCTGTACTGTCCAGCTTTTCCACCAGCTGAGCTAGCTCCTTCTCTGTTCCTGCAAGGCCATCAATGTCGTCCGCAAAGCGCAAGTTCGTGATTGTTCTGCCTCCAATACTGACAGTTCCTTCATGATCTTTCAGAGCGTCTGTCATGATTCTTTCCAGGAAGATGTTGAAAAGAGTAGGTGAGAGCAAGCAGCCTTTGATTGTTCACTCTCCCACAAATCTCACCCATGTGCAAGCTGAACAATAGATCCACATGAGTATTTACAGATGCAGGGGCTCATGCTGACCTATGCCTCTTTCTGCCAGCATTTACCTCTGTACTCCTCACATGGACAGATTCTCCATGTGTTCCTTTACTAATGTACATTGACTCTGTACTTATCACCCACATCTTTAGAAAACACACCCCAAGGTCCCATTTCTCAAATTTTGGAGGTGTTGCCTAAAGACTATGCACCAGTTGTAGGAAATGGATTGACCATGATAATTCAAAGGTAGTACCAGATTAGCTTGGCACCTTCAGGCGCCAATCAAATCTGACACTACCCTTGAATTATCATGGTCAATCCATCTCCTGCTGCAGGGACTCGGGGCTAAATGGGTTAACACAGATATTGCCATACAAGTAACTCACTCTGACAAGCTGACGCGAAGTGTGTGTTCTTGGCGATCATGCCCGTTCTCCACACCTTTCTTCTGCAGACATAATCAACAAATACATGTATCCTCACTATCAAGTATCAACCGCAAGTCATCCTCAGTATTACGTGCAGCAGTATGCAGTTAAACCTCTCTTGAACAACCAACAATTTTGCTAGATAAGTGGTCTGAACCCTTTGTGTGTTGGTAGCGATTCTAGTCACGACGATTCCTTTGGGAATCATCACGACTAAAACCGCTACCAACATGCAAGTGGTTGCCGCTCTCTCAAGAAAAGTACTGAAGGGCGAACAGGGTCACCTGTCACCAAACACCATAGCTGCATAACCCAGGAATCATCACGACTAAAACCGCTACCAACATGCAAGTGGTTGAAAGACAGACACTCTCTCAACAAAAGTACTAAAGGGAAAACAGGATCACCCGTCACCAAAGCTTAACCCACTTAGACCCGACGCCCTACACAGGAGGAGGATCGACCATGATAATTCAAGGGTAGCGCCAGATTAGCTTGGCGCCTGAAGGCGCCAAGCTAATCTGACACTACCCTTGAATTATCATGCTCAACCCATCTCCTGCAACTGGTAGACAGTCGTTAGGCAACACCTCCAACACTTGGGATGTGCAGCCATGGGGTCAAATGGGTTAAATGCAGGTTTTGAAATTAACTTTTTCAGCTTGGGGCTGCCTGGGCCCCAGTCACAGCAAATGCTGGGGTGGTGGAGCAAAAATAAATGATTGATTGTACATTGCTTAACGTCCCGACAGCAACAAGGCTTTCTCAGGACGTGCCTGCACTGCTTGTGAAAAAAAAGAAAAAATAGAACATTGAATGTATGTCGCCAGCCGGTCAAATACATTAAATAAACCTAACACATGGGGCCTAAATAAAGCGAAGACCGTTTAGCAACACGCATCCAATATCAAGAGCTAAAGGCAGTGCAGACAGTAGGGAGAGGTTTAAAAAGGCAAATACAGGTGAATGGACAAAGGGTAGACAGAAACACATGCCCCAGAATAGAGGGGAAAACCCACCCTGTGGGGCTGACCAGGGTGACCCTGGGAACTAAAAAATACCTAACCCCACCCAAGTCCCCCAGGGCAGACCCGGGTGGGGTAGCAAAAATAAAGGCCCAACATGTCAAACTGTAAATTACTGTAACTCCATCTTAATCCCAACTTTCAAATTTACAGTGAAAGACAACATGAAAAGAGGGACAAATATAAAACAACATGATTGATGCCTGTCTAACTGGTTACCTCTCAATCTGCTCTGTGGTGGCTCAGGCTTGTCAGCACCAGTTAAATAACGCCACATGGTGGAAATTTGCAAACTTGTCGGCTTCCAGGAAAAGGAATGACGTTATATCTATATTTACCCTGGTCTGCTTTTGGTTCGGCCACATTTTAAGCGAAGTTTTGAAAAAAACGTTTGTTATTACAATCCAATTTGAGCCCGTGGTGGAGAGAAAACAAACAAAAGCGCCTAGAAAACGATAGTACAGCAGCAAAGAAAAGGTTGTAATCTAACAGACTAGAAATTTTGATTGGGCAGATGTGGCCCCAGCTTTAACCGAGCCTGGCGCAGAGCACTGATTTCTGGGGCATTCCGCCCCCTCCCCCCCTCCTCGCCCCCATTAATTTCAAACCCTGAAATGGCAGGTGATCCCTCAAATGCGTGGTCACTCATAACAGGCTCTGCTGCATTACAAAATTGGATGTAACGTGGACAGGGCTCGGACTCCTACATGAACATAGAGTGACCAAAATTTCCTCGGGCAGACATCCGCCAAGTAAGCGTGATGTCAGTCAGAGGACAATTTGCTCACAAGGTTTGTTTTCTTCACAATTTGACATGAATTCAGCACCACAGCTAATGCAAGTTATACAGCCAGATTCTATTGCCCTTAACCCTTTTCATTGCTTGAAATAAATGTGACCAATAGTTCAAGGGTGGTGGCAGAATAGCTTGGCGCCTGACACGCTAAGCTATTCTGGCACCACCCTTGGACTAAAACAGTTGATCCATCTCCTAATCGATAATGTAGCCTTTATAGGGCACTAAGCGAATTTTACAAATTCAGCCTCAGGATGTAATGGATTAAGTATCCAATATTTTACAGCCGACATACATTATTTGGTCACTGCTGTAATGCCCAAAAAGCAAGGTGTTTCTACACCGTCTCTCAAGAGTCTGAAAGGACATAGTCAAGGGTTTTGAAAACAATTGGACCCCTCGCATGTAGAGTGAGGTAAACCTGAGCCCCCCCCCCTCCCCCCCCCCCCCCTCCCCGCCCAAAATAAAGTATAGACAAGGACAATTGAATTCTCTCTTTACCTGAAATTTTGGGTCCAGCGGCTGATTCAAGATGATGATTCTGTATTGCTTATAGTCCTGCACAACAATTCATTTTAACCCATTTAGCCCTTATTCCTTACAGCAGGAGATGGACTGACCAGGATAATTCAAGGGTAGTGCCAGATTAGCTTGGCACCTTCAAGCGCCAAGCTAATCTGGCACTACCCTTGAATTATCATGGTCAATCCATCAGCTGCAACTGGTACATAGTCATTTGGCAACACCTCCAAAATTTGAGAAATGGGACCTTGGGGCTAAAAGGGTTAATTAATACTATTACATAGTTTTATTTATGTCCTATTTGTAGTCCTGTAAAATGACTGACCTATTGGTATGAAGAGAAGCATGTGAATGCAGTTTTCAGTGTAAACCCCATACCGGTTGTCTTCCTTGATTTACTACCACTGGTCAACGGTAGCAAATCAAGGGAGACAACCGGTGAACTCGTAGACAAACTGTTTCTGTCTTTAACCCATAAAGCCCCAATATGCTGCAACAGGATCTGGATCGACCATGACAGTTCATGAGTGGTGTCAGAACAGCTTGGCTATTTTGACACCAGCGTTGAACTATCATGATCGATCCTTGTCCAGAACTGTGATGAAGGCCTCAAAGGACATCCCAAAAAGTGGATAACTTCATCCTATCCTTCCAGAACTGTGATGTAGGCCTCAAAGGACATCCCCAAAAGTGGATAACTTCATCCTCAGGATGTCATGAGTTAACCCTTATCATTCGGAATGCACCAGTGTGTGAAATAAGTGGGACTAAAATAGTTCAAGGGTAGTGCCAGAATAGCTTGGCGCCTCCACCCTTGAACTAAAGCCATTGGTCTATAAACTTATCTGTAAGTACTATAATGTAGCTTGCATAAATTGTAGTGTACAAATTTGAATCTTTTAGCCTCAGCATGACATGGGTACACTGCCATATATGCAAGCTACATTATAGTACTTACAGATAAGGATATAGACAATGGCTTTAGTTCAAGGATGGTGCCAGAATAGCTTGGCGCCTAGAGGCGCCAAGCTATTCTGGCACTACCCTTGAACTATTTTAGTCAAACTTGTTTGACACTCTGGTTTATTTCGATGATAAGGGTTAAACGGTGGCGAAAGAGTAGCACGGCACCTAGGTGCCAGGTTATCTGGGGACAATTCCTAAAGTTGGGAATTTCAACCTATCCTGTGCTAAAACGTTTATCAGGCACTGGTGGCCTGTGCATGACTATGCGGGGCCCAACTACAACCAAAGTCGGACAAATAGGTGACATCTAACCCTTTGGTTGTTGATAGTGGTTGTTGTTGCGATGATTCCTGTAGGAATTGTGACAACAACCGCTACCGACAGCCAGTGGGTTAAAGCAACAACTTGCAAGACATACCTGATTGTAGGCAAGTTCCTCACTGATGATTTTCACTCTTGAGGATGATTCAAAACCTGTGCAGACACGTGCCTGAGTGTGAGTATGAGTCCATAAGTATAACATTTTTGAATGGTGACTATAGATTGTTTATAGAGTGCATTGTTGTTTTTTTTGTTTTTTTAAAATACTTTTTGTAAACTGCGTTTTTGTAATTAGTTATTTTGTACAGTTAGCTTTTGTTAAGCACCTAGAGCTCTAATCCAAGGTCCGCCGTGAGATGGCCTTAGTCGCCTGCTCGGCGTTAAACCCAAATAACTAACTCACTCACTCTAATCCGAGGTTAGGCGCTATACAAGTACTCAATATTATTATTATTATTAAATCAATTTAAAGTCTTGTGTATTCTTGTTTAACCCCTTCACTGCCACTGACAATACCATCCAGCAGAAAGGACACTAAGTTTTTGTGACTTCCACTGAGTGGTATTGACAGTAGCGGCCATGGGGTTATCATTTGTGTTTAATAATTCGGAATCATTTTTAAATGGCTATTTTTTTCTTTAAAATAATGTCACTATGCCACAACAATATACTGCTGAGGGAGAAATGTTTTGCATTGAAACAAAACAGCACTGCAAAAAATTTCCACTAAAAAATGAAGTCAGATTTCTACCTGTGCCTGTAGTGAGGTACCGTCCATTGTCCTCCAAAGTCACAGACTTGGATGCTGTATGACTGGTCAGAAGTTCTCTGTAAAACCCATAGAAAAAGAAATTAGGACATCTAACCATTATCATTCGGAATACACCAGTGTGTGAAATAGGTTTGACTAAAATAGTTCAAGGGTGGTGCCAGAATAGCTTGGCGCCTCTAGGCACCTCGCTATTCTGGCACCACCCTTGAGCTAAGAGGCTGGGCACATGCTACCACAAACACCTATTGCCAGGCGCAACTTTGTGGTGGCAATGTTACTGCCACATTGCGGGGCGCCTACAATACTGCTGCCACAAATTGCCACCCGATACAATCCGAGTCTATTTTTTGTGGTAGCCCACAAGGCTGGAGCAATGTTGCGCCTCTCAGCCAATCAGCGGTGTCCTTGCGGCACTTCCCGTTTCTTCACTCTTCCGAGTCGAAAAAATGGCGGAGAAGCTGAACGACGGCTTTGAGACTGTTAACTCATTGGAGATGCGCCGCACGTGGAAACACTGCGAATAGCCGCGTATCTGTATGCGGCACGTCTCCAGTGAGTTAACTGATCAACCTTGTCCGAGAGTTCCCATGGATATGGGACTCCCGCAGCTCTGAATATTTCAACCGCGCGCGTAACAGCTGTTCCATATATGGTAATGGCAGGTCAGTCAGTAGAAACACATTGCGTGCACATTGAAATGTGTGCCACGAAGCCGATGTGGCAGGTGGCAAATTGTTGCTTACCACACATTGCCAGTCGCAAATTCTGGTAGCGTGGGCCCAGCCCCTAAAGCCATTGGTCTATATCCTTATCTGTAAGTACTATAATGTAGCTTGCATATATGGCAGTGTACAAATTAGCCTCAGTATGATAGGGGTTAATCAAACACTCCATTCCAAACATAGTAGAGCTGAAGCGACAGGACATTTTTATTTACCGGTATCCCCTTTACTGCCAGTGGTCACAATTTGCGTTTCGGGAAAATTTGTTAAATTAAAGGATCCCACCTATCCTTCCCACCCTCCCAGTCCCCCCCCCCCCTCCCCCCCCCAAAAAAAAAAAAGTGATTACACAGTGAGGTCAGCAAAAGCCATAGATACCCTTGAGTTGCTCATCAGGATCTATATCTCTTGAAGTTGGATTGTATTCACCTTTTCTTGGCTGCGAAGGGTTTACTTAACCCACACCATACTGAGGCTAAAAGCTTCAAATTAGTGGACTGCCATACGCAAGCTACATTATAATACTTACTAATAAGGATATAGACCAATAGCTTTAGTTTAAGGGTGGTGCCAGAATAGCTTGGCGCCTAGGGGCGCCAAGCTATTCTGGCACTACCCTTGAACTATTTTAGTCAAACTTATTTCACACACTGGTGTATTCCGAATGATAAAGGCTAACCCTTTCCATCCTGATACATTATAGCATGAAATAAATTGGAAATGATAGTATAAGGGTGGTGCCAGAATAGCTTGGAGCCTTTGGCGTCAAGCTATTCTGGCACTGCCCTTGAACTAAAATGGTTGATGTCTCCTAATCTGTAATGTAGTTCTCACAGGACAATACATAAATTTGAAAATATTCACCCTCAAGATTTAATGGGTTAACGAACATGTATTTGAAACATTTTCAGACATGGACTGTGCAAAATGTGACAGCAACTCACCCCTTGAAGTACGGTGATGGTTTCAGCACATGAGTTTCTGGAAAAAAGAAAGTTTCCATTTATGATCAAATCAATTTTACCGATCTACAACATTGTAATATAACTGTATGGACATAACAAAAAAATAAGTGCTATCAACCTTTCTAAAAAAGAAAACATATTTACATTAAGACCATAGAAGGTTTCAACAAGATAATGGTTCAACTATGATAGTATAGCTCAACCCTTGAACTAGCTATAACAGTCAGTTGGTCTCTGAAACTGTCATATTTAATACAACTTCAGAGAACAACCCAAAAGTAGGGAATCTTGACCATAGGGCTTGTGAGTAACACCAACATTTTTAAGCGTGAGATTTCATTACTCTACTATAAGCAGTGCTGGCAAAATAAATTATAAAGAGATCTCAGTCCAAGTCTTACTGTTCTGCATTTGTGTCTCTTCTGATTACAGCACAACCTGTTTTGATTGACCAGCCCCATTAGAAATCAGCCATCATTAAAGACCATCATTTAGGTGGCTGATGCTGTGACTGTGGCTGTAGCCACCTAAATGATGGTCTTTAAAGGCCCACTACCGCCGTAACTGTTCAAAGATACACTTCTGTAACAGATGGTCACTGTCCTAATCCTGATTACTGTCATCACCTCACTATCATCAATACTAATCACTGTCATGGTCACTGTCCTTATCCTGATTACTGTCATCATCTCACTATCATTTATACTAATCATTGTCATGGTCACTGTCCTAATCCTGATTACTGTCATCATCTCACTATCATCAAAACTAATCACTGTCATGGTCACTGTCCTAATCCTGATTATTGTCATCATCTCACTACCAACAATACTAATCATTGTCATGGTCACTGTCCTAATCCTGATTACTGTCATCATCTCACTATCATCAAAACTAATCACTGTCATGGTCACTGTCCTAATCCTGATTATTGTCATCATCTCACTACCAACAATACTAATCATTGTCATGGTCACTGTCCTAATCATGTGGCCACCAGCTGAGGTGGTTTGCCAGGGTGTGGCGATTGGAGCCAGCACATGAGAAGTTAAGGAGATGGATGAGGACCAGTGATGCCCGTCCGTTTTATGTAGGACGCAGCTGCCGAACAGCAAAGGTACTACCTCTATCCAGAGCCCCCTACATGCGTAATGGTCAGGCATGGGTATTGCCCAAGCAAAAATCATCTGAAATGGGACCTTGAACCTGATACAAAAGGCCTTACAGACTAGATCTTGTTACCGCGAGAGCCGAACTATCAAACAGTGGGGGGGAGGTGGGGGGGGGGGGGTGTTGGCGGCGGACCTTCTTAATAACTTCTCAGCGCCAAGAAATCAAACAGTGGTGGGGGGGGTGGGGGGGGGGGGGTAGGCGGCGGACCTTCTTCATAACTTCTCGGCACCGAAATATCGAACAGGTGGGGGGGGGGGGGGGGGGGGGGGGGGGGTAAGTGGCGGGCCTTACTTGCTTCTGATCGCCGACCTTGGGTCTGCCCATTTCAGTTCTCAGTTTACTGCACAGCGCGCACTCACGCAAGCCACAGACATAGCCTGCCACGTCCGTGACCTGCCGCGGAATAAAACCGGTGCTTTGCTTCTTTTGCTACCCACAATAGTTTTTTGCGGAAACGCCTTTTTCTTTTCGCGGACTTTTTTTTCCTGCAGAATTTCGCGGACAATTCCCATGCCTGAATGGTACTTTAATGATGGGTGACACTTTTTTTTAGTTCAAAACTTCTCTTGAGAGAGAACCTGTCTTTAATTTTAGACCACTATTTTTCTTGCAAACAAATAAAGATCGCTCAGTACAAGTTCTACCATATTGTTGTTTCAAATACCTAGCTGGTAACATCTACTGATCTAGCTGTGAGCAGATCAGATTTAAAAAGACCAGAAGTGAACCATACATATAACTGGAAACCTGACCTGCAAAGTCTCTGTCAATACTGTGTTCACTGATGGATGAGGTCTGTGGAATACAGATGGTGAAACACTTTTTTTGTGCCAGGTCATTCAAGTCTGAGAATTTTGTCTGCAATAACAAACACAATAAAACTTGATTATTTAATCCCAAATGAAAAAGGTGACTGTCAAGCATGTAAAATAAAAATGCAAAGAAAATCCTCCAAAAGAAAGAAATATGTTTACGCTGTTTTTTTCTTTCTTGGAATGTTCTATACACTTAACCCTTTTAGCCCCAAGGTCCCATTTTTCACATTGTGGAGGTATTGCCTAATGACTATGTACCAGTTGCAAGAGATGGATTGACCATGATAATTCAAGGGTAGTGCCAGATTAACTTGGCGCCTGAAGTATTTTAATCCTTGAACAGGAAAAGAAGGGCAGTGGGGGTCAGGGAGGGGTGGGGGTGGTGGGGCGGGGGGGGGGGGGGTGGTGTGTGGAGGAGGCAGGGTGCAGTTTACCGTGGGCGATGGCTTGGGTGTTGCCGACGGTAGAAAACCCACAGGATCAGGTTGGAACAAGATCGATTTGGAGATAACTTCAATTCATACACACTCAGACAGACTCGCACTACCGTTTCAGAATCAAGGGTGACAACCAGTGTGCACTCCATATACTACTGTCCTTTTTTTCTTCTTTCCTCTTTTCAAGGGGAAACCTCTGTGAAGAAAAATAACCCACTGTGTCCGAATGCAGAATTATAAAAAAAAGTTTTTGGTAAGTCACTAAGTGAACTACAAATCACACAAGTATTGTGGAATATTTCACAACGTTGGGATCACTAAATTAACCCTTAGGCTGTCGGCTGTGGTTTTTGTCGCGATGATTCCTGCTGGGGGTTATGATGATGTCAGAAAGAAAAACTGCATGACAGCCAGGAGATGCAGACCTAAGAATACCACATCTAAGGCTATGGACACGGTCAGTCTGATAAGAAATGATCTCGAGAGAAGGTTTGTCGCATTAAAACCTTGAATCATACAGATCTGCAACCGGAAAACTGATAAGTGATTCATTTCCCTGTCCTACTCTCTTTCACTCTTAAAAATAAGCGAACTCACACCAGTAACAACAAAACATAAACTGGTCATAATTAGCGGATATGAAAATCAATATTTCAAACATTATGTCTACTGTTTTTGCATTATTCTGTCACCTGTAAAGCTTTAAAGAACGGGTTGATATCCAGCTCGTCCACATCACATGCCATTTTGTTGACAACATCAAAGGGCTGGAACTCTCATCGGGTATAATTATACTCTCTAATCCATAAATATTTAGAAAGACATTATCTTTAAAGATGGCTAATTTCAGACATTGACAACCCACAACAACGATACAAAATAATATTAGTAATGATGTACAGTGTAGTTTCAAATTGCACCTGATGTTTTGCTGTTATGAAAACAAGTAGTTGGCTTATGAGAGTATTGCAACATGGCGTCGCTTGGTGTTCGCTGATTGCGAATTCAGATATTTTGCCCGATTATTTGTTTATTGGGTAAAGACATTGGAACATTAGAATCAACAGTTTTCATGCTTAAGAACCTTTACATTATGTGCAATAATAATTGCATCCATAGATGTAGTTTTAGTTGAGTACTGAGATCGGATTAAGCACAATGTTTAACAAACATCCGCACTGTTGGGTTTGGACTTCGATAGATTTGTCGTTTGACAGCTCAAACTAGTCTTAGTTGATGCGCTGTGCACTAACACCACATAACAATCAGTGGATCAGCCAGCTTGAGATCTGCTAGTCGTAAATCCAGGACACGCATACAGTATGAAACACTTGCACCGTTGACTTGCCTGTAAAGATGTAGTCATCGACCCTAGAAAAATAGATTGGTGTTGTGTACTATTTAAGTCAAATTAGACTATTTGAAACTTTACACACTACAAAACAATGTAATGTCCATGATAATACAGTTGTGGTGCCAAACTAGCTTGTACATTTGGACACTCGGGTATTGAACTATCAATGACTTATCATGGGCAACCTATTTAATCTTCAGACGACGACTCATAAATTTGAGAAATTTCAGCTCAATGCTGTGGTAGTGCATTGCAGAAATACTGCTTGGACATAAAATTATAAATAATGTATGTGACCAGCCATAAATATATCAAACGCAGGGACCCTACAGACCATGGTTCAAGGTGGCAGAGAAATGGTTTCTGCTTGCCAGGCATAAGCCTGGATAGCAGAATCCGTGCCCTTGGTTGTCAAATCTGACACATGGGTATATGGCCTAAACTTTAAATGTTGCAACTTTAGGTGATGGCTGCCAGTATCAGAAACAAAGGTAGAGTGCTAGTTGTTTCTTCAAAAACTTTACCGATGGCATTACTAATAGTACACTTAGCTTACCAATTTCAACCTAAGCATTTGTTGTGTATAGGTGCACAACCAGGGAAGCAACTCCAGTGAGTTGTTACCAAGATCCCTGAGTAGTTTCCCTTCCTCCCATACATACGGGTACGTGAGCAGTATAGTCTCACTAGTCTCGTGCTTAGCTACCTGCTCGCCTATGGCTTCGACTTCGTGTGGATTATTTGTTTTTCCTAACCGGTCTCTTGACATGACGAGGTAAGGCCTTGGCCCCCGCCAGTGGTCCAGGAACATTTCTGACCGGCGGTGGCACTACCCTTTGGATATTTTCGTTTTATTCACGTTTCAACCGGCGCGGTCGCGCGTTGCTCCACAGGCCTGGTTCGTTCACGGCCTCGTGCGCCTGTTGGTTCATTTTTATTCTCTCACTTGTGTGTTGCAGTATGCAAGTCCAGACATGCCGGCAGTGTGGGGACTTTCAATTGCCCACCGACACGCACACCGTCTGCCTCCCGTGTTCCGGCTGCTCTTCTTCTCGGACGTGCAGCGTGTGTGCCCCTTTGAGGGAACTTCAGTGGTCACAGTTCGGGGCTTTTACCGCAGGGAACTGCCCCCCGGGACCCACGCGCGCAGCAGGGTAGTCTGTCCGCCAGGAACACCCGTACTGCTACAACGCCTTCTGCCCTACCCGGCCCCCGGCGTGCGCTATCAGACGTTGTGGTGTCCTTGGCCTGCCCGGCCCAGCTGCCATCTTTACACCCAGTCGTCTCGCCCACGATGCTCCCCCCACTCTCTGACACAGTTCGTGGGCAATGGAGCTTGGATGTCGTTCCCCCCCCCCCCCCCCCCCCCCCGGCCCCCCCACTCCCACGGGGCGTACGGACAGGGGTGACATGGCCTCCCCCAGCGCAAGGCAGCGACGTGACCCGACCACTAAAGTGGTCAAACACGTGAGTACACACTGTTCCTTGCCTGTTCCCTCCTCCACAGGGCCGTCCTCCACAGTTACTAGGACAGTGACACGGCGCCATCGTTTGCCCTCCCCCTTGGACGCCCGGCGTGCTCACCCCTCCTGGACGGCCCCTTGGGGTCCGGCAGATGCCTGGTGCCCGTCCGAGGACCCTCCCTTTGCCTCACCAGTGTGGCGCCGCTCCTCCAGGGAAGTCTCCCGCCCTCGCCGCCCCAACTCGACTTGCCGCACCCGACATGGATCCCCCTCCCACGTCGCTTCACCCCAACGGGAATCATTGCGGGACTGGCGCCGCTCGCGCTCAGGGCATGCAAGGTCCAAGGTAGGCGTTTTTCCTTCACATGTGGGTTGACTCTTCCAGAAGGGGCTCACGTCCCGCTGCCCCCCCTCCCCCCCCCCCCCCCCCCCCCCCCCCCCCCCCCCCCCCCGCACCGGCAAGCGTCGGCTTCTTACCGCCCCCGTGACACCTCCTTGCTTGCCCACCACTCCCCGCCGTCACACCCTTGCCTTCGCTCTGAGCGACCCCTCGGGCGCGTCCGTTTTAGGGGACGAAATTAGACGAAAAGACTCCACTTCGGCTTTGTGGTCTCCGCGAGACCGTTCGTGCTCTTTGGATCACGATGCGATAGTTCGCTCCCCCTCCCACTCTTCGTCTGTCAACTACTCCCTTGACCCAGGCCTCCCTCCCTCTTGCGTCACCCTGGGTCAGACGTGTGTGCGGCCTTGGACGAGACGGCCAGGCTGATTTCGAGCATCCTTCCTGAGGATGTATGCCCTCCGCCCACCCCCCCCTCCCCTCCCCCCAAGCGAAAGGCCTCGGGACTCGTTGATGCCCACCTCCAGCAGAAGTGGTCTAAGTCACTCCCGCAACCCCCTGGCTTTAAAGACATCACGGAGGCCTTTAACGCTTACCTCGGACAGGGTCGGCTGGGCGACAAGCACTTTTTCTCGGACTTTCACTGGTTGGAGGACTTCAAGCATACCTTTTAGTGAGGGGCCCAAGGAACATGATTGTTTGCTGGAGGGTAGAGACTTGCCACTTTGTCCACTAATAAAGATAATTTAGATGATCACCCTGCGCGTCAGAAACACGTTGTTAGATGTTTATGAAAAGGTCACTGGTCGATTAAAATTGCCAATAACTGTAAGAGTGGCAGCACTGGGCTTCCATACCTACGCGTTAATACTGCCAGCCCACGCGCCGGTGTTTCCTGTTTTGTTTCTGTCATCACCTCTTAACCCGCCGGCGGTGTAATGGTATGCTGCATCCCGGCCATATAAAAATCCGTGTTGTGAGGGCTCGAGGTATGAGTCTTTCTTGCAAGAAACGTTGAATACAATGGTTTTTCAACATAGGACAAATGGGACACCCATAATGTAAATGTCAACACACACGTATTGGTCTTTAGTTGTGTTTGCTGCTGATCTTACGAACATCAGATGATTATTTTAGTCCAGGCCATCATATCTAAAACAGCACCGGATGATAGCACACGCTTTTCTAGACTCGTTTCGATGTACGTGTAGTGTCGAGCAGCGGAATAGTCCTCATACTCAGCGTCTGTATTATAAGTACATTTTTTTTTTTAATTTCTTTTTTCCCCCCCTGCAAAAGTGATATCTTGTGTCATGGTGTTGTTATAATTACGGCACATGTTAACTGTCTAAAATGCTGATCACAAATACAAAGAAACTTGTCCGCCGCTAGAATACTTCAAACAACACAAAGAAACCGTGTCAAAATGCTTTCTGTTTGTACGTCTGATTCAGTTTGAACTTGAATGACAATAACAAGAAATTTCAAACGATGTTATGCTAGTTTTCGCCTTTCTCAATTAAAATTGGTCAAATTAGACAGGTTTCTGTATGGAGTACACGCACGCCTGACTAAGTGAAAAAGTATGGAAACCCACACTGATCACAATCGTATCTAAATAGACTAGTTGGTTTCTATTGCAGTGTTTGGTCGACACTCTATGAAAGATGAAACCAAGAAAATATCGACGTGTCCAAGCTCCTAATTTGAGACCAGCTTCATCTGTGGAAGTTATTGACTGGTCATTGTGTGCCTTGTGCCAAGAGACAACTAGCGAGGCACTTCAGTGTCTGTCCAGCAAGAAAAGACGGTGCTGGCTACAAATAAGTTGCTGAGAATCTTGAAGGATTTAAAGAACTTGGATGCTGTCCTGTCAGTCAGCCTGAA
The DNA here is from genome assembly GCA_036245525.1 of Semisulcospira habei. Taxonomy (NCBI): domain Eukaryota; kingdom Metazoa; phylum Mollusca; class Gastropoda; family Semisulcospiridae; genus Semisulcospira; species Semisulcospira habei. Next base: position 130,274,728 of record BTPG01000007.1, read on the forward strand.
CCTTCTTAATTACGGCGATGGGTTTGAAGAAACATTCCAAAAACATTCTGCATCTTGGCACACATCATGCCGAACAAAGGTCAGCAACACAATTTTGCAGCGGAAAAGAAAGACAACAGAACCTTCTGCAAGTCCAGTGAAAACTAGGAAAGCAGTCAGTACATCCTCAGCACTATCAACACATGGCAATGCAGAAGAGAAGAAACACTCGGGAAGTCGGGTAACGGGATACAGGCTGTGTATTTGTTTTGTGATGGTCCCCCAGGCTCAGCCGGATTACATGAAGCATGGGCATTAACATAGGATTTCAAGGTCCACAGTCATGCCCATCTACTCAATGACCGGCATCTGCTTTGAAAACTTGCTGACAACGAGATGGTGCCCTCTGAATCCAAATATCACTTGAAGTGTCTTACAGCCTTCTACAGACGTTCTCCTACGACTTCACAGGAGGAACCTGATGAGGACGATGCCGCAACTTTGCATGCGATCACTTTTGCAGAACTTGTGGCATACGTGGAGAGCTTCAGAGAGGATCCCGATACTGCACCAGTCTTCACAATACCCAACCTTTGTCGTCTGGAGTGCTTCTCGCTTGTATGGCCTTGGCCTGAAAGTTGCTCACAGGGTACATTCTAAACGTTTAAGAGAAAAGCTTCTGGTAGCTGTACCAGATCTTTCATCTTACCAAGGCAGAGAGGTCGTTCTTGTGTTTAACAGAGACCTGGGTGATGCCGTAAAGAAGGCTTGTACCCGTGACTCTGAAGCCCTTGAGTTAGCCAGAGCAGCTGAAGTGGTGAGAAAGGAAATATTCAGATATAAAGCTGCATTCAATGGAAGATTTGAGAAACAGTGCCAAGAAAGATCTGTGCCAGCATCCTTAACAGCTTTGGTCTATTTTATTTTGGGTGGACCAGCGGCAGTGTGAACCTGTTGATTATTCTCAGAAACAAGCTGTTCTCACGATATCACAGCTTATTGCCTTCAACTGCCGGAGATTCTCGAGGAAAAAACCTTCCTTCCTTCCAACGAAGTACCCAATGGAGAAAGAAACACGCTTAGAAAAGACGGGTACAACACAACTTCCAACGTCACAACAAGGAGAGAGAAACACCACTGCCTCTGTATCTAAGTCTCAAAGTCAAAGTCCATGAATAGACAAGAAAGAAAAAGCTGGTCGATACACTGTCTTCTCTAGGGCTAGGAATTTCACACAAACGTGTGAGTGGACGGTGTTGTTGTCCCTATAAATATGAAGAAGGGCGTCTTCACAGCAGGTGTTGTGGACAACATTGACCATAATCCTAGCTCAACAACAGCGTCCGACTCTTTTTATGGCACTGATATATACTTGATTCAACACACAGTAACTGAGGGCCAAGAACAATCTGTGCCACTCTTTGACAGAGAACAGGACAACCAGGGCATCCCACAGCTCCCAGAAACTGAAGTACACTGGCCAATGTCCTACCTGTAGCTATTCCATCAAAAGAGCAGTTTGTACCCCAGTCACCTGCTCCTCATAAGCAAAATGTTCACACATGCTTAGAAAATGCTTCGGTCCACGACCAGGAAGCACTATCTTGGGCATTCTGCCATGCCTCGCAACGATCGTCTGCTGGAGATCCACCTGCCATCATCAGACTTTTGCGGCTGCTTCTAGAGAATGCCCATTTGACAGCACTGATCAAGCATGTCATGAACTTGATTAAAGAAGCCACAGAACATTTGAATCCTTGACAAACATCTGTTCTCGCAATGGACCAGCCTCCGTATGCCCTCGCAAAGGGAATACAGTGATTTTGGCCAGACACCTATGGTGAACAAATGTTTGTGATCATGATGGGAGACTGTTCACAGGATGTTTAAAATAAACAGTGGTGACCTCATGATTATTACAGGCATCTGTCGGGTGATCATAGTAGACACTCGAAACGCTTCTAAAATGTTCGTGCAAAAAGGAAAACATCTTGTGCGTCTGAACTCAAACAAGAACACACTGACTTATGTTTCAATGTTTGTGACTGACTGGCACAATGCGGTTGTACATGTGTACATGGAAGGGGCGCTGAAGGGACACAGTTGCAGATGGGACTTAAGGCGTAATCAATGCAAAATGTGAGAAAGAGTTAATAGAAAATTAATGTCAATTTTTGATTATCTAAGAGGTTTTAAAGTCCAGTTTACGTTTGTACATGTGTGAAAAAAACTAACCAGACCACACCGTAAGGCAGTGACAACAAGCAAGCAATAAACCTGAAAGGGGTCATGTTGACCTAATTACTGCTAAAGAAAATATTGTGAAATGCTGTTAATACTGATAAGAAAGGAAAAGTATTTCAATGGTCCAAAGCGCCACATTCACGTTGTGCTTGATCACAGTTTTTTCAGTTACTGTTAAAATGATCAATCTGTAGTCGTGATAAAATGGGCAGATGGTCATGACCTAATTAACTGTGACCCATCAGATATCCGCACATCCGGCAAAATTCTGAAATGCTGTTAATACTGATAAGAAAGGAAACGTATTTCAACGGTCCAAAGCACCACATTCACATTGTGCTTGATTACAGTTTTCTCAGTTACTGCTAAAAGGATCAATCTGTAGTCGCGATAAAATGGGCAGATGGTCATGACCTAATTAACTGTGACCCATCAGATATCACATCCGGCAAAATTCTGACTGCATGATATATCATGAAGGTTCCTTTGCATGCATATTGAACTTCCATGCTGCTTTTAGTTCAAACCAGTTGTATGTACAATAGTTATGGTTAAGAACAAGAACAAAAGAGTTTATGGGTCAGGTTGACCTAATTAATCGATGGCCGTTCCCATCTGAGAGCGCTGTCAATGTGTTTCTGACGCTAATGTTGTTCAGAGAGGTACTGTTTACTTATATACCAAGTGGCATGTCTCTACTATGAAGTGAACATTCGAGCTGTTTTATGAGCCTTGGGCCCCTCACTATTTTGGCAGCGTTGGTACGACGGGCACTCCCCCCTTCTTTTCCCTCTCCCACCCATTGACATTGACGCAGAGGTACAAGCAGGCGGCAGGGCAGCAGTGCGGCGTCGGATGCCCCCCGGCCTCGACACGATGGCGGTTCGCAACCGGAATACCTTAGCGTGTACGGGTTTTTTTGAGCTGGCCACACAGGTGATCGTGCGTTGCACCTAGGAGTCGGGACGCTTCAGCGATGCTCAGTTACAGGACATCCGCTCCATAGCCACGGCGGCCAATCGGGCGGCGTACCACGCCTCGGCGAACACGTTAGCAGGTGCGGCCAACTGCAGCCTTATGCGCCACGACAGCGTCCTTCGGTGTTGCTCCAGCTTACCCCCCTTCCTTAAGGATGCAGCTTCGCCAGGCCCCGGTTGGGGGATCCCATTTCCTAGACCCTCCATTCAGTCCAGTCGGAAACGCCTCCAGGTGTGGTTGACAGCTCCACTTCGGTCGCCCCTGTCTGCGTCTGCCCCCACCTGGCCCTGGGGTTCTAGGTGGCCAGGGCGCAGGCGGATCCAGTGACTCGCTCCCGTTTTGGCCCCTGCTGAAGTCTTCAGGGTCTCCAGTTGGCGGGAGGCTGGCGCTGCACAGTGACGAGTGGTGGTCGCTGCTGCCGGCCGACCCTTGGATACTCTGTGGTCATGGACGGACTACGCCTCACGTTCCGACAACCCCCTCCGCTCCGATGCTCCCCCTTGTGGACGCCGGCCCCGGCAGATCCGCTTAGGGCAGCCGCCCTTCGGGACGAGATCTCGGCCTTGCTTCAGAAGGCTGCCATGGAGGTGGTTACGCGCCATGACTCGCCAGCCTTCTACAGCCGCCTTTTCGTGGTACCAAAGCCAGGCGGCAGGTGGCGCCCAGTCATTGATCTGTCGGCGCTCAATGTTCATTTTGGCCCTTTCCTTCCGCATGGAGACTACGAGGGCACTGAGGGCCACCGTCCAGCCCCTGGACTTCGCCGTCAGTCTCGATCTCGTGGACGCATACTTCCATGTCCCGATCCATCCTACGCTTCGTCTTCGGCAGGAAGGTCTACCAGTTCCGTTCCCTCCCCTTCGGACTCAACCTCAGCCCCTGAGTCTTTACGAGGCTTATGGACGCGGTCATTGCCAGGGCCAGGCGGTTGTCCTCCAGCCCCTCTTCCAACTACCTCTACGATCTCCTGCTCCGGAACCAAGACTCCTCCGCCCTCGAAAAGGGACAGGGATTCACTGCTGAATCTCCTTCGGCGCCTCAGGTTCCAGGTCAACGAGGGAAAGTTGGACCTCTCGCCGGTTCGTCCACCTGGGCATAGAATTCCTGACCGACCTCAACACTGTGCGGTTGCCAGAGCCCCGCATCCAAAAGTTGACGGACCTAGCCCGCCTCATGTACCTTGCAGAATCCATTTCAGCCAGGACCTGGCTTCAGCGTCTGGGTCTCCTGAACGCAGCGGCGGACCTCTTGCCCCTCGGCAGTCTCTATTCCCGGCCGCTCTAGCTACATCTGCTGATCCACTGGTACCCCTCCTCGGGCGACCTGAGCGCCTTGGTGCCGGTTCCCCCTTTGATCAAGACTCACCTCCTTCATTGGTTGGACCCGGTGTGGCTGCGGACAGGAGTTCCCCGTTACTCGCCCCCGCCTCTACTTTCCCTATGCACAGACACCAGCAGCGCAAGTTGGGGCGCACATCTCCTGTCGAGCTTTGCATCTGTCTCATGTCAGTGGCCACAGGGCCTCGCGGGTAAGCACATCAACTGGCTGGAGTTACAGGTGGTCTGGTTGGCTCTCATCACTGGGAATCTCAGCTCCGGAACCACAACGTATTGGCCCTGTCCGACAACTTGACAGTTGTCTCATACATACAGAAGCAAGGAGGGACGTGCTCGCCGACGCTTTGCATGCTCCTGTATCAGTTAATGCTCTGGTGCCGGGACCGTGGGATCTCTATCAAGGCACGCCACATCCTGGGGCAGCTGAACGTGTTGGCGGACTCTCTATCCCGTCGGGACCAGCCCCTCCACACCGCGTGGTCCCTCTGTCTGGAGATTTTCAAGATGATATGTGCCCTCTGGGAGACTCCCTCAATCTACAGTGGAGTCCGCTTAACACGAATTTCTGGGGACACGGAAAATCACTTCGTGTTAACCGTATTTCGTGTTAACCAATATGGCCTGAAAATTGATCACAGCCCTCAAGGAGAAAATGTGTAAGACGTGTGCGTGAATGAGTACCAGGTTAAAAGTGCACATTATCGTACCTTCAGCTCGCTAGGAAAACACAAGGAAACGTGTACAGCTCGAGTATTTAATGTAAATCCATCAGGTAAAATCCATACTAAGTTACAATCCTCAGGTAAAAGCAACACAGGCTGAAGTACAATCCCGCATCGGTAAAAGGGTTGTGTTGGTACACGAATGATACAACATGAATACAGTACAGAAATGCTAGCCAATGAGAAGACAGATTACAACAGCCGAAGGCTATTCAGCCAATCACAGACTAGAGTTCGCTCTGATCTGTCATGTGTACTACCACATCGCGAGAGCGACACGTGAATTGGTTTTCGGTGAATGGAATCTGTGTTTGTGTTAAACAGGTGAATAATAGTGAAATTGCCCTGGTTGGGAACCGAAACCAGCTTCGTGTAAAGCGAAATTTCGTGTTAAGCATTTCGTGTTATCAGTGAAATTTTAATACAGAATAAGAAGGCCGTCGGCCGGGAATGCAAAAACGGTTCGTGTTAACCGGAATTTCGTGTAAAGCGAGTTCGTGTTAACTGGACTCCACTGTACCTGTTTGCGACGAGATGGAACAGACAGCTGCCGGTCTTTGTGTCTCCCATTCCGGACCCCCTCATGTGGGGGGTGGATGCCCTGTCCATCTCCTGGGACGGCCTCGTGGCCTACGCCTATTCCCCCCACGGTTCTGGTACCCAAGATCATTCAGAAACTCTGGGGTTGCAACACGGCCCTCCTCCTGGTCGCCCTGTTCAACCTGGCCAAGAGTTGGACAACCGACTTGCTGAGTCTCGTCAAGGAGCCCCCCGTGGCGCGTCTGTCGCCTCGCACGATGCTGAAGCAGCCTCAGCAGGCTCTCTTCCACCCGTGCCTGGAGAGGCTAGCCTTACACGCCTGGCGGTTGTGTTGACGGCCCTCGCGGCCCGAGGTTACTCGCATGCAGCAGTGGAGGGCTATCGCTACAGCCCGCAGACCATCCACCTGCAGGGTGTATGAAGGAAAGTGGCGGGTCCTAGAGTCCTGGTGCTCAGCTCGGCACCTTTCCCCCACGGCGCTGATGATGCTGCAACTAGCCGACATCTTCTTATGGCTTTTTGGGGAACAACACTTGGTGCCTATCACCATCTGTAGCTGCCTGGCCATGATCGCCAAAACATACTGACACTTGGAGCGTAGCGACCCAGGCGCATGCAAAGACCTTTCGGACCTGATGGCCCATTTTGAGCTCCAACGATCAGTCCCGCGCTTGCTGGTTCTCCGCTGGGACCTTCCCTGGGTGCTCACATGGCTCAACTCCGAGAGGTTTGAACCCCTGCCTCTTGCACGACTGGCGGACGTGACCAGGAAGACTTGCTTCCTCCTTGCCCTAGCCATGGCGGCTCGAGTTGGGGAACTGCATGCCCTCTCCATAGAGCCGTCTTGTCTGCAGTTCAGAGCTGATGGCGCCGCGCAGCTCCTGCCCAACCTGGCCTTTCTTGCCAGGAACAGGCTCTCCTCGGCCAGGGCGCAGATAATCAACCTCCGGCCTCTATCGGGCGTTTCCCCATCCCGGGAGTCCCGCCAACAGGACCCTGTCGGGGCCTTAAAGATATACCTCCGCAAAACAAAGCCTTTCTGGAGAGGCCGGTCCTGCCTATTTTGCTCTTGCATCGTGGCAAAGCGGGCATTACAGTGCAGACTATCTCTTCGTGGGTGCGGTGGGTCATCTGCTCTGCTTCTGAGGACCTCTCCCCCACAGGGGCCAAGCGGATGCAAATTTGGGCGCACGAAATCAGAGCTGTATCGACCAGCATTGCCTTTGACCGCAACTGCGCTGTTAGGGACATTGTGGCCGCAGTGGGATGGAGAGTGGAGTCCACCTTTGCCCGCTTCTATCTACGAGACCTCTCGAGCCAGCGAGACAACCTGGCCCTGGTTGGCGACGTCTCGGCAGCTCAACACTCCATGCCGGCGCCCAAGGTAACGCTTAGCTGAAATTGTGAGGTATTGATCCCAGTCTTTTTCACTAATGCATACGTAGTGGCAGGGCTGGTTGGCTGCACCCTCCTCCTTTTCGTTATTCTTTCTATTAGTAATGCCATCTGTAATGTTTTTTGAAGAAACAAAAGTATTTGTTTCCGCAAAAACATTACCGATGACAGGAAATAGTCTACTTGCTTACCAATTTTAGCCTAAGACCCGAAGGGTCCCCCCAGGAGGCTCTCGGGGATTCCTAACAGGGATGAGAGTAGCCTCCCATGCCCATCCGGTCACGTGCCACGTGGTGCATCCTTTAGCCAGTTGTCTACTTCGCTGTTAGCGTACGCACACGTTTGTAGAGCCTAGACCCTGACCTTCCGAGACTGTGTACGGTGCGACCGTCCCTCACCGGCCGTCCTTCTTCTTGCCTTCCGTCTTCCTCTGCTTTGCGTGGCCTCCTTCTTCTCTGCCTAGCTTCGTCTGTGCCTCGTACTGCTTGCTGGGCCTGGAGCCGTCTAGACTCCCGTCGCAAGCGGTGGTTTGTGCTTCGACGCTCCGCCACACCGCCATGGAAAGGCAACGTCTCGGCCGCTACCTACGTCTCGCCCGGCTGGGCCGGACGTCGGTCTCGACTCGAACTACTCTTTGTTTTCTTCCGCATTTCGCAGTACCTTTCACTCGTTACCTATTTCGGAACTTTGAAGGGCGGGGTTAGTTACCCGCCACCGGTCGCCTTTCATGTATGGGTATGTGTTGCAGTTCCCAAGTGCGCACCTGTCCCCATTGCGGCGACTTCCAGTGGCCTAGTGACCGGCACACAGTGTGTTTACCGTGTTCCGGCTGCTCCTCTGACCTCATCTGTGCTGTCTGCTCTTCGTGGCCGGAGGGAGGATCTTTGGTCAGACCTATGGAAGTTCTACCGGCGCGAGCGGCCCACGCCTGTCCGCGGCTGTCCGCCTGCCTTGGGCCCTACCGCGGCACGCCAGGACTTGTTCAAGCTTCTCTCCTCGGACTTGGGGAAACGCACGCCTCATATTCCTGGTAAGACTGTTTCTGCTACGTTGTCCGCATCGACCTTGCCCGCTGACTCCTCCGGCGAGTCGCCTAGCCGGCTATGTGCCCTCCTCCTTGAGCCCCGGGCACCGCGACCGTTGTCACCTATTAGTAGACGCGTGGGCCTTGTGGCCCCTCCCAAGCCCGCCGACTCCTCCGGCGAGTCGCCAAGCCGGCTACGTGCCCCCCTCCTTGAGCCCCGGGCACCGCGACCTTTGTCGCCTATTGGTGAACACGTCGACATTGTGGTCCCTCCTAAGCCCGCTGACTCCTACGGCGAGTCGCCCAGCCGGCTTCGTGCCCCCCTCCTTGAGCCCCGGGCACCGCGACCGTTGTCGCCTTTTCATACACCTCGTGATAGGACGATCCGTCCCCACACTTCCCGTTCCTCCAGGCGCCGCTCCGTGGATCGACGTCATAGCCCTCGTCGCGTGGATAGACGCAGCGCCTGGCATTCGTCGTCCTCCCACTCAGTTTCCTCCTGTGTTTCCCGTCGGCGTAGTCGTTCTCCGCGGCAGGTGTCCTCTCGGCGCTCCCCTCTGCGCTCCTCCCGTAGGAGTCGTAGGGACGGCTGGACTCCTTCGCCTCATGCTCGTCGCAGTCGTTCTCCTCCGGACCGCCTTCTTCCTCGCTCTCGGCGCCCTTCGCCTCCAGCGTCCCCGCGGCGTCGGCGGCTTAGCCCTCCGGCCCCCCCCTCCGCCTCCCCCGCGGGTCAGGTTGCCTCCGCCCTCCATTCTTCGGTCTTCTTCTCGTCCTCCGCCTCAGTCTGCTGTCGACGTGGAGACCTTAAGTTTGCTTCCGGAGGATTCCTTTTCGGCCTTTCTTGGCTCGGGCAGCCGTTCGCCCTCTCCGGTGGATGACCCGGCGTCTCCTGCTGCCCTGTCTACTCCTCGTGGCGAGACTCTACGAGCCTTGGACGACGCGGCCCGTCTCATCGCCGCTTGCCTTACCTCGGATGCTTGCCCTCCTTCCCCCCCGCTCAAGAGGAAAGCTGTTGCCTTTGTAGACGCTGCCCGTCAAGTTAAGAAGTTCAAGTCTTTTCCCCAGCCGCCTGCCTTCCGTGGCCTGGCTGACGCTCTTTCGGCTCACCTCCAACGAGATTCCGCTTCTGACTCGGACTTCTTCTCCGATCGCCGCTGGCCTTCCGGTGTCGACATCGCCTTTCGGCAATCCTGGTACTCTGCCACCGGTGGATCCGCCTGCGCTTGTGCTCGCGGGTGGCTCTTCCCAGCTCAAGCGGACCTTACCTCGCGGCTTAGAACGCACCGCCTCACTCATCCGGAACTCCCTCTCCTGTTCGGGGTTTTTAGAGCTTCTCACCCAAGCCTTCATTAACTGTATCGAGGCGGACTGGCTCCCTTCTCTTCTTCCCCTGATGTCGGATCTCTATACCTTGGCCGTTGCGGCCAACCGAGTGGCTTACCATTCGTCCATCAACTCCATGGCAGCCGCCACTAACTGTGACCTGATGCGGCGGGATGTGGTTCTCCATGACTGCCCTGGCCTTCCCCCCGATGTGAAGTCGCAGCTCCGCCATGCTCCTTTGGCGCCACGCTCCTTTTCGGCCCTTCCTGGCAGTCCCTGCAGGAAGCTAACAAGGACCGTTGGCCCAGCGCCCCCCCTCCTCGCTTTCCGCCAGCCTGCAAGGCCGTGGGTCGCGCCCTGCGGTTCGTCAGACCCTCCGCGGCGGCCCCCCCTCTCTGCCTCTGCCTCCCGGCCCCGCGCCTCCACTCGTGCGCCCACCCTTGGCCGCACCCATCCTGCCGCCCCGTCCTGGCCCAAGCCTGCCCGCCGCCCTGGGCGTGGGAGGGCCCCCTGACTACTTCCCGCCACCGCCCCCCCCCCCCCCCTCCCGACTGCGTCGGGTCTCCTGTCGGCAGGAGGCTCGCCCTGCACGTCGACGCTTGGCGTTCCCTGCTTCCCGATGACCCTTGGATCCTCTCCACTGTCTCGGACGGTCTCCTCATCTCCTTCGGTCCCCTCCTCCGCTTCGTCGCTCCCCCTTGTGGACCGAGATCCTGTCCGACCGGAACAAGGCCGACGCCCTGCGCGGAGAGGTCTCCGCTCTCCTATGGAAAGCTACGCCAGAGGTCGTCGCGTGGCATGACTCCCCCGCCTTCTACAGCCGTCTCTTCGTAGTCCCCAAGCCTGGAGGCAAGTGGAGGCCGATCATCGATCTCTCCGCCTTGAACCGGTTCATTGCCGCCCCGTCCTTCCGCATGGAGACAGCCAGGGCCCTTCGTGCCGCCGTTCAGCCCATGGACTTTGCCGTCAGTCTGGATCTGGCCGATGCTTATCTGCACATCCCCATGCATCCCGCTTCCCGCTGATACCTTCGCTTTGCCATCGACGGGACTGTTTACCAGTTTCGGGCCCTCCCGTTTGGTCTCAACCTCAGCCCGTGGGTCTTTATGCGGATCATGGATGCCGTGGTTGCCAGAGCCCGACGGTCATCCTCCAGCCCGATCTCCAACTATTTAGACGACCTGCTTCTGCGGAATCAGTCGGTGGTCTCTCTTCTCAAGGACAGGGATGCTCTTCTCCTCCTGTTATCTCGCCTGGGCTTCCTGGTCAACGCCGACAATTCAGACGTCTCGCCCTCACGCCACTTTGTTCACCTGGGGATGGAGTTTGTGACCGACCTCAACCTGGTGCGGCTTCCCGAGCCTCGGATCCAGAAACTCGCCGATCTAGCCCGTTTGGTAGCTCAGGAAGCGGCTGTTCCCGCCAGAGTGTGGCTCCAGCTCCTCGGCCTGATGAGTGCGGCGGCAAATCTCCTTCCCCTCGGTCGTCTGTACTCCCGTCCTCTCCAACTGCATCTTCTCCTCCACTGGAGACCGTCCTCCGGCGATCTCTCTACCCTGGTGCCGATCTCTCCCATGCTGCTACCCCATCTGCTTCGCTGGACGGACATTTTTTGGCTCGGCTCCGGGATCCCCCTGACCTCGCCTCTGCCCCATCTCTCCCTCTGCGTCGATGCCAGTCTCGCCGGTTGGGGCGCGCACCTTCTTCCGAGTTTTCGCTCAACGGCCGGCTGCTGGACCGCGAACCTCGCTTCCCGGCACATCAACTGGCTGGAACTGAATGCAGTTTGGCAGGCCCTCCGCGCTTGGGAATCTGATCTTCGGGCACAGGACCTCCTCGTCCTTTCCGACAACTCCACAGTCGTTGCATACATACAGAAGCAGGGAGGGACCCGCTCCCCCGACCTCTGCATCGTCCTCTACCGACTCCTCCGCTGGTGCGAGGACCGCGGCATATCCCTCCGAGCGCGCCACATTCCAGGTCACCTGAACGTCCTGGCCGACTCCCTTTCGTGGCGGGGTCAACTTCTTCACACAAAATGGACCCTGCGCCGGAACATCTTTCGCCTGATCTGCGACCATTGGGAGACTCCCCTCATCGATCTCTTTGCCACGAGGTGGAACCACCAGCTTCCCCTCTTCGTCTCTCCGATTCCAGACCCTCTGGCTTGGGCAGTCGATGCGCTTTTGATTCCTTGGGACGGGCTTGTCGCTTACACCTACCCTCCGACGGTCCTGGTCCCCTAAGTCCTGCTCAAGCTCCGGGGATGCAACGCAGTCCTTCTTCTGGTGGCCCCATTTTCCTGGACCAGATCGTGGACGACCGACCTGCTCAGTCTTGCCATGGACCCTCCCCTCCCACTTCCCACCCCGCGCACGATGCTCAAGCAGCCCCGCCAGCCGCTCTTCCACCCCTGCCCCGAGCGTCTTCTCCTACACGCCTGGCGATTGTGCGGCAAGCCCTCTCCACTAGAGGCTTCTCGAGTGCGGCAGTGGATGCTATCGCTACAGCCCGCAGACCTTCTACCAGACGTGTCTACGAGGGAAAGTGGCGGGTGCTATGTTCCTGGTGCTCTGACCGTCGCCTCTCCCCCGTCGACCTGATGACTCTTCAGCTCGCGGACTTCTTTCTCTGGCTCTTCCAGGACCAAGGTTTGGCTCCCATCATGATCCGCGGCTACCTTTCGATGATTGCCGACACCTACCGTCACCTCGGCCGTCCCGACCCCGGTGCCTGCAAGGACCTGGGCGTCCTAATGGCGCATTTCGGCTTGCAGCGTCCGGTTCCCCGCTCGCTAGTTCCGCGCTGGGACCTCCCCTGGGTCCTCACCTGGCTAAATTCGGACCGTTTTGAACCGCTCTGCCTGGCCCGCTTCGCGGACGTGACTCGGAAAACCTGCTTCCTGGTGGCCCTCGCCACAGCAGCTCGCGTCAGCGAGATCCATGCTCTCTCGTTGCGACCTTCTTGCTTGCAGTTCCGGGTGGATGGCTCCGTTCAACTGCTCCCTGATCCCTCCTTTCTTGTTAAGACTAGATCTCCCTTGACGGCGGCTCAGGTCATCACTATTCGGCCACTTAAAGGGCCCGACTTCCCTCGGGAGACTCGGCAGCAAGATCCGGGCGTGCACTTTGTATCTACCTGCGTCGCTCCAAGTCCTTCCGGATGGGACGGACTCATCTCTTTTTGCTGTTGACCACCGGCAGAACCGACATCTCAGCCCAAACGATCTCCTCCTGGCTCCGCTGGGTCATACGGTCCGCCTAACGCGACCTCTCCCCACAGGCAGCTGAGACACTCGGGATCCGCGCCCATAAAGTTCGCGCTATGGCCGCAAGTCTCGCCTTTGACCGCAACTGTGCTGTTAAGGACATTGTGGCTGCAGTGGGGTGGCGGGCCGAATCTACCTTCGCCCGCTTCTACCTCTGGGACCTGACAGTCCAGCGTGACAACCTCACACTGGTGGGCGACATCTCTGCGGCACAACACTCCCTCCAGGCGCCCTCGGCGCCTTAGGTGTGCACTTCGCTCAAATTGTCGGGAGTGTGTGATCAGGAGAGACGGGCCGTTTTTGTCCCTGGAGAGGTTTCTGAAGGGATTGTGCGGCACCCTCCTCCTTTTTGACATTCTTCCTAGTCTTGTCATCGGTAATGTTTTTGAGGAAACAAATTAATTTTTCTCTAAAATGTATTTTGTTTCCTCAAAAACATTACCGATGACATGACTTTGTGGAAATGTCTACTACTAGCTCAATTTTAGCCTACTTACCCGTTGTGTGCCTACACAACCCGCTAGGCACTCGGGGAACCCCAGAGGGGCCGAGAGTTATCTCCCGCTCCTTCCTTACCAGTTCCTGTCACGAGACCAACCAGTCTTGCTACTTCGCTCGTGCCGAGAAGACGTGTCGGGCTTTGCTCCGCTGTGCCTCGACCGGTCTTCGTCTTGCCTACGCTTGTTTCGATTTCTCTTCCGTGCCTGCCGCCTTCTAGCGCTGCCTGCTTCTTCCTTGGCGCCGTTCCGGGTTCCCTCGGCTCTCCTCTGTGCTGTGACTGCTGTATGGCTACCCTTTCCCCCGTTCCCGCTTCGGCTTGGAGGTAAGGTAACGGTAGCTACCCACAGCCGGCCCTCGGGTCGAGAGCCGGCTGCCATGGGACTCGTCTTTCGTTGTGGTTACGACATAAGGGCACCAACTATTGAGATAATTTCCGTGCCTTGCACAGCCTTCTTGCGACTCTCCTAGCGGGACATCGCCTTCTCTCTCCTGGTTATGCCTCGTTAGCTTACGAGTAGACTTTGCCTTTCAGACGCTGGTTTTCGTAGGGCCTGGCGGCACTCACGTTCCGTTCGTCCAGCTTAAAGGCCCTTTAGCCCTTGGAGAGTATAACCACTGTTTCACGCGCCGGCGGTCACGGCGCCTGGGGTACTTGGTGGACAGGGGGAGGTAGCTTAGTGGATAAGACACTGTGCTGGCAGTCGTAAGATCCCGGGTTCGTATCCCCTGGGGGGCAGGAATGGGATATGGACTTTCCTCATTCCATCTAGTCAGTTTACTACAGACTCGGCTTATGTTTGCCTGTCTCGCCTTCATGTACACAGCACGCATAATCAAGGGCATATGATAAAAATGCCATTCCCACTAATTGAAAACAGAATGCCCGGTAGGGCTGGTGAGATGGAAACAATGACATCACAAGGAGGGCTCGGCGCCCTCTTGCCTGTGTTTGCGACCTTGCTATGCCCTTTGTCTGTTACAGAACCCAAATGCTTATGTGCTCCCTATGGGGAAACTTCCAGTGCCGACGGATGACAATGCGGTCTGCCTACCTTGTGCGGGCTGCTACCCGGACCACCTTTGTGATGTCTGTGCGACCTGGCCAGAGATGTTTGGTCGGACCTCTGGAGCCTGTACCGACGAGAGCGGCCCCTGCCTGCTTCCTCACTTCCGGCTCCGGTTGATTCTTCTGCAGCCCTTATGGTGCTGACCGCCCTTTCCCGCCCTGGCCTCACGGAAAGGATTCCTGTTGGGACTCGGTGTTGCTGGCTGACCAGAGGACCGCCACTGCTGCCACGCCCGCTGACCCTTCCGGAGGGTCTGTTTGCCGGCAGAGCGCCCGCCTCACTGAGCCCGGCCTGCAGCAGTCTGCCCTGAGCCGTCCCACGTTGACTGGCCTTCCTCACCCGTCTCTCACCACAAGCCGCTGATCCTTCCGGAGGATCTGAACGCCGGCATAGCGCCCTGCTCTCGGAGTCTGGCCAAGAGAGGCGTCAGCTTAGCTTGCGCGACAGTCGCGCCCCGACTCCCACCGTTCCACTTTCAGTTCACTTGCTGGCTCATCAGAGGACTGCCACTGCTGCCACGCCCGCTGACCCTTCCGGAGGGTCTGTTTACCGGCAGAGCGCCCGCCTCACTGAGCCCGGCCTGCAGCAGTCCGCCACGAGCCGTCCCACGTTGACTGGCCTTCCTCCTCTCTCTCTCTCCTCGATAAGCCCGCTGATCCTTCCGGAGGATCTGTACGCTGGCATAGAGCCCTTCTCACTGAGTCCGGCCAGGAGAGACCTCAGCCTCAACCCACCCGACACAGTCGCACCCCTGACTCATTCCGTTCCACCGTCAGTTCTAGACACTAGCGCTCGCCCGCGAGCGCCGCCGGAAGGATCATTCCCCCCGCCGGGATCGTCGCCACTCCTCGTCGCGTTCGCGCTCGCCCTCGCACCGTTCGATGCGTTCGCCGCGTCGCCGCCATCTTCGGCCCTCTTCCTGTGGTCGGCGCCCCTCTTCGGTTGTCCGCCGTCCTTCGTCCAGATGTCGTTCCCGCGCACCGGACAGGACCCCTCCTCGCTTCTTCTCGCGTTCACCTCGGCGATCCCCGCCTCCGTCGTCGCTGCCGGCGCGTTCCCGGGCTTCCCGCGAGGTTCGACACGCGTCCCTGCCCAAGCTTCGGCCTTCCTCGGTGCCTCGCCCGCCTTCTCGCCGCCCCCTGGACGAAGAAGTCATCAGTTTGCTGCCCGAGGACTCCGTCTCAGCCCTGTTGGGTGAGGATGGTCGCTCCCTTTTGCCCGCCGACGTCGGTGTTGATGTCCCCTCGACCCTTCCGTCGTCGTCCTGTGCGGAGACCCTCTTAGCTTTGGATGAAGCCGCCAGGATCATCGCGGCCACTCTGCCAGCGGACTCCTGCCCAGCCTCTCCCACCCTGAAGAGGAAGGTCTCTGCCTTGGTGGATGCCGAGCGTCAAGTTAAGAGGTTCAAGTCGCTTCCCCAGCCGCCTGGTTTTGAGGAGCTGCGAGATGCCTTCTCAGCACACCTGCAACTTCCCGCGTCTCGTGAGCCGGTGTTCTTCTCCGTTTGTCGCTGGGCGGCTGGCCTGGACATCGCCTTCCATCGGGACTGGTATGCCGGCCATTCCCAGGCTTCCTCCATCCCTCTTCCTGCGATGGACCCCCCTGCCGTGTCGCAAGCTGGCGGCTCCGCTCTTCTTCCCCGTCCCCCCCCTCATGGCCTGGATATGACTGCGTCCCTGGTGCGGAACACCTTAGCCTGCGCTGGGTTCCTGGAGCTGCTCACTCAAGCCCTGGTTCGTCGTGTGGAAGACGCCTGGCATCCTTCTATCACGCCTCCGGGTTGATCGGCTCTTCTTAGCGGAGTCGCCTACCGCGCCGCCTACCTCGCGTCGGTCTATGCTTCGCTGCCTCCGCCGACTGTGCCCTGACCCCGTCTTGGCCGTCTTTTCCCTCGAGGTCTCATGTTCCCCGTGTTTCGCTGAGGCCTCCGCGCGGCGGGAGGTGTCTCCTCCCTCAGGTAAGTTGCCACGGAGGTTTTCCGATTCTCAGATCGCCAACCTTCTACAGCCGCCGATTTTTTGTTCCGAAGCCTGGAGGAAGTGGCGTCAGGTTTCTTCTCTCGGCCTGTACAGATTTCGGCCCTCCTTCTGGACGGAGACTGCCAGAGCCCTGAAAGCAGCGGTCCAGCCTTAGACTGCGCAGGCGGCTTGGACCTTTCCGATGTGTACCTGCTGTCTCGATGCTCCAGGCCCCAGGAAGTTCGCTGGTCGCGATCGACGGCGTCTTCTCCAGTTTCCCGTGCTCCCGTTCGGTCTCAACCTCGGCCCTGGCGGTTCACCGGGCCGATGGACTCCTTAGTCGCCAAGGCCCGACAGTCCTCCTCCAGTCCGACGTCGATCTACCCAGACGACCTCTTCCTTCGCCGCCAGTCTGAGAGCTCTCTCGCGACAGACAAGGACGCGCTACTGCACCTCCTGACGCACTTGGGGCTTCCTAGTAAACGAGGGCAAGTCTGATCTCACTCCTTCCCTAGGTCGTCTCTACGCCCAGCCGTTGCTGCTGCATCTCCTACTCCTTGGGCTTCCGGCGACGTATCGACGATGGCGCCGGTGCCCCAGATTCTGTCGCCTCGCCTTCGTCGGTGGACCGACGCCGCTTGGCTGGCTTCGGCAGTTCCCCGGGCATCTTCTCCGCCCCAGTTCTCTCTGGGTTCGACGCGAGCCTCTCTGGGTGGGATGCTCATCTCCTGCCGCAGTTCCCCTTGACTTTCGGCCCTCGGATTAACGCACTATCTCATCGTCCGGCCAGTGATGCAGGCCGTTGACAAGCCCTTCATTGCTGGGATGACCTCCTCAGACACCAGGAGCTGCTCGCCCTCTCTGACAACACACCTTTGGTGGATTACTTCCAGTTACAAGGTGGCACACGCTCTCTCGAGCTTGGTATGCTTCTCTACCAGAGCTGGGGTTGGTGCGAGGACCGGACCTTCTTGGCGAGCCTGACACATTCCCGGACAGCTGTACGTCTGGACCGACTCGCTTCCCGCCGCGGCCAGCTCTTGCATGTGGCTTGGACCCTTCGGCAGGACATCTATCGGTGGACCCGCGCCCGTTGGGAGTCTCCCCAGGTCGACTTGTTCGCCACTAGGTGGAACCTTTGGCTTCCCCTCTTCGTCGCCCCGATTCCCGATCCCTGGGCTTGGGCTGTCGATGCGCGCTCCATTCCCTGGGACGTCCTGGCGGCCTCCGCCTTTCCTCGACGGTCCTCGTACCCAAAGTCCTCCTCAACCTTCGGCGCTGCCCGGCGGCCCTCCTGTTAGTCGCTCCGTTCGCCTGGATCCGCCACAGGAACACCGGCCTTCTCAGCCTCGCCACGGGCCCCCCCCCCCCCCCACCCCATGCGCCTTCCCACTCCTCGCACCATGCTCAAGCCACTGCGCCAGCCGCTGTTCCTCCCTTCCCGGAGCGGCTCATCCTTCACGACTGGAGGTTGTGCGGCAAGCCCTCGGTGCTAGAGGCTACTCAGGTACAGCGGTGGAGGCGATTGCTGCGGTCCCCAGACCTTCGGCCATTCGACTCTATGTGGGACATGGCGAGTCCTGTTTTCCTGATGCCCCTATCACAGCCTGAACCTCACGGATTGTCGTATCCGCAGCTGGCGGAGCTCTTCGGGCTCGGCTGAGACCTAGACCTAGCCCCTTCACGGTGAGGGCTCACCTGTCCAGGCTCGCTTACACGTTGACACCGCGGACGCCCAGACCCGGGCGCCTGCACAGACCTCGCCGACCTTATGGGACACTTCGGCAGCCGGCGCCCGGCCTACCGCTCGCTCCTCCCCCGCTGGGACCTACCCTGGGTGCTAACGTGGTTGAATTCTGCCCGATTCGAACCCTTACAGCGGCCCGTTCGCAGATGTGACACGCTACACGTGCTTCCTGCTGGCCCGGGCTACCACCTCACGGGGGAGCGAGCTATACGCGCTTAGGCGCGTCCTATCTGCTTACAGTTCTGAGCGGACGGGTCCGTGCTACTTCTCACTGCCCCGGCCTTCCTTGCCAAACAGGTCTCCTCTGACCGCGCCGCAGGTTTCACCTTACGGCCGCTATGAAACAAACCCCTGTCACAGGAGACCAGGTAACAGGATCCCGTGCGCACCTTTGACTGCTCTGCGACGATCTAAAGCCTTCCGCAGAGGGCGTGCACGCCTCTCCCTACCTCTGAGACCGGCGGAATGACATAATGGCCCAGACGTTCTTCCTGGCTCCCTGAGTCATTTGCTCCGCCTATCAAGATATCTCCCTGCAGGGAGCGAAGAGGCTGCACATATGCGCACACGAGGTACGAGCCATGGCCACGAGCGCCACGTTGTTAGAAAATGCGCTGTCACGGACATCGTGGCTACCTTGGACGGGAAGACTGAATCTGTATTCGCCCGCTTCTACCTCAGGGACCTGGCGGGCCAGCGAGAGAATCTCGCAATGGTGGGGGACATCGCCGCGGCGCAACACTCCCTCCCGGCGCCACCGGCGCCGTTGGTATGCACTTCGCTAAAATTGTCGGGAGTTTGCGACTGGGAGGACGGCTCTGTTCCCTCCTAGGGAGTTGTCATGCGGCACCCTCCGCCTCATCGCAATTCTTCCACAAAGTCATGTCATCGGTAATGTTTTTGAGGAAACAAATTCATTTTTCTCTAAAAGGTATTTTTTCGAAAAATACTTACCGATGACATGACTCGGATGGCCCTCCCACCTGCCCCGCTTGCCGCTTTCGAGCGAAGTATCTGGTTGGTCTCGTGACAGGAACTGGTAAGGAAGGAGCGGGAGATAACTCTCTGCCCCTCTGGGGTTCCCCGAGTGCCTAGCGGGTTGTGTAGGCACACAACGGGTAAGTAGGCTAAAATTGAGCTAGTAGTAGACATTTCCACAAAGTCATGTCATCGGTAAGTATTTTTCGAAAAAATACCTTTTAGAGAAAAATGAATTTTTCGAAAAATACTTACCGATGACATGACTCTGAGGTCCCTCCCTCCTCCCCGCTTGCCGCTGGTAGCTCCGTAGACAACTGGCTAAAGGATGCACCACGTGGCACGTGACCGGATGGGCATGGGAGGCTACTCTCATCCCTGTTAGGGATCCCCAAGAGCCTCCTGGGGGGACCCTTCGGGTCTTAGGCTAAAATTGGTAAGCAAGTAGACTATTTCCTGACAGTCATGTCATCGGTAAGTATTTTTTGAAAAAATACATTTTAGAGAAAAATTAATTTTTCTCTAAAATATATTTTTTTCCAAAAAATACTTACCGATGGCATTACTCAGAGGACCCTCCTACATGCCCCGCTTGCCGCCAGTAAGCTAAGAGCGAGACTGGTGAGACTACACTGCTCACGTACCCGTATGGGAGGAATGGAGACTGCTCAGGATCTTTGTAACAACTCACTGGAGTTGTTTCCCTGGTTGTGTAGCTATACACAACAAATGCTTAGGCTGAAATTGGTACGCTAAGTGTAGCTTCCTATTAGTAATGCCATCAGTAAGTATTTTTTCGAAAAAAATACATTTTAGAGAAAAATACATATTTCAGCCAGTTCTTAGTCAACATGCCTTGATGAGTCCCAATGGTTCAGCATGTTGACTTGTATTATAACCCTTTCACCCTTTACCAGAAACAGCAAAATGTAACATTTTGCTATCCCAGGTAAGAGATGCAGAACTGGTTTGTCAGTTTTAAATTTTCTTCTTCTTCTTTCTTTTTTCAGAATGACTGTAGTGGTGGCTTTCCTTGATCACATCTGTATGCCAGTGGTGTGACTGCATACTTAGGAGCACCATGGCGACCAAGCGGCCAGCCGAGGAGTCCCCTGGCTCCTCTGGCCAGCCGCCAGCCAAGAAGCTGTCAACACATTATGAGCATTTCAAGCTGGGCTCCATCTACTCCTTGGTAAGTAGCACACAATAGTAGGGTACTAGTTATAGTGAAAACACTTGTGGCAAAAGCATATCTACTAATCATAGCTGAAAAACACCTGCTGGTGTAAAAGTTAAAAAAAAGACGTAACTACTTTCTCATACAGAGACTGAAATCAAGTGTACAGTCCACATTGCCACAAACAGTAACAAGTTTACAACTACTCCTTTTACAACTACTCCATACACAAGATTTATGCTGTACTCGTCAAATTTGTTTTAACGATAAATTATTTGGTGATTCTTTCTCTGTTAACCCTATGACCGTGTTAATTGAACCCTCAGACAGCTCGGTAAACAAATTCTGCTTGGGTTTTGTTGTATTCAGTACGTCATATGAATATTCTGTGTTGTGTGCATTTGGCAGAATTTGGATAAGTTCAGCATGAAGTTAGAGAGGAGCGAATTTTGGTGAGCTAATGCGGTAACTCTGCTTCCTGTAAACTCAGTGGCTTCGCGTTTGTCCACGACTCTTCTTTATTTTGGCTAAACACAACCGCGTTTCATATTACTATGAATTTAAGCATGTGAATTTAGGCATGCTAGGCTGTAGCAGTCATTGAGGAGGCTATGATTAATAGGTGCATACAGCTTCAAGGTGTTTATTATAATATTACCTCCACATTACCACCCAGCTACTGAAATCTTAGTTAATTTTACACCAAAGAGCTCCAACCGTCGAGAAAAGCGTATATAAAGTGGTGTTAACAAGAGGCATAGATCCTCATAAGCCCCTGCATCTGCGGGAGCTCATGAGGATCTATGTCTCTTGCACTGGGATGATGTTTGCATTTATTTTTTAAGGAGGAGCTGGACCTGAAGGTGCTGGTGTTCCAAAACAAGAAACTGGTGGAGCGTATGGAGCAGCGTAAGAAAGTGGAGAACGAGTTACGCAAGCGCATTGAACAGCTGGAGAATCGTCAACGCACTGATGATGCTGTGCTGATGATCGTCAATAGATACTGGAACCAGGTAAGGATTCATGGGTGGTTTGAACTGTGCTAAGATTCTGGCTTTTGTGTCAGTTATTTATTAATTTATAAACCACAACAGATGGTGGTTTGACCAAAAGGGTAGTGCCTGATTAGCTTAATGCAAGAGATGGCGGTGCCAAGCTGTGCAGTCACTACAGGAGCAGATTGAAAGGAGGGTGGGGGAGAGCGTTAGTTCCAAAAATGCACACACACATCAAAAGGGCAAAAGATGTGACAGAAAAAGTTATAGAAATTGTATGCATGATAAAGTTGACGATGCTTGAGGTGTCCGACACTGGTGGATAAAATTGCTTTCTCCCCATCTCACCCACCCCTTTCCCCAGCTTGTGTTGTGCTGTTGTTCAGTATTAACCCATTTTACCCCGATCCCTAAGGCAGGAAATGGATCGACCATGACAATTTAAGGGTTGTGCCAGATTAGCTTGGCGCCATCAGGCACCGAGCTAATTTGGCACTACCCTTGAATTATCATGGTCAGTCCACATAGTTGTTTGGTAACACCTCCAAAATTGCAGAAATGCGGCCATGGGGTTAAATGGGTTAATATTATAATTATGTTTTGTCGTTTTGCAGCTTGATGAGGATGTGCGTGTGCTGCTGCAGAGACTGGATGCAGAGACGGCTGATGAAACAGAGACCAAAAGTAAGCCTAACCCATATCATACTGAGGCTAACAGCTTCAAATTTGCACACACTTACAGATAAGGATATAGACCAATGGCTTTAGTTCAAGGGTGGTGCCAGAATAGCTTGGGCCTAGAGGCGCCATGCTATTCTGGCACCACCCTTGAACTATTTTAGTCAAACTTATTTCACACACTGGTGTATTCCGAATGATAAGGGTTAATTAAGTGAAAAGGTGAAGGTGTGGGGTGTATTTTCAAGATATAAGAAGAATACAAGGGAACACAAATAGTTCAAAGCAGAAGATGAAGTACAAGCTAAGCAGAAGCTTCTGGAGCTGACTTTAGGTCTAGTTGCCTCACGCAGTTGTCAACTGGCCAACCTAAGGTGGCGCTGCTCGGTGGCAACGTGCCTTCCCTAGGGAAAGCAGCCTCTTGAGAGACAACATAAACAAATTGAAGCTGCCATTGACCCAAGGAGCTGTTGGTCACCAAGTGTCCACATGGAAGTCAAACTCAGTAACCTGTCCATGTTACAGTGGAACCTGTTTTGAGCAACCAGCTTTTTTCGCAAGACGTGGTCATTAAGGACATGTTCGCTCAAGAGAAGTCTTGAACTGAAGGGCAAAAGTTGTCGCCTGTCATTAAAGCCCATCATTTAGATGTCTGCTGCCGCCTAAATGATGATCTTTAATGACAGGTGGTCTCTCACATTAACTACAGGGTGGTCGCTTAAATTTAAACATGTTCTGCCATATGTGCAAATCCGCAGTCACGGCTGTTTGGCCCAGCGCTAGACGTGGCCACTTAGTTTGTTCCAGGCGAGCCGAGAAACTGGGTCACAAGTCGTGCGCGCGCTGCCTCAGCGAGTCTCTCGGCTGTCAGACTAGCTGATAAGCGGGCTTCCTGCTAGGCGCAGTACAGCAGGGAAAATGACTACCTTTTGTTTTTCATGACTTTCTTATTTACCGTTCAAGTGTGTGATGCAAAACTTTGTTTGTTTAAAAGCGGACATTCTGCCCAACACACTGACACCAAACACACTATAGTTGTGACAAACCAGTAGCCAACAGAATAAGGTGGAAATAAAGAAAAAAAAACAGATTTCACTCTCTGTGTAGTGTTTTTTCACAAAATAGATGAAGTTCCAACATCAATAACACAAATACGATACAAACTACATCAAAACGGACTTGCATGTGCTAGAAGTAACATGCCTAGAGTAAGTATGACTTACCAGATCAGAGATACCGTGAAAGGGGCTGGAGAGCGGAGGGTGATAATGAGGTCACTGTTAGTGCCAGTAGTACTCTCAGACACAGGCACGAAGCAGTAGCACGGATCAATGTTATCATTTCTTTCCATTCATGTACTTCATTAACTCTTTGTATAATGTTCTTCTTAGCTCTTATCATTCATTCAGTCTGTGAAATAAGTTTGACTAAAATAGTTCAAGGGTAGTGCCAGAATAGCTTGGCACCTCTAGGCGCCAAGCTATTCTGGCACTACCCTTGAACTAAAGCCATTGGTCTATATCCTTATTTGTAAGTATCTTCTATAATGTGGCTTGCAGATGGCAGTGTACAAATTTAAAGCTTTTAGCCTCAGTATGATATGGGTTAGTTCTATAGCAAAGCACTTAGTCAGACATTACATTTTTGTACATAGTTAACAAGACTGCAGACATACGGCCCACTGACACTAAATGGCCTGGTTTGTAAGAGGCCGAGAGGCCCCTGGGAGCAGAGAATGAATTAATGAGATCACTGACAGACGATAGCCAGAAGTCAAGTGGTATCCAAGATGCCGCATTCCTTGCTATTAGCATTAGTTTCATCTACAACTAGAGATTCTTGTTGTAAGGATTTTAGTGGGATAAAAACATTCAGGCAGTCAGTCACGGGAATATGTGTCATACTCTCTTGTGTGTTTTCTGCTTTTCAGTGTGACGTTGGAGTGCTTGCTAAATGAACGTGACTTTTTGTTTAGTCCCTTTCTATCTATTATTAGTCGCAAAGTATGTTTATGTGAGAGTTTGCATCAAATCAAATGGTGTAGATTGTGAAAATGGAGGACACCTCACATACTGTCAGTGTCCATGAATAGAGACTCAATTCTCTGTGTCGAATATGTGGAAGGAGGTCAAGAAAAAGGTATGACAAAAAAACAGGCCATATCATGCAGTAAATATGAACAAATGATACAGACGTGTTACGGGATAAATGTCCATGAGGACAGGGCGTTAAAGATAATCCCAAAAGAAACACATGCTTGAGTGTCACTGTGCAGACTTTATCGCACAATGGGGCTTTGGTCTGGCACTACATGGTGAGCAGGGAGGCGAAGAGACGCATGCAACAGTAAACATTCTAAAGAGCAGTACATACGGACGGAAGCAGAGCAGCTCAAATTACTCATAACAGAACACATGACACTAGTGTCACCTGTGCTGTACTCAGTCATGCCACCTGTGAAGAAAAGAAAAGAGTAAATGGATTGGAAGCAGGTGATTGTTATGCTGTCGTTGCACACACTACACGCGGCGGTGTGTTGTTTTTTTAAAAATATCACACCATCAAATTTTTACCGCTTTTTGTCAGACAATTAAGCTAATCTTTTATTTCCAAGTCACAAAGTTGGTCGCAGTAGCTGTCGGAGGAGGTTTTGGTGTGCCAAGCAGACTGATGTGCATAGGTCTATTGAATTTCTTTATTCTGTTGTGGTCCGTTCATGTTCAAAGCAGACTTTTCCAGATTAAACATTTTCGTCCTGAGAAACTATCCAAGAGTGAGATCATCTTGTTTACCACACAACAGTTTTCTTTAACCCGTTTAATGCCACGGATGCATTTCCCAAATTTTGGAGGTGTCATCTACTGAACGACTGAGTAACCGTTGTAGTAGACGGATTGACCATGATAATTCAAGGGTAGTGCCAGATTAGCTTTGTGCTTGATGTCACAAGCTAATCTGGCACTACCCTTGAAATACCATGGTCGATCCATCTCCTGCTGTAGGGTGTTGGAGTAAAACTGAAAGTAGTGCCAAAGAACTGTGTGTCCAGTGTTGACAGATCGGTGCTACTGCTATGTGTCTGTGAGAGTACTGGCACAAACAGTGACCTCATTATCACCCTCCGCTCTCCGGCCCCTTTCACGGTATCTCTGATCTGGTAAGTCATACTTACTCTAGGCATGTTACTTCTAGCGCATGCAAGTCCGTTTTGATGTAGTTTGTATCGTATTTGTGTTATTGATGTTGGAACTTCATCTATTTTGTGAAAAAACACTACTCAGAGAGTGAAATCTGTTTTTTTCTCTTTATTTCCACCTTATCCTGTTGGCTACTGGTTTGTCACAACTATAGTGTGTTTGGTGTCAGTGTGTTGGGCAGAATGTCCGCTTTTAAACAAACAAAGTTTTGCATCACACACTTAAACGGTAAATAAGAAAGTCATGAAAAACAAAAGGTAGTCATTTTCCCTGCTGTACTGCGCCTAGCAGGAAGCCCGCTTATCAGCTAGCCCGACAGCCGAGAGACTCGCTGAGGCAGCGCGCGTGCACGACTTGTGACCCAGTTTCTCGGCTCGCCTGGAAGAAACTAAGTGGCCAAACTGAAACAGCCGTGCGGTACACTGGCACGCGTAATACACGGAGTTTGACCTGTACATGTCGTAATTGATAATGGTGCTGACCTGTCTCTTTATAATTTCAGATGAGAGCAACGAGACGACATCATTTTTAACGCTGCTGTCCACGTGGGACAAGCAGGAGCTGGAACAAAGGCTGGGTCAGCGTGTTGAGTTTTCCAAGCGAGCCATCGGCAAGCTTCTTCAGGCTTTTGATCGTCTGCTGCAGCGCAACGAGAAGATGCATCAGGCCGTCGCCGACCGAGTGGAACAGCAGGTTCAGTCGCATTTCGCCAGTGATTAACTCTTTCACTGCAGCTCCAGCTAATTCTGGTGAAATCCCACCGCCTTCACTTGTCATTAGTCCCATCTTCAGTTTAACCCATTTAGCCTCGACGCACTAAAGCAAGGGATAGATCAACCATGATAATTCAAGGGTAGTGCCAGATTAGCTTGGCACCTGTAGGCGCCAAGCTAATCTGGCACTACCCTTGAATTATGATGGTCGATCCATCACCGGCGACTGGTACATAGTCGTTATGTGGCACATCTAAATATGCTGCCTGGGACTTAGATGGGTTAACCGGATACCACCTAAAGCAGTTTCCACCACCTAGTGTTTTGTCTCTAAGCAAAGGAAGTTACCTATGCTCCATTTTGAGGATTGCGTGGTCTGTGCTCTGTGTTACGTGATTTACGATTGTGCAGGCCAGAGAACTGCTGGAAGCAGTCGTGGACGCCCCTGCTCCAGATGCTGAACCTGACTCTGCCGACGCAGACAGCAAAGACAAAGCCAAGACAGAGGATGGGGAAGCAGACGGAGAGAAGAAGGTACAGTTAAGTTTATTTTTGGAGGAAGAAATATTTGGAATTTGTCTGGAGGAAAATTTGGAGGAAAAATGTAACATCTACCTGGTCATTAACCCTTTGAACCCGGCAAACCGCTGTAGCGGTTGGCGGGCTCGTATACCGTTGAACCCGACAAACCGCTACAACGGTGTCAGGTGTTTCATATCGCGCGCCCGGTGACCTGCGAGCCTCGCTGCGCGTGTGGTGACCTCGCCCTTCACACTGACATATCCTGTTTACACTCGGTACACGGCCTGACAGTAGTATGCACGTTCGTCTGTGGTATGCGGTCAGCTTTGCGGCGCTAGCGTGGGAATTACGGTCGAAATGGCGAGTGGATGTCTAGATATTCGGAGTGATACAGTTTTGTGTTTGGAGACATGGTTTCAATAGCAGATAGTTTTGATGTATTGGGACATGTGTGCCTACCTACCGCGAAGCAGCATAACCACGTGTTGGCAGTGTCAGCTGGAGCGATCGACGTTTGACTTACAGCTTCATTCTAATGCTGAATTCGGAGGTTCTAATTGATATTCCGTTTTTTTTTATGCCACACCTTGGTGCACCTGTAGGTAGCTCTGTGGACACCAACGACACACATTGGTCACATGTGTAGTACGTGTATAGTCTTTACAACACTGGTACTTCCATCCGATCGTGTACGAGCCACAACACAGATCATCATTCGATGCTGCTTATTACATGTTGTCTAGACCGTGGATATACCTTATCAGTGGCAGGTGTAAACATTGATATCCGGTGACAAGGTAGGGGCCTTACGTTGTATTGGCATGCTGGAAATGCATGGGCACTCACTCATAGCTGCCAACCCTCCCGATTTTTTTTTTCAAGTCCCGATTTTCCGTTTTTTTGTACATTTTTCCCGATTTTCATATTTTCGAGCTTTGTTTTAAAATTCGAGGCATTTTGGCGTACCGCTCCTGGTCAAGCGCCTATAGTTGAGAGCCTGCCGCTATACTGTACCGCTAAGCTTTTGGGGACCCACAGCCAGTCTTGATTACGCATGCGCAGCAAATTTGCATCCATTCTGTTTGTTCCGATTCCTTTGAAATTGCCCTGGTCTGGAGCACATGCTTAGCGATTTTCACAAGTGTTTTTGTTTTCTCAAAACACATTACCGATGGTATTACACTTAGGAAATGGCTCTTAGCTGGCCTAATTTTAGCCAAATTTTGGTTGTGTCCGTATAAGGGGGTGTTGGCAGGAGTGGGGCGCCATAGACCATGCCAAACCCGAATAGCCTCCCCTTACTCACATCCGGTACAAGATTACCCAGCATACCCCAGTTTTAGTTCTTAGCTGGCGGGAGTAGGTTGTGTCTGTTCGAGCTCCGCTTTGGTTCTTGGCCGGTCGTTCGACCTTGACTGTTCGTTCGTTGGGACTTGAACTGTGAAGATGGTGGCGTGACTGGGGGTGGTAGTGCTCACGCTGTGCCGCCTCGTCGACCTGTGTGTTCTACGGGCCTACGGCTTGTGCCATGGAGACTGTGACTGGCGGCTTCCGGACGCTGCTTCGGCCTGCGCTCCGAACCGGTCGCGCTGTGTGGCGTGCTGTTACGTTATGGTGATACGTGGGTTTGCTCCTTTTTTCGCCATGGCCAGGTAATATCTCGGTGAATGCCCTCGACCGGCGCCCTTGGGTGGGAAGGAGCGCCGAGCGTCGGCACGCGCTGTACACTCGTTTGATTCGACTACATATTCAATTATGTCCGATTCGCCAGCGCGCGCGCGTCGTTATTGCGTGACCTTAGAGGCCACGCTCGCTCTTTCATCTTGTACCCTCTTGTTGCAGTAACTAGGTTCGGATCTGCACGATGTGTGGCGACTTTCAGGGCCCCTCGGACGAGCATGCGGAGGGCCTTCCCTGAGCAGGAGGCGAGTCGACCCGCACTGGTGAGGTGTCCGCCTCATGACTGGAAGAGAGATGGTTAACGCTTACCTCCGTTGGCGTCCTACTCTATCAGAGGTCGGCCGACAGTGATGTCCAAGCTAACAAGGAGGGACCCACGTCAGGAACAGGGACTTCGTTGTCCCGCACAGAGATAGGGACTTCGTTGTCCCGCAGAGAACGTTCGACGTCTCAAGTCAGAAACAGGGACTTCGTTGTCCCGCACAGAGATAGGGACTTCGTTGTCCCGCAGAGAACGTACGACGCCTCAAGTCAGAAACAGGGACTTCGTTGACCCGCACAGAGATAGGGACTTCGTTGTCCCGCAGAGAGCGTACGCCGCCTCAAGGCAGGAACAGGGACTTCGTGGTCACGCACAGAGATAGGGACTTAGTTGTCCCGCAAAGAGCGTACGACGCCTCAGGTCAGGAACAGGGGCTTCGTTGTCCCGCACAGAGATAGGGACTTCGTTGTCCCGCAGAGAGCGTACGACGCCTATCCGAGATCGCCGGGCATTGATGTCCGAGTTTACAAGGTGCGACCCAAGTCAGCAGCAGGGACTTCGTTGTCCCGCAGAGAGCGTACGACGCCTATCAGAGACCGCCGGGCATTGATGTCCGAGATGAACAAGGTGGGTCCCAAGTCAGAGGCAGGGACTTCGTTGTCCCGCAGAGAGCGTACGTTGCCTATCAGAGATCGCCGGACACTGATATCAGAGTGTAACAAGGCGAAACCCAAGTCCGAAGCAGGGACTGCGTGGTCCCACAGAGAGCGTACCACGCCTATCAGATCGCCGGGCAGTGACACCTGGCAGGGACAAGCGGGGACCCAAGTCAGAGCAGTGGCTTTGTTTCCCCACAGAGAGCGTACCTCGCCTATCAGATACCGGGCAGAGACGCCTGACAGCCACAAGGTCGGACCCAGGGCACAAGCAGTGGCCTTGCTGTCCCACAGAGAGCGTGCTACGCCTATCGGAGATCGTGGCCACGGAAGCAGTGGCTTGGTTGCCTCTTCCCTCATACGAAAGTTATAAGTCGTGGCTGATTCTCTGTTTGTCTATTGACAAGGGGTAATTACCTAAATATTACTAAATTGCGTTGCTACCTTAGTGGCTTGGTTGCCCAGACCTGTTTACCATACACATTCGGCGTATTGAAGTACACTATTTTGCTTGGGGTACACATACATGTGCACGTTTTACACAAATACACATTTTGGAGAAACTGACAACTCACTGGCTTGTGAATAATACACATGTGAGTCCAAAGTACACTTTTAGTCAGTTGGAAGTACACTGACTGCACCCAGGGGGTCACCAGGTCGGCAAGTTGTTACTCAGAGAGCGGTCGGCGTCTTTCAGAGCTCGCCTGTCAGAGACGCCCAAGGGTAACAAAGGGGACCCCAATCAGAAGCAGTGCCTTGCTGTCCCACAGAGAGAGGATGTCGTCTGTCAGAGATCGCCGGACAGAGACGCCCAAGTGTTTTAGGGTGGGACCCAAGGTGGTCCCGGACCTGTAAAGCACAAGATACCTTGTTCTGGGCTCTGGTCAGCAGGAGAGGTAGCTGACAACCTCTACTTGCATGGCTAAACCAATGATTCTTCCACCGGCCCGGGACCCGGCCTCAAGAGTGACCCGCTCCACTGTCCTTCCGCAGGCCAGAGTGGACAAACAGCAGGTGGACTGAGCATCCAGGTGGGGCCCATGTCAACGGCAGTGACCTAGGCGCCCCGGCCCAGTAAGCTTGTAGTCACTGACTGCGGAGGGCTGGCGTCGGCTACCGTACCGACGATGCTTCCAGTCCCGGGCCAGACGACAAGTCATAAACGGACATGCAGAAGCGACTGCTCGGCTTCTCAGGCGCTGGACAGTGTCTAGTGTCTGTGAGAGCATGTGGGCGCGTTAGCAAACACGTATGAGTATGTACGGTTATCGTGGTGCGCGACACAGGGGTTAAAAGTTTGCTTTCCCAGCGGCTCAGCGGTTCGCCAGGCCGCTGGGGCGCGACACCTCTTATCCTTCCACGGTTAGGTTCCTGGAACCTCTAATCCGCTTTCTTTGCTTTGGGCAATAGAGATGAGAAAACAGAGGGGTATTCTGTCTCCCATATTTTAATCTAATTCAATAACTTGATTATCCCTTAAGGGCTATTACAATCAAATTGTGCTCATGCATTAAGCATTGATTAATTTAATTTTTCTTATTATTAGGTTGGGCGCCCTCGCCCGGGCTGCTCAACAGTTTTTTATGGCTTGTGGCGACCGCAAGGGCTACAGGACCACTGCACTTCGCACTGCAGGATCCCGGCTCGGTGATGTTGGGCCACGCCTCGCGCCGACCATGCAGACGAGAGCCGCTCTAGATGCAGTGCAGAAGAGACGACCTCACGATGGGATCCGGGTTCCGGCGTTCGCTCATGATCTTCAGTTCCCCTTCGGAAGCAGGGACTCGCCTCACAGAAGCCAGGGGTACGAGAGGAACAGGAGACGCCGTCCCAGTTCCATGGCTCGCTACGCAAGGGAAAGACGGGCTCTCCGAGTTTTCGCCACCGTTCGGGGGAGCGGCCCCCTGAGACTACGTTGTGCCTTCCAAGTGCGGGGTCCGCCTTCGTTGGATCGCCGCCGGCCGGAGTTCCCCGGACTTCGGAGGGGTTGGACATCCCTTCGCCTGCGGGCGGAACATACGGTTCCCGCTGGACGCCAGAGGACGTCATTCGCCGTGGCTGGACGAGGTTAGCTTCTCTTCGTCGCTACGCTCGCAGTTCCGAGAGGTCTTGCGTTCGCCGTCTACTGCGAAGATTTACAGGAGAGTCTACTCGGGCCGGGGACTACGCAGGTCCCCTCATCGCGTCCAAGCATTCAAGTCCCTGCCCCTTCTGGTCGGCTTCTGTCTCCGCTTCAGGGCGCCGGGGGAGGCGCTGGTGGCTTCAGCTGGATCCTACTTCTTCCGCTGCCAACGGTTGCTGCGTCCGTCCTGATCGATTACGCGAGGCTGAGTGGAGAGTCGGCCACGCAGGGCACCGCGCAGTGAAGAACTTCTTGGCCCCCTGGGCGGACCGACAAGGAGGCTTTCAAGGCCTGTCACTCAGCTGATTCACGCTGCGGGCGCCGCCGGATGTAGCAGCCTTCTTAAAACACTGTGGACCGTCAGACGGGATTGGCAGGGACCACTCTTCCGCGGAGGCGCGGTTCGTCCGATGCACCGGATTGGGCGACTTACATCCGAGAGACGGAGGCGGCGACGGGACGCCAACGGCACACTCCTGCGAACGTCAGGGACAGCATACTCCAGGCGCGCGAGGGATAGAGGTCAGCGCGGGTGGAGGACTGGTCCGACAGACTTCACTGCGGACGCCTTCTTCATCGGGGCTATGCACACAGTTCAGATTAGCTCCGCCTGAGATGACTTGCGGCTAGTCGCTTCATTTCCCCGACGGGGTGCTACTCTTCGCTTGGGCCTGGCCGTAGTCAGCGGTGACCAGGCACGCTTGTCGCCTCCTTAGACGACAGCTTCGGAACCTAGCGGAAGCGTTCGCTTCCCTGGGTGGCGGCGACTTGGAGTTCCGGCAGGCTGCAGCGCCGGACCGGAGCGGATGGACTTACCCTCGGTAGCGCCTTCAGGAAGTTACCCATTCGGCGCTGTGGATCCTGCGGCCGGGGGCGCAAGTACAGGGAGTTCGACAGGACTTGGCAGGAATTAGTTCCTGAGAGGTCGTTGCGCTCGGGCCTGTGGCAGTAGGGTCGACGCAGCTCTTACACTGGACGGTAGATTGGAGCACGATCTTCGTCCTTCGACTCGACACAAGTGCCTCGTCATCTCGGCAGATACCAGACAAAGACCTGAGAGCAGCGGTGCGTCTCCAGGACCTGGGACAACTCGAGTTTCGAAGTCGTAACCAGTTGGCAAGCCGGGCGGTAGGCTGGGATCATGCCCACGTCGCCGTCGACTAGAGGGCCGACGCTACGGGACAGGTACTACGTGTTTTCTTCGCCGGGATTCCGTCGAGGATGGAGTGCGTGGTCGTCCTGTTCGAGTGGGACTCCCAGTAGGCGGGAGCAGGGCAGTGTAGGAGGGACTCTCAGTCCCTTCTTCTGC
Organism: Semisulcospira habei; assembly: GCA_036245525.1. NCBI lineage: Eukaryota > Metazoa > Mollusca > Gastropoda > Semisulcospiridae > Semisulcospira > Semisulcospira habei. The sequence goes on from BTPG01000007.1 coordinate 130,307,103, forward strand.
AGCTCTCTTCGGACGGAGGACTTCCTAGGGGATCACCGTTCAACCTGACACCTCCTCTGCTTGGAGAAGGAGGGCGTAATTGGGAGAGGCTAGTGCGCGGGAGGCCTGCCGCGCGGGGAGGCGTCGCTGTGGCCAGATCTCCCAGCTCCACTGCTCGCCATCGAGATTGAATGCCGAATTATACGCTTGGTTGTCCGCCATTACTTGTGTTGCAGGTTGGTGGATGTAGGTGCGCACCCGGAGATTGGGCAGCAAGCCCTCTTCCACAGAGGCTTCCTACGGCGGCCATGGGTGCTACCGAGACAACCCGCAGACCCTCAACCAGTCGAGTTGCGAGGGTAGATGACGAGCGCTGTGTGACGGGAATGACAACCTTCTTCCTTCCGAACTGGACGAAGCCCCAGCTGGCAGGGTGCTTCCTCGGGGTTTTCATCTCCTAAGGACGGCCCCCTTTCACCGTTCAGGACTATCTCACCATGATCGCCGACTCCTACAGGCGATTTCGCTTATCAGACCCGGGTAGCTGCAAAACCTCACTTCAGAGGCTCCCTTCGCTTGGAATGCCCCGCTGTTCTGCGCAGGGACCAAGTTCTACCTTGGGGGCTTACGGGATCTCAACCTCGTCTGTTGGAACCCGGCACATGACGCACCTGACGGATGTTCAAGGAGGAGAGCTTCAGGGCAGTCCTTGACTCAACCTCCAGGCTCAGTACTATGCACGCTGTCCACACACCCGGGTGGCTGGCAGTGCCAGTCGACCGGTTCATGCTACAGCTTCCTGACACATCTGCCTGGACGAGACGCGGCCTACATGACGGCGACAGTTGTTTCGCCCTGCGCGTGTTGGGTGCCACCCGGGAGAACAGACTTCAATACCCGGTGACAGCCTTACCTCTTCCAGGGTCAGTATCCGTACGCGCTGTCGTCACACACACACAGATGGCTGGCTGTTACGGACGGAAGGCGCCGTGCAACTACTACGGTACCAGCCTTCAGGGCCAAGTCGTGGTCGCCTTGGCTGCCCTACAGTCTATGTCTGTCTGCCCGTACGAGTGTCAGATTCCACTCAGTAGCCCAGACAATAGGAACCGGTGAGAGTCTTCCGTGTGTACCTGCGCCGGACCAAGCTGGCGCAGGGGGACGCACACACCTGTTTTCTCCCTCTGTCCACAGGTAGACGTGGTATCTCAGCCCAGACCTGCTCCTCCTGGTTCCGGGGAGTTATCCGCCCGGCCTTCCAGGACGTTGACCTGTTGATGCCACATGTTGCACATCGCGGCGCACGAGGTCAGAGCCATGGCCGCAAGTTCCGCTGCGACAGCACCGGTGCAGTCAAAGTCTTGTGGCGGCTGTGAGATGGCGAGCGGAGTCCACTTTCGCCCGCTGCTACCTGAGGGACCTCTCCTCCCAGCGACAGAGCCTCTCGCTGGTGGGAGGCACCGCAGCAGCGCAACACTCCCTCCCGGCGCCCTAGGCGCCGCAGGTATCTTAGCTAAAATTATCGGGAGTGTGCTGCAGGAGGGCGAGTTTGTGGGCAGTGTGGTTGGCAGTAGGGGCGCTATAGCGGCACCCACCTCCTCTTTGTGATTCTTCCTAAGTGTAATACCATCGGTAATGTGTTTTGAGAAAACAAATGAATTTTTCAATTAAAATGCATTTTTTTGAAAAATACTTACCGATGGTATTACTCGAAGGTCCCTCCCTCCGGCCCCGCTTGCCGCAGTTCGCTAAGAACTAAACTGGGGTATGCTGGGTAATCTTGTACCGGATGTGAGTAAGGGGAGGCTATTCGGGTTTGGCATGGTCTATGGTGCCCCACTCCTGCCAACACCCCCTTATACGGACACAACCAAAATTTGGCTAAAATTAGGCCAGCTAAGAGCCATTTCCTAAGTGTAATACCATCGGTAAGTATTTTTCAAAAAAATGCATTTTAATTGAAAAATTCATTTTTCGATTTTCAACAAAATGATGCCTCCAAAGAAGCAGAAATGGTTGGTGAAGTTCCATCCAGACTACAAGCGTTCCTTGCATCGACGAATCGAGAAAGGGCTAACACTTTGCCTTTTGTAAAATGTGCCGGGCGGCTGCAGGCAGGCTGATGCGCACTGTGTTTGATTATTCGGCTGGAGCAAGGTGCATACCCACCCCCCCCCCCTAAAAATATCGTCTTAGGTGTGTTCACTCCTGCAGAACACACAGATTCAAACCTATAGAATGATCTCGGCAACTTTAGCAAGCATCCTTAAAAACATTTTGCCAGCTGTGGGAAATGTATGTCAGCCATTATGGTTCAAATAGGGCTAGATAAGCTTGGCGCCTTCCCAGTTGCCAAGCTAATCTTTCACCATTATTAACTGTCTTGGCCAATTGATCTCTTGCTGTGATGTCTCTAGGGTGAATGTGTCATATACTTTGATGCAAGGTAACATCTGTCACCATTATTAACTGTCTTGGCCAATTGATCTCTTGCTGTGATGTCTCTAGGGTGAATGTGTCATATACTTTGGTGCAAGATAACATCTGTCGGTGCAATGTTTCTCTTCTGACAGGAGGAAGGAAAGAAGGATGAAAAAGAGAGCGACAAACAGAAGGAAGAGGAGAAGAAGAAGAAGGAGGAAGACGAGGAGAAAATGAAAGAGCTGCAGGAGCTGGTCAAGACGGAGATGGCCGAACTGCGCCGTGAGAGTCGACAGCTGCACAACCTGGTCACACAGCTGCATCAGCGCCACCATGAACACACACTGCAGGTTAGGTAGTTATGTCCTCATCGGTGACAGTCTTCAGCATTTAGTAAAAATGTTTTATTAACCCATTTAGCCCTGATGCCCTACAGCAGGAGATGGTTCAGCCATGAAAATTTTAAGGTTAGTGCCAGAAAGGCACCAGGCTTATCTGTCACCACCCTTGAATTATTATGGCTGATCCATCTCTTGCAGCTGCTGCATGGTCATTAGGTGACATCTCCAAACTTTAGTGTACTCGAGTGTAATTTTAAAAAAAAATTCAGAGTGCAGACTGTCCTAAAAACATTCACGAGTTCATGCTGTTTTCTATAACTGTTTTCAATTTGGCTGAAGCTGCAAAACTCGGATGGCACGAGTGAATTAAAAATGCCATGTAAAGAAGTTTCATAGCTGGGACAGGGTGAGCCTCTCACCACATAAAAACATGGCCCCTGTGTTTTGTGGAAAAGTCAAAATGTCACGATCACATAATCGGCCAACTTCCACACATAAACAAGCTACGCAATGTAATTGCAAAATTTATTTAGACGTTTAGACAGTATCTACTTTTTCGCCAGTATATTTCCTTGAGAGTATTGAACCTACGTTTATTGTTTTACAAGAGTGTGAAATGGGGCATGCAGCGCGGTCAGCATAAGCCTCCCTAACTGTGAATGTGCTGATCCTCAACAAGTTATATAATTTATATTAACCCATTTAACCGCAAGATTTCATTTCCTAAATCTTACAGGTGTCTCCTAACAATTATATACCAAGCTCAATTGATGGATCGACTGTGATAATTCAAGGGTAGTGCCAGATTAGCTTGGTGCCTGATGGCACCAAGCTAATATGGCACAACCTGTGAATTATCTTGGTCGATCCATCACCTGCTGTAGGGTGTTGGGGCTAAATGTGTAAATTTACTGCTTGCAGATCTCAGAGCTGCAGGACAAGGTGACGGCGGCAGAGACGGAGAGTGCGGAACTGAAGAACAAGGTGGACGACATGGAGTACGAGGCTGACAAGTCAGAGCAGAAAATCGACCGCCTGGAACGCCTGCTGGCCGAGAAAAACCAGAAGCTCCAGTACTACACGGACACCGGTGCCACCGTCACTCTTGAGGGGGGCAAGGCTGTCGCGGGGCTTCCACGGGCCAGGGTGAGTTTTCGGGATCACATCTGTTGTGTGTATATCTTGTGCAGCAAGAGATTGATTGATAATGATAATTCAAGGGTAGCACACTACCCTTGAATTGTGGTCAATCCATCTCCTGCTGTAGGGACTTGGAGCTAAAAGGGTTAATCAATTTTAAAAATGTGCTGTTTAGGGATGGGGGTATGCATACAGAATAACAAGCAGCATGGTTCTGTTTGACATTGCCCTTTGTTAGACATTGTCCTTTGCATGTTCGACGTGATGCTAACGAGGGTGTGTTCAGTCTGGTAATCTTCCCCAGCTGGACGAGATCCTGTCAGACCTGGAGGAGCACAAGGAGCTGTCCACCAACCGCATGATGGAGCTGGAGAAACTCACTGAGAAACACCAGGAGGCACTCAAGGAGATCGAGAAACTCAAAATGGACGTAAGTCGTGCCACGGGAAATGACAAGTTGAGTGGCGGGGGTGGCCATAACAATGTTTTTTGGGAATGGTAAAGTTGAACCCCCTAAGAGAAACATTTCAACGCTTTGTAGATCTCATTGCTGAGGTGATTTCTGCAGGAAGCACCTCATCAGAAAGCGTTGCTTACATCATGAAGGTTAGCCCTTTAAGTACTGATACACTGTGACATGAGATAAATTTGACCATGATAGTTCAAGGGTGGTGCCAGAGCATCTTGGCGCCTGGAGGCGCCAAGCTGTTCTGGCACCACCCTTGAACTATCATGGTCGATCTATTTCCTGAAACAGTAGTGTAGCCTTCATGGGATAGGATAATTCACAAAATTGAAAAATTTAGCCTCGCAATTTAGTGGGTTAAGTGGTTTGTTTTACATGTTGAACCAGCATATGTAAGGACAACGCTGTCCCAGGGCGACATTTGAATCCTGTCGGTGATAAAGTATCACAATTCCATCAGGAGATGGATTGACCATGACAGTTCAATGGTCATGTCAGATTAGCATGCCACTTGGGAAGATTATCTCAGCAGATCCATCTTCCAGAGCTGGTACAAAGATTTTATAGACAGTAAGACACCTTGCAAGATGCAAAAAGCATAAGGCGTGAATCAGTTAATCAGAATGATCATATCTGTTGTACCCGTTTGTTTACAGCTGCAGCACTTGCCGGAGAGCGTGATCCTGGAGACGACGGAGTACAAGTGTCTGCAGTCCCAGTTCTCCGTCCTCTACAATGAGAGCATGCAGATTCGAACCCAGCTGGAGGAGGCCCGTAACCAGTTGCAGCTCAACAAGAACACGCATCTACGCCAAATTGAGCAGATGGAGGTAGGGGTGATGTACTCATTTGTCTCTAAGGCTGAGTGCTTTAAAATTTTTGACATGGGCAGTTGCATGAGCGAGCTTAGTCCTGCACCAGCCACTGAGCAAGGTGCTCCGCTATAAGCTCACTCATGCAACTGGTGCCTGTGTCATTGGATGACTTGTATGATGAAATCTGTTGTGGTGCTTCATACTAAATGATAAAATAATAAATAATAATAAAAGAATAATAATAATAAATAATAATAAAATAATAATAATAATAAATAATAAAAAAATAATCATTAAAAGGAAATTACGGTATTTATAATGGGCTTATCTTATAATAATTATAACTCTTAGCGCGCACTCACAACTCACGCACGCATGTGCACGCTTTTAACAATGACTCGCATGCCACAAATACATTACGACAGTCAGCTGGGGGTGGGGTGTGTGGTGGCGTTAGAGTGCTAAAACTGTTGAAAGAGTTGAGTTTTAAGGGCGGACTGGAAGGAGGAGGGAAAGGGTTTCTGAAGGAGAGAGAGTGGGAGAGTGGTCCAGGTGGATGGACCGCAGACATAGAAGGAGCGGGGGCCGAAAGTGCTGAGTTTGGTGTAGGGGATGTGGAGAGGGTCGGAGGCAGAACAGAGAGATGATGATGAATCTTTATTTATTCAGGATAAAGCTATTAGGCAAGGCTATTAGAGAGCGGGAAGGAGTGTAGGGGTGAAGTAGGTTGGAGAGATAGGCAGGAGCGTAGTTGTGGAGGGATTTGTTCAGAGCGACAGAATCTTGTATTGAATGCGTTGGGAGATGGGGAGCCAGTGAAAGAATTTGAGCAGGGGAGACGCATTGCCTCTGTCCGACACAGTCCTGAAGAATCTGCCACTGCAAAGTTATTGAATGCTTTGGTCACGAGCAGTCTTGACTACTACTGCAATTCTCTGCTTTTTGGTCTTCCATCTGAGCAGATTAACTGCCTTCAGCGATCTCAAAATAATGCCGCAAGGCTTGTGAAGCACAGGCGAAAACGAGACCACGTATCCCCTATACTGAAAGACCTTCACTGGCTTCCAATCCAATCCCACATAAAGTTTATGGTAGAGACCCTTGCATACCGCCACTTTGATGGCAGTCTTCCGTCATACCTTTCCTCCAGTCTAATTACTTACCAACCCTCTCGCTAACTGCATTCATTGGGAGAGAAACTTCTCAAATTTCCAAAGTTGCATCTCAAATCTGCTGGTGAACGCTCTTTCCGATGTACTGCTCCTTTAATTTGGAATTGCTTGCCAACTGAGCTGAGAAATGTCTCCACCCTTACGCAGTTCAAAGCAAAGTTAAAAACTTACTTTTTCTTGCAGACTTAACCATAAACTTTATGCGGGATTGGATTGGAAGCCAGTGAAGGTCTTTCAGTATAGGGGATACGTGGTCTCGTTTTCGCCTGTGCTTCACAAGCCTTGCAGCATTATTTTGAGATTGCTGAAGGCAGTTAATCTGCTCAGATGGAAGACCAAAAAGCAGAGATTTTCTTGCAGACTTTCGTGTAATCTCTACACGAAAGTCTGCAAGAAAAAGTAAGTTTTTAACTTTGCTTTAAACTGCGTAAGGGTGGAGACATTTCTCAGCTCAGTACGGTATTTCTGTATACACTCTTTGCAGACTCTGTGCATGTGTGTGTGTGTGTGCCATTTTCGCCTACACATTGAGTTATAGTATGAATATGAGAAATGCGCCATATAAATACCATGTATTATTATTATTATGAGAATCAACTTAGGAAAGTGTCAGATTTATTGGCCATGAAAGTTCGAGGGCACTGCCAGATTAGCTTAGTAGCCAACTGACACTGGTTACGAATTGTCACAGTGGACCATCTTCTCTGCTTTAACCCCTTCACTGTGGAAAAAAAATGAACACCACAAAGTTGCAAGAGGTGTAGATCCTCATGAGCCCCCGCGGATGCGGGGGCTCATGAGGATCTATGCCTCTTGCTGACACCACTTTGTGTCCATGTTCCTGGGACGGCTGGGGACCTTTGGCGTTGAAGATACCACGATTTCAAAAAGAGTCCACCATCGTCCACTGGCAGTGAAAGGGCGACACCTATCAGGCTTGCAGTCAACTCATTCAGCCCGACGCGCATATTTCCCAAGTTTTGGAGGCGTCATCTAACGACTGTGCACCTGTTGCAGGAGATGGACCGACCATGATAATTCAAGGGTAGTGCCAGATGAGCTTGGCGCCTGTTGGCGCCAAGCTCATCTGGCACTACCCTTGAATTATCACGATCGACCCATCTCCTGCTGTAGTGCGTCATGGCTGAACGGGTTAATGAAAAGCTAGGAACTGTTTGAATTTCCAACCACTTTTCCAAACAGTGACTCTATAATTTCTTGTTGTTTTTCACTGCTTGCAAAGTGAGAATCGGATAAACTTGATAGTACTGAGAGTGTCCTAGTCAAGGCATTCTGTTAAGGTTGAAAATCTAGGGCAGTCCCAGAATTGGATACACTTGATAGTACTGAGAGTGTCCTAGTCAAGGCATTCTGTTAAGGTTGAAAATCTAGGGCAGTCCCAGAATTGGATAAACTTGATAGTACTGAGAGTGTCCTAGTCAAGGCATTCTGTTAAGGTTGAAAATCTAGGGCAGTCCCAGAATTGGATAAACTTGATAGTACTGAGAGTGTCCTAGTCAAGGCATTCTGTTAAGGTTGAAAATCTAAAGCAGTCCCCAAATAAGAGCATTTATGGTAGATTAGGATTTTATGTCGTGCTTGCAGATTGACGAGCTAGAGGCCCAGAAGCGACTGCGTACAGACATGATTCAGGCCGAGGACACGCTGTCACAGGTGCGCAAGGAGTATGAGATGCTGAGGATCGACTTTGAACAAGCCATGGCTGCCAACGATCAAAATGGTAAAGAATGTGTATTGTTGCTGAGTGATGCATCTCTCTCTCTCTCTCTTTTTCTCTCCCTGTCTCACTTTTTCTTCTTATGAATGTCTCTGTTTCTCTCCATTTTTCTGTCTGTGTGCGTGATACTTTTTCGTTGGATATGTGTGATCTGACATTGACTTAAAAGTGCAGACAGACGTTGTATACAAAATCATTGAATTAAATGGGTGGCCAAACATTATGTTGTATGTTTGTCCACTCTTTTGAATCAATGCATTCTTTTTACGTACTTCGCATTTACAACCAGAGATGAGAATCTTCCACCTTTTAGCGGAAATCCGCTCTTTCGGAAGGTCCCAGGGTCATTTTTGAGATCGGTTTAAATCCGGTGAGAAAATTTTAGTGTATATGACTAGGGTGAGTTGTTGATTTTCAATCTCGCAGCTTATTCCCACTCGTTGTTCCCATGCGGATTGTTGTCATTTGGTTCACTCTCACTTCGTTTCCGTCGATCCACCAAGCTTTCCTCCTTTTTGTCATTTTAGGATTCTCATCTCTGACAACAAAAAAACCCACCTTCGTTCCATTAACAGTTACCTAAGCTATTGCTTGTGTGTGTGTGTGTTAGTTACACATGATGATGGTGAGGTATACATCACATGGGTTCAGTGTGAGCAGTAAGACTAAGTGACAGATTCTCATGAGCTGCAAGAGACACTGATTGACATGAGCCCCTGCAGCTGCGGGGGCTCATGTGAATCTGTGTCTCTTGCTCACTTCTCGGGCTTCATGAGTGACTTAGTGGGGTAGACTGCATGCTAGTAATGTTGTGTTCAGCAGTAGTTGTACCCAAGCTTTTACAGTGACCATCAACCGCGAGATGCGCAACCTGATCCAGAGCCTACAGAACCACAACCAGCAGCTCAAGATGGAGTCAGCGCGGTACAAGAGACGGCTGCGGGAGACGCAGGCAGAAATGGCCAAGGTGACTGTTGGATAATTTGTTTCTTCAAAAACATTACCGATGACATGACTGAATGGAAGTGTCTACTACTTACTCATTCCAGCCTAAGAGCCAGTTGTGTTAAGACACAACCCGGGAGGCACTCGGGGAACCCCGAGGGGACCAAGAGTTGTCTCCCTATACCCACCACCCGGAAGCCGGGTACCCATAATCCCTCAGTCTAGTCTACTTAGGCGCACGATTCGGTCGTCTTGCGCTCGGCTCTAGCCTACGGACTTTGGTTTTCGACCGTTCTCGGGTTCGGACTTGCTGTTGGAATGAAGAGCGGGAGATAGGATCGTTTCGTCGGCCCTGCCTGTGCTGCTGCGTGGTTTTCTCGTCCCCACTGCTTGGCGCCTGCGCTTCGGCCTCTGGTCAGCTGTCCGGTGATCTTCGCCGGTCGTGCCAGGCGGGTTTTTGGACGTCTCCCCCCGTTCCCCTTCGGCGGAGAGGTAAGGTAGCGGGATTGACCCTCGGCTGGTTCCCGGGCTGGGCACTGGTTGTGCAGGTACGAAGTTTTTCGGCTTCTTCTCACTGTAATTGCGCCCCCACTCACCTTCGGTGAATCGTAGAGAAGTTTCCTACGCTTTTGTACCTTGGGTGTGGAGAATTCTTTTACTCCATGGCCTGATTAGCTGAGTGGCACAGCTTGAGTCACGCCTTGTCATCGCGTGGTTTGTTCGGGACCAGCGCCTGTTCTGTTTTCGCTCACGGGTGATGGATTTAAGCGCACACTCGCATACGCAGGCATACGCGGTAGACAAGTACTCACGTACCTTAGAGAGTGGATATACGTTCCGGCGGGCAGCTGGGGGGTTTACGCTCCTTGGCTGGGCGGGCCCCTCGTGGCATGTCCACATAAAGTGGTGATTTTCTGCCCCAGATGTTTTTCTTGTCTTGATTGTCATTGCGTATTGAGTTGTACGGCATGCGGCCGGTGTTGGTTTTTTTTTTTCCACACACGGTCACCCTTAGTAATAATGTTTGGGGGCCTGACTCCTTTGGTCACAGGGGTTGGTACATATGTTGTTGCTCACCTTAGCACTTGACGGCGGTGAAGCTACCTCGTTACTGCACTGCTAGATTGCAGACGTGCAGTTTGGTACCTCGCTTCCGTCATGACGTATTCGTCTTTTGTGTACATATGTTGTTCCCTCGCCTTAGCGCTTGGCGGCAGTGGGCCTGCTTGCTTACTGCACGGCTAGTTGTCGGCATGCAGTTTGCAGACCTGTTTACCCAAGAATACACTTTTTGGAGAAACTGACAACTCACTGGCTTGGGAATAATTACACATGTGAGGTCCAAAGTACACAATTAGTCAGTTGAAAGTACACTGACTACACCCAGGGGGTAAACAGGTCTGAGTTTGGTACCTCGCTTCTGTCATGACATGTTTGACTTTTGCTACATATGTTGGTTGCTCACCTTAGTGCTTGAGGGCAGTGAGTCTACCTTCTTGCTGCACTGCTGGCGTGCAGGCTTGACAGTCTGTTACCCCGCTTGGTGCTTGTGTGTTTTGTTGTTACGAAGGCTACCTTTCGTGGCTTAGTCCCACAGGACTCGCCCGCAGGCCTTTGGGTGTTATCTGTTGCAGGGATGCGCTACCCATTCACACAGATGACAGTGGCTAGTTCAGCCCCCAGGGGTCTTTCGCCACTGCACCGGATGCCCCGCCGACCATGCTTGCTTTGCAAGCGATCGGCACCGGTTTAGGCGCCTTCAGACACTGTGGGTTTCCGCACGACAACGGACTGCCCTGGGAGAGAAGCCACACCGGATGTCGCGACTAGTGCGCGAGCATGGATCGTGGAGGCCGCTGCCAGGGGGAGCGCACGGGAACAGCCTCTGGCAAGGCCCGCTCGGAAAGACAATTACGCACACGTCCGACGTCTTAGGACGTTGCAGTACACTACCACCTTGAGAGGACAAGCAGCTTCTCGGCTGTAAGCCCCAGCCCGGCTGCTACTGGTAGGTGTGTTCTTCATGTCCAGGCAGCGCCCATTGGGACTAGGCCTGTCTTCCGACACGGGAGGTGCCTCCTACCACATTGGGATGATTGCGTCACCTGGCCTCAGCAGCGCGGATGGCAGCATTGAAGCGTCTGCAGGCGGGAGCGACCTATGCTGTTGGTGCTTGAAGGATCCCGTTCCGCCCCGATGAAGAGGGGCATGCCGATGTCCTTCACGCAAGGCAGATGTTCCGGTGGCCGTCGGACAACCACTGGGTCGGGTCTCCTATGCGCAGGATGTGGATACGCCTTCCAACGTATCCTTGGCACCGGTCGCTTGAGACCAGGACGTCCCTGTGGGAATCCCCACACCGGATTCAGTGGACTAGTGCACGAAGTGGGCCTGGATCGATGAGGCCGCTTCCAGGAGGGAGCGCGCCCGGACTAAGACTTCCAAGAAGCCATGTCCACTTTCTGCCCCACTTGTCTCCAAGAAGCCCGCGGGATCCCGCTGGGGGTCCCCCTTACCGGCAAGAAAGCCCGCCTCCCTCGGAGCCCGGCTCAGAGACATTCACGTGCACGTCCAGGGACTCTAGTAAGAATGCTCGTCTCCAAGGAAGCGGAGACTACTATCAACACAGTTCCGGGCCACCTCTCGTCCCGCTCGCTCTGCGCGGCGCCAGAGTAGGGACCACTATCGGACGGCTGAGGACATGCAAGCTATGCGGAGGCTTCCAGTGGCCGTCGGATAACCATACAGTCTGTCTCCTGTGCGCTGGGTGTGCTTCCGACCACTCTTGTAATGTCTGTGCTACCTGACCGGAGCTGCGATGGTCTAATCTCTGGAACTTTAGAGGAGGGAGACTCCTACCCTCTCGGGTACTTGAAGATTGCCGAGACGCCTTCCGCTGTGCCCCCGGCACCGGACGTGCGAGACCAGCTGGATCCGACACAGAAAACGCCACTGAGTAATCGAGGGATTAGTGCAGTGTGGGAGTTCGACCGTCAAGACCGCCTCCGTTAGAGAGCGCGCCCGGATACAGCTGGTGGAAAGAACCCGCCTCTCCCAAGAGCCTGGTTTGGTGGGACGCTCGTGGCGTCCCTCCTCCACCGTCGTTCCCCACTCGTCTCTGAAGAAGCCGCCGGGATCCCGCTGGGGGTCCCCTGGCCGGCAAGAAACCCGCCTCTCCCAAGAGCCTGGTTCACAGAGACATTCACGCACTCGTATGGAACCTCCTGGTTGTGAAGAGCGTAGACACAGGGATTCTACTCGACGTTATCGCTCTCCCTCGCAAGATCATAAGAGGACCTTCCCGCTCGGGTGCTTGGAGTTGCCCAAGACGCCTTCCGCTGTGCCCCCGGCACCGGACGCGCGAAACCAACTTGATCCGACACAGAAGACGCCACTTGAGTATTCAACGGATTAGTGCACAGAAACCCGCCTCTCCCAAGAGCCTGGTTCGTTCCCCACTCATCTCTGGCCGCAGGGATCCCCTTGCCGGCAAGCAACCCGCCTCTCCCAAGAGCCTGGTTCACAGAGACTTACACGCACTCGTCCGGATCCTCCTGTTCGCGAGGATCGTAGGCGCTGGGTTTCTACTCACCGTTATCGCTCTGCTTCGCAAGATCGTAGGAGGACCTTCTCCACTCATCGTTCGACGGATCAGGACTCCCTCGACTGGTTTCGCCTTCTTCGCGTTCCTCATCTCGTTCGGACTCCCGTTCGTCCCGTTCCTCTTCCCATCGACCGGCCACTTCCCCTTCCCTCGTCCTCTCCGTTCCGTTCCTCCTCGTCGCAGCCGTTCTCCTCGTCGGAACCCGCCTTCGGCAAACGGGAGAACCTAGCCGCGTCGCTCCGTCTTCGCTCTCCCCTTCGGAGGGAGTCTTCGACCTGCGGTTCGCCGTCAGCGGGATTCCCTCCCTCGGAGCCCTCCTCGGTCGCCGGTTCCAGACAGCAGGACTTTGACACCCTGAGTTTGACGGCTGACGACCCCTCGGACTGGTTGCTCGGACGTCTCAGCCGTTTCTTCTCTTCCTCTTCTTCAGCTTCCAGTGCTGCGGTTCCATCAGACCTGTTCTTCTGCGCGGATGGACACTCGGCCGGCGCTGGACGGGACATCCAAGCTCATCGCCGCCACCCTGCTGCGGAAGTTGCCCGGCATCGCCCCTTGACTCACCGGGGGTTCTCATCTATCGTGGACACTGGGGAACCAAGGCGCAGCCCCTTCTCCCTGACGTCTAACCATCTCGACAACTCTCGTTGGGCACCCGGGGGGTGCCGTACTTCGGACAGGTGGTACCGCTTGGCTGTGCTCGGGGTGGAGGCCTAGCCACTACACGGAGTCGAATCTACTCACCTTAGTCGTCTCTAAGCCCGGCTGCTCAAGCTACGCTTCCTACTTCCGTGATTCTTCTCGAGGTCCAACCCTCCGACCTTCGGACTTCGCGGACAAGAGCGTGCTTAGCTTGGATCTGACGCGGACTACTAGGCCTGCTTCTTCTGCTCGTGGGGGGAAGGATAGGTCACAGGAGCTTCTCCTCTTCGGCTACGCGACAGCGGAGGTGTTCTTCCAGGATCAGGGCAGCTGGCGATCCTCCGACCAGTGCATACCCCCTACCCTGGTGCTTGGGGAAAGAACTTCATCTCCCTCCGTGCGTGACGCTACCTGGACCGACGGTAGATCTGGGCCAGTCTTCCCCGGTGGGACCAGGGGCTACACACGGAATACACCAGGACACCTTCGGAGGATCGGCGCATGAGACCAGGATGATCCTACGTTTTCAGTGGACTGGGGCACAGGATGGGGCCTTGACCGAGGCCGCTACCCGGACGGAGCGAGCCCGGACACAGCTTTTGAGAAGCAGAGAACTCGCCTCACAGAGCCCAGTTCAGAGAGTCGCGCTTGGCGACGTCCCACGTACAATCTCGGTACCCACTCGTCTCCAAGTAAGCCGCCGGGATCCTGCTGGGGGTCCACTTGCCGGCAGGAACCCGCCTCCTCAGAGCCCGGGTCGGAGAGACTTACACGCGCTCGTCCGGAGCCTCCTGTCGACTCCCCTCGGGAGGAGTCATCGAATGCTACGTCTTGCCCTTGCAGCCATACGGCGCCTGAGGGATGTTGCCGTGGTGGATTGGTTAACAAGCTTCAGGAGCTACGCCTCACCCTGTCTGCCTACAGTTCGAGGGAACAATTACGTACAGCTCCTCTCGGACCATACCTTACCTGGACCGCCGCGCCTTGGTCCACAGGTTCACCTTGCGCCCGCTTACGGGGCGCTATTCCACCAGGAGACCACGTAGCAAATCCCTGTACAAGCCTCACGGGTGCCTACGACATAGCCGTTCGCTTCGGACGCGCTCGCCTCTTTGCCGGTTCCGGCAGCACTGACGCTACATGCCGGACGTTCTTCCTGGTTAAGCTCAGTCATACGTTCTGAATTACAGGACCCCTCCCTCAGGGAGGTTAGAGGCTACAGGTACGTTATCAAGGCACTTGCAGGGCCACGAACGTCACATTCGTCAGGGACTGTACTGTCTTGCACTTCGTGGCTACTGGAGGCTGGCGGGCAGGATGACTTCGCCCGCCTCGATTGCAGAGCTCTTCCAGGCCAGAGAGACTCCTCGCTCTGGTGGAGGCCTTTTTGCGGGGGGCACAACTCCCTCCTGGCGCCTCAGCGCCGTAGGTATTCACCTACCTAGGGTCGTCGGGAGTTTGCGTTAGGGAGGACGGCCCTTGGGCCCTAAGGTGTGCTGGAGCGCGGCACCCACCTCCTGTTCGCAATTCTTCCATTCAGTCATGTCATCGGTAATGTTTTTGAAGAAACAAATTCATTTGTTTCCTCAAAAACATTACCGATGACATGACTTTATGGAAATGTCTACTTCTAGCTCAATTTTAGCCTACTTACCCGTTGTGTGCCCACACAACCCGGGAGGCACTCGGGGAACCCCCCTAGAGGGGCCGAGAGTTGTCTCCCGTTTCCCGCCTTACCGGCTCCGGTCACGAGACCGGCCAGTTTTGCTACTTCGCTCGTACAGAGAAGACGTGTCTGGCCTTGCGCTCGCGCCGCTTCGACCGGTCCTTCTCTTGCCTACGCTCGTTGCCTCTTCATGTGCCCTGCCTCTGCTGGCTTCGTTCTGCTGCTCTCCTCTACGCTGTGGAGGTGTATGACTACCCTTCCCCCTGTTCCCGATTCGTCTCGGAGGTAAGGTAGCGGTAGTTTCCCACAGCCGGCCCTCGGGCCGAGAGCCGGCTACCGTTGGGCTTTCCTTTCGGCTTTGCTACTACCTGGGCGCCAGTTGTTGAGCTTACGCTTCGGCGCCTTGCACGACCTTTTTTACGAACCTCCTCGAGGGACGTCGCCTTCTCTCCTTTGGTATTTCACTGTTACGAGAAGACGTTGCCTTGTAGACTAGGGTTTCTGTTCTCGTAGGGCCTTCGGGCACCCACACGCCGTTCGTCTACCTTAAAGGCCCTTTAGCTCTGGGAGACTGTAGCCACTATTTACGCGCCGGTGGTTACGGCGCTTGGAGTACCTTGGTGTGGGGCTAGGCTCCCTTGTCCGCCTTTGCGACCTTGTGCTCTTTGTCTGTTGCAGGAACCAAATGCTTACCTGCGCTCAAGGCGGCGACTTCAAGTGGCCGACAGACGACCATGCGGTCTGCCTCCCCTGCTCGGGCTGCGCCTCGACCATCTCTGCGATGTCTGTGCGACCTGGCCGGAGTTCCGTTGGTCTGACCTCTGGAGTTTTTTACCGGCGAGAGCGACCTCCGTCTGCTATCTCTCGTCCCACTCCTGTTGACGTCGCCCCTGTGGTAACGACCGCTCTTCCTCGCCTCGGCCTCTCGGAACGGATTGATCGTCGGGACCCTGCGTTGTTCGCTGACCAGAGGACTGCCACTGCTGCCACGCCCGCTGACCCTTCCGGAGGGTCTGTTTGCCGGCAAAGCGCCCGCCTCACTGAGCCCGGCCTGCAGCAGTTCGCCACGAGCCGTCCCACGTTGACTGGCCTTGCTCCTCTCTCTCTCCACGATAAGCCCGCTGATCCTTCCGGAGGATCTGTACACCGGCATAGAGCCCTTCTCACTGAGTCCGGCCAGGAGAGACGTCAGCCTCAACCTACGCGACACAGTCGCGCCCCCGACCTTTCCCGTTCCACCGTCAGTGCTAGACACTCGCGCTCGCCCGCGAGCGCCGCCGGAAGGATCGTTCCCCCCGCCGGGAGCGTCGCCGCTCCCCCCGCCACTCCTCGTCGCGCGCTCGGTCGCGCTCGCCTTCGCAGTTCGATGCAGTCGCCGCGTCACCGCCATCGTCGACCTTCTTCCCGTGATCGGCACTCCTCTTCGGTTGTCCGCCGTACTTCACCCAGAAGAAGCCACGCACCGGACAGGACCCCTCCTTGCTCCTTCCCGCGGTCGCCTCTGCGATCCCCGCCTCCGTCGTCGCTGCCGGCTCGTGCCCGGGCTTCCCGTGAGGTTCGAGATGCGCCCCCGCCCAAGCTTCGACCTTCCTTGGTGCCTCACCCGCCTTCTCGCCACCCCCTGGACGAAGAAGCCCTCAGCGTGCTGCCCGAAGACTCCGTCTCAGCCCTGTTGGAGGAGGATGCTCGCTCCCTTTCGCCCTCCGACGTCGGTGATGATGTCCCCTCGTCCCTTCCGTCGTCGTCCCGGGCGGAGACCCTCCTAGCCTTGGATGAAACCGCCAGGATCATCGCGGCCACTCTGCCAGCGGACTCCTGCCCAGCCTCTCCCCCCCCTGAAGAGGAAGGTCTCGGCCTTTGTGGATGCCGAGCGTCAGGTGAAGAGGTTCAAGTCGCTTCCCCAGCCGCCTGGATTTAAGGAGCTGCGAGATGTCTTCTCAGCGCTCCTGCAACTTCCCGCGTCTCGAGAGCCGGTGTTCTTCTCCGATCGTCGCTGGCCGGCTGGCCTGGACATCGCCTTCCGGCGGGATTGGTATGCCGGTCATTCCCAGGCTTTCTCCATCCCTCTTCCTGCGATCGACCCCCCGGCCGTGTCGCAAGCTGGCGGCTCCGCCCTCCTTCGCCGTTCCTTCCCTCGTGGCCTGGATTGACTGCGTCTCTGGTGCGGAACACCTTAGCCTGCGCTGGGTTCCTGGAGCTGCTCACTCAAGCCCTGGTTCGTCGTGTGGAAGACGCTTGGCAGCCTTCTATCACGCCTCTCCTTGGGGATTTACTCGTCTCAGCGGAAGTCGCCAACCGAGCCGCCTACCACTCATCCGTTAATGCTATGGCTGCCTCCGCCAACTGTGACCTGATGCGTCGAGACGCACTTCTGCTTGCCTGCCGAGGGATACCACCTGACCTGCGTGCGCAGCTTCGTCGTGCTCCGCTGGGTGGCCCCCTGCTTTTCGGCGACACCTGGTCATCCGTTCGAGCCTCCAACCCCGACCGCTGGCCTGTGAGTGCTCCTCCTCCCCGCCGCTTTCCGTCCTCCCGACAGGCTAGGGGTCGCGCCTCGCGGCCCTCCAGGGCCTGTGTCCCTGCCTGGCCCCGTCCCGCCCGGCGACCGGGTCGCGGGCGGGCTACCTGACTGCCCCCCAGCCTTGGCCCCACCGACCACTTCGGGGTCTCCGGTCGGTGGGAGGCTAGCCTTTTTCAGCGGAAATTGGCTCACACTCTTTCCCGACGACCCCTGGATTTGCGACACCGTCTCGGCCGACCTCCGGATCGCCTTTCGCAGCCCGCCTCCTTTGCGTCGCTCCCCCCTTTGGACCGAGATCCCCAGCGACCCGTTGAAGGCCTCCGCTCTTCGGGGAGAGGTCTCCTCCCTCCTGAGGAAAGCCGCCACGGAGGTGGTATGCGTCCCCTACTCCCCAGCCTTCTACAGCCGCTTGTTCGTCGTTCCGAAGCCTGGAGGGAGAGGGCGACCGGTGATCGATCTCTCGGCCCTGAACAAGTACATTACGGCCCCCTCCTTCCGGATGGAGACTGCACGAGCCCTGTAAGCCGCGGTCCAGCCTCTGGACTTCGCAGTCAGCCTGGACCTTTCAGATGCGTACCTGCATGTCCCGATGCACCAGGCCTCCAGGAGGTTCCTCCGCTTTGCGATCGACGGCGTGGTATACCAGTTTCGCGCGCTCCCGTTCGGTCTCAACCTCAGCCCCTGGGTGTTCACCCGGCTGGTGGACGCCGTAGTCGCCAAGGCCCGACAGTCCTCCTCCAGTCTGACGTCGAATTACCTAGACGACCTCCTCCTACGCAACCAGTCAGAGACCTCGCTCGCGTCGGACAGGGATGCGCTGCTACTGCTTCTGGCACACTTGGGCTTCCTAGTGAACGACGGCAAGTCGGACCTCTCGCTGTCCCGCCGCTTCGTGCACCTGGGCATGGAATTTGCGACCGACCTCAACACGGTGCGCCTCCCAGCCCCCCGGATCCAGAAGATTGCGGACCTAGCCGGTCAGTTAGCACGACAGGACGTGGCCCCCGCCAGAGTCTGGCTCCAGCTTGGGCCTGCTGAACGCCGCAGTGGACCTTATCCCCCTAGGTCGTCTCTACCCCCGGCCGATCCAGCTGCATCTCCTACTCCATTGGCGCCCGTCGTCAGGCGACTTAACGACGTTGGTTCCGGTGCCCAGATGCTGCTGCCTCATCTTCGTCGGTGGACCGACCACTCGTGGCTAGCGTCGGGAGTTCCCCTGGCCGCCCCTCCACCCCAGACCTCGCTTTGTGTCAACGCCAGCCTCACTGGGTGGGGCGCCCATTCCTTCCTCGGTTCCTCTCGACTTCGGGGCCCTGGCCCGCGGACTTAGCGCACACTCACATCAATTGGCTGGAGATGCAGGCTGTGTGGCAAGCCCTGCAGTTCTGGGAGGATCTCCTCAGACACCAGGAGCTACTCGTCCTCTCGGACAACACGACTATGGTGGCTTACATCCAGAAACAAGGTGGCACACGCTCCCGACCTTTGTAGGCCCCTCTACTGGATGTTGCGTTGGTGCGAGGACCGGGGTATTACCATTCGAGCCCGACACATCCCCGGACACCGGATTGTCTTAGCCGACTCGCTGTCTCGCCGCGGCCAGCTCCTGCACACGGAATGGACCCTTCGGCAGGACATCTTTCGGATGATCTGTTCCCGGTGGGAGACTCCCCAGGTCGACTTGTTCGCCACGAGGTGGAACCATCAGCTGCCGCTCTTCGTCTCCCGATTCCCGATCCACTTGCCTGGGCGGTCGATGCACTCTCCATTCCCTGGGACGGCCTGGTGGCTTACGCCTTCCCCCCGACGGTTCTCGTACCCAAAGTCCTTCTCAAGCTTCGGGGATGCTCGGCGGTCCTGCTGTTAGTTGCGCCGTTCGCCTAGAACCGCTCCTGGACCACCGACCTTCTCAGCCTCGCCACGGACCCGCCCCTGCTGCTTCCCGCCCCACGCACCATGCTCAAGCAACCGCGTCAGCCGCTGTTCCACCCCTGCCCGGAGCGGCTCCTCCTTCACGCCTGGAGGTTGTGCGGCAAGCCCTCGGAGCTAGAGGCTACTCGGGTGCAGCAGTGGAGGCGATCGCTTCGGCCCGCAGACCTTCCACCATCCGAGGCTACGAGGGAAAGTGGCGAGTCCTGTGTTCCTGGTGCTCTGAGCACGGCCTGTCACCCACGGAACTGACTAATCCTCAGCGGGCGGTCTTCTTCCTCTGGCTCTTTCGAGACTTAGGCCTGGCCCCCATCACCGTGAGGGGTTACCTGTCCATGATCGCTGACACTTATCGACACCTTGGACACCCAGACCCGGGCGCCTGCAAAGACTTAGCCGACCTTATGGGTCACTTCGGCATCCAGCGCCCAACACACCGCTCACTCCTTCCCCGCTGGGACCTGCCCTGGGTGCTAACGTGGTTAAATTCTGACAGATTTGAACCCTTACCTTGGCCCGTTTCGCAGATGTGACACGAAGACGTGCTTCCTGCTGGCCCTTGCTACCGCCTCTCGGGTGAGTGAGCTACACGCACTCTCGGCGCGGCCTACCTGCCTACAGTTCCGAGCGGAGGGGTCTGTTCAACTCCTCACTGACCCTGCCTTCCTGGCCAAGAACAGGTCTCCTCTGACGGCACCTCAGGTTATCACCTTACGGCCGCTAAGAACCAACCCTCTGTCTCAGGAGACCAGGCAACAGGATCCCGTGCGCGCCCTTAGAGTTTATCTGCGACGATCTAAAGCCTTCCGCAGAGGGCGTTCGCGCCTCTTCCTACCTCTGAGACCCAGCAGGAATGACATAACAGCCCAGACGATCTCGTCCTGGCTCCGCTGGGTTATACGCTCCGCGTATCAAGATATCTCCCCGCAGGGAGCGAAGAGGCTGCACATTCGTTCGCGCACATGAGGTACGAGCCATGGCCACGAGCCTCGCATTTGCTCGAAACTGCGCTGTCAAGGACATCGTGGCAGCCGTGGGCTGGCAGACTGAATCTGTATTCGCCCGCTTCTACCTCAGGGACCTGGCAGGCCAAAGAGAGAATCTCGCACTAGTGAGGGACATCGCCGCGGCGCAACACTCCCTCCCGGCGCCACCGGCGCCTATCTATGCACTTCGCTAAAATTGTCGGGAGGTTGCGACTGGGAGGACGGCGCTGTTTACCATTAAGAGTTGCGCGGCACCCTCCTCCTCATCGCAATTCTTCCATAAAGTCATGTCATCGGTAATGTTTTTGAGGAAACAAATTCATTTTTCTCTAAAAGGTATTTTTTCGAAAAATACTTACCGATGACATGACTCGGAGGACCCTCCCTCCTGCCCCGCTTGCCGCTTTCGAGCGAAGTATCACAAAAAACTGGCCGGTCTCGTGACAGGAGCCGGTAAGGCGGGAAACGGGAGACAACTCTCGGCCCCTCTAGGGGGGTTCCCCGAGTGCCTCCCGGGTTGTGTGGGCACACAACGGGTAAGTAGGCTAAAATTGAGCTAGAAGTAGACATTTCCATAAAGTCATGTCATCGGTAAGTATTTTTCGAAAAAATACCTTTTAGAGAAAAATGAATTTTTCTTTAAAAGGTATTTTTTCGAAAAATACTTACCGATGACATGACTCAAACGACCCTCCCACCTGCCCCGCTTGCCGCTCGTGCGCCAAGTATCCTGACTGAGGGATTATGGGTACCCGGCTTCCGGGTGGTGGGTATAGGGAGACAACTCTTGGTCCCCTCGGGGTTCCCAGAGTGCCTCCCGGGTTGTGTCTTAACACAACTGGCTCTTAGGCTGGAATGAGTAAGTAGTAGACACTTCCATTCAGTCATGTCATCGGTAAGTATTTTTCGAAAAAATACCTTTTAAAGAAAAATGAATTTTTCTTGTCGGAGCACCTTTGTTTAACCCATTACATCCTGAGGCTGATGAAAAAAATTGATTATCCTATAAAGGCTACATTACAGATTACAAGTTCAAGGGTGGTGCCAGAATAGCTTGGTGCCTCAGGCGCCAAGCTATTCAGGCACCACCCTTGAACTGTCATAGTCAAATTTATTTCAAGCACTAGTATATCAGGATGAAAAGGGTTAAAAAAATAAAGCCAGGAAATTACCAAAGCGGCTCATTAGTTGGGGTAGACTTCAGTGCTTTACTTATTATGACTGTCAGATAGATAAATAAATAAATAGTTACAATTATAACTGTTTAACTTACAGTTTTATTATTTAAACAAGATGCGGATTTCATCCCAGGGTCTACAGTATTGTTTGGAACTTTTGTTTCTTCAAAATACATTCCCGATGACATTACTATATGGAATATCTACATAGCTTACGTAATTTCAGCCTAAGACCTGTTGTGTTCCTACACAACCAGGAAGGCAACTCAGGGGACCGAAACTAGGGCCGTGAGTAGCTTCCCGTGTCTGCCCATCCAGTCCGTGTCACGTGGTGTCACGCCAGTCGTTTTACTTAGCTTACAGTGAACAGACGTGTTCTAGCCTACAGGACCTTGACCTTGACTGTGTATGGTGTGACCGGTTCTTAAAGGGCCGGTCGTCATGGATTATGTGTTCCTTTGGATTACGTTCTGGGGGTTTCTTGGTGTTTGGATTACTTGTGGTTGGATTACTTATGGTTGGATTACGGGTGGTGCCTTTTCTTCTGGGACTTGTGAGTGCAGTGGTTCGGGGTTGGTGTGCTCGGGACGTCTTTCCGCCCGTCGCCCTGTGGGTTGTGTGGATGGAAGGTAAGGTCTAGGCCCGTGACAGGCCCTGGGGCCCGGCGCCGGCGCCGGCCTCAACCGTGGATCTCTTGAGTTCGCTCGGCACAGTTCACATTTTGCTCATATTTGTTCGCGGGCCCTACAGGTCCCCGCGCCTGGTCGCCTTTCACGATTGATGTGTGTTGCAGTTGCCAAGTTCGCACCTGCTTATGCTGCAGTGACTTCCAATGGCCGAGCGTCAACCACAAGGTCTGCCGCCCCTGTGATGGCTGCGCCTCCGGCCGCCTGTGCGATGTGTGCTCCACCTGGTCTGAGGACCGTAGGGCGCATCTGTGAGATTCTACCTCTGCGAGCGCCTGACAACGGCAGTCGTCCGTCCGTCCGCCTTGGCGCCCCAACCTTGCCAGGTGAAGAGACTAGACACGTTTGCTCGGAGCTTGTTGGAGAGATTTTTGCGTCAGGCCCGTAACAACGCTAGAGCTCTGCTCGCGCACTCCCACCGGGAGGTTAACCGTCAATGAGCCTTCCTCACTGAGGTCCACTCGCATGGATCCCGCACTGCGGTGGCTGATACTTTGGGCCCTGATGATGCAAGTAGGGACAAGCCCGCTCCCTCCCACGGGGGGTGAAGCACGGCAGCGAGCCATCCTCACTGAGGTCCGCTCGTGGCGACCTATGTCGCTACGTCCCAGGACACAGAACAGACTAGACGCACTGTGGACGTTGATACTCCGGCTGTTGACGCGGCAAGTAGGGACAAGCCCGCTCCCTCCCACGGGAGGGGGGGGGGGAGCATGGCAGCTAGCCTTCCTCACAGAGGTCCGCTTGCAGCGACCTACGTCGCTATGTCCCAGGACACAGAACAGACTGGACACATCGCGAGCCTACAGGAGCCCCGTGGGCCCTCCGCTTAGGGGATGGGACCGCTACGACGGACTGAGATGTGCGATGCAGCCCCCGGACACCCTCGTCCTCTTCTCATACCCCGTCGCTCTCACTCCCTTCAGGTGTACGTCATACCGTGGCCCACCTGACAGACGACGATGGAGCTCAAGGAGGACTCCTACCATTACGTCCCCCAGCCTCATGCGTCGGGACGTGCCCAGCGAGACACCTGGCTTCCCTGCCGTTCGGTAGACGTTGACACTCTGAGTCTGCAGCCAGTTGACTTCGTCTCTCCTCTCCATGGCGCGGACAGTAGTCTTCTCGCTCCGCTTGCGCTCTCCTGCCAACCCTCGTTGCCCGCGGCCCGCTCCGGTCCGAGGGTGGAGACTCGTCATTTCCTGAATGAAGCGGCTCATCTTGCAGCGTGTCTCCCTGCCGAGGCCTGCCCCCCCAGCTTCCCTTAAGAGGAGGATCTCAGCCTTTGTCGACGCCGACCGTCAAGGCAAGAGGATGATGATGCCTCCCCAGCCCCCGTGCTTTTAGGATCTTGCCGATGCCATGTCCGCATGTCAGCTACAGTGCTCCTCGCGCGAGGCCTTCGTCTTCTCCGACAGTAAGTGACCGGCTGGCCTGGAAATCGCCTTCCGTCAGGACTGGTATGCAGGACTTCCCAGGTTTTCTACTGTCCCCTTCCTGAGGGGGATCCTCCGGCGCTTCTGTCGACAGGTGGAACAGGACAGGCACGGCATAACTTTTCCCCTGGCTTGGTCATCACGGCGTCCCGGGTTCACAACTCCTTGGCTAGCTCGGGTTCCTGGGAGCGTCTGACTCCAGCGTTCATCTGTCGCATTGAGGACATCTGGCACCCGTCCTTTTCACCCCTGTTGGGAGACCTCCTCGCTCTTGTGGTGACTGCTAATCGGGCAGCGTATCACTCCTCTGTCAACGCCGTGGCCGCCGCCTTGTATGGTGACTGGAGGCGCTGGGATGCCCTACTTCAGACCTGTCGTGGCCTCACTCTGGAGGTGCAGTTGCAGCTTCGTCATGCTCCCTTGCTAGCCCCCTCCTCTTCGGCCCCCGCCTGGCAGTCGGTGAAGGAAGCAAGTAAGAACGTCTGTCCCCACTTGCAAGCAGCCCGCTAGGCCGTGGGTTGCACCCTGCGGTCCGGCAGACCCTCCTTTCTTCCCCCCGCCTCTCCCCCCTGGGCTCCCACCCATGCCCCTGCCGTCGGCCGATCACCTTTCTCTCTTTGCCGCCACGGTGACGCTCTACCTTGTAGATCAAGCTGCCGTTCGTTCAGCCCTAGCTGTCGCCCTTCGCAGTGAGGTCACCGCTACTGCAGAAGCCCGCCACGCAGGCAGTCTCGCATCACAATTCTCCAGCCTTCTCCAGCCACCTCTGCGTCGTTCCCGAGCTGGGCAGTAAGTGGCGACCTGTCATCGAGCTCTCGGCACTGACAGATACTTCGCAGCCCCGGACTTTCGCATGGAGACAGCAGGGCCCTCTGGGCCGCCGTGCAGGCCACGGATTTCGCCGTTGGTCTCGACCTGTCCGACAGGTATCTTCACGTCACCATGCGCCCTGCCTCCAGACAGTGCCTGCACTTAGCCTTCATCGGCGTGGTTTTCCAGTTTCGACCCCTCCCCGTCAGCCTCTACCTCGGCCCTTGGGTCTTCACCCGCATCTTGGTCGCCATCTTTGCCAAGGCCAGACACTCGTCCTCCAGTCCGACCGCGAACTCTTAGGCGTTCTCCTTCTGACGAACCACTCGGACGCCACGCCAGTGACGGACAGGGAGTCTCTGCTCCCGTGGTGGATGCGGCTTGGCTTCTGGGTCAATGCCAGCTATGCGGACCTCAAACCTTCCCGCCGGTTTGGACACCTCGGCTTGGAACTCCGACCGATCTCAACTGTGTGGGACTTCCAGAGCTTCAGATACAGACGCTGGCCGTCCGGGCCTGCCAGCGAGACCACGAAATGCTGTTCCCTCCAGAGTTGGCTCCATCTCTTCGGCCTGAGGAATGCAACGGCGGCTCCCTGCCGCTCGGTCGTCTGACTCCCAGCCTCTCCAGCCTCATCTCCTTCCCCACTGGCTTCCGTCCTCCAGCGGGTTCACCGCTCCAGTACCGGTTACTCCGTTGCTTCGGGATGTCGAAGGCCACCATGGAGGTCCGCTTGACTGCTTCCCCCGCTGCGGATCCTGTGGCCTGGACGCTTTACAACAAGTCTCCTCTTCGAGGCCCACTCGACTATGCCCCGCACCGCGGATTCTGAGACTATGGGCGTCCTACTACGCACTGTGAAAACGGAGGCCTTACGCACGGATAAGCCTGCTTACTCCCGCAGGGAGTTTGCCGGCAACGAGCATTCCTCACAGAGGTCCGCTCGACTGTTCACCGCACTGCAGATAAGGATCTCTTACACAAGGATCAGCCCGTTCCCTCCAACAGGGGGGGGGGGGGGCGGGGTGTGAAGCACGGCAGCGAGCCTTTCTCACAGAGGTCCGCTCATCTGGATGCCACATTGCGGATAACGATACCTTACGCAAGGATCAGCCCGCTCATTCCCGCGGGGGGTGGAGCACAGCAGCAAGCCTTCCTCACAGAGGTCCGCTCGTCTGGACACCGCACTGCGGATAATGATGCCTTACGCAAGGATCAGCCTGCTCCCTCCCACGGGGGGTGAAGCACGGTAGCGAGCCTTCCTCTTCGAGGTCCGCTCGTCTGTACACCACACTGCAGATACTGTTCCTATGGACACGCGACGGCGCACCTTCCTCACGGCGGCCTGCTCGCCTGTACACTGCACGGCGGATATGGACGCCTTACGCGAGGGTACGCCTGCATTCTCCCTCCCTTCCTCACGGAGGTCCGCTGGATTATACCCCGCACGGCGGATGGGGTTGCTGGACACCCTACCACGAGCTTTCCTCATCAAGGTCCGCTCGTCTGTACACCGCTCTGCGGATGCTGTTGCTTGGACACCCCACAGCGAGGATTTGGACGCCCTACAGCGGGCCTTCCTCTTGTGGTCCGCTCGACTGTACTCCGCTTGGCGGAGACTGGTGCTTGGGATGCCTGACGCAAGACTTACCTGCTCACTCCCAATGGGAGGTTAGCCGGCGGCAAGCCGACCTTCTTCGAGGCCCGCTCGCTTCGATCACGCTCTGCAGCTGCGGTGGCTTTGGGCTCTGAGCTCTTTCGCAGGGACAAGCCGGTGCACTCCTGCGGGAGGCCAGTCAGCAGGGAACCAGCCTCTTCGAGGCTGCCCGCAGCGACCTTCGTCTCTCCGCCCTAGGATGACTGGCAGACCGGACAGATCGCTTCACGACAGGAGCCCCGTGCTCCTCCGATCGTGGGACGGGGCCACTAGTAAGGGGCGAGTCCTTTGGTTCTGGTACTGTGACCAGCACCTCCCACCCACCGAACTGGCTACCTCGCAGCTCGCTGAGTTCTGCCTCCAGCTCTTCGGTGACCAAGTGTGGACTCCCGCCACGCCCTTACACAAGGATCAGCCCGCTCCCTTCCATGGGGGGGGGGGTGAAGCACGGCAGCGAGCCTTTCTCACTAGTAAGGGGCGACTAGTAAGGGGCGAGTCCTTTGGTTCAGGTACGGTGACCAGCACCTCCCACCCACCGAACTGGCTACCTCACAGCTCGCCGAGTTCTGCCTCCGGCTCTTTGGTGACCAAGCGTGGACTCCCGCCACGTCAGGGCTTTCTCTCCATGAGTGCGGACGCTTCGCCACTTCGGCAGGCCGACCTCTGGTGAGTACAAGCCCTCGCCGACCTTATGGCTCCTTGGCCTTCAGCGCCGGTTCCCCGCGTGTGGATGCTGCGCCAGGACCTACCCGGGATTCTGGCGAGACAGGATTCAGACTGTTTGAACCGCTCCCCTGGGACCGGTGTGCTGACTTCCCGGGAGACCTGCTGCCTGCCGGCCCTCGCCACGGCGTTCCGAGTATACGAGTTACACGCGCTCTGCGCGCCTAGCCGGCCTACCTTCAGGATGGATGGCCACGGGTAGCTCCTCACTGTTCCTTACTTGCTTGCCAAGCCTTCGTCTCTCTTGACCGCGCCCCGGGGGATCACCAGACAGCTGCTGAAGGACTGAACCTTCCCTGGGAGACCAGGCAGCAAGATCCGGTGCACCCTCGGCGGGCTTCTACGCCGATCCAAGCCCGTCCGGTGGGGACGGTCCCGCCTCATCGGCCACAGGTGGAACTGACTTTGCAGCCCAGAAGATTCCTTCTGGCGACGCTGGGGTGTTCGGTCTGCCTTCCAGGACCTCCCCCCAGAGGGAGACGCGACGCTGAGGATCCGCACACTCGAGGTTAGAGCCTTCGCCACTTGCATCACCCTCGACAGCTTCTGTGCCGTCAGTGTGTCATGGCAGCTGGGTGCGGGCGGGCAGTTCAACCTTTGCCCACTTCTACCTCCGGGATCTAGCTGGCCAGCAAGGCTCCTCGCTCTGGCAGGTGACAGCCCCGTGGCGCAACTCTCCCTCCGGCGCCGTTGGTTACTTAGCTGAAATTGTCGGGAGGTTGCTCTTAGGAGGGTGGGGCTGCGAGGCCCTTACACAGCCTGTATTAGGTTGGGCGGCACCCTCCTCCTTTTCGTAATTCTTCCATATAGTAATGTCAAAATACTTACCGATGACATTACTCGGTCGACCCTCCCACCTGCCCCGCTTGCCGCGGGTAAGCTAAGCATTTCTGACTGGCGTGACGCCACGTGACACGGACTGGATGGGCAGACACGGGAAGCTACTCACGGCCCTAGTTTCGGTCCCCTGAGTTGCCTTCCTGGTTGTGTGTAGGAACACAGCAGGTCTTAGGCTGAAATTACGTAAGCTATGTAGATAATCCATATAGTAATGTCATCGGTAAGTATTTTTCGAAAAAATACATTTTAGAGAAAAATTCATGTCACTATAAGCTTCACGCCATGACATCGCTAGTTCTACAACACCGTGTACGCAGTGATGTTTGATGTTTCACGCCACTCATTCAAACAGCACACAGCCTCTTCGAGGGCTACTGTTTACTTCCACACATCCTCTTCCAGGGTTGACTGTTTGATGGGAGTATAACATGGCTCTAAAACTTGCAAAAGTGAATGAATTATTATTTAAAAAGTTGAAGAGATACAAAGCTGGCTAACGAA
This sequence comes from Semisulcospira habei, assembly GCA_036245525.1. Lineage (NCBI taxonomy): Eukaryota > Metazoa > Mollusca > Gastropoda > Semisulcospiridae > Semisulcospira > Semisulcospira habei. The sequence goes on from BTPG01000007.1 coordinate 130,335,296, forward strand.
CTCATCCAATGTCTTTCTCCAAACTAGCTATATCTAAAATTTAAAGTGCATATAATCAAAATTACGGACTCAAATGTGGGTGAACTGACTTTCTATGAATGGTCATTTAACTCTTTAATTTAATGAGACTTCTTATTTCAGTATGCTCAAAAGAGCTTCTAGACATGAAGCATTTATTTTATTTTCAAGCTTGTACGTATGCAAATGTTGGAGATTGTCGTGTTTACATACATACACACACATGCACGCATGCAGGCATGGCGCTTCATGCCAACAGTGTGTTCAACAGCAAGGTTAGAGTAGCTTGACGTGACATCATTTTGATCTTGTTACTTCTTTGCCACGATCTCAGGCTCGGCCGCCTGTTATGTCCTTTGCATGCTATGGAACGCGCTCCAACCAGCCCCATCCGAACATCAACTGTATCAGAACAGAATCATTTTTGTCTTCATTTTAGATTTTGTCAGCTGACTGACAGTTTGTAAAACAAAACGTCACCTAATCTGACATCAGCATTTTGAGTGAAAGCATGTAGTCCACATGAATATGTGTGTGTTGGTAACATGCACAACATTTTTTGGTTTAGTTTGTGTAAGTCTGTGCATTTATTTCTTCATTTTGTCATTTGTTTCTTTATTGCATGCTTCCCCACCCAGGTCTGCCCTGGGGGACTTGGGTGGGGTTAACTACTTTTTCGTTCCCAGGGTCACCCTGGTCAGCCCGACAGGGTGGGTTTTTCCCTCTATTCTGGGGCATGTGTTTCTGTCTACCCTTGGTCCATTCACCTGTATTTGCCTTTTTAAAACTCTCCCTACCGTCTGCACTGCCTGTTGCTCTTGATATTGGATGTGTGTTGCTAAATGGTCTTAGCTTTATTTAGGCCCCATGTCTTAGGTTTATTTAACGTATTGGACCGGCTGGCGACATACATTCAATGTTCTGTTTAGTTTTTTTTTTCACAAGCAGTGCAGGCACGTCCTGAGAAAGTCTTGTTGCTGTCGGGACGTTAAGCAATGTACAATCAATCAATCTTTATTGCGTGCACTCTGTTTTTCTTTCTCTCTTTCTTCTCTACTTATTTATCTGTAACTGTATGTATCGTGACAGCTGAAAGCAGAGATAGCAACAACCAACCCTAACGCAGTCCCTCCTGGCGGCTCTGCCAACCCCAACCCCTCAGCTGGTGGATCATCAACATCGGGCACCGAAGGCACCGCCAGCCCCGACACCAAAGAAGGCATTGCCATTAAGGAGGAGCCCCACGACCCTGCGACACCCTCCACCCTCCTGTCACCTTTGGCCATCAAGAAAGAGGAGGGGGATGGGGTGGTGGTGAAGAAGGAGGAGGAAGACGACGGAGAGGGCAAGGACGGTAAAGGTCGAGGTGGGGTCGAGCCAGAGATTGTCAAGGAACTCCGCATTCAGCTCAAGTGAGTGGATTATGTTGGTGCTTTATGGCTCTGGTACCTTGTTCGTGGGTGTCGGTCTTCAGTGCTGGGGACTGATTCAGCTTTTTCATAATCCCTACAAGCTGTATTTCAGCTGTTTGGTTCAGACAGAACCAACCTGTTATATCTGAAAGAGACATAAATTCTCATGAGCCCGTGTCCGCAGGGGCTGATGAGAATTTATGTCTCTTGCAGGCCATGGATTATGGGATATGGGTAGCTCGTGGGCCGTATTCAGTCATTTCAGTTTTCTGCATCGTCGCCCATGCTTGTCCATTAATTAACCCTTTTGTTTCTGCAGTGAATAGTATTGAACGCAGCGGTTACTTCAAGAAAGACAAAATGTACACACACCAGCTTGTTCATGCTGAAACTTCTTTATGTAGGAAATCTCAAGATGGAGCGAGAGAACTGAAGTTGTTGTTGGACATGTACAAGAGTGCACCCAAAGAACAGAAAGACAAAGTACAGGTGAGGCTGCAGTGTTCTCTTTTATTGTTCTGTTGTGCTTATTTTGGGTTACATTCTTATTCACAATGGAGGTTAAGTTTCGTGGCTGTGTTGTCACAATTCCATGTATTGTGATGTATCTGTCTTGTCATTGCAATGCTGTAGTTGGTTTGTCCAAGTTTTTGATATATATTTTTCACACTAACTAACTAAATAAATATATATGTAAATAAATTAAATAAAAGACAGTTGTTTCCTCAAAAACATTACCGATGGCATTACTGATAGGAAGATACGTCTAGCTACCGATTTCAGCCTAAGTCTCCGTTGTGTAAGCAACACATCCGGGGAGGCGACTCGGGGAGTCGTCATTTTATATAACTCCCAGAGTGACCTCTCCTCCTTTCCCATAAGGCCCTTTGGGCCTAGTTACCAGTCATACGCTTAGCTGCTTCGCGAATGGACGTTCCGGTTCCGGCTTATGTTTATCTCATGTTCTCCATGTGTTTTCTCGACTTCGTTTGTGTTTTTTGGATTTCTTCGTGTGTGTGATTAGCCATCCTGCGTTGATTCTTATCCTTACGGCATCTGGTGGGAGTTGAACGGTGATCTTTTTCGTTTTCATAGCGGACATGAGGTAAGGTGTCGGATTATAGTTATACATGTGCCGGCCATTTTTTAACGGTTTCGATCCGACTCGAAGCGGTTACCGTTTGGCACCGTTTTTTCTTAGCACATAGGGCGGCGTTAGGCTGCTTTCGATTTTTTCGTCCGCCCTTTGTTGTTTTTGTTTTCGCAAAGAGTCGCACCCCATGAGTAGTAAGACTCTGGGGCCCTTGACTCGATCACCTGTGACCTCTACCGAGTCGCACCCCATGAGTAGTAAGACTCTGGGGCCCTTGACTCACTCATCCGTGACCTCTACCGAGTCTCATCTCATGAGTAGTAAAACTCTGGGGCCCTTGACTCAATCGAGCACCTCCCATCCGGCGTTACAGCCACCGGCGGCGGGTGACTCCCTCACTGTTTCTTTCAGACGCTCTCGCGTGGATGATCGCACACGGCGCACTCATCCTCATCTTTTCACCGCTAGTCCACTTCGCACAGTGACGTTACGCGGTCGTTCTTCCAGCCGCAGCCCTCTCTCCAGAGACGCCTTCTCAAGCGCTTTACAATCACGTTCTCCGGACCATCGCCGCTTTGTTCCCCCCCATGGCTCCTCCCCCAATCGCCAGTCTCGAGACCAATTGCGACTGCCTGCCTGTCCATTCCTCTTCCTGTCGATCTTCTTCTCAGGTGAGCGCTCGTTCTGCCCCCCACTCTTAGGGCCTTTCGGCCCTGAGAGTGGTCTGTGCGCCCGCTTCTAGCTTTCCGGTCACGCCTGCTCGATCCCTCTCTGCCCATGGAGTTTCGATTTTCCCCCCCTCGCCTGGCGGATCCTTGTGGGGGGATCGAGACGAGGTGCTTAGCCTACACCCCACAGATTCTGCTTCCGTGTTTCTCGAGCCGCAGTCTCCGCTTTTGAGTCGCCCAGCTCTCCCTCTCTCCCCTGCGGCTCCCTCGCCCACCCTTGCGGTGGCTTCCCTCTCCTCTCCTCGTAGTTTATCGCCCTCTTCCCCCCACCTTGCCGTGGGCATAGATTACTGCCGAGCCCTCGACGAAGCGGCCCACCTGATTTCGGCCGCTCTTCCTACAGAAGCTTGCCTCCCCCCCCCCCTCTCCTCCCTTGAAACAGAAGGCTTTAGCTTCGGTCGACGCTTCGCATCGGTCCAAACGTTTTAACCCTTTTATTACTGAATTTTCTGGTTCGTGAATACCACTGAGTACTGCTTTTATAAAGTTCTGTATTACCCCTGCATACTGAGTTTAGAGACTAGAAAAATACCAAAATATAGTAGTGTACGGGAAAGGCTGACAGCGGAGTACCCATCTACCGCAGATGCCCATAACCCTATATTGCTGTGACGGGCTTTGGAAGGGCTACACATTGACGTCATGTGTAAGTGTCGTGTGGTTGCTTTGGTGACACACAGGTGCAAATATGTGACAAAATGACAGTACATTAACAACACACACCTATAAAGCAAGCAAACATGCATGAAAACGGGTCCAAAAGTGTTTGCATGCTCTTACCATGATAATGATGTGTTGGAAACTCATAATTCAAACTTGTGACTGTGTCATTGTCTGTTTATTGATGTCACATAGCAGTGTGCCCAATGCACGCACAGGTGTCAAAAATAAAAATAAAAATAACTGTAAAAGATCCACTACTAAATACACCTTGATTGTCCGCTTACGCATACACTATGTACAATTACTGGGAGTCTGAAGATGAAATTACTACACTGTTATACACTGTCATACACTGTCACACACTGTCGCCCTGTATTTACAGTTGTACCTGTGTGTGGTACCAAAAAAACAGTTGTTGGCATTACAAACAAAGGTACATGTCACATTTCCGGCACATAATATCAGATTTGTGCCTCTTGTACGGGTTGTTCGCATAGCTAACCACTGGGTTTGCGTCAATAGTAGCGGGTGTGTTGCTTGTAGCATAGATGGTCACGGCTCTCCCCTTTGACAGGTAAGTGGTCAACTCGGTCAAGGCGGCGAGTCTCATTCAGTGTTGGCTGGCGGCAGAGCAGGAACAGCTCTTTGCTACATTCGCGTGTGTGTACGTTGTGATTGTTTCGAACACACTCTCAGAGTAGAAGAGGTACCCAAATGCCCTGACAGATGTGTCACTGAATTACACGTGTCGTTGGACCGGCTGGCCTTCGGGTGAATGTCACCCGCTCAGGTGCAACATATGGGGTCCTACTGTCTCAAATTGTGGCATGATTTCAGAACCACTGTGGCACATTGTCATCGTCAAGTTCATCCCCACTTTCGTCGGCATCGCGACCACTGACTATCGTTGTTGTCGTTAGTATCTTGTCGCACAATATCGGCCCTTTCCTCCTCTGTCAACTGAACTAAATCCAGTCTCCAAAATCGCCTCTATCCCAAATCTCATCATCACTAAATTCGTCGCTGTCACGGTCCCTTTTTTCTCTTCGCCATTTTTGCAAGCACAACCAAAGTTCTGGAAGGAATTTTTGATATAAACTCCGCATCCTGTTTCCCAGGCCCCGAGCCGGCTATAACATAAACACTCCGCGCCTCGCGGTACCATTCCAGGGCTGTCAAGGTCGCTGCTAATCCGGCAGCCACTCACAGCAGGTAGCGTGGATTTTGAACGCGGCTAATAATAATAATAATAATACCGTTATTATAAACCGCTTTAGCGGGCAGCCGTACACGGGGGAGTAGAAGCTGCGGCCCCGCTATACCGGGCAGCCGTAAGCAGAGGAGGCGTTTCCCATGCCCGCTATAGCGGGCGGCAGTAATGAAAGGGTTAAGACCCTCCCTCAGCCCACCTGCTTTCGGGACCTCACTGATGCTTTTAACGCTCATTTACAACAGGGCAATTTGTCGGACGTTGGCTTCTTTTCCGACCGCCGCTGGCCTGCGGATGTGGAGATTAAGTTCCGACAGCACTGGTACGCAGGACACAACCAGTCCTTCCTGTGCCCCCTCCCGACGGTGGATCCTGCAGCAGAGGCGCAGATTGGTGGTAAGGCCGCAGTGGGTCGGTCTACTCCCGCGGGCCTAGACAAGACGGCTACCCTCATTCGGAATTCTCTAGCCGTGTTGGGTTTTTTGGAGTTAGCCACATAGGCTGTGGTACGACGTATTGAAGTTTTCTGGGATTCTCCTGAGGCCTCTGACCCCCTGAGCGATTTACACTCCATCGCGGTGACGGCTAATCGGGCAATGTACCACGCTTTGACAAACGCTTCAGCGGCAGCCTCCAACTGTGACCTTATGCGGCGGGACGATGTCCTCCAACGATGTGTCGGCATTCCCACTTCTGTGAAGTCCCAGCTGCAACAGGCCCCCCTCGACGGTGCTCTTCTGTTTGGCCCTACCTGGCAGTCAGTGAAGGAGCCTACCAAAGACCTTTGGCCTCTCACCCCCCCCCCCTCCTCCCCACTGCGGCTTCCCACCACTTTCAGACCATGGGTCGTCCTCTGCGGAACTTCAGACCCACCCCGTGACCCTCCCGGGGAACCTCTAGGCCTGGACGTCCTGTCTTCTCTGGCCGTTGTCGCGCTCCCCCCCTCTTTGGCCCCCTCGTTTCTCCGCCCCTACCGGAGGTTCGGGCGGGGACGGGCCCAGTGACTATCACCCTCTGCCTTCCCCGCGTACGACCAAGGAGCACCCCGTTGGCGGGAGGCTCGCCCGGCACATCGACGAGTGGCGGTCGCTGCTGCTGGACGATACTTAGGTGATCTCCACTGTCTCAGACGGACTCCATATTTCGTTTCTCCAACCGCCCCCTCTCCACCGCTCGCCTGTGTGGACTCGTGTCTCATCTGACCTGATCAAAGCTTTGGCTCTGCGTCAGGAGATTGCATCTCTACTTCAGAAGGCTGTGACGGAGGTGGTCTCTCGTCACGACTCGCTGGCATTCTACAGCCGCCTCTTCCTGCTTTCAAAGCCCGGTGGTCAGTGGCGTCCGGTCATTGACCTATCGGCTCTAAACCGGTTCATTTCGGCCCACTCATTTTGCATGGAGACAGTGCGGTTAGCAGTGTGTCCTTTTGACTTTGCGGTCAGCCTCGACCTTTCCGATGTTTACCTCCATGTTCCCATTCACCCAGCGTCTTGCCGCTTCCTACGTTTTGCCTTCAACGGAGTCGTCTACCAGTTTCGGGCTCTCCCCTTCGGCCTCAACATCAGTCCTTGGGTCTTTACGCGGATTATGGACGCGGTGATCTCTCGGGCCCGACAGTCCTCGTCCAGCCCAACCTTCAATTACCTAGACGACCTCTTGCTCCGCAATCAGGACCCCCAGTCTCTGGAGACAGACCGGGACGCACTACTGACTCTTTTTCGGAGACTGGAATTTATGGTCCACCAAGGGAAGTCGGATTTCACACCCTCCCGTACCTTCATCCATCTCGGAATGGAGTTTCTGACCGACCGCAACACTGTGAGACTAACGGCCTCTCGCGTTCAGAAACTGGTTGCGGCCGCTCACCATGTGTCGCGTTCCGAGTCATGCCCTGCCAGGACCTGGCTTCAGTTAATGGGACTCATCAGCACGGCAACCGACCTCCTTCCCCTCGGTCGCCTGTACTCTCAGCCTCCTGAGCTCCATCTCCTTTTCCATTGGCGACCTTACTCAAACGACCTTTTGGCCCTAGTACCGGTGTCCCCCTTGATCCGGTCACACCTACTTCGGTGGACGGATCTGACCTGGCTCGCGTCGGGAGTGCCCATTTCCTCCCAACCTCCTCGGCTTTTACTCTGCACAGATGCGAGCCTATCCAGCTGGGGTGCCCACCTACTTCCAGATTTCGAAGAGGTCTTGGGCCAGTGGCCACCATCCTTACAGAACAGACACATCAACTGGCTGGAGTTGAAAGCAGTTTGGCTGGCTCTGACTCATTGGGAGACTCATCTCCATCACAACGAGATCTTGATTCTCTCCCACAATTCCACTGTGGTATCGTACACCCAGAGACAAGGCGGGACGCACTCTCCGTCTCTCTGCAAGCTTCTGTACCATCTGTTCCTCTGGATCCGGGATCGACACATCTCTCTCTAGGCACGCCACATTTCGGGTCACCTCAATGTGCTTGCGGACTCTCTCTCTCGCCGGGGCCAGCTGCTTCATACCGAATGGACCCTCAAACCAGAGATCTTCCGGCTGATCAGCACCCGCTGGGAGACACCAATGGTCGACCTTTTTGCGACACGGTGGAACACACTTCCCCTCTTTGTCTCACCCGTTCCAGACCCTTTCGCCAGGGCAGTGATGCCCTGTCGATCTCTTGGGACGGCCTGATAGCCTATGCTTATCCCCCAGTCGTCCTTGTTCCCAAGGTGTTGCTCAAACTCCGAGGCTCGAACATGATCGTCTTCCTCGTAGCCCCCTTCAGCTGGGCATGCAGCTGGACGACCGACCTGGTGAGCCTTGCCACGGATGCTCCCCTGCTCTTACCCACTCCACGCACGATGCTGTAACAACCACGACAAGCTCTCTTCCACCCGTGTCCTGAGCGGCTCCTATTACACGCCTGGAGGTTGTGCGGTCGGCCCTCACCGCTAGAAGTTTCTCGCGTGCAGCAATGGAGGCTATCGCTGCGGCCCGCAGGGCATCCACCAGGAGGGTACACGAGGGCAAGTGGAGAGTCTTACAGTCCTGGTGCCTCTCCAGACACCTGTCTCCAACGGCCTTGTCTACACCCAAGTTAGCGGAGTTCTTCTTGTGGCTCATTGACGAACAAAACTTGGCCCCTATCACCATCCGGGGATATCTCTCTATGGTCGCAGATACCTACCGACATTTGGGCCGACCGGATCTGGGTGCGTGCAAAGACCTCGCCGACCTCCTTGCCCACTTCGAGTTACAGCGACCTGTTCAGTGTTCGCTAGTTCCGCGCTGGGACCTGGCCTGGATCCTCACTTGGCTTAATTCGGACCGCTTCGAACCTTTGCCCTTAGCCACTATGGCTGACATCACCAGGAAGACCTGTTCCCTACTCGCTCTCGCTTCGGCTGCTAGAGTCAGCGAGCTGCATGCATTATCAGTGGACCCAGCATGCCTCCAGTTTCGTGCAGATGGCTCCATCCAGTTAATGACGAACCCTTCCTTTCTCGCCAAGAATAGGCTTCCCTCGGCCGGTGCTCAGATCATGTCCCTCTGCCTGCTTAAGGGTTTTGACCTTTCCCAGGAATCCCGACAACAAGACCCTGTACGGGCCTTGCAGATCTACCTGCGTTGTTCGCGGCCCTTCCGACGGGGCCAGAAACGACTCTTTCTTCCCCTGCGACGTGGCAGGGACGATATTTCAGCGCAGACTATATCCTCGTGGATCCGCAGGATCATCCGTTCTGCTTATGAAGAACTCTCACCGGACGTGGCACAGAGACTTCGCATTCGAGCGCACGAGGTTCGGGCGGTATCTGTGAGTCTTGCCCACGACCGCAACTGTGCGGTGCGGGATATTGTGGTGGCCGTTGGGTGGCGAACGAGTTCCACCTTCGCCCGCTTCTACCTACGAGACCTCTCGGGCCAGCGGGAGAACCTGGCCCTTGTTGGGGACGTCTTGGCGGCGCAACACTCCCTCCCGGCGCCATAGGTAACGCTTAGTTGAAATCGTCGGGAGTTTGCGCCCAGGGCACCTCGTTAACCAACATGTTCTCAGGACTGGGTATGGTGGGCGGCTCCCTCCTCCTTTTCATTATTCTTCCTGTCAGTAATGCCATCGGTAATGTTTTTGAGGAAACAAATAAATTTTTCTCTAAAATATATTTTTTCGAAAAATACCGATGGCATTACTCTAAGGGCCCTCCCACCTGCCCCGCTTGCCGCCAGCTACGTTCGCTTAGCGTATGACTGGTAGCTAGGCCCAATGGGCCTTATGGGAAGGGAGGGGAGGTCACTCTGGGAGTTATATAAAATGATGACTCCCCGAGTCGCCTCCCCGGTTGTGTTGCTTACACAACGGAGACTGAGGCTGAAATCGGTAGCTAGACGTATCTTCCTATCAGTAATGCCATCGGTAAGTATTCAGAGGTGTCAACTAATCCGGTTTCGCCGTATTTAATTCCGGTCAAGTTTAAAAAATACGGTTTTCCGCTTGAAAGGGAAAATGCGGTCAATTTTTTTTTATTGCCCGTTATTTTCACATCGCTAAAAATACAGCGTAGGCCTATATTTCCACTGCACGCTTAGAACCTTTCCTTACTTTGTCCTAGATTCGGTGCTAAAAATAGTGCTGACTGTTAGTTTGCGTGTGTGGCGTGCGCTTTACTCGACTAAGAGAAACGAGAGAGAGAGAGCGCAGTAATACCGAGGCCTATTTTATTCCCGTCGCACGCCTCATTTTTCATCACGAGATTAAAAGATTGCATCTTGGGATTCTTTTCAAACTACATGATAGCGGAAAAGTGTGAAGAAACACGTGGGAGACCAAGAAAAAGAACAATTTCAGAGAATCCTGGTGAGAGTAAAAAGAAGAAAAGAGAACAAACTTTTATCGCAAGTTACTCAAAGGATTTTCCATGTATTGCGAGGTCCAGCATTTCGGATGTTTATGCTCGTTGCAACACTTGCAACTTCGATTTTAAAATCAACCATGGAGGATATGACGATATCAAGAGACATTGCAGTTCACAAGCTCACAAAGCAAAAGCTGCTGCTAGAGAAAGTTCTTCGACTATTACGAACTTTTTCAGTGATGATAAAGCAAAGCCATCATGTGAAGATATCGCTGTTTCACGAGCAGAATTGCGCTTTGCGCATTTTTTAATAGAACACAATCTTCCGCTAAGTGCAGCAGATCATAGCGGCAAACTTTTTCAAGCAGTGTTCCCGGACTCGAAGATAGCTGCGAAATATGCATGTGGGAGAACGAAAGTTAGAAATGTTATCCACTGCTTAGCAGAAAGCAGTAAAAGTGACCTTTGTGCTAAAATGCAATCTGGCCCTTTTGTACTGGGAACCGATGGGTCGCAAGAAGGAAGTGAAAAATATTTTCCAATTGTTGTGACTGTAATGGGAGAAAAAGGTGAACCTACAACTCAGATGCTCAGTATGCCATCTTGTGATGGGCCTGCTACAGGAGAAAACATTTTCCTACTTGTGGATGAGAAATTGAAAAAAAGGGACATAAAATGGGATAACTGTCTTGCTGTTGTGAGTGATAACGCCAATGTGATGACTGGACATCATTCTGGAGTAATTTCTTATGTAAGGAAAAGGAACTCTAATGTTCATCTCAGTGGATGTGTCTGCCACTTGCTCCATATTGCTTTTAAAACTGCTGTCAAGAAATCTCAGAAGTTTGATATGGATGACACTTTAAGACAACTTCATTGGTACTTTGACAAGTCAACAAACAGAATCAAGCGGTTTGAAGCCATGCAGGAGAAGTGTGGTACACCCAAACACAAGTTGTTGGAGCATGTCCCTACCAGGTGGCTGTCCTTGGGAGCAGCTCTACAAAGAATCATTGAGCAGTGGGAGCCCCTCAAATTGTTCTTCCAACAAGAGTGCTCTGTTAAAAACACTTCAGGTGCCAGCTCTGTCTTACGACAGTTGAAAGAGTTCTTTTGTCGCAGAACACCCAAGCTGTATGTCCTATTCTTTGCCTATGTGCTGGACTTCTTTGATGAAACCAACAAGCGACTGCAGTCAGAAAACAGCAGGATTCACTTTGTGAAGCGGGACATTGAAAGGCTTCTTAAAAGACTGGAGACCTGTTTTCTCAAGCCCTCTGCCATGCATGGCCATTCTATGGAGATCCACTTTGAGCAAAAGTACAACATCAAAGACAGTACATCCATTTGCATTGGTTCTCAAGCTCGTGATCATCTATGTGCTGGAGTGAATGACAAAGAGAAAGAGGAGTACTTCAAAAATGTTGAACTGTTTTACTTGACAGCCTGCCAGTACATTGTGGACAACATGAGCACTGTTTCCAAAGGCAAGCCCAGTGACAAGAGTAAGACTGGTCCCAAGCTGGAACTTCTGGAGCAAAAAGTGAAGTTGTGGACTTGTGCTCAAGTTGCTGACATCTCTCTACAGGAAAATGCAAAGTGGGATTCTGTCATGTACTTTGTCAAACGCTTTCCCTGTCTCCTTCCAGTTGACTGTAGCATTGATGACTTGGAAATGGAGTTCAATGACTATCTCACATGCAAGCCCCTTCCTGCTGCAGTCAAGGAAAAGAGCAAGGCAGAAGACTAGTGGGTTGAGATAGCAGCCATTACTGACCATACTGGTTCACCAAGGTTCAAATTTCTGGCAAAGGTGATGCTTGGGATTCTGCTAATTCCAGTGTCAAATGCTGCTTGCGAAAGGGTGTTCTCATCTGTGAGAAAAATAAAGACAGACTTTCGTGGAACCATGTCCACCAAGACATTGGATGCTGTAGTTACTATCAAATCAAGCATGCAGTCTGAATGTTACAATGTTGATCTCCCGTTGGATGTTGTCAAGGCATGCAAATCAGCAACATCAAAAGCTCTCAAACAATAATGTAAGTTAGCTTTTTTATGTTCAAAGTACTTATGATAATTATTCCGTAGTTCTATAATTAATGCATCATTATTAATGAATAGTTTTTTTTATTGTAGATACCATGACTGAAACAGTGTCATGCAAAAATACTGACAGTTTTTGAAAAATAATGACAAAATGCTCATTTAATACTGACACGTAAAATCAGGGGTTGGCACCTCTGAGTATTTTTCGAAAAAAATATATTTTAGAGAAAAATTAATGTTTCATGATTTATGCAGGAAAATTCACAGAAATGCTTTGAAAATGTAAAAAAGTTATTTTCAGCGCTGGGGCACCTGATCTGACTTTTTATATGTTCACCAACAGCAACTCTTGCTGTTTTGAGGCTGTCTTGCAGTACTCTGCATTATTTCAGCTGATGACAGCCGAGAAGAAGGCTCGTCAGGAATTGGAAGACCTGCGACAACAGTTGAAAAAAATGCAGGAGGCCGAGCGTCGCGATCGGCGCAAACTGGCGGAGGACGACGCGCTTCGCAAGATCAAGAAAATGGAGGAAACCATCGCCGAGCTGCAGAAAAACCTGGCCGCCCAGAAACAGGTGGGTGTAGGATTGTTGGCTTTGCACTACGGATGGTTGACCCATTTAGCCCCGACGCCCTACAGCAGAGATGGATCGACCATGATAATTCAAGGGTAGTGTCAGATTAGCTTGGCGCCGTTAGGCGCCAAGCTAATCTGGCACTACCCTTGCATGATCACGGTCAGTCCATCTCCTGCAACTGTTACGTGGATGTTAGGTGACACCTCCAAGTCAAACATTTTGAAACTGCAGCCTTGGGGTTAAACGGGTTTTAAAATCTTTACTCAGCATGCATGTGCGGGTCTGTGATTTTGGACCTTGCAGCTTAAAGCTTTTAGATCCAAAATCACAGACCAGTGCGTGTTTTAGCTTTTGTTTTTTTTAAAATGGGTTGAAGAGCAAGATTATTTTCATTTTTGGTGTGCGTGTAAATTTTAATACTTCTAGTTTTATTGTGTCAGGTCTCAACCTTTGTTTAAACTGCACTCCGTGAGAAAAGATAAATTCTTTATTTGAGTCTCAAAGGGGTAATTGTTCAGCTAAATTCAGAAAATTTTGTACTGACAAATTTCTCACTTTTTAGAATGTTAAGCTTATTTATCCTCCCCGCCCTTCCTTGTCTGTGATGATCATTTATTAGGTTTAGTGCCATGACAGACTTTTTTCAGAAGTTATTTGAAAAGTTTGTTTTTTACCAGCGCGAAGAGGCACTGCTAAACGACCTTGAGGTGACGGGTCAGGCGTTTGAGGACATGCAGGAGCAGAACCTTCGTCTCTTGCAACAGCTGCGGGAAAAGGACGACGCCAACTTCAAACTCATGTCAGAGGTCAGTCAGGGGTTGAAGTTATGGTGCAGTAGCAGTCAGAGGTCGGTCACAGAGCCGGAGGTTATCCCCAGGGTCTTGAATTGGCAATCTGTAATATTTGAGGAAAATGGACTGTAAATTACAGATACGTATATACGTATGAAAGATAACTGCAGTGCAGGTTGTCACAGGCTCAACTGAAAGTCCGCAAGGCCTCTTGAAAATCTGTTCCTGTGAAGGCAAGAGATAGTAAGGCAAAGCACCTTTGGGCCCATGACGGCCGCAGTGGGCCCGCACACATCCGTCGTGGGCCCAATAACCTTTGCTTACTGGTTACAATGAAAATCTCACTTTTCACAAAAATGAACTCATTGTCTCACCTTTAAAGACAGATCTATGCAGCATGAATGGTGTGTTATCAGCTGGTATGGTGTGTGAATAATCTTGACCCTGCTGTATTTCAGCGCATAAAGTCCAATCAGATTCAGAAGTTGCTGAAGGAAGAGAAGGAAGTGTTGGACGCGCAGGGCACCACGCTGCAGTCTCAAGTGGAGGCGCAGAACATGGTGGTTCGTAGTCTGGAGGACAAAGAACGCATTCTGCAGAACTCTCTCGCCATCATTGAAAAGGAACAGAGGTCAGTGACAAATTGGAAGTTTAGAGATCTGTAAGTGAAAATATTAGAACTTTTTGAATTAACATGGATATATTTGCTTATGTGTTGCAAATTAACCCTTGCTTGTCGGTAGTGTTTTTTGTTACAATGATTCATACAGGAATCATTGTGACAAAACCGCTGCTGACATGCAAAGGGTTAATCAAAAGATAAGAGATGTGTAACAAAATTTGTCAACTTTTGCATTTCATATGTTGAGTGTTTTGTATCTCTTTCAGTCTGACCCAGCAGGCGTTAGAGCTACACAAGCGTAAAGCGGTGGAGAGCTCACAAACGGCCGCCGATCTCAAGCTGCATTTGGACAAGTACCAGGCCCAGCTAAAAGAGGCGCAGATCGCTGTGGCCGAGAAAACTAGTGCGTTAGATCAGGAGGTCTTTAAGTACAAAAGAATGCAGGTGGGTTTCAGCATTGTCACTAAGTAGGTAAAAAACTGTGCATCATTTGATACAAGGATGAAATGCCCGGGCAGACGTGCAGTGGCTGAAAAGCCCAGGAAAACATGTAATCGTATTTTTGTCCAGGGTTTTCACCCACTGTTCTGTTGTGCTTATTCAGTTCAACAGCACACACAAGCAGGTATCAACAGGGTGTCTGCATTTTATCACCTGATTGCTTTTACTTGTCTTTAGTCCCCGTTTCAAAATACTGGAATATGGGTGTCATTACAAAATGCATGCGTGAACACAAGATACCTGGCAGAAATGCATGTCGTACAAAAAATGCAAAATATCCATCAGAAGATGGCAACCCCATGTGTTTACACAACCCCTATTGTGTCTTAAAACTGTATACCAGTGTTCCTTAACCCTTTTTCATCCTGATACACTATTGCAAGTAATAAATTTGACTGTGATAGTTCAAGGGTGGTGCCTGAATAGCTTGGCGCCTGAGGTGCTAAGCTATTCTGGCACCGCCCTTGAACTAAACTGGTTGATTTATCTCCTGATTTGTAATGTAGCCTTCATAGGACAATAAGCAAATTTAAAAAAAATTCAGCCTCAGGATGTAATGGGTTATATATTTCACAGGAGGAGGTGGCAAAACTTCAGCGCAAGTTGGAGCGGAGTCAGAAGATTGAAATGGCGGGTGCGGCAGACGAGGTCTTACTCGAAGAAATCAAGGAGTACAAGGTAAATACATTGATAAATTGTCATTTTCACACGTTTGTAACTTTTTGAGGTGCCCGTATGGACTGATTACCAGCTGTGGGAGACAGATTGGCCATGGTACATATTGTGATGCCTGGGGAGAAGTAAAGTCAGACTGTGCTGTTGACGGTCAGGTTAATATGGTGCTAAGATTATGTAGGCTTATGAAGAAAAGACACTGAGTCAACAAAAAGTCCTCTGGCTGAAGCGAGCCAGTTAAGGCTGACATCGGCCAGAGAACATCATGCTCAGCAAGCGCAGATAGGACAGTATTATCTCAGATTTTGTGACATTGTGATGCGCATCCAACTGAGGCTGACCCATAGTTTTAGAATGTTGCTTTGGTTTTGCTGGGATGTTGAAAATAGGCAAGGAGGACAATCGGTATGCTACGCGTCTTAAATATCTTCGAACAACATATAAAAACCATGATTTTCAGGTACACAAGTTTTACGTTATTTCTGGCCAAAGGTTGACGTTTCTTATTCTGTGGTCTAGGAGCAGCTGACGTGTCCTTCGTGTAAAGTCAATCGAAAGGACGCCGTGCTGGTCAAGTGTTTCCACGTCTTCTGCCTGGAGTGTCTACGCACGCGCTACGAGACGCGCCAGCGCAAGTGTCCGAAATGTAACGCCGGCTTCGGTGCCAACGACTTCCACAGACTTTACCTGTCTTGATGTGATGGGTTGTTGGCACCTTGGTAGATTTTGTCGTGGATTGACCACCTCACTGTGAGAGTCACGTGGAAGAGTGACTCCTTCACTGCTAGGGAAAAGCGAACAAGACTCCGCTGCAAGAAGCGTAGAGATGGATATAAGAGGGGCCAGCAAGAGGCATAGATCCTCATGAGCCCCTGTGACTGTCAGCCAGCAAGAGGCATAGATCCTCATGAGCCCCAGCCAGTCAGCCAGCAAGAGGCATAGATCCTCATGAGCCCCTGTGACTGCAGGGGCTCATGAGGATCTTTGCCTCTTGCTAACCCCAACAGTTCCTTGGACGTCCGGGGTAATTGGGTGTTGAACTGCAAGTTTTTCAGGGCGTAGTTTATGGCTACTCGCGAGTGAAGGGGCTAAATATGCGTTGCACCCTCAGTTTGAAGAACTCAAGGGTGAACATGGCCCTGCAGAGGGGGGGGGGGGGGTGGGCTCATGAGGATCTGTGCCTCTTGCCGACAGGTGGTGTTAACCTAGGCCTCGTGAAGAAACGATGGGTTTTTATGTGTCCGTTGATTAGAAAGTCAGCGTAACTGAATTGAATGCGGTGAAATTTTGCAGGGAAATTTGTGAGGATTCATGTTACTGATAACATGTTGAAAATTGCATGCTGTGTCATGCTAGGATTGCCCCAATGAACCGTGCCTGAGGAACACTGCCGTAAATGTAGCCAAGCCAGGAAGAGGGATGAATCCTCAAGGGCATCCAATGCGACCACTAGATTAGTCGACATCTGAATGTATGAACATTGAATAAATCCAGACCAAAAAGGTGACTGCCAAGCGTGTAATATGCAAAGAAGTACCCAACAGAGAAAGAAACACGCTTAGAAAAGACGGGTACAACACAATTTATTAATATTTCGGGTAAATACCCTTTGTCAAAATAGACAAACAAACAAACATAGAGATTAGCCGCTACTTATCTTCAATGGCAGAAGGAATGTGGCAACTGAAGGAGGTGACGTAAAATAAAAGAAAAGGAAGAACAAAAGTGCGGAAAAAGTAAAAATGACGTCAACGAAAAATCGCGTAAGAGAGAGACTCGGAAAGAACCTGAACACGAGAGACAAGAGTGTGTGCAAGCACGTGCAGGAGCGAGCGAAAGAAAAGGCGTGTAGATGAGGCCAGAGAGAGAGAGAGAGAGAGAGAGAGAGAAAGAGAGAGAGAGAGCGAGACGGAGAGAGAGAAAGAGAGAGAGAACGAATGGGGAGTACCCTTGGGCACGAAGTAGGCTGAGTGTCTAATACACAAAGCCTGCTAAACACCAACCCGAAGGCAAACTTTATATCACCTTCAAGTTGAGGACTACCTCGGGGAAAAACGGGAGGACCCCGGGAAAAAAACCCCAGCATTTAGCACGGTACACAACAAGTAATAAGTCATGAAAACAAAGCAAAGAATCAAATTCAGTAAGAGAATATTGGTATAAGTGGAGAGTAGGTAGTTGTGAAACCGTCTTCAAGGGTAACTCAAAAATTAAGGGGGGGGGGGAGAGAGAGAGAGATGGGGGTGGGGGGGGGGGGAAGGAGTAAGGAGGAAGGGGGGGGAAAAAAAAAAAAAAAAAAAAAAAAAAAAAAAAAAAAAAGAAAGGGGGGGGGGGGGGGGGGGGGGGGGGGGGGCGGAAGACAACCAGCCAGAGCCACCAACCCCACCCAACGGGCACCCACCAGCCCACAGAAAAACACACAGGCACGCAACAAGACGACCACATA
>BTPG01000007.1:130355416-130357916 GCA_036245525.1 Semisulcospira habei
TAGCGGCTAATCTCTATGTTTGTTTGTTTGTCTATTTTGACAAAGGGTATTTACCCGAAATATTAATAAATTGTGTTGTACCCGTCTTTTCTAAGCGTGTTTCTTTCTCTGTTGGGTACTTCTTTGCATATTACACGCTTGGCAGTCACCTTTTTGGTCTGGATTGATTATTTCTCTTTGACTGCATCTCCATGTTTGTCTCGTTGTGCTTGTACTAGCATGCCTTCGTCAGCTTTTTTCACTGGCTTGCATTCACGTTTGGTTTCACGTTTTGCTTTTTTACCACCGATTCTTTTCTTTTTGTCCTTTTCTTATGCTAAAACTATTTTTTCTAAAACTAAATGCTCCAGTCATCTCGCTTTTCTCAAAAAATGTATTCGCCTTCGTATTATTCCTGTTGGTTTTCAGCTTAAACATTCTCCTTCCGATCTGAATAATTCTTCTCTTTTGCAGGCGACTAACACAATTCTTGAAAAAACTAGCTTTAAGTTAATGACGTGTCACATTCAGTCATTAAATCACAAGATCTCCGATCTTGACTCCACTCTTGTTATCTTGAAGAGACAGCTGATTCAGCTGTGTGATATTCATACTGTCTTCTTAATTAAATCTGTTGTGCATGATTTTAATACTCTTGTGCATGCCCATGTCACTAAAACTAAAGATCATAAGCTATCCAAATTCAACACTAATCGCAGCACAAACTCTGCTTCAGCGGTCCCTCTTCCTACCCAATGTGATACCCGGCGTTTGGTTGTGCCTACTGTCCATCCGCTTACCACGCTTGGTGCTGACTGTGGTTCTGGTGTTGGTGCCGTGATCCTCACATCGGCTTCATTTTCTGGACTGGACGGTTGTGCCCCAGCGTTGACGCTGACCCACGGAGCTGCCCTTGATGCGACATCTTTGACCTCCTCCGGGCCGGAGCCTGTTGAGGGTGATACTTCTTCCAGTGACGATAACTCTACCCAGGATGGTTGCGCTGCTCACGCTCCTGTTTTGGTCGTTCGAGCTGCCCGTCCTCTGCCATTGTCCAAAGTTGAAGACTGTTTTCAGGATGGTGTTGCCGTTCACGTGCCTACGTTGGACGTTGCCGCCGCCCCTTCTCTTCCTTCGTCCGGAGAGGTGAACTCCGATGCTTACGGAGAGATTGGTGTTGCCGCCTGCGCACCCACGTTGGACGTTAGAGGCACCCCTCCTTCGACTTCCGTTTTACATGACGTTGATGCCACTTGCACTCCGTTGCTTACTGTGATAAAAGACCCCTCTAGTCCTTTGTCTGACGCTGTAACCACTACGCACCTCCACTGCGCCTTCGTCGGTACTACTACACCTCACAGAAATCTAGTACAGTGCATTCCTGAAGATTTAACTCTGACACACGATGAAAGAGCTGTCCTCTCCAGAGGTTTAAAGTTTATTCCAAGGCAGCCTACTATAAACAAATACGAACTCATCAGAGATCTGCAGAAATTCTATAGGTCTCTTAGATGGATGGCTGTCCTGGGCCATCGACCGAGAACTCAGAAGGTTGGTGACATCTTCGTTGATCATTTTGACACTCCTGTCCGAAGAGAACCACCTCATGGTAAACTTCCTGAACTCGAATGCTACATTAAGAAGACCATGTCTGACATTGGACAACTCAAATTCAAACCCATTCCTCACTCTAATCTCACTAAATCTGAACTGGACGCTCTCAACAATCTTCGTAACAGAAGCGACATCGTAATCAAACCAGCCGATAAAGGTGGCGCCGTCGTTGTATGGGACAGAGGTCTGTACATCAAAGAGGCTTACAGACAGTTAGAGAACCCAGAACACTACCAACACCTTGACGAATGCTCCCTCCAAGCTGATCAAAAGCGCATCTCTAAGACAGTCAAAGAGATGATTCTTAAAGGAGAGCTTCCTTCCACAGCTAATCTCCTCATAAAAAAGCGGCCTAAGCAACCTAACTTTTACCTTCTCCCAAAAATTCACAAACTCAACAATCCCGGCCGCCCCATAGTGTCAGCTTGCAGCTGTCCCACTGAACACATCTCCGAATACCTGGACATCATCTTCCAACCCTTTGTCCAGTCTCTACCTACCTACATTAAAGACACCAACCATGCTCTAGAGATCATAGACCAAGTCAACCAGAAACAACTTTTCAAACCTGAACTGTTGTTTTCCCTTGATGTCACTTCACTATATACTGTTATACCGCACAATGACGGCCTCAATGCACTTGCATACTTCCTCAACCAAAGAAGTCATACACAACCTCCTACTCATACACTTCTACGTCTGGCTGAATTGGTTCTCTCTCTTAACAGTTTCACCTTTGATGGCGTCACCTTTGCTCAGTGCAGTGGCGTAGCGATGGGCACAAAAATGGGACCCAGCTATGCTTGCCTTTTCATGGGTTTCCTTGAGCAACAGATTCTTCAGCAATACACTGGGCCTGTCCCTGAGATGTATAAACGCTACATCGATGCCCCCACCCGGGTCTGCC
>BTPG01000007.1:130362916-130732916 GCA_036245525.1 Semisulcospira habei
GGCTTTTAGTCCACCGTTTTTGTTGAGATGTGCAATTTTGACCCACTTACGATTGCCGGAAATCGCCTGTGAAGCTTTATCATAACCAAGTTAGTTGTGATGTCCTCTGTGCAGTTGTCATGTTTAACTCATTCAGCCCGACACATGTCTTTCCCAAATTATGGAGGCGTCATCTAACGACTATGCACCTGTTACTGGAGATGGGGCTCGACCTTGATCTGGCACTATCCTTGAATTATCATGGTCGATCCATCTCCTGCTGTATAGAGCATCGGGGCTGAATGGGTCAAGTTGTTTGAATATGTATATTTTGATGTTTTGTTTTGTATCATTGTCTCACACATACATGATTTCATGCATGCATACATACATACACACAATTTTATTGTGCTAAATTGTAATAAAGACAGTGAGACATTTTATCTACAGTCGTTTAGTTTCACAGGACTTAAGGCATCGTCTTTGGCGTGGCTGCACATGCGAATGTGTGTATTTGTAGTAGTAGTAGTAGTAGTGTGTGTGTGTGTGTGTGTGTGTGCGAGCAAGAGACATAGATCTGCAGTCGCTGGGGCTCATTAGGATCTATATTGCTATGTCTCTTGCATTTGGATCAGTTTCGCTTTTTTTTCTTTCTCGGCACCGAATGGGTAAATGTCTCCTGCTGACACCCCCCTGTATCTATATTCCTCGGACGGTTTTACGTTAATTTAAATTAACAAATGTAACCCCATTACCCAACCCTTGAATTGACCATGAAATCGACCTTGACTTGACCATGATAATTCAAGGGTAGTGCCAGATTAGCTTGGCGCCTTCAGGCGCCAAGCTAATCTGGCACAACCCTTGAATTATCATGGTCAATCCGGCCGTCTCCTGCAACTGGTACCTACGCCTTGGGTAACACCTCCAACATTTGGGAAATGCGGCCTTGGGGTTTAAAGGGTTAAGCTGTCTCCCATGTCAGCCACCAATAGAATTTTCTTCGCGTAATTGTCGATTATTATGTTTCTTATTGATTCCCAGTGTGCCTTCAGTTACTAAAGCGACCTTTTAAAGGTGAATATTCCACAGCAACACCTGTATACATTGAATTCGATGATGCTGCACATGTTAAGCTGTCTGCCAATGTCCATCACAATTGGTGCTTTCTTCGTGTATTTGTCGGTATGTCTGTCTTATTCCTAGTTTACCTTTAGTCTTTAAAGCGACAATTTAAAGGTGAATAGTCCTTAATAACTCCTGTATACATTTTATTCAATGATGCTGCACACGTTGAGCTGTCTGCCAATGTCGGCCACAAGTGGTATTTTCTTCGAGTAACTGGACAACATCATCAAGAAAACACCTAAGAAAGACATTCTGACTGTCCTCGGTGACTGGAATGCAAAGATCGGCCCTGACGTTTACCAACAATGGGCAGGAACAGCTGGCAAGTTTGGCCTTGGAGAAACAAACGACAGAGGCCTGCGACTTTTAGAGTTCGCACAGAGTCACCGTCTTACCGTTGCTAATACCCTCCATCCACACAAGAAGTCAAGAACAGTGACATGGCAATCGCCAGGAGGCCTGGTCCATAACCAGATTGACTTCATCTTGCTGCCTCGACGATTCAAATCCAGCGTTAACAAAGCACAAACGAGGTCCTTTCCTGGCGCTGATATTGGCAGCGACCACAACCTCGTCCTTACTAGCCTCAAGTTGAAGCTGGCATTGAAACGAGACAGCAAGAGCCCTCGCATCCGATTCGACCTCGAGAAGCTAAAAGACCCGGAAGTAGAAGAGGTCTTCCAAGCCCAGGTGGGAGGCAGATTTGCAGCCTTGGCTACTTTGGACTGGGACGTAGACACCCTTGCTGGAAATATAAAAGAGGTGTTACTTTCTACAGCAGAAGAAGTGCTGGGGAAGCAGAGGAAGCGCAAACAGCCCTGGGTCACCGATGACATCCTTGATCTCTGTGATGAGAGGAGAGCCTGGAAGAAAAAGAGAGGCCAAGACCTCACATCAGCAAACAAGTACAGACTTGTCAACAAGAAGATCAGGAAGAGGATGAAAGAAGCCAAAGAAGATTGGATTGAAGACCAGTGTCGTAGCGTGGAAGAGGGCATGGCAAACGGCAACAGCAAGAAGGCTTATGAAACGCTAAGGACCCTCACCAAGACTCAACAGCGAACAGCCACAGTCATCGAAGACAGCAGCGGCCAACTCCTTACGGAAAACACTGCTGTACTAAACAGATGGACTGAGTACTGCCGAGACTTGTATAACTACAAGGCTGAGCCAGACACCAGCATCCTCCAAAACAACCAGGCTGGGGCCAGGAAGGCCGAAGACCTGCCAGTGTTAGCTGAAGAGGTGGAAACAGCCGTACGTAGCCTGAAGGGAGGAAAGTCTCCAGGTGTAGACAACGTACCTGCTGAACTGTTGAAACATGGAGGAGAAGTAACAACGAAGGTCCTCACTACACTCTGTCAAAAGATCTGGGAGCAAAAGAAATGGCCAGTAGAATGGACACAGTCTCTAGTGATCCCGCTCCCCAAGAAAGGAAACCTGAAACAGTGCCAGAACTACAGAACTATCAGTCTGATAAGTCACCCTAGCAAAATCATTCTCAACCGCCTCAAAACTTTCGCCGAGGAACTGCTGGCAGAAGAACAGGCTGGCTTCAGAGTTGGAAGAAGCACTGTAGAGCAGATTTTCAACTGCCGCGTCCTGATCGAGAAACATCTGCAGCATCAGCGCGAACTCTACCACAACTTCATTGATTTCAGGAAAGCATTTGATCGCGTCTGGCACGACGGACTCTGGCAAGTCATGAGATCGTTCAACATAGAGGAGGGGCTGATCCAAATGATAGAAGCGCTTTACAAGAACGCCTGCAGCGCGGTTCTACTTAACAATCAGTCAGGCGAGTTCTTCAGGACGACGATCGGTGTCCGTCAAGGATGCCTGCTCTCTCCTGTCCTTTTCAACATATTCCTGGAGAAGATCATGCAGGAAACCCTCCACGACCACGATACTTCAATCTCTATTGGTGGCAGATCCCTGTGCAATCTTCGATTCGCAGACGACATTGACCTCATGGCAGGCAGCAATAGTGAGCTTCAAAACCTGACAGACAAACTTTCAAGTAGCGCAGGGTCTTATGGCATGGAGATCAGTACGGATAAAAGCAAAGTGATGATCAACACCACAAGCGACAGCAGCAGCAACATTCACATGAACGGCCAGAAGCTAGAAGAGGTCAATAGCTTCAAGTACTTGGGAGCCACCCTGTCCAAAGACGGTAGTTGCATAGCAGAGATCCGTATCAGGATAGGTACAGCAACATCCGCAATGGCCAGGCTGGACAGGATATGGCGAAGTAACTCCATCAGCTTCACCATCAAGTACAGGCTTTACAAGTCCCTCGTAGTGTCTATTCTACTCTACGGCTGTGAGACTTGGACGCTGCTTGCAGACTCAGAAAAGAAAATCCAGGCCTTTGAGAACAAGTGCCTGAGGAAGTTGCTCCACATCTCGTACCGCGAGCACAAGACCAACGAATATGTACGGAGCATCGTCACTTCCCTGGTGGGCCCACATGAACCCCTTCTGGCAACCGTGAAACGGCGCAAGCTTGCTTGGTTTGGCCACGTGACCCGACACAACACCTTGTCCAAGACTATCCTCCAAGGCACTCTCGAAGGAAGTCGTCGGCGAGGTCGTCAGAGAAAGAGTTGGGTCGCAAACATAAAAGAATGGACCGAACTCGAGATGCCAGACTTGCTTGCCACCGCCCAAAATAGAACTCAGTGGAGAGCACTGTCTGTTGCTGCTGCCTTTCAGTCCCCCCAACGCCCAGTTCGGGCAAGGGACTGATGATGATGATGATGAATAGTCGATATGTCTGTCTGATTCCTAGTGTGCCTTCAGTCATTAAAGCGACAATTTAAAGGTGAATAGTTCACAATAACTCCTGTATACATTTTATTCGATGACGCTGCACATATTCTGCCAATGTCAGCCACAAGTGGTATTTTCTTCGCGTAATTGTCGAATCGTTTGTTTGATTCCCAGTGTACCTTCAGTCACTAAACCCCCACCCGGGTCTGCCCTGGGGGGACTGGGGTGGGGTTAACTACTTTTTAGTTCCCAGAGTCACCCTGGTCAGCCCCTCAGGGTGGGGTTTCCACTCTATTCTGGGGCATGTGTTTCTGTCTACCCTTGGTCCATTCACCTGTATTTGCCTTTTTAAAACTCTCCCTACTGTCTGCGCTGCCTGTAGCTCTTGATATTGGATATGTGTTGCTAAATGGTCCTAGCTTTATTTAGGCCCCATGTCGTAGGTTTATTTAACGTATTGGACCGGCTGGCGACATACATTCAATATTCTGGTTTTTTTTTTTTTTTTTTTTTTTTTTCACAAGCAGTGCAGGCACGTCCTGAGAAAGTCTTGTTGCTGTCGGGACGTTAAGCAATGTACAATCAATTCAGTCACTAAAGCCACCTTTTAAAGGTGAATAGTCCCGCAATAACTCCTTTAGATACATTTTATTCGATGATACTGCGCAAAATGACCAACGTTAACTTTTTAAGTGAAAGTGGCGTACGATGAATGGCTTTTCCTTTTCCCCCTTTTCTTGTGTCCTTTCTTCCTTTGTTGCTTTCAGCGTCCCTTCCGTATCTAGTGAGTATATCACTTAAATTCCATTTACCCTGACTTTTTGTTTCTTTCTAACTTGCTTTTGTACATTTTTTTTCAGTCTTCACTGTAATGATTTTTTTTGTGTTGTTGTTTTGTTTTCTCTTCTGTCCGTAGTGAGTGCATTCAGTTCATATTAACTTAAATTCCATCCACCGTGTCTTTCTGTTTCTTCTTAACTTTTTCTGTTTCTTCCTAACTTGCTTTTGTGGCGTTTTCTTTCAGTCTTCATTGTAATGATTCCCCCCCCCCCCCCCCCCCCCTTCTGTTCTTCCACTTCAACTCCCTTGCGACAGTGAGTGGTAATTTCGTTTTCCCAGTCTACTGTCGTGGGATGTTAAATTGTTTCTTTGACAAGTTCAATCTTTCGCTGCCGAGAAAAAAATAATCCTATACGCGACAGCAAGAGGCATGGATCCTCATGTCGCGGGGGCTCATGAGGATCTATGTTTCTTGCTAAAATCACTCTGTGCTCATGTTTTCATTACGACCGGAGGTATTTTTACGCTAAACGTACGATGAGTTCAAAAACACCATCTACGACCACTGGCAGTGAATGGGGTTAACGGTGCTTAAGTGAAGGGGAGTTACTGTTGGTTTGCTGATGTGTGCAGCCGATGCTCAGTACCTGGGTTCAATTTTTAGGTCGTTTGAGCAAAGCTTGCCTCGTGGTTTTTTTTTGTTTGTTTGTTGTTGTTGTTGTTGTTGTTGTTGCAGATAACATTTGAACGTCGATGATTTTTAGAATACAACAATTAACCCTTAGTAATACCTCATGGGGAATGCTCTGTCTGCCCATACACCACACACACACACACAACCGCACAACCATCCACCAACAAAGCATTGAACCAGTTAATTAATGAAATAACTATAACTCTCAGTTAATGGTATGACTGTAACGGACAAATTGGTACTTGCGTAATATTCCTGGAGCCAGCTGCATGAGCGAGCTTAGTACTGCGCCAGCCACTAAGCAAGGTGCGCCGTTATAGCGGCGCACATTGCTTAATGGCTGGCCGGGCGCCAAGCTGCTCTGGCACCACCCTTGAACTATAATGCTTAACGTGTCCTCTATACTGTAATGTAGTCAGTATTTAGAGGAGAACTTCCAAATTGGGGAGTTTCAACTCCTCTGATTCGGTTAGCTAAGTAAAAATTTTCGAGTGCACTATCTGCAGGAGTTACTGACGATAATCGTGTGCAGGTGTGTGACTCTAGACCTTACGGCCTGATGCTGTTAGTTCCAGATTGTAATGTTGTCGACTACCAAATAATTGAAGGAAAGGTGAACTTGTAGATGAAACCTTAACCCTTTAGGTGTCGGGGTAGCGCTTTGTGTCCTGCAGGAATTATCACGACTGAAACCGCTACGACAGGCAAAGGGTTAATTGTATTAATAATAACAGTATTAGAGAAAAGAAGACGGATATAGAGTCCTATACTCTTTGTGTTCTTCATTTCTCCAGTACTGCTGTAAGGATTTTATCCACGACTTTAAACTTTTCCTTTAAGTCGTATATGGAACCCTAGGGTAATCTTTTTAAATATAATTTTACTTCATTTTGAACTAATAAGCAAGCTTGGTCAGACGATATTTTTTCTCTGTCCGTCATGTTGAAGTTTTGTAGAGCTCGCAGAAAGACAGCGTCGACTCTCCCCACAGCTACGGCCCAGTGCCCCCATTGCCCTCGCAGGTGTGACTCCAGGATTGGCTTGGCCAGCCACACCCGCACCCACAAATAGAAGTCATGCACAATGACGACATCAACGGCTTTCGATGGTCTACCCATTATGCATGTATGTATGTGTGTGCATATGTATGTAAACAAGAGAATCTCCGATATTTCTGTACACACAAACTTGAAACTTGGCGAAATACTTTCTTAAGCGGGTGGCTAAGAGAGCCTCCGAGCATATTGTAAATGAATGTCATTGAACATAAACAACCGTTTATAGGAATCGGTTGACCCAGATTAGAGTCCGTAATTTTTGTCACATTTACTTGAACATTTGCATATAGCTAGTTTGGAGAAAGACATTGGATGAGGTCGTTAGCCAGCTTTGTATCCTTTCAACTTTTTTAGTAAAAATTAATTCTTTTCAGAAAATAATATTTAAAAAAAAACCCGTTACTTCTAGAGAAAGTCGGACAGTGACGGTGACGAAAAAGAGGCAACTCCGTCACCACGCAGACACTGACATAATATTCTAAATATGGCGTCATTCTCTCTCTCTTTCTCTCTCTCTCTAGCAGTGTACGTACACAATTCCACCAACAACTATGTAAAGAGGCGTTGTGATTTAGAATCCCCTAATATAGAGTGCATGTGGTTAGAAGTCAAAACGACCAAGTCCTCGCCTGTTCTGATAGGTTTTGTATATAGAAACCCAGCGGCCTCAGCCTCCTGGCAGGACGAGTTTGTATTAATGATGGATATGGTTCAGGAGTCCAAAGGTGATGTACATATCTTGGGAGACTTCAACATAGACTTGCAAAAGCAAGGACACACTTCGTGGAGATCCATGTTGAATTTTTTAGGGTTGAAACAGCTTGTCCGGTCACCTACTAGAGTTACTTTTTCATCTTCAACACTGATAGACCATGTATATACCACAAACGTCAGCGTTGTAAAAAATGTTAGCGTACCTAATATTTCCATTAGTGATCACTTTCCTGTTTGTTTTACGTTGTCTGTTAGGTTAGCTAAACAGTCAATCAAAGGACACACTACCATAATGTATAGATGTTTAAAAAAATTCGACCAAACTGCTTTTGTATATGACCTATCTTTAGTACCATTTTATGATATACAAAACTGCAAAAACCCTAACGATGCCCCCACCCGGGTCTGCCCTGGGGGACTTGGGTGGGTTAGGTACTTTTTAGTTCCCAGGGTCACCCTGGTCAGCCCCACAGGGTGAGTTTTTCTCTCTATTCTGGGGCATGTGTTTCTGTCTACCCTTTGTCCATTCACCTGTATTTTGCCTTTTTAAAACTCTCCCTATTGTCTGCACTGCCTGTACCTCTTGATATTGGATGTGTGTTGCTAAATGGTCTTAGCTTTATTTAGGCCCCATGTGTTAGGTTTATTTAACGTATTTGACCGGCTGGCGACATACATTCAATGTTCTGTTTAGTTTTTTTTTTTTTTTCACAAGCAGTGCAGGCACGTCCTGAGAAAGCCTTGTTGCTGTCGGGACGTTAAGCAATGTACAATCAATCAAAACCCTGTCACGCTGGTACGAGCTGTTTCTCGCCGTTCTGGATAGACACGCGCCTAAGCGCATCAAACGCGTCAAATATCCTGTTATGCCAAAATGGCTCTCTGGTGAGATAAAACAAGCAATGGAAGTAAGAGATGAATTAAAACGAGACAAGAAATTTACTGAATACAAGAAGCAGCGAAACCATGTCAAATCTCTAGTTCGTAAAGCACAGAGGCAAAATGCAGAACAAGTTATTGCCGACGACAAAGACATCCGTTCAGTCTGGCGAGTAATAAACAATTTCACCAAAGGTAACAGTAAACGATCGCCTAATATTCCGCCCGATCTTACTGCTGATGCGTTCAACGCTCACTTCATAACTGTTGCTCAAACTCTGGCGAAGTCAAATACACCTAACCCTGTAAACTACACTTGCTCTCATCAACTACGTCACCATAGTCAACAGAGAGCCTGCAGCCCATTTTTAGTACCGCTTATGACTGTCCTAGATGTAGGCAAATCTATTTCCAGTTTAAAGAACAAATCGTCTTGCGGTCCAGATGGTATTAATAGTCAAATTTTAAAACTATCTCTGCCCTACGTCGTCGAATCCCTGACCTTTATTTATAATTTATCGATCAGACATAACGTTTTTCCCGACGAGCTAAAAAAAAGCGAAGGTAATCCCTCTTCCTAAAAGCAAAGATTTATGCAACCTAAACGAGTACAGACCCATTTCCATATTATCCTGTATTTCAAAACCGCTCGAGAAACATATCCACACTCGTCTTTTAAACTTTCTGGAGCAAAACCATCTGATAACTGCAGCACAATCAGGATTTCGACCTCTACATTCATGCCAAACTGCCCTCAATCATTTAATTGATAAATGGCTCTCTGCCATAAATGACAGTAAAGTATCAGGTACAATCTTTCTTGACCTGAAAAAAGCTTTTGATCTTGTCAACCACTCTATCCTACTAAAACAACTGCCATTCTATCACATTGACTCAAATACTGTCTCCTTTATATCTTCCTATCTCAGGGACAGAACGCAGAAAGTACTGCTAAATGGCAAATATTCCTCTGATGGTTTAGTAACTTGCGGTGTTCCACAGGGGTCTATTCTAGGGCCCTTATTATTTAATCTATTTATTAATGATCTGCCACTGTGCATATCTCATTTAGACGCAAACTGCGATCTGTTCGCAGATGACACGACCATACACACATTACTTACTTACGCCTGTCACCCCTACCCGGGTATAGGCCGTCGACGAGAGACCTCCAGCGACTCCTGTCCTGTGCTTCTCCTTCGATTCTACTCCAGGTGGTTCCCAGTCTCTTGATGTCTGCTTGGAGGTCTCGACGCCAGGAGTTTCTCGGCCTACCTCTTTTCCTCTTTCCCTGGGGGTTCCATGACAATGCCTGCCTAGTGATACTGGAAGCTGGCTTTCTCAGACTGTGACCGATCCATCCCCATCTTCTTCGCCCAATTTCATTCTCTGCTGTTATCTGCTCTGTTCTCTCCCAGAGTCTGACGTTGCTGATCTTCTCTGGCCAGTGGATTTTCAAAATTCTTCTAAGGCAACTGTTCATGAAGGTCTGTACTCTGTTGACTGTGGTTTTTGTCAATCTCCAAGTCTCTGCTCCATATAGGAGAACTGCTTTTACATTGGAGTTGAAAATCCGGACTTTGGTGTGTTGTGACAGCTCTCTGGAACTCCAGACTTTTTTCAACTGGAGAAAGGCTGCTCTGGCTTTACCGATTCGTGCTCTGACATCTGCATCAGTGCCGCCTTTTTTTGTCTATGATGCTCCCGAGATAGGTGAAGGACTCCACCTCCTCCAACGGGGTGCCAGCAAGCAAGACTGGTTCTTCCCTGGTTGCGTTCAGCCTCATTGTCTTTGTTTTCTGTTTGTGAATGGTGAGGCCCACTTGGGACGAGGTGTCAGCAAGCCTCGTGGTCTTGTCCTGCATTTGTTGATGAGTGTGGGACAGTAATGCCAAGTCGTCTGCAAAATCGAGGTCGTCAAGCTGTGTCCACAGTGTCCACTGTATTCCACTTCGTCTGTGCTCTGTGGTCATCTTCATGACCCAGTCTATGGCCAGTAGGAAGAGGAACGGAGACAGCAGACACCCCTGCCTGACACCAGTTCTGACCTGGAGCTCCCTGGTGAACTGCCCTTCGTGGATCACGCGACATGTCATGCCATCGTAGCTGCTCTTGATCAGGCGGACGAGCTTTGTGGGTACACCGTAGTGTCGTAGGAGTTTCCACAGAGTCTCTCGGTCCACACTGTCAAATGCTTTCTCATAATCCACAAAGTTGACGTACAGCGGGGAGCTCCACTCCAGAGACTGTTCCACGATGATGCGGAGAGTGGCGATCTGGTCTGTACATGATCGGTTCTTCCTAAATCCTGCTTGCTGGTCTCTCAGCTGGGGGTCAACGGAGCTCTTCATTCTCTCCAGGATGATCCTGTTGAAGACCTTTCCTGGTACCGACAGCAAGGTGATTCCTCTGTAGTTGGAACACTTGCTGAGGTCGCCTTTCTTGGGAAGCTTGATTAGGTACCCTCCTTCCAGTCAGCCGGCATCACCTCCTCTTCCCAGATCTTTCCAAACAGTGGGTACAGCATCTCCACTGTTGTCTCTAGGTCTGCTTTCAGAGACTCCGCTGGGATGCCATCTGGGCCTGCTGCTTTGCCGTTCTTCAAAAATGCCACTGCTCTTCTGATCTCTTCCCGGCTGGGTCTGTCACAGCTGATGGGTAGGTCGGTCTCTGCCGGCTGGATGTCTGGGGGGTCGGGTGGGCTAGGTCTGTTCAGTAACTCTTCAAAATACTCGGCCCATCTGTCGAGTTGGTCTGCTCTGTCTGCAATAGGCTTGCCTCCTTTGTCTTTTACTGGTCTTTCTGTATGGCCATACTTGCCTGACAATCTTCTGGTAATGTCGTAGAGCTGTTTCATGTTGCCGCTGCCTGCTGCCTTTTCTGCCTCTGCTGCCAGGCTGTCTGTGTAGGCCCTCTTGTCTGCCCTGATACTCCTCTTCACCTCGCGGTTGGCTTCCCAGTATTCCCCCTGTGCCCTTACTTTGGCTGCTCTCGTGCGACTGTTGTTGACAACTGCTTTCTTCTGCTTCCTCACTTCTATCTTCTTCAAGGTCTGTGCCGACAGCCAGTCCTTGTGGTGGTGTTTCCTGAACCCTACAGTGTCTTTGCAGGTTGAGTTCAGCGCCTCTCTAACTGCCTTCCACTGCTGCTCTGTGGTGACCTCCTCCTCTTCATTTACTAGCTCCTGTAGCGCTTGAAACCGGTTGGACAGCACCAGTTTGAACTCTTCTCTAACTCCAGTTTCTCTCAGGAGGCCTACATTATAGCGCTGTCTTCTTGTTGTCTCTGTGCAGCTTTTCTTTAGCTTGAGCTTCATTCTTAAGGTAAGCAGATGGTGGTCGGAGGCGACATCTGCTCCCCTCCTCACTCGAACATCTTGAAGGGATCTTCTAAATTTCTTGCTAATGCAGATATGGTCTATTTGGTTCTCTGTTGTATGTTCGGGTGAGACCCAAGTTGCTTTGTGTATTCTTCTGTGTGGGAAGATGCTGCCTCCAATGACAAGTCGGTTTAGAGCACAAAAGTCTACAAACCTCTCCCCGTTCTCACTCATCTCCAAGCCTAGTCCCTGTCTCCCCATCACCTCTTCGTATCCAGTGTTGTCCTCCCCTATTTTGGCATTAAAATCGCCCATGACGATGGTGATGTCTCGCTCCGCACATTTGTCCAAGGCACTCTGGAGTCGGTCGTAGAACTCTTGTTTCTCTTCCTCGTCACTGTCATTAGTGGGCGCCCGCATAACACTGGATGACGTTCAGCTTGAGCTTTTTCTTGGTACCATACACACATCTGATAAAGATATCGCAACCATTAATAAGGTACTGCAACAAAGTCTTGATGAAGTAGCACGCTGGTGCAGGGATAATCACATGATTATTAGTATTCCAAAGACAAAGAGCATGTTAGTTACTACACGTCAGAAACACCAGCAAGGCCTACCACGTTTAACACTCTCCTTAGATAGCCAGCTTGTAGAACAAGTAACTAGGCATCGCTTATTAGGCGTTATAGTGGACAACAAATTAAGCTGGGAGCCCCATACTGACTCTATATGCAAAACAATCTCCAAAAATCTGTTCCTGTTATCAAAACTACGCCATATAGTTAATACTGATATCCGTAAACTCTTTTTCCATGCGCATATCAAAACGCATTGTGACTACAGTTCTATAATAATAATAATACATAGTTTTATATAGCGCCCTTCCCCACGAACAGCAAGCGCGGAGCGCTTTACAGCACATAAAAAATAAAAATTAAAAAGGAGAAAAAATTAGAACGCACTCACTCTTTAAATAAACATCTGCTCGCACCATGTAGGCGCATTCCTAACACGAAACACACACACACACAAACACACACACACACACACACACACACACACACACACACACACACACACACACACACACACACACACACACACACACACACACACACACACACACACACACACGCACGCACGCACGTACGCACGCACGCACGCACGCACGCACGCACACACACACACACACACACACACGCACGCACGCACGCACACACACACACACACACAGCCTATCTACATGGGGAAACAACCAACATTTCCAGGCAGCACATCCAGACTAAGCTAATCTTGATATGCTACCTGGGATGGATGCAGCGAAGTTCACATGAAAAAAGTTAATTCCTTGTATCGTCGGGGCATTAAATTAATACTTCCCGATCCTACTTCGACTGATGAAAAATTAAAATCTCTCAAGTTACTAACATTGAAAAAACAGTTTGAATTTAATCGCTGTGTTCTACTGCACAAGATCATGCACGGAAAAGCCCCACCCTATCTAAAAACTCTATTTTCCGACAATAATAGGAAAAACACGAGAAATAGCCCGATCCACCTTCCAAAAATTAGATTAGACATCTGTAAAACCAGCCTGTCTTTTTCAGGCGCTAAAGCGTGGAATATGTTACCTCCACACCTGAAATCAATTTGTAAGATTAGCGTCTTCAAAGATCGCCTCAATAAATATTTACTTCAGAAGTAATAGTATATTCTGCTCCCTTATGCTACTATTCGTATTTTTAGTGACAAGTTTCCTATTACCTAATACTCTTCTACTGTTGCTGCAGATTATGTTAGAGTTCCACTGTCTGCATTAACATGTCAGGTTCATACCTGTGTGTGTGTGTGTGTGTGTGTGTGTGTGTGTGTGTGTGTGTGTGTGTGTGTGTGTATATATATATATATATATATATATTATATATATATATATATTCTTTTTTTCTCTGAGGTGGGGGGGGGGGGTCTTTATACTTACATATGTTTTTATTTTTTGATGTATCGTCTGATGTATTTTTATTTTTATATGTGTAGAGTAGCAGGACAGTTTGGAAGATAGGCATTGCTATGCCTAAAACTTTTTATCCTGAATAAAAACGTTTCATCATCATCTCTCTCTCTCTCTCTCTCTCTCTCTCTCTCTCTCTCTCTCTCTCTCTCTCTCTCTCTCTCTCTCTCTCTCTCTCTCTCTCTCTCTCTCTCTCTCTCTCTCTCTCTCTCTCTCTCTCTCTCTCTCATGGGGACGTAGCTTAGTGGATAAGACACTGCGCTGGCAGTCGTAAGATCCCGGGTTCGAATCCCCTGGTGGGCAGGAATGGGATGTGGACTTTTCCTCATTTCCATCGAGTCAAATTTACGTACAGACTCGGCTTACGGTTGCCTGTCTCCCCTTCGTGTGCACAGCACGCATAATCATCAAATGCGCACGTTAAAAATCCCATTGACACTAATCGAAAAGATGAAATGGGGTGAAATGGAAACAGAAATATATTTCAGATGCACCAAAAGTTAATAGCCGGGTGGAGGTTTGCACATAAAGTAGCACTTAACTAGCAACAGGCTTTCAAAGCTTCAGCTGCCATCCCTATGCCGGCGCCTTGAACATCTTTAATTAGATGGATATGTGCGCCTTGGAGATACCGTACCATACCATACCATACCATACCATACCATCTCTCTCTCTCTCTCTCTCTCTCTCTCTCTCTCTCTCTCTCTCTCACACACACACACACACACACACACACACACACACACACACACACACACACACAAACGTGCGCATCTCCAGGAGGAAAAGATCTATGCCTCTTGAAGATGTTTGGAGCGCGCGCGCACGCACCCACTAACACGCACACACACGTCGACGCGCTTTCAGAAGAGCATGCAGGTGACCCGTGTACTAACTTAGTATACCACGTAGCTAGGTAAAGTCAACCTGTTTTCACACAAATTATAGCAAGACTGAAATTGTACCGTGAAATTCTAATTTTGTCATCATTTTGTCAAGCCTATGAAGCGAAAGTGAAATTCATATCACGTAAAATATAAAATTACGTAAAAACTAAAACTTACGTCATGACAAATGACGTTTGACAAATCAATTACGCGTGTGCCCTGCTCCCCCTATAGAACTCACTGACGCATTGGCAGATCTGCGAGACTTTTTCAATAGGAGATAATTCGACATCAGAATCAAGTCAAAGACAAAAGGTAGAGACCATTAGCGAGGACAGCTCTCATATAGAAGGGACTTTGTGGGTTATGGTTCATCTCATCTTGTTATTATCTAACTCAATACTGAATGCTTGTTTTAACAAACTAATACGTTGCCGCAGTGTGTGTGTGTGTGTGTGTGTGTGTGTGTGTGTGTGTGTGTATGTGTGTGTGTGTGTGTGTGTGTGTGTGTGTGTGTGTGTGTGTGTGCGTGCGTGCGTGCGTGCTTGGGTGGGCGGGTTTTCTCAGCCCTCCTCTACATTTGAACCCTCAAGAACTATAGCCTACGCCGGGATGCAGTGTAACCCGCTCCTTGCACACTGGAGTGTCAGTGCGCCATGACAAACAATATCGGCCAATAATCGGCTCCGTGCACATTGGACATCAGCATGTCACGTAACAATACAATATCAAGCAATGAGATTCGATGAAAAGTATAGAAACCTAGGTCGCGAAAGGTCATAGGGCAATGAATCAGCAGTGATGGTTGTTGACAAATCCTCAAAGTGCCCTTATTTTACACAGTCGTAGGCGTAACCCCTTCACTACCGAGACAAAGTGAGAAAAGGTGCAAGATACATAGATTTTCATGAGCCCCCGCAACGGCGGGGGCTCATGGGGATCTATGACTCTTGGTGACGCCACTTTGTATTCACATTCCTTGGACAGCCGTGGTGGACGGATCTTGGGCGTTGTCACAAACACAACCCGCGTCGATTAACCCTTATCATTCAGAATACACCAGTGTGAAATAAGTTTCACTCAAATAGTTCAAGGGTAGTGCCAGAATAGCTTGGCGCCTCTAGAGGGAAGGCGGGTAACCAAATAAATAACACTGACCCCAACTTTGACAAACAGCGGGAGTCTATATCCCTGTCAGCAAGAGGTATAGATTATCAAGAGCCCCTGCGAATGCATGGACCCTTGAGAGTCTATCTCTCTTGCATACCGTGGAAGGGTGGGACCTATTCCATTCACTCCCGAACAGTTTTACGGGCAGGCCGCTTCCGAACACTGATAATACAATGGCAAGAACACTAGACCTTCCAGTGTATGCAGGCTGTATACAAAATCCGTCTCCGGTTTTGTCTTGTCCGTTGAAAGGCCCTGGTAAATCGAAGTGGCACAGTTGCAGTGCGGGCGTCTGAATTGATCAGTGTTCAGGTAGTGCTCCATAGGCAAACATTGTCGCTGTATCGCATAACCTGCCTGCTAGTGCCGTCCATTAGCACTCCGGTGCCGCGGAAGTCAAACGAAGCAATCAACAAAACCGGCTTTTGTTTGGATTTAGATCTATATTCAGCCTAGTTGGTTTCAGCTAATCTCTCCAACTTACTTCACCCCTACACTCCTACCCGCTCCGCCTCCGACCCTCTCCGCCTCCTCATCCCCCGCACCAAACTCAGCACTTTCGGCCCCCGCTCCTTCTCAGTATACGGTCCATCCACCTGGGACACTCTCCCACTCTCTCTCCGTCAGAAACACTCTCTCTCCTCCTTCCAATCCGCCCTCAAAACTCACCTCTTTCAACAGTTCTAGCACTACATCACCACACTCCCCACCCCAAGCTGACCGTCGTAATGTATTTTCACTATTTGTGGTACGTGAGTCATTGTCTAAAGCGTGCGCATGCGTGTGCGAGTTGTGTTAGTGCGCGCTTAGAGTTATAATTATTATAAGATAAGCGCATTATAAATACCGTAATTATTTCAGCCACCGGATCTATGTCTCTTGCACCTTTTCTCGCTACATCACGTTATGTAGGCTATGTCTCTGTTTGACCCAATACTACATCACGTTATGTAGGCTATGTTTCTGTTTGACCCAATACTACATCACGTTATGTAGGCTATGTCTCTGTTTGACCCAATACTACATCACGTTATGTAGGCTATGTTTCTGTTTGACCCAATACTACATCACGTTATGTAGGCTATGTCTCTGTTTGACCCAATACTACATCACGTTATGTAGGCTATGTCTCTGTTTGACCCAATACTACATCACGTTATGTAGGCTATGTTTCTGTTTGACCCAATACTACATCACGTTATGTAGGCTATGTCTCTGTTTGACCCAATACTACATCACGTTATGTAGGCTATGTTTCTGTTTGACCCAATACTACATCACGTTATGTAGGCTATGTCTCTGTTTGACCCAATACTACATCACGTTATGTAGGCTATGTTTCTGTTTGACCCAATACTACATCACGTTATGTAGGCTATGTCTCTGTTTGACCCAATACTACATCACGTTATGTAGGCTATGTCTCTGTTTGACCCAATACTACATCACGTTATGTAGGCTATGTTTCTGTTTGACCCAATACTACATCACGTTATGTAGGCTATGTCTCTGTTTGACCCAATACTACATCACGTTATGTAGGCTATGTCTCTGTTTGACCCAATACTACATCACGTTATGTAGGCTATGTCTCTGTTTGACCCAATACTACATCACGTTATGTAGGCTATGTCTCTGTTTGACCCAATACTACATCACGTTATGTAGGCTATGTCTCTGTTTGACCCAATACTACATCACGTTATGTAGGCTATGTCTCCGTTTGACCCAATACTACATCACGTTATGTAGGCTATGTCTCTGTTTGACCCAATACTACATCACGTTATGTAGGCTATGTCTCTGTTTGACCCAATACTACATCACGTTATGTAGGCTATGTCTCTGTTTGACCCAATACTACATCACGTTATGTAGGCTATGTCTCTGTTTGACCCAATACTACATCACGTTATGTAGGCTATGTCTCTGTTTGACCCAATACTACATCACGTTATGTAGGCTATGTCTCCGTTTGACCCAATACTACATCACGTTATGTAGGCTATGTCTCCGTTTTATCCAATAGATTTGAAAGGCCCACTGACCTTGCGAAAGCAGATACACAGTGGACCATAATAGTTCATTGTTCATACACTATCGAAATTCTTCCTTCTCTGCACTGACTAGCAATGCAGCCTTCCTGCCGACGGGGACGCCAAGCCGACCGCCGGGTCTTTCGCGCATTGGGTTGTGAATGAAGAGCCTTACGGCCACGGACCACAGTGCTGTTTCCGTACTGTCCAATCTCTTAGCCTTAGTCAGTCCCAGTCATCCCCTAATTTTTCAATTCCCTAAAAAACACTACCGCCCACCAGCTGCACATTTGCCATGCACAAAATACAAAAAAAAAAAAAACAACAAAAAACACACAAAAAAAAACAGCACATCACCCGTCTCATTTCTTGGCTATGAAACTGGTTCCTTACCAACCCCACACCCAAGCACAGCTGAAATCAGCGTGCCCCTCAAATCATTACGTCAAAGGCAACTCAACATAGGCCCACAATTGTCCACTGGATAAGCTCAGGATGGTATGAATCAAAGCACCAAACATGTCTCCTCTCAGCTAACCACAAATTTCCAGCAAATTCCAACATTCAGCCCAACTGCAAATTTTCAAACAAGGCAAAAATTATTTTTAAAAACACGGGGCCTTGCACTGCCTCAACTTCCCAATTTAAATGTAT
Organism: Semisulcospira habei; assembly: GCA_036245525.1. Taxonomy (NCBI): domain Eukaryota; kingdom Metazoa; phylum Mollusca; class Gastropoda; family Semisulcospiridae; genus Semisulcospira; species Semisulcospira habei. The sequence continues at coordinate 130,381,001 of BTPG01000007.1, forward strand.
AACGTGACCTTACGTAGGCCGTTTTATCAGCGCAGTTTCAACTCATTCGAGACTTGCCGCATCCGGATACGCGGCTTTAGGCCGCGTGTCCGGATGCGGCACGTCTCGAATGAGTTAAATTGATCAGCGCAGCGAGCACCGGTTTACTCCGTCAGATGACCAAATCATCCGCAAGAGGTATAGATCCTTATGATCCATTGCAGTCTGCGGAGGCTCATGAAGATCTATGCCTCCTCATTCCTTTTATTGTGTGTAGGTGTGTGATTTTGGGCCATATCATCTAGACTCATTAGGTCAAAAATCGCAGAACAGTAAACGTTATGTAGTGTGAATATTTCATCAGCATCGTCGTAATCATCATTATTATTATCGTCATCACGACTGTGCATCATCATCAGAAGGGGCAGCAGCAACACCGCCACCATCATCATCAAGACTTCGTCGTCGTCGTCATCATCATTACGAACGTCTTGTGTGAATGAAATGCATCATCACCAGCACTGAGTAGTGTAGCGTTCAACCATAAAATAAGTCGTCTTCATCCTCGTTGTCGTCGTCGTCGTCGACGACGTCGTCATCATCATCGATGTTATCGCGTTCATCGGTATCAGTTGATGGGGCTGTTCCTCATCGCTCATAATTAATTATTGCTGTTGAGTCAATGACCACTCCTGTAGCGAAACGATGAACCACTACTTCTCTGTACTACGCACAGCCCTGTAGTCAGCAGGGGGCGCATAAGGATTTAGGCTTCAGTCTTGCTGCTCCATTTTCACCCGTGCCAAAATCTCAGAGGATGGGAGGCATCCGGCCTTTAACTCTTTGGCTGTCGGTTGCGCATAGGAAAATGTGGATATATTATGGCAAAAGGCAACGTCTCCGTGTTTGAGAAAAGCCAGATTTACATTGTTATACAGTGAAAATCCTGCTTTTCTCAAAAATGAGTTTTTGGTCGTTGCGGCTGTGTAACTCGGCGGCACAACCGTACAACAGAACAATTGTTTCAGCGACTGATAGACCCCCCGAACTTCTTCCTTCTTTCATTTGCGGCTAGAGGCATAGCCTCCTCACTGAGCCTATGCAAGCGCAGGGGCTCATGAGAATCTTTGCTTCTTGTCGGTTTTACTTACATCTCTGTTTTTCTGTCGCAAGAGCCAGTTCATCACACCGCTTGACAAAGGTTATTACTATCTGGGCATCTCAGTTTCACACCGGACGGGGAAGAGTATCAACGGAACAGAGGCTATCCCCAAATATGAAGTACAGTAGGCATGTACTGCGCGTCAACAAAATTCACGAAACTGGCACATTCTGTGGATTTTCAAAATCTTAACTCGTTCAAGGCGGCCTGCTTCAATAGTTGCGGAAGTGCCCTATAGCGTTGCCGCAGCTATTGATGCAAGGCGCCTTGACTAAGTTCAGCCTTGTTACAGGACTAGGCGACCAAGCTTCCGTAGAACGATCTGCTTCAGTTAGTTAGTTAGTTATTTGGGTTTAACGCCGAGCAGGCAACTAAGGCCATCTCACGGCGGGATCTGCTTCAGGGCGGGCTTTGATTGCTAAAATTCGCCGATGTAATGGGTTTTCAATGTTGTCTAGCCTCAGCTAAGTCTTTTTTTAAACTTTTTTTTCACAATCCACGCGAGTATATACAAGCGGCAGGGGTTTTCCGCTGTCCCTGGTACGCCGGCACCGGGAGGGGGGGGGGGGGCTGGGGTGAGGGTGAGGGCTGGGGGTGGGGGTGGGGGCTGGGGGGAGGGGAGGGGGAATGAACTCTCCTGTGTAGCAAAGAGAAAAGAGCAGGAATACCTTTTATTTTACGACATTCAATCCTGGAAAGTGAATTCTTTCTTGCAGCATTGCTGTTAGGCATCTATAAAGGAAATATTGCGGACTATCACGCAACCCTTTCTTGCTTGGAGCAGATAGCTTCAAATATGGCGGAAATTATATCAAACACTGCTAAATTTACTTACGTATATATATATATATATATATATATATATATATATATATATATATATATATATATATATATATATATATATATATATATATATATATATATATATATATATATATGTGTGTGTGTGTGTGTGTGTGTGCGTGTGTGTGCGCTCGCGAGTGTCCATGCACTTTTCAATATATTGTAAATACCTATTGTTTTCATTGTGTATCATCTACTTTATCATTATTATTACGATTGATTTTATTAGATGTGCTGTTAAGGACAACTTTCCCACGAATGAAATATCAGTACTTGACTCCTTACGTCCTGAAGACGAAATTATCAAATGTGTGTAGATATTCTCTGAGGTCTATATCACAGTTCTAGAGACAGATCGACCATGATATTTCAAGGTTGGTGTCAGAATTGCTTGGCACCTAGACACCAACTTTTAAATATCACAATCGACCCACATCCTGTCGTAGTCTTTCAGGGCTTTAGGGGTTAACTTGAACGAAGACAGTTTATATTGAGATACAAAATCAGTCACCACTGGCCCCTAAATATTCTGGGTGCACATTAAGCAGCAGAATGCAAAGAGGGCTGTATTGCCGAGAGATATACGAAAATTAAAACTGCGACCGCTAGCGGAGAAAAGTAACATCTCTCGGTTATTTGATTAGAACTTCTTTTTTCTTTTTTTTAAAACTGTTTTTCCGATTTCTTTTTTTCCTTTTCCTTATTATTATTATTATTATTATTATTATTATTATTATTATTATTATTATTATTATTATTATTATTATTATTATTATTATTATTATTATTATTATTATTATTATTATTTCAGTTACACTCTCGTTATGTTATGATTGTGAGAAATGTTCGTTTCTCCATCATCAACCCATGAGACTGACATTCACAATGTACATGGCCACACACATAATTACTTGACACATTTTCTGCTTCTTCTAACCTCTTGACTGTTGGTAGCACTTTTTGTCGAGGTGACCCCTGAGGGTCTATTGGTTAGTTTGTGGTTACGGCGTCCACGGCACTTGCGTGATCATGCATGGCCCTAAACGGGCGGGTTCAGTATAGGGCGGGCTTTGATTGCTATTGCCCATCTATTGCCTACGTAGTATGAACTAAACATTGATCAGTTCAAGCACACGGCAACTGTGCTGCCTGAATCACCAGGACTCTTAACTCATTCTACCCCGGACACACCACAGCAAGATAAAGATCGACCGTGATAGTTCAAGGGTGATGCCAGAATAGCTTGGCGCCTATGGGCGCCAAGCTATTCTGGCATCACCCTTGAACTATCATGGTCGATCTGTGTCCTGCGCTACGCTAGAGTCTTCAGAAGACAACGGCAAAATGTGGGGATTTCGGTGTTGGGGTAGAATGAGATTTATACAGACATAAAATAAATGCTAGTTGAACAAGCGCGTCTCCCGGCAGTCGCGGGGGCTCATGAGGATCTACGCCTCTTGCTGGGATCAATTTGTATCCATGTTCCTCGGACGGTTGTGGCTTCCGGTCGCTTAATGAGCACAGACTTCTGAAACAAAATACTGTACGTGCAGTGGCAGAGAAGGGCTTAAAACCGCCATAGAATGACCAGTTCTAGTGGTCGGTTAGTTCGGGTTTAAGGTCCACAGCACCGAGGTGATCATGGACGGCCCTGACGGGCGGGTTATGGGGGACAGGGGAATCTATTGCCTGTGGAGTGCGACCTGAACACTGATCAACTCAGGCGCACTCCAGCTGTGCCACTTTGATTTACCAGGACCTTTCAACGGACATGCTATTGAACAAATCCGGTTCTAGTGACTTTTGCAGACGTTTATATTCAGCCGTAGTAACTTCGGTTCAGGCATGATCCCAATGCGCACAAGGCCATCGGGCCGACGTCGGCCGCCGTTGGCCCGCGCGCACGGATGTGCGCGGGCCAACGGCGGCCGACGTCGGCCCGATGACCTTGTGCGCATTGGGATGTTCCTTCCCCCCGAAGTGCGGGACGGACAGACAATAGAAGATTCAAACGAATAGAACGAAAGAATAATATACTAGGAAACCCAACTCCAAACCCCCCAAACCAGCCTTTGCCCCTCCCTGACTGTCAGGCAACTCTCACTGACCCCTCAGACCAAGAGGTCCAACAGTGGGCGCAGTGCCTATTACCTGAGTGTGCAATGCTGACTGATTCCTGTCTGCTGCGCCCAGACGACACTTCCATGTTTTCTCACGCCTAATCCCATTAAATCTAGGCCAAATTCATGACATAACTAAACAGCAAACACATCAGTGTGGGGGTCCCCTGACGTGTTGCTCTATCAGAAGACCCCCCCCCCACCCCCCACCCCCGCACCCTCCCCGCCCCCCCCCCCCCCCGCACCCTGAGGTGTACTTTATTCCTGTACTGAACAGTGGTACACTAATATGCTTTAATAGTTTGCGTTGATTTTGTTTTTGTTCTAGGTCTTGTGTACTCACAATACCAGATAGGTGAGGCTAGGTAAAAGTCTTGTGTGAAATTACAAATACTGTAGAAGTCAAAGTCGTTATTTGCCTGTGGTATTTTTATCTGCCCCAAATAGAACTGATGCGAGCTTTGAACAGGTGACTATAATGTTGTTTTTTTGTTTGCGTGTTTTGTCGAGTCGTCAAAAAGTAATATAATATGTTAAGACAGACAAGAGGAAAGTCAATTTTTTACTTTGCCGAGACCCTACAGCGTACGATCTAAATTTACAGACCCGCACAAATATATATTCAGACACAAAATGAAAACAAAAGGCCAGTGTCAGTTCATGTTCAGCCTCACCAGGGAAGTGTAGCACTATCACCCTTATCTAAATTATTTATAATGTAAATTAGATTAGCAAAGGCAAGTTCGAAAAATGGTTTTCCCAACCAAAACTTTAACCGTTGTAAAATAAAGAATCATTGTCATTGTCAAATTAAATGCACCATCGTATTTATAATAACCTTGATAGCAGACGAAGACCCAATCGGCCCATCTCTACCGACAAGAAGCATAGATTCTCATGAGCCCCTGCAAGTGCAGGGGTTCATGAGAATCTATGCTTCTTGGAAATGGATTGAAAGTCGCTCGGGATCCCCCCTCACCGCCGGGTCTGGCGATGAAAATACGGCCGACCACCGCTTGCAATAAGCACAGATTTCGATACGCCCCTGTGTTTTTTTTGCAGATGGATTATAGATCGGAAGTGGCCAGAGGAGGGTGGTGGGGATTTAGGACAATTATATGGAAGTGTTCACTAACTGAAAGGGAAATTAGTAAGAGGTCCATCTGTTAGCGATCGGTAAATGCTTGCAGGCTCTTGAGTTGAGTAGTACTATTGCAGTATTAGCAGTCGGCAGGCCTACAACTGTTCTTTTGCCGGACTTCGTCACAGTGTGTGCACCTTCCACCAGATTTGAAAGCACTGAGTCTGTTTTGCATTCAGCTCATCAGGTGAGCACAACAATGTGAATGCTCGATTGAACCTGTTTTGAGCAATCACCTTTATTGAAAGAAAAAATGTGGCCTTATAACTATAAGACGTCTGCTTTTTCAAGGGAAATTTTGAATGGGCAAAACGTGCCCGCCCGTCATTAAAAGCCAGCCGCTTTCAGGCTACAGAGACCTGAATGATGGCCTTTAATGACGGGCGGGCACGTTTTGCCCATTCAGTCAAAATTTCAGAATTTCCCTTCAAAGAGCAGATGTTTCGTATATATGCATACAACACTTTGCAGAAAAATGCGAATATACAAAGCTGAGAAAAGGGTAAAATGGGTGTATGCATGAGTTCTAGTAAGAGAGGAAATCAGTGCCTTTTTACACTAAATGTAAATTAAGATTAAATCATGCCTGACATACCGTTATGCAAATAAATCACGTGTTTTCAGTTCGACCGATAAAATTAGAGCTTTAGCCAGCATTATATCGGTCCAATTGACTGCACACGTACGTGATTTATTTTGCGTTACCGGAGATCAGTCAAACTGTTTATTTATTTATATATACAAAGACTTTTTTTCCCAATGGTTTTAATTTTAGAATGAACATTATTTTCTTTTAGAAGTGGTGCCGTGCCGCAGTTGGGTCACTCTTTCTTGACCCCGGCGCATCATCTGGTTAGCCGAGTGTCACGTTTTATATAAGTCATTGCAACGAAACAGTCACAAATATGGCGGAGACCGCGCAACCCGTATCGCCACAAGTACAATCGAGACGCACTTGTAACACGTGCTCTAGAAAAGCGTGAGAGTTGCATAAAAGATCTACATGGCCGAGCAGAGAAAAAGTGGCAGTAAAGAAGTACTCAACAAAGAAAGAAACACGCTTAGAAAGGGTAAGTACTGCGCAGTTTATGAACCCTTTCCCTGCCACTGTACGTACTGACATTTTTGTTTCTCCCAAAAAACATAGATACAAACTGGACTCCGCAAGAGGCATAGATCCTCATGAGCCCCCGCAGTCGCGGGGGCTCATGAGGATCTATGTCTCCTGCAGTTTGGTCGTGTTCACGTTTTCTCGGCGGTGAAGGGGTTAAATAAGCTGTGTTGTACAGGCTTGTCTTTTGTAAACGTACCGCATACTCCACGGAGCGTTTTTCGCGATACGCGAATTGAAAATAATCCAGCAGAGGATCGGTAAGTGTTCTCAGAAACCGGAGGCCCAGGCGCTCGAGCGTCTTCATGCCAACTGAGATCAGAGCGACCGGTCTATAGTCTTTTAGAGAGGACACTTTGGACTCTTTCGGCGGAACAGGAATGATGGTGGACCTTTTGAAACACTGAGGAACAATGCACTGAGAGAGAGAGAGAGAGAGAGAGAGAGAGAGAGAGAGAGAGAGAGAGAGAGAGAGAGAGAGAGAGAGAGAGAGAGAGAGAGAGAGAGAGAGAGAGAGAGAGAGAGATGTTGAAAATGTCAGTAAAGACGCCCGAGAGCTGGTCGGCACAGTTTCTGAGTAAACGTAGAGAAATGTTATCTGGACCGGCAGCTTTCCTGCTGTCTAGACGCTGAAACATGCACCTGACATCGTCGACTAGAACAGGGAACGGTGGGTTCACAGTATGACTCCACTACACCACAGAAGGAGGTGGGGTCGTATTCTTTTTATCAAAACGACTATAAAAGCCATTCAGAGTGTCTGGGAGAGACGCATCTGTAACATCAGTGGACTTGGATACTGGTTTATAGTTTGTAATGTCTTTGAGGCCTTGCCAGATGTCTCTATGGTTACTAGCTGCGATTTTCTGTTCTAGTCTGTCTCTGAAGTTGCGCTTGGCAGTCTTAATTGCTTTTTGTACTGCATACCTGTTTGTACCTTTCTCTGGCATTGTCTTTGTACGCGTCATGTTTTCCCTGGATTTTGTGTTTAATTTCTGCCGTAAACCATGGCTTGTCACTGAAAAACTCTTGCATGTCTTGGTGAGAATATCGAGAGGCTCTCACAGAAGGTAATGTAGTCAGTGACAGTCTCTGTGTACTCTTGAATATCTGATGTTACCTCCTTAAACACATCCCAGTCGGCGCACTCTAAACAGCCACGGAGTGTTTCAGCTGCCTCAGTTGACCACTGTTTGATTGATTTTACTTTTGCTTTTGCACCTTTGAGTTGTTGCTTGTAGTTGTATGCTGGCACAAGATAAATCATGGCATTATGATCTGACTGTCCGAGTGGAGCACGGGCGATGGAACGGAAAGCGCCTTTCGTGGTTGAATAACAATGATCTAAAATTTTACTTCAAATTTTAAAAAAAATAAGTCTGCCTACTGATGACTTGTTCGTGTGTGTGTGTGTGTGTGTGTGTGTGTGTGTGTGCGTTCGTGTGTGTGTGTGTGTGCGTGCGTGCGTGGTGTGTGTGTGTGTGTGTCATCGTGTATGTGCACATACACACCAGTGTTAGTGTTTTGTGGCTGTTTGGTTTTGTTCTTTTATTTTGTTAATATTTATTTATTTGTATATTTATGTTTGAATTATAAAAAAACAAAACAACAACAACAAACAAACATCGTAAAGCGCCTAGAGCTCCGTCAGGATGTTAGGCGCTGTACTAGTAAATACCCAATATTATTATTATTGTTAGTTAGGCACTTATTAGAGCAACAATGTATTTTCCAGGTGTGCTTTGCGTTGACCGTGTATTTAAACTCTGAACAGCCATGAAGTCGACCACGAGGAGAGACCGCCGGCCGGCGCTGCTCGCTGCTCTTCTGTTGTCAGCGGTGGTGCAAGGTGACACTCCATTGAATTAATTTAACCATGCGCTATCGTGCTAGTTCAAGGGTAAAGCCAGATTAGCTTGTCGCCTAGCTAGGTGCCAAGCTAATCTGGCAGTAGAGTTGCTCTTGTTGTTATTACTTCTTTTATTTATTTATTTTTTTCTTTGTGTGCATATTCATTCATTCATTCATTCATTCATTCATTCATTCATTCATTCATTCTAAATTCATTAATTAAATAAATTTTAATTTTTGAAACAAATATATGATTGCAGGCGATATGTTGACCTACAACAGTAAAAACAAGCAACTGTCCTTTCGCTGCCCTACAATAGGCACGAAGTATCCCGAAGACAAAGTTATGTTTATTCAGCTGGCACGCAAATCCATCCCGGGTAAGGCACTGGCCAACTGGACGTCGTCACAGGGAGGTAAATTCCGGCGAATATTATCTGCAAATCATTACTGACGTAGACTGCGTGTTCCAGTTCCGCTTGCATTCCAATGATCTCCGATGAATCTGCAGTGTCAATGCATTGCGATGCCATAACCTTGATCCACAGACGGGTTGTTGGATGGTAGGCTTACTCTGTGACAGTGTTTCCAGTCATCTGCACTGTTTATCGTGACAAGGCAGCAAGGCAGAGGATGAAAATGTTTACATTCATGTGTGGAAGTATGTGTAGATAGCGTTGGATGTCCGCACGTGTACTTCCAGTTTTGCGCTTTCAGGCTTTTTGTAAGGCATACTGCGCATTGTAAGAGTGATCTATTATTATTACAGTTTTTACCCAACTGCTGTCCAGGCTTTTAATGATGCAAACAAACGCCAAACCTGACCCATTCGTCCCACTGTTTAATGTAATATATATATATATATATATATATATATATATATATATATATATATATATATATATATATATATATATATATATATATATATATATATATATATATATATATATATATATATATATATGTATGTATGTATGTATGTATGTATGTATATATATATATATATATATATATATATATATATATATATATATATATATATATATATATATATATATATATATATATATATATATATATATATATATTTTAGTTACGGTGCGTTCGGGTGTAATAACTGACTCGAGTGCACGATAAGCCATCGGTGGCAATTAATCATTAATCATTAGCGCGCGCTAGTCATACTGACTGGAAGGACTGTTTATGATACTGGAAGAGAATGCTCTTCCAATATCCTACTACTAAGTGTATCTGCTGTCAAACATCCCGCAGGGTATGTAGAAAACTGAGGAAGCAGAGTTAGAGAAAATTACACACGGGCACAACACACACATCATTAGTCCCGCCGCAACCGTGACATAGATTATAGAAGGAATGGTTGATGCCGACAGTGACCTAAATAGCCTCCTGGCAGCCCGGGGAGTGCCTGCATACCACAGCAGCAGTGAGGTGGCTGGCCAAACTAATGTGTAGGCCTGGAAATAGGGCTAACTACACCGACTGCTGTGTCTATGATGCTAGTGACGTGTTCAGTTTTATATTACGATATGGCCTATGTAATTAGTGTTACTGTGAAATCGTGTTTATTGTCTTTATGCTCAGACCACAATAGTTCAGTACTAAGGCATACGGTGTGTGTGTGTGTGTGTGTGTGTATAGTGTGTGTGTGTGTGTGTGTGTGTGTATGTGTGTGTGTGTGTGTGTGTGTGTGTGTGTGTGTGTGTGTGTGCACGTTAGTAGCTTAATTATATTTTGATTTTGATGTGTTTAATGTTTTTCCTTTTATGTTGCGCGTCAAAGCAACGATTTCCTAATGTATTGTTACATATGGCAATAAAGTTCTTCTATTATTATTATTATTATTATTATTATTATTATTATTATTATTATTATTATTAGTAGTAGTAGTAGTAGTAGTTGTTGTGCAAACAGAAAAACAACTCTAGGTAACTAGATTGCTTTGTTTTTGTTGTGGTCAACTTAACCTCTTCCCTGCCAGTGGACGCAAACCGTTTCTCAAATCGTTGTTAACCCATTAAGTGCCAGTTAACGGCAGACTTTGTCAATTCAACTAAAAAAAACTAGCTGCCCCAGGAACATGGATTCAAACTGGTGTCAGCACGAGGCATAGATCCTCATGAGCCCCGCACCTGCGGGGGTTAATGAGACTCTATACCTCTTGCAGTTGGGTGGTGTTGAAATGTCTCGGCATTGAACGGGTTAACTCTTTCGAGACGTGCCGCATCCGGATTCAGCGCCAGCGCCACAGAACTTCAAGCATCCAATCAACATGTATGAGTGATTTTGTCAGCACGAGACACAGATTCTGATGAGCCTACGCCACACCGGGGGGGGGGGGGGGGAAGGGGGGGGCTCATGAGGATCCTTTCATCTTGCAGTTGTATTTTGTTTCTCTTGGCAGTGAAGGGGTTAGAGGCGTTGATTGGAGGCTTGAAAGCATGATCAGTATTCACTTGTGCCCCAAGCCTTATTGTTCGTAATGAGTTCTGCAGCAAATAACTGGATATTATAATGGATTGGGGCAGTGGGCAGTGGGCAGATGTTCACATCTGCACGGGACATAGACGACCCCGCCCTCCACGAGTCCCCTGCTGCCTTGCAGGCCTGGCCGCTTGGCTGCGAAAAGGCTAAGGGAGGAAACCCCTGACATCAAAGCCCCCGTGTCTCCGGGGAAGGCTTTTGAGCCAGAGACTAGGACAAGGACAGTCTGATATAAAACCTACGACCCGAGGACCTCGATGCCATCGTCCCAGCTTGCTAGGCCATGGCAGATGAACCAAGGGTTTAAAGGGTGGGGCCAGTACTGCACACACTGCACTCCACCAAAAAGCTCCACCGCGCAGGCTTTAGGAAACGTCCACGGACCATGACACTGACCATTCCAAGTCCTGTAGCGACGGGCGAGGGGCGAAACGGCAGGTGAAAGATGTCACTGGAAGCCGCAGTCTCAAACCTGCATGCAGGCGGTTCAGGATATTGATCGCCTGATGTTGACCTGGGGATGACAACATCACTCGGCACACCCTGAACGACCAAGCAGCCTTCTCTAGGGACAGCACTGCTTGCTCCACACGGAGAGGGGCCTAGAAAAGGTGGCCTAACCAAAGCTCGTCCCCTCGCAACCCCAGTTGGCTAGCCGCGGTCAACGGGCATCTTCTCCTGCGGTCAAAAAACAAGAAAGAATAACGGTTCCACTCTCATGACGACCACGACCGGACTCAACGTAGCATGCTGGAACATCCGAACCATGCTCGACAAAGCAGACAGCGGACGCCCTGAACGTCGCTCCGCCCTCATTGCCCATGAATTGCGGAGGTTAAACATCGACATCGCCGCGCTCAGTGAAGTACGCCTTCCGGACGAAGGCAGCCTCCAAGAACTTGGCGCTGGGTACACCCTCTACTGGTCAGGCAGGCCTGAATCAGAAAGACGGCTCTCAGGCGTGGGTTTCATGGTCAAGACCTCCATTGCGACTAAGCTGGAAAACCTACCAACGGGTCACTCAGACCGCATCATGTCCATGCGCCTCCCACTGAGACACCAGCAACACGTCACCCTTCTCAGTGTGTACTCCCCAACCCTCCTGGCAGAGCCTGCTGAAAAGGACAAGTTTTACACTGACCTGCGCAGCCTCATACAGAGCACCCCTGCAGACGACAAAGTCATCATCCTTGGCGACTTCAACGCCAGAGTGGGCCAGGACTATGAAGCCTGGAAAGGAGTCCTCGGCAAGCATGGCGTCGGGAACTGCAATGACAATGGCCGCCTACTGTTGGAGTTCTGTGCAGAGCAGCAACTGGTCATCACCAACACTACTTTTCAGCAAAAGGACAGTCGAAAGACCACCTGGATGCATCCTCGCTCCAAACACTGGCACCTAATCGACTATGTCCTAGTGCGTCAGAGGGGCCGCAGTGATGTCCTCCTCACCAGAGTGATGCCCAGCGCAGAGTGCCACACTGACCACCGCCTTGTCCGCTGCAAACTCAGGCTCCACGTCAAGCCAAAACCCAAGAAATGGGGGCCCCCCAAGAAAAAGCTTGATGTTGCCAGCCTTCAGCGTGACGACGTGAAAGCTGCCTTTCAGACAGATTTACAGCGCAGGCTCAAAGGCACAGCGGACCCAGCAGACTCTTCCCCTGAAACACTCTGGGAACAACTGAAAACAGCTATTGCAAAATCCTCTGCAGAAGTCTTGGGTTTCGCTAGAAAGAAGAACAAAGACTGGTTTGACGAAAACAATGTTGAGATCCAGGAACACCTAGCAAAAAAGCAAAAAACAAAAGAGCCGCCCATCAGGCCCACCTAGCCCAGCCTTCCTGCCCTGTGAAGAAGTCTGCCTTCCGCCTCGTCTGCAGCAGTCTCCAGCGCAAGCTCAGAGATCTCCAGAATGAGTGGTGGACCAGACTTGCACAGAGGACCCAGCTTTGCGCTGACAATGGTGACTACAGGGGCTTCTACGAAGCACTGAAAGCAGTGTATGGCCCCAGACACCTGGTATAAAGTCCCCTGCGAAGCGCGAATGGCCAGGCACTCCTCACAGATAATACCTCCATCTTGAACCGCTGGTCGGAGTACTTTCAGAGCCTCTTCAGCGCTGAGTTCACTGTTCAAGAAGCAGTCGTCCTACAAATCCCACAACTCCCAGTAAAGGTTGAATTGGACGAACTGCCCACCGCTGAAGAAACCCTCACAGCCATCCACCAGCTCAAGAGTGGCAAAGCAGCAGGCATTGATGGAATACCGCCAGAGATCTGGAAACATGGAGGCACAGCACTACACAATAAGCTCCATGACCTCTTTCTCTGCTGCTGGGAGGAAGGAACACTACCAAAGGATCTCCGTGATGCTGTCGTTATCACCCTGTACAAGAACAAAGGCGAGAAGTCTGACTGTTCCAACTATCGGGGAATCACCCTGCTGTCCATTGCTGGGAAAATTCTTGCAAGGCTGCTCCTGAATCGGCTGGTACCTGCCATCGCTGAAGACCACCTCCCAGAGGGTCAGTGTGGCTTCAGAGCAAACAGGAGCACCACCGATATGGTCTTTGTGCTGAGACAGCTTCAGGAGAAGTGCCGCGAGCAGAACAAAGGGCTGTACGTAACGTTTGTCGACCTAACAAAAGCGTTCGACACTGTGAGCAGGCAAGGCATGTGGCAGATCCTGGAGCGACTTGGCTGTCCCCAAAAGTTCCTCAGCATGATTGTCCAGCTACACGAGGACCAGCAAGGCCAAGTCAGACTCAACAATGACCTCTCAGAACCATTCCCTATTCTCAACGGCGTAAAGCAGGGCTGCGTGCTGGCACCGACCCTCTTCACCATCTTTTTTAGCATGATGTTGAAGCAGGCCACAGTGGACCTCGATGATGACGATGCAGTGTACATCAGGTATCGTCTCGATGGCAGCCTGTTCAACCTCAGACGACTGCAGGCCCACACGAAAACCCTAGAACAACTGATTCGTGAGCTGCTTTTTGCTGATGATGCTGCCCTCGTTGCACACACAGAGAGAGCCCTGCAGCGCATCACGTCCTGCTTCGCAGACGCTGCCCAGCTCTTTGGACTCGAGGTCAGTCTGAAAAAGCCGGCACCCAAGACAGTGTATCGCCCTCCTCACATCACCATTGGCGAGTCTGAACTAAAGTCAGTGCACCAGTTTACTTACCTTGGCTGCATTATCACGTCGGACGCCAAGCTGGACAAGGAGCTTGACAGCAGGCTGGCAAAAGCGAACAGCGCTTTCGGGCGACTTTTCAAGCGGGTGTGGCACAATCAACAGCTGAAAAAAGGCACCAAGATCAGCGTGTACAGAGCTGTGGTCCTCACCACCCTGCTGTATGGTTCCGAATCCTGGGCCCTCTACCGCAGCCAACTACGACTCCTCGAACGCTTCCACCAGCGCTGCCTGCGCACCATCCTGGGCATTCACTGGAGTGACTATGTCACCAACGTCGAGGTCCTTGAACAGGCTTTGCTGCTGCGGACACAGCTCCGCTGGGCAGGGCATGTCTCCAGGATGTAGGATCATCGCCTACCAAAGATCACCCTGTTCGGCGAGCTCGCCACTGGACACCGAGACAGAGGGGCACCAAAGAAGAGATACAAAGACTGTCTCAAGAAGTCACTTAGTGCCTGCCAAATCGACCACCACCAGTGGTCTTCACTTGCTGTGGACCGTGACACCTGGCGCTCCACCATTTACAAGGCAGCTGTAGAAGTGATACTTCTGAAAATGCGCCAAGCCAATCTGGCACTACCCTTGAAATAGCTGTCTGTGGTCCATCCCGGGATATCGCAAAGATTTAAATTCAGTGCAGTCTTTAATTTGAATAGCACTGTGGTGAGCCCCAGTACTGAAAGCACAGCCGGGCAATGCGTGCAATACATGTATCTGCAAGAGGCATAGACCATAGACTGATCAGCGACCGCACCCTTGCGGAGGCTCATGGTAATCTATGTGTCTTGTTATGTCTGTATGCTTGGTTACCTCCCAAATTCCTAAAGTTCACAATTACGTGAGTGATTTCAGCTTTTCAATGTAAGGTTTACTAGTTTGCCATTCTTAGCCCATTCAGCCCTGACGCACTACTGCAGGAGATGGGTCGACCATGATGATTCAAGGGTAGTGCCAGATTAGCTTGGCGCCTGTCGGCGCCAAGCTAATCTGGCACTACCCTTGAATTATTATGGTCGATCCATCTCCTGCAACAGGTGCATAGTCGTTAGATGACGCCTCCAAAATTTGGGAAATACGTGCGTCCGGCTGAATGGGTTAACCCACTCACTGCCGAGAAAAAGTGAACACGATTCGACTGCAAGAGGCATAGATCCTCATAAGCTCGGCAGCTGCGGGGGCTCATGAGGATCTATGCCTCTTGATGAGAGCACTCATTGTGTCCATGTTTTTGGGACAGTTGTGGCTTTTGGTTGTTCGGTGAACACAGGTTTCAGAAACAAATGTACGTCCGCTCGCAGGGAAGGGGTTAAAAATCAGAGGCAGATCGGGGGGGGGGGGGGGGTGTTTTTCGGAACACCCCCTCCCCAAACCCCAAATTTGTTTAAATGCTATAACAAAGTCCCTTTTTGGGGTGTTTGGAACCCGCCCCCCCCCCCCCCCCCCCACGTTTAAATTTTTGGCGAGTTTTCACCCCGTTGTTTGATATTTTGGCGAACGGTGAAGAGTCCTAACACGCACGCGCCCTCTCCTCCACCTCCCCCCCCCCCCGTACCCCCCCACCCCCCCCCCACCCCCAACTTTTCGATTTTTTGGGCAAGATCTAGCGTCGGGGAGGCCTTTTGTATCAGGTTGAAGGTCTCAAACAAAACGTTGCCCCCCCCCCCCCGGAGATAACTGATCCGCCCCTGAAAATTGTACGTGAGATGGGTCAAATGTGACACTGACAGTTCAAGGGTTGTGCCTATTTGTCATTAGTCTTGGGGAGGACGCCACCCTGAGCCGAGCGGTGGCGGAATTCTCAGTCGCCAAAGACAGTCATCATTAACATCCTCATCATCAACTGCTATCGCGTGTCTTTCATTGCAAACATTCTCGCTTTCATGTACAGCCGCTTTGCAAGGGGATCGACTCACTCTGCTTCACGCGCAACCGCCATCTTTCCTGGCGGCGAGGCTGGATTATGTGACGTGCCGAGACAGCGCCACCTACCGCTGTTTCACGACTGTGGACAGCAAGAAGAGAGGAGTGTACAACATCGAAGAGGAGATACAGTTCAAGTACATGGGTGAGTAATGCGTGTATGTGTGTGCCGGCGCTGCCATGGTTGATTATTAAAAAACCCACCAACAAACAAACAAACAAACAAACAAACAAACAAACAAACAAACAAACAAACAAAAACAACAACAGTATGTTGTCACAAGAAAACAGGAGTTATTCCTAAATCAAAATTATCTCAACGACATTTGATTGCGCCCTTTTCAATATCTCAAGGACTAGAAAGGCACTGCTTCACGGGGTCGCACCGATCACTGCGACAGGTACCTCCCCCCCCCCTCCAAAGCTCGGCCCTAACCCACCCCAAATAAAAGAATAAATTGAAAGAGAAGAGTAAAAAGAATGAAACAGAAATAAACGAAATACAAAATGCTTAGAAATGACACATACGTTTTAACGCTTTGGATGTCGTTAGCGGTTTTTGTCTCGATAATTCCAGCAGGAATCAGTCATCGCGACAAAAACCGCTACGACAGCCAAAGGGTTAAACGTTCTTTGGTGTTGTTTCAACCCCAGGGGAGATAACAGATCCAGTGCTTCGAACGTCGCCACGACAGTCTCGCTACAAGATCAAGGACATTGTGACCTTCAAATGCACGGCCCGTATTGGGTGGGAGAACAACACGTTCGTCTGGGAGACCAAGCTGCCCGGGGAAAACTTCACCCCGGTCAACGAAGCAGGGAACCTTGGCATCAAGATCAAGCAGGTAAAGTAACCCCCATGTAATACAGCCACCGGTACTGTTTGACAATACCGGTGGCTGCGTGCACAAATGGGTTAACGAAACCGGCAAAAAATGAGACGACGAAAAGGAAAACCAACAGAAAAATAAAGGATGAAAGTCGATGGGAAAAAGCGGCCGAAGTAAGGAGACCGAGTGCGACTGATCTGCTTCACATTGCGGTCATTGCTCGCTTGACACGGAGTGAACTATGATCAGGTTAACTGCCGGGCATCTGAGGAAACCAGTTTGTACGCTGAAGAGGCATAGGATAGTGAGGGCCCCTGCGCCTGCAATAGGCATAGATTGTTATAAGCCTCTGCGGCTGCGGGAGCACGTTATACGTTAGAATCTATAGCGGCCTCGTTTAGTGACCTACCTACGTATCTTTGGCCTCATTCTCATTTATTCTAATAAAGGTTATTCTAGTAAAGGATGCATTCTAATAAAGGTTATTCGTAATGAGTTGCCTGAGCGAGCTCAGAATTGCGCCAGCCACTAAGCAACGTGCTCCGCTTTATAGTGGATCACCTTGCTTAGAGTCTGGCGTAGGACTAAGCTCACTCATTCAGCTGGCCCCAGGTTAAAGACAGAGGGTCAGTGGTTCCCCTTTATCATGTAGTGAGAATGTTCAGTTCCGATCACTGCGGCACGTGCCCTTGTAGTAGTTGAAATGTGGTCTTCTAGATATGTACACTGTACCTCCAACGGTAGATGTCAACAAGGCAAAATCTTCGCGAGCAAGAGGTATGTTTTCATGAGGCTCTACGACTGCAGCTCGTGAGAATGTACTCCTCTTGCAGATCAGCTGAGCGGGCTGGATGAATCTAATGAATGTTTGAAGTTCGTGCAATGTCTGACCTACTTCTGAAACCTCTGCTGTGTACACTGATCACATTTAGCAGGGGCGGATCAGTTACCTCGAGAGGGGGATAGGGGGTGACCATCTTTTTGTTTGGGACCTTCAACTTGATACAAAACTCAGGCCTCCCCGACGCTAGATCTTGCTTCCAGTGGCCGAAAAGTCGAAAAGTGGGAAGGGTGG
The DNA here is from genome assembly GCA_036245525.1 of Semisulcospira habei. Lineage (NCBI taxonomy): Eukaryota > Metazoa > Mollusca > Gastropoda > Semisulcospiridae > Semisulcospira > Semisulcospira habei. The sequence continues at coordinate 130,398,739 of BTPG01000007.1, forward strand.
GTGGGTGGGGATGGGGGTGCTGATGGGGAAGGGGGGGGGGGGAGGGGCCGAAGGCGCGTGTGTGTTAGGACTCTCACCGTTCGCCAGAATATCAAAGAACGTGGGAGGGGGAGGGGGGTCCAAACACCCCAAAAGGGACTTTGTTATAGCATTTTTTAAAAATGGGGGGGGGGGGGGGACCGGGGGCCCTGGACCCCCCCAGATCTGCCCCTGATTAGAAATTTACGTTGTTATATCATTGAATATCATTGGTTCTTTCGCACCTGATAATTTGGATGTCAGGCGAATCTGACGCCTGCGTACTACATAATCAAGATGTTGCACTGCAGAGTACTGGATCATTGAAACGGAAATGACGTATCGAAAATAGAAAAAAATAATTCTTTTTGAAATAACGAAATTGAGAAATGTGTATATTATTGTCATCAGGAAACGAAAACTACCTCCACGTGCGACATTGAAGCAGAAACTACCCTTGAGCTGGAACTGAGTGCTAACGACGACCAGCGATCTTTCAGATGCCGTCTGCAGCAGTCCAACCACACTGACTATCACACTGTATCTGTGTGTCTTAATGGAAACAACTGCCTAGGTAATGGAAGGGAACTTTAATTTATGATTTAACCCTTTGGCTGTCGGTAACGCTTTTTTTGTGTATGATTGCTATTGGAATCATCGGCGACAACAAGCGCTGCCGACAGCCAAAGCCCACGGGATACAAAGTAACATTTGATTATAGAGATTCTCTAGCCCGGAAACGCCGCTATAACGCGGGATGCGACCGGTTTCAAGAGACAATTGCAAGATCAATCCTAAATAAAGAAGCCAAATCCGTTTGTCTGTCTGTTTTTATATCCAAGCCTCGTTCTTGAACGGCGGGAAACCAACATTCATTCATTCATTCATTCATTCATTCATTCATTCATTCTAAATTAATTAATTAATTAATTATTTTTATTTTTGAAACAAATATATGATTGCAGGCGATATGTTGACCTACAACAGTAAAAACAAGCAACTGTTCTTTCGCTGCCCTACAATAGGCACGTGGTATCCCGAAGACAAAGTTATGTTTATTCAGCTGGCACGCAAATCCATCCCGGCTGAAGCACTGGCCAACTGGACGTCCTCACAGGGAGGTAAATTTGAATATTATCTGCAGATCAGTCATTACTGACGTAGACTGCGTGTTCCAGTTCCGCTTGCATTCCAATGATCTCCGATGAATCTGCAGTGTCAATGCATTGCGATGCCATAATCTTGATCCACAGACGGGTTGTTGGATGGTAGGCTTACTCTGTGACAGTGTTTCCAGCCATCTGCACTGTTTATCGTGACAAGGCAGCAAGGCAGATAAATGAAAATGTTTACATTCATGTGTGGAAGTATGGGTAGATAGCGTTGGATGTCACGTGTATTTCCAGTTTTGACTTTCACGCGTTTAGTAAGGCATACTGCGCATTGTAAGAGTGATCTATTATTATTATTATTATTATTATTATTATTATTATTATTATTATTATTATTATTATTATTATTAGTAGTAGTAGTAGTTGTTGTGCAAACAGAAAAACAACTCTAGGTAACTAGATCGCTTTGTTTTTGTTGTGGTCAACTTAACCTCTTCCCTGCCAGTGGACGCAAAAAAAAACCGTCAAATCGTTGTTAACGCATTAAGTGTCAGTTGACGGCAGACTTTGTCAATTGAACCAAAAAAACTAGCTGCCCCAAGAACATGGATTTAAACTGGTTTCAGCACGAGGCATAGATCCTCATGAGCCTCGCAGCTGCGGGGGTTAATGAGGCTCTATACCTCTTGCAGTTGGGTGGTGTTGAAATGTCTCGGCATTGAACGGGTTAACTCTTTCGAGACGTGCCGAATCCGGATTCAGCGCCAGCGCCACAGAACTTCAAGCATCCAATCAACATGTATGAGTGATTTTGTCAGCACGAGACACAGATTCTGATGAGCCTCCGCCACACCGGGGGAGGAAGGGGGGGGAACGGGGGGGGGGGGGGGGGGGCTCATGAGGATCCTTTCATCTTGCAGTTGTATTTTGTTTCTCTTGGCAGTGAAGGGGTTAGAGGCGTTGATTGGAGGCTTGAAAGCATGATCAGTATTTACTTGTGCCCCAAGCCTTATTGTTCGTAATGAGTTCTGCAGCAAATAACTGGATATTATAATGGATTGGACATGATAGTTCAAGTGTACTCCCAGCCAGAACTAATAAAAGTGATGCTTCTGAAAATGCGTCAAGCCAATCTGGCACTACCCTTGAAATAGCTGTTTGTGGTTCATCCATCTCGCAAAGATTTAAATTCAGTGCAGTCTTTAATGTAACCCTTATCATTCGGAATACACCAGTCTGTGAAATAAGTTTCACTAAAATAGTTCAAGGGTAGTGACAGAATAGCTTGGCGCCATTGGTCTATATCATTATTTGTAAGTACTGTCATGTAGTTTGCAATTGGCAGTGTGCAAATTTGAAGCTTTTTAGCCTCAGTAGGATATGAGTTAAACTGCACTGTGGTGAGCCCCAGTACCGAAAGCACAGGCAATGCGCGCAATACATTTATGACATATCTGCAAGAAACATAGACTCTGATCAGCGATCGCACCCCTTCGGAGGCTCATGGTAATCTGTGTCTTGTTATGTTTGTGTGCTTGGTTACCTCCCAAATTCGCAAAATTCATCATTTTACGTGAGTGATTTCAGCTTTTCAATGTAAGGTTTACTAGTTTGCCATTCTTAGCCCATTCAGCCCTGACGCACTACAGCAGGAGATAGGTCGACCAGGATGATTCAAAGGTAGTGTCAGATTAGCTTGGCGCCTGTCGGCGCCAATCTAATCTGGCACTACCCTTGAATTATCATGATCGATCCATCTCCTGCAACAGGTGCTTAGTCGTTAGATGACGCCTCCAAAATTTGGGAAATACGTGCGTCGGGCTGAATGAGTTAACCCACTCACTGCCGAGAAAAAGTGAACACGATCCGACTGCAAGAGGCATAGATCCTCATAAGCCCCGCAGCTGCGGGGGCTCATGAGGATCTATGCCTCTTGCTGAGAACACTCACTGTGTCCATGTTCTTTGGACAGTTGGCTTTTGGTCGTTCGGTGAACACAGATTTCAGAAACAAAATGTACGTCCGCTGGCAAGGGAAGGGGTTAAAAATCATGGGCGGATCTGGGGGGAGGGGGGTCCAGGGGTTCCGGAACACACCCCCCCCCCCCATTTAAAAAAAAATGCTATAACAAAGTCCCTTTTTGGGGTGTTTAGAACCCACCCCCACCCCCCACGTTTAAAATTTTTGCGAGTTCGTCCCCCCCCCCCCCCTGTTGTTTAATATTTTGGCGAACGGTGAGAGTCCTAACACGCACGCGCCTTGTCCTCCCCCCCCCCCCTAACTTTTCGACTTTTCGGCAAAAGGTCTAGCGTCGGGGAAGCCTTTTGTATCAGGTTGAAGGTCCCAAACAAAAAGTTAGACTCCCCCCCCCCCCGGAGATAACTGATCCGCCCCTGAAATTTGTAATGTTACCATGGGACTGTTGCGCCGGGTACGTAAGATAAGACGACTGTGACACTGACAGTTCAAGGGTTGTGCCTGTTTGTCATCAGTCTTGGGGAGAACGCCACCACCACCTTCATCATGAGGGTGGTGGCGGAGTTCTCAGTCGCCAAAGATCCCGTAATTAATATTCTCATCATCAACTGCTTTCGCGTGTCTTTCATTGCAAACATTCTCGCTTTCATGTACAGCCGCTTTCGAAGGGGATCGACTCACTCTGCTTGACGCGCAGCCGCCATCTTTCCTGGCGGCGAGGCTGGATTATGTGACCTGCCGTGACAGCGCCACCTACCGCTGTTTCACGACTGTGGACAGCAGGAAGAAAGGAGTGTATAACATCGAAGAGGAGATACAGTTCAAGTACATGGGTGAGTAATGCGTGTATGTGTGTGCCGGCGCTGCCATGATTGATTATTTAAAAACACAAAACAAACAAACAAACAAACAAACAAACAAACAAACAAAACAAAACAAAAAGCAAAAAAAAACAAAAAAAAAAAAAAACAACCAACAACAGTATGTTGTCATAAGAAAATAGGAGTTATTCCTAAATCAAAATTATCTCAATGATTTTTGATTGCGCCCTTTTTAATATCTCAAGGACTAGAAAGGCACCGCTTCACGGGGTCGCACCGATCACTGCGACAGGTACCTCCCCCCCCCCCCACCCTCCCAAGCCCGGGCCTAACCCACCATCCCAAATAAAAGAATAAATTGAAAGAAAAGAGAAAAAAGAATGAAACAGAAATAAACGAAATAGAAAATGCTTAGAGATGACACATACGTTTTAACGCTTTGGATGTTGGTAGCGTTTTTTTGTCGCGATAATTCCAGCAGGAATCATCGCGACAAAAACCGCTACGACAGCCAAAGGGTTAAACGTTCTTTGGTGTTGTTTTCCCCCCAGGGGAGATAACAGATCCAGTGCTTCGAACGTCACCACGACAGTCTCGCTACAAGATCAAGGACATTGTGACCTTCAACTGCACGGCCCGTATTGGGTGGGAGAACAACACGTTCGTCTGGGAGACCAAGCTGCCCGGGGAAAACTTCACCCCGGTCAAAGAAACAGGGAACCTTTGCTGCGGCATCAAGATCAAGCAGGTAACGTAACCCCCTTGTAATACAGCCACCGATACTGTTTGACAATACCGGTGGCAGCGTGCACAAATTGGGTGCACAAATTTGGGTTAACCAAACCGGCAAAAAATGAGACGACGAAAAGGAAAACCAACAGAAAAATGAAGGATGAAAGTCGATGGGAAAAAGCGGCCGAAGTAAGGAGACCGAGTGCGATCTGCTTCTTTGCGGTCATGTGCTCGCTTGACACGGAGTGAATTAACTGCCGGGCATCTGAGGAAACCAGTTTGTACGCTGAAGAGGCATAGGATAGCGAGGGCCCCTGCGCCTGCAATAGACATAGATTGTTATAAGCCTCCGTTCTGCGGCTGCGGGAGCACGTTAGAATCTATAGCGGCCTGGATCAGCAACCTACGTATCTTTGGCCTCATTCTCATTTATTCTAATACAGGTTATTCTAGTAAAGGATGCATTCTAATAAAAGTTATTCGTAATGAGTTGCCTGAGCGAGCTCAGAATTGCGCCAGCCACTAAGCAACGTGCTCCGCTTTATAGTGGATCACCTTGCTTAGAGTCTGGCGTAGGACTAAGCTCACTCATACAGCTGGCCCCAGGTTAAATACAAAGGGTCAGTGGTTCCCCTTTATCATGTAGTGAGAATGTTCAGTTCCGATCACTGCGGCACGTGCCCTTATAGTAGTTGAAATGTGGTCTTCTAGATATGTACACTGTACCTCCAACGGTAGATGTCAACAAGGCAAAATCTTCGCGAGCAAGAGGTATGTTTTCATGAGGCTCTGCGACTGCAGCTCGTGAGAATGTACTCCTCTTGCAGATCAGCTGAGCGGGCAGGATGAATCTAATGAATGTTTGAAGTTCGTGCAATGTCTGACCTACTTCTGAAACCTCTGCTGTGTACACTGATCACATTTAGCAGGGGCGGATCAGTTACCTCGAGAGGGGGATAGGGGGTGACCATCTTTTTGTTTGGGACCTTCAACTTGATACAAAAGGCCTCCCCGACGCTAGATCTTGCTTCCAGTGGCCGAAAAGTCGAAAAGTGGGAAGGGTGGGTGGGTGGGTGGGTGGGGATGGGGGTGCTGATGGGGAAGGGGGGGGGGAGGGGCCGAAGGCGCGTGTGTGTTAGGACTCTCACCGTTCGCCAGAATATCAAAGAACGTGGGAGGGGGAGGGGGGCTTCCAAACACCCCAAAAGGGACTTTGTTATAGCATTTTTTTAAAATGGGGTGGGGGGGGGACCGGGGGCCCTGGACCCCCCCAGATCCGCCCCTGATTAGAAATTTACGTTGTTATATCATTGAATATCATTGGTTCTTTCGCACCTGATAATTTGGATGTCAGGCGAATCTGACGCCTGCGTACTACATAATCAAGATGTTGCACTGCAGAGTACTGGATCATGAAACGGAAATGACGTATCGAAAATAGAAAAAAATAATTCTTTTTGAAATAACGAAATTGAGAAATGTGTATATTATTGTCATCAGGAAACGAAAACTACCCCCACGTGCGACATTGAAGCAGAAACTACCCTTGAGCTGGAACTGAGTGCTAACGACGACCAGCGATCTTTCAGATGCCGTCTGCAGCAGTCCAACCACACAGACTATCACACTGTATCTGTGTGTCTTAATGGAAACAACTGCCTAGGTAATGGAAGGGAACTTTAATTTATGATTTAACCCTTTGGCTGTCGGTAACGCTTTTTTGTGTATGATTGCTATTGGAATCATCGCGACAACAAGCGCTGCCGACAGCCAAAGCCCACGGGATACAAAGTAACATTTGATTATAGAGATTCTCTAGCCCGGAAACGCCGCTATAACGCGGGATTCGACCGGTTTCAAGAGACAATTGCAAGATCAATCCTAAATAAAGAAGCCAAATCCGTTTGTCTGTCTGTTTTTATATCCAAGCCTCGTTCTTGAACGGCGGGAAACCAACATTCATTCATTCATTCATTCATTCATTCATTCATTCATTCATTCATTCTAAATTAATTAATTAATTAATTATTTTAATTTTTGAAACAAATATATGATTGCAGGCGATATGTTGACCTACAACAGTAAAAACAAGCAACTGTTCTTTCGCTGCCCTACAAAAGGCACGAGGTATCCCGAAGACAAAGTTATGTTTATTCAGCTGGCACGCAAATCCATCCCGGCTGAAGCACTGGCCAACTGGACGTCGTCACAGGGAGGTAAATTTGAATATTATCTGCAAATCAGTCATTACTGACGTAGACTGCGTGTTCCAGTTCCGCTTGCATTCCAATGATCTCCGATGAATCTGCAGTGTCAATGCATTGCGATGCCATAATCTTGATCCACAGACGGGTTGTTGGATGGTAGGTTTACTCTGTGACAGTGTTTCCAGTCATCTGCACTGTTTATCGTGACAAGGCAGCAAGGCAGATAAATGAAAATGTTTACATTCATGTGTGGAAGTATGGGTAGATAGCGTTGGATGTCACGTGTATTTCCAGTTTTGACTTTCACGCGTTTAGTAAGGCATACTGCGCATTGTAAGAGTGATCTATTATTATTATTATTATTATTATTATTATTATTATTATTATTATTATTATTAGTAGTAGTAGTAGTAGTAGTAGTAGTAGTAGTAGTAGTAGTATTAGTTGTTGTGCAAACAGAAAAACAACTCTAGGTAACTAGATCGCTTTGTTTTTGTTGTGGTCAACTTAACCTCTTCCCTGCCAGTGGACGCAAACCGTTTGTCAAATCGTTGTTAACGCATTAAGTGCCAGTTGACGGCAGACTTTGTCAATTGAACCAAAAAAACTAGCTGCCCCAAGAACATGGATTTAAACTGGTTTCAGCACGAGGCATAGATCCTCATGAGTCTCGCAGCTGCGGGGGTTAATGAGGCTCTATACCTCTTGCAGTTGGGTGGTGTTGAAATGTCTCGGCATTGAACGGGTTAACTCTTTCGAGACGTGCCGCATCCGGATTCAGCGCCAGCGCCACAGAACTTCAAGCATCCAATCAACATGTATGAGTGATTTTGTCAGCACGAGACACAGATTCTGATGAGCCTACGCCACACCGGGGGGGGGGGGGGAAGGGGGGGCTCATGAGGATCCTTTCTTCTTGCAGTTGTATTTTGTTTCTCTTGGCAGTGAAGGGGTTAGAGGCGTTGATTGGAGGCTTGAAAGCATGATCAGTATTCACTTGTGCCCCAAGCCTTATTGTTCGTAATGAGTTCTGCAGCAAATAACTGGATATTATAATGGATTGGACATGATAGTTCATGTGTACTCCCAGCCAGAACTAATAGAAGTGATGCTTCTGAAAATGCGTCAAGCCAATCTGGCACTACCCTTGAAATAGCTGTTTGTGGTTCATCCATCTCGCAAAGATTTAAATTCAGTGCAGTCTTTAATGTAACCCTTATCATTCGGAATACACCAGTCTGTGAAATAAGTTTCACTAAAATAGTTCAAGGGTAGTGACAGAATAGCTTGGCACCATTGGTCTATATCATTATTTGTAAGTACTGTCATGTAGTTTGCAATTCATCATCATCATCAGTCCCTTGCCCGAACTGGGCGTTGGGGGGACTGAAAGGCAGCAGCAACAGACAGTGCTCTCCACTGAGTTCTATTTTGGGCGGTGGCAAGCAAGTCTGGCATCTTGAGTTCGGTCCATTCTTTTATGTTTGCGACCCAACTCTTTCTCTGACGACCTCGCCGACGACTTCCTTCGAGAGTGCCTTGGAGGATAGTCTTGGACAAGGTGTTGTGTCGGGTCACGTGGCCAAACCAAGCAAGCTTGCGCCGTTTCACGGTTGCCAGAAGGGGTTCATGTGGGCCCACCAGGGAAGTGACGATGCTCCGTACATATTCGTTGGTCTTGTGCTCGCGGTACGAGATGCGGAGCAACTTCCTCAGGCACTTGTTCTCAAAGGCCTGGATTTTCTTTTCTGAGTCTGCAAGCAGTGTCCAAGTCTCACAGCCGTAGAGTAGAATAGACACTACGAGGGACTTGTAAAGCCTGTACTTGATGGTGAAGCTGATGGAGTTACTTCGCCATATCCTGTCCAGCCTGGCCATTGCGGATGTTGCTGTACCTATCCTGATACGGATCTCTGCTATGCAACTACCGTCTTTGGACAGGGTGGCTCCCAAGTACTTGAAGCTATTGACCTCTTCTAGCTTCTGGCCATTCATGTGAATGTTGCTGCTGCTGTCGCTTGTGGTGTTGATCATCACTTTGCTTTTATCCGTACTGATCTCCATGCCATAAGACCCTGCGCTACTTGAAAGTTTGTCTGTCAGGTTTTGGAGCTCACTATTGCTGCCTGCCATGAGGTCAATGTCGTCTGCGAATCGAAGATTGCACAGGGATCTGCCACCAATAGAGATTGAAGTATGGTGGTCGTGGAGGGTTTCCTGCATGATCTTCTCCAGGAATATGTTGAAAAGGACAGGAGAGAGCAGGCATCCTTGACGGACACCGATCGTCGTCCTGAAGAACTCGCCGTCCTGAAGGCTGACGCGTCTCTCAGTCAGTTGAAATACTTGGAGAGGAGACGGGCGCCGCCAAGTTCGCCTAAGCCCATTGAAAGGACTGATGGACAAGTTTGCAATTGGCAGTGTGCAAATTTGAAGCTTTTTAGCCTCAGTAGGATATGAGTTAAACTGCACTGTGGTGAGCCCCAGTACCGAAAGCACAGGCAATGCGCGCAATACATTTATGACATATCTGCAAGAAACATAGACTCTGATCAGCGATCGCACCCCTTCGGAGGCTCATGGTAATCTGTGTCTTGTTATGTTTGTGTGCTTGGTTACCTCCCAAATTCGCAAAATTCATCATTTTACGTGAGTGATTTCAGCTTTTCAATGTAAGGTTTACTAGTTTGACATTCTTAGCCCACTCAGCCCTGACGCACTACAGCAGGAGATGGGTCGACCATGATGATTCAAGGGTAGTGCCAGATCTCCTGCAACAGGTGCATAGTCATTAGATGACGCCTCCAAAATTTGGGAAATACGTGCGTCGGGCTGAATGGGTTAACCCACTCACTGCTGAGTAAAAGTGAACACGATCCGACTGCAAGAGGCATAGATCCTCATAAGCCCCGCAGCTGCGGGGGCTCGTGAGGATCTATGCCTCTTGCTGAGAACACTCCCTGTGTCCATGTTCTTTGGACAGTTTGCGGCTTTTGGTCGTTCGGTGAACACAGATTTCAGAAACAAAATGTACGTCCGCTGGCAGGAAAGGGGTTAAAAATCATGTGCGGATCTGCAAGGGGGGGGGGGAGTCCAGGGATTCCGGAACACACCCCCCCCCCCACAGACCAAAATTTAAAAAAATGCTATAACAAAGTCCCTTTTTGGGTGTTTAGAACCCACCCTCACCCGCCACGTTTAAAATTTGGGCGAGTTCGTCCCCCCCCCCCCCCTGTTGTTTAATATTTTGGCGAACGGTGAGAGTCCTAACACGCACGCGCCTTCTCCTCCCCCCCCCCCCTAACTTTTCGATTTTTCGGCAAAAGGTCCACCGTCGGGGAAGCCTTTTGTATCAGGTTGAAGGTCCCAAACAAAAAGTTGGACCCCCCTCCCCCCGGAGATAACTGATCCGCCCCTGAAATTTGTAATGTTACCATGGGACTGTTGCGCCAGTTACGTGAGATGAGATGACTGTGACACTGACAGTTCAAGGGTTGTGCCTGTTTGTCATCAGTCTTGGGGAGAACGCCACCACCACCTTCATCACAATATTCAGTACAAAGTTATGTCAATCTGTTTTAACTGCCTTTCAGGCACCAGCCCAGAATACTTGTCCTCTTTGCTGCATGTGTACACACCCTCTCGTGAGCTCCGCTCCTCTTCTGATAAACGGAAGTTGTGTGTACCTTCTGTCCAAACTAAAACATTTGGTCAGCGCACTTTTGTTTATCAAGCCCCAGTGTTATGGAATACACTTCCTCTTGAGGTCAGAAACAGTGAGTCTGTCTCTGACTTCAAGAGGTCGTTGAAAACTCACCTCTTCAAGCTTTACTTTGAATAACTGCCAGTGTTTGATGCCTTAGTTGTAGTTCTGCAATCCTCCTTGTTTAGACTGAATGTTAATTAGAATATAAATTATTATGTATGTATTGTTGTTTAGTTTATTGTAAAAGTGGTGTGTTCGGGCATTGTGCTTTGTTTGTTATGTGCATATGTCATTGTATTTTTATTTTTGTGTACAGATTGTAAAGCGCTTAGAGCTTTTGAGTAAGATTAAGCGCTATATAAATACTCATTATTATTATTATTATTATTATTATTATTATTATTATTATTATTATTATTATTATTATTATTATTATTATTATTATTATCATGAGGGTGGTGGCGGAGTTCTCAGTCGCCAAAGATCCCGTCATTAATATTCTCATCATCAACTGCTTTCGCGTGTCTTTCATTGCAAACATTCTCGCTTTCATGTACAGCCGCTTTCGAAGGGGATCGACTCACTCTGCTTGACGCGCAGCCGCCATCTTTCCTGGCGGCGAGGCTGGATTATGTGACCTGCCGAGACAGCGCCACCTACCGCTGTTTCACGACTGTGGACAGCAGGAAGATAGGAGTGTATAACATGGAAGAGGAGAGACAGTTCAAGTACGAGGGTGAGTAATGCGTGTGTGTGTGTGCCGGCGCTGCCATGATTGATTATTTTTTTAAAAAAACCCAACCAACCAAACAAACAAACAAACAAACACCCCCCCTCTAACCCCTAAAAAAGCAACAACAACAACAAACAAACAAACAAACAAAACAAAACAAAAAGAAAAACCCCCCCCCCCCCAAAAAACAACAACCAACAACAGTATTTTGTCATAAGAAAATAGGAGTTATTCCTAAATCAAAATTATCTCAATGATTTTTGATTGCGCCCTTTTCAATAGTATCAAGGACTAGAAAGGCACCGCTTCACGGGGTCGCACCGATCACTGCGACAGGTACCTCCCCCCCCCCCACCCTCCCAAGCCCGGCCCTAACCCACCATCCCAAATAAAAGAATAAATTGAAAGAAAAGAGAAAAAAGAATGAAACAAAAATAAACGAAATACAAAATGCTTAGAAATAATAATAATAATAATAAAGGTAATTTGTATAGCGCCTAATCACCAAGGTGCTCTAGGCGCTTTACAATCACAGTAATGAAACAGTGAAGCAGAATACACAAACAAGCACATACAACAAAAAAAAATACATTAATTTACAAGGGCAAAAACTCACACCACACACTCACACACACACACACACACACACACACACACACACACACACACACACACACACACACACACACACACACACACACACACACACACACACACACACACACACACGCATGATGAGCCGGCAGACAAAATGGTCTTTACGTATATGCAACAGAGAAAAGGTGTGTTTTAAGCTTGGATTTGAAAATGGAAAGAGATGATGAGTGACGCACATCAGCTGGGAGAGCGTTCCATGTAATGGGACCAAAATACGAAAATGCACGATGACCTTGAGTGACCTTATTACGTCTAGGGATACGGAAAACACGAGTGTCTGAAGCAGAGCGTAGTGAGCGGGACGGTGTATACAGCTGGACAAGATCAGATAAGTAAGGAGGGGCAGAACCAGAGATGATGTTGAAACAAATCACACAGACTTTATACTGAATTCTGTATGAAACTGGCAGCCAGTGCAAATCAGCTAGTAGAGGCATAATGTGTTCACGTTTCGGTACACGAAAAATCAGACGTGCAGCACAGTTCATGACTCTCTGGATTTGGTCAAGAAGATTTTGCGGAACACCGGACAAAAGAGAATTGCAATAGTCTATTCGGGACAGCACAAGGGAGGTAACAAGTGTTTTGGTAACTTCAACAGTCAGCAGATGTCGAACAGTGCTGATCCTTCTGAGTTCAATGAAGGCAAGCTGGCAAACTTTCTTCATTTGTTCCTTCATTGTCAGCCTGTTGTCAAAAATGACACCCAAGTTACGGGCCGAGCTAGAAAAGGAGATGGCACTCTCGCCCACCATCATTGACTCAGGAAGATCAGCACTGCACGTAGAGGAGCACATCATTCGGAGGGACTCAGTTTTGTCACTGTTCAGCTGGAGCTTGTTCTGTGTGGTCCACTTCTGAACATCACAAATACAAGCCTCCAAAGACTGCACCATTTGATCGACATGTTCACGAAGGGAGTGTTTGTACAATTCTGTATCATCTGCATATAAATGATATGAAACTAAGTGACGCTCAATGACATGCGACAGGGGCTGTGTATACAAAGTAAAGAGAACAGGCCCCAAGACCGACCCTTGTGGAACGCCACAAAGCAGCTCAACAGGGTGGGACTCAAATCCTGCCACTGAAACCATCTGCAAGCGACCAACAGAGTAGGATTGGAAAAAATTCAGTGCTGTGCTTTGAATGCCAAACACATCACGAAGGCGGGCAAGTAGAATGTCATGGTCAATGGTATCAAACGCTGCGCTCAGATCGAGCAGAGTCAGAACAGAGATTAGATCTTCATCGCTAGCACCAAGTAGGTCATTCACAACACGCAGCAATGCTGTCTCCGTGCTATGACCAGACCTATATGCTGACTGGAACACATGCCACAGACCATTATTCTTGATATGGTCTAGCAGCTGCGTGAGCACTATCTTTTCCAGAAGCTTTGAAAGAAAAGGTAGGTTGGATACGGGTCTGTAGTTGTTCAAACTGTTGGGATCAAGTGAAGCTTTCTTTAAGAGCGGCTTAACAATTGCAGTTTTGAAACAGGTAGGTACAGTGCCGTGCAAGAGGGACCCATTTACAATAGCTGTAACAACTGGTACAATTGCATCTTTACATTCAAAAAGAAGGGACGAAGGCACAGGGTCTAGCTCACAGGTCTTGAGAGACATCTTATTCATGGTGTCCAGCACTACCTTTTCAGTCACTGGACTGAAGCATGCAAGAGGAGTGCCAGTAAAACACTTAGATTCAAATGAGCAAGATGTATGAGCATCATCACATTTGTCAATGTTGTCACGTATTGTTCTGACTTTGGAACAGAAAAAGCGAGAAAACAGTTCTGGGAGGTCACGGATTGGGTGTGTGCTGGGCAGTTGAACAGATTTGGTCTTACCCAAGAGTCCATTAGTCACACGGAAAAGTTCTTTGCAAGTACTTGCTGCAGCAACTTTTGCGCAGATGAAAGCAGTCTTGGCATTGGTGGTCAAGCGAGTGATTTTATGCTTCAAACCATTCAGAATCTGTTTATGAACAGTCAGCCCAGACTTGAGCCAACGCCTCTCTGCCTGACGCCTTTCGTGCTTCAAGGTTCGCAGTTCAGCAGCCACAGATGGGTACCAGGGCGTGGAGTGATGCTGCGACACCCGGCGGCGAGTGGCGGGAGCATGCTGGTCTAGGACAGTCCGCAGACCAGCGTTGAGTTGCTCGGCCGAGATGTGGGGACGGATGCCGACAAAGTCTGCAACATCGGCTATGAACTTGCCATGGTCGATCCCCTTGAGGTTCCTCGAAGTCTTGGTACCAGGCTGCAGCTGAGGTTTGGTTATATCCAAAAGACACAGAACTGGAAAATGGTCAGAAGACATGGTGTGGCTCACAGAGGCGGACCTAAAGATGGAGTCCTCCTCTCGATACACGACCCAGTCGAGTGTATGACCTTTGGTATGAGTAGGCTGATGCACGCCTTGAGACAGACTGAAGGTTTGTAATAGATCAAGCATACGAGCCGTGTTGGTGTTGGAAGGACAGTCGAATTGAAAGTTGAAGTCGCCGACAATCACAAGCTTACCACCCAAAGAATTACAGTGCTCCATGAAATCGGCAAACTCGCTGAAAAACGTAGTGTCTGTGAGTTTATTCTTTCTGTTGGGGGGTGGACGGTACAGACAGTACAGGTGCACATGCTGCGGCACAGAAAGTGTCAACTGGGAAAGCTCAAACGTTGAATGAGAAAAGGGGAACGATGATGTGATGTTGGCATGCTCCAATAAACTGTCACGGATAAAAAAAGCCAGTCCTCCACCACGTGTAGCACGGGGGAAGGATCTAAGGCAATAGCCAGATGGAGTTATATCCACACACTTCGCCTCGTCTCCTTGACATTTAAGCCAGGTCTCTGTCAGGAACAACACATCGATGTTCTGGTCATGCACAAAATTACATATCTCAGAAATGACACATACGTTTTAACGCTTTGGATGTTGGTAGCGTTTTTTTGTCGCGATAATTCCAGCAGGAATCATCGCGACAAAAACCGCTACGACAGCCAAAGGGTTAAACGTTCTTTGGTGTTGTTTTCCCCCCAGGGGAGATAACAGATCCAGTGCTTCGAACGTCACCACGACAGTCTCGCTACAAGATCAAGGACATTGTGACCTTCAACTGCACGGCCCGTATTGGGTGGGAGAACAACACGTTCGTCTGGGAGACCAAGCTGCCCGGGGAAAACTTCACCCCGGTCAAAGAAACAGGGAACCTTTGCTGCGGCATCAAGATCAAGCAGGTAACGTAACCCCCTTGTAATACAGCCACCGGTACTGTTTGACAATACCAGTGGCTGCGTGCACAAATTGGGTGCACAAATTTGGGTTAACCAAACCGGCAAAAAATGAGACGACGAAAAGGAAAACCAACAGAAAAATGAAGGATGAAAGTCGATGGGAAAAAGCGGCCGAAGTAAGGAGACCGAGTGCGATCTGCTTCTTTGCGGTCATGTGCTCGCTTGACACGGAGTGAATTAGGCCTAACTGCCGGGCATCTGAGGAAACCAGTTTGTACGCTGAAAAGGCATAGGGATAGCGAGGGCCCCTGCGCCTGCAATAGACATAGATTGTTACAAGCCTCCGTTAGAATCTATAGCGGCCTGGATCAGCGACCTACGTATCTTTGGCCTCATTCTCATTTATTCTAATACAGGTTATTCTAGTAAAGGATGCATTCTAATAAAAGTTATTCGTAAATCAGTTGCCTGAGCGAGCTTAGAATAGCGCCAGCCACTAAGCAACGTGCTCCGCTTTATAGCGGATCACTTTGCTTAGTGTCTGGCGCAGGACTAAAGCTCACTCATGCAGCGGAGCACCTTACTTTGTGGCTGGCGCAGGACTAAGCTCACTCATACAGCTGGCCCCAGGTTAGCTCTTTCTAGTACCCCAGACACACCACAGCAAGATAAGGATCGACCACGATAGTTCAAGGGCGATGCCAGAATAGCTTGGCGCCTATGGGCGCCAAGCTATTCTGGCATCACCCTTGAACTATCATGGTCGATCTATGTCCTGCACTAGAGTGCAGTCTTTATAGGACAACGGCAAAATTTGGGGATTTCGGTGTTGGGGTAGAATGAGTTAAAGACAGAGGATCAGTGGTTCCCCTTTATCATGTAGTGAGGATGTTCAGTTCCGATCACTGCGGCACGTGCCCTTGTAGCAGTTGAAATGTGGTCTTCTAGATATGTACACTGTACCTCCAACGGTAGATATCAATAAGGCAAAATCTTCGCGAGCACGAGGTATGTTTTCATGAGGCTCTGCGACTGCAGCTCGTGAGCTTGCAGATCAGTGGAGCGGGCTGGATGAATCTAATGAATGTTTGAAGTTCGTGCAATGTCTGACCTACTTCTGAAACCTCTGCTGTGTACACTGATCACATTTAGCAGGGGCGGATCAGTTACCTCGAGAGGGGGATAGGGGGTGACCATCTTTTTGTTTGGGACCTTCAACTTGATACAAAAGGCCTCCCCGACGCTAGACCTTGCTTCCAGTGGCCGAAAAGTCGAAAAGTGGGGGGTGAAGGGGGGGGGGGGGGGTGGTGGTGGTGAGGGGGAACGAAGGGGGAGGGGCGAACACGCGTGCGTGTTAGGACTCTCACCGTTCGCCAGAATATCAAAGAACGTGGGGAGGGGGGGGGGGGACTCGCCAAAATTTTAAACGTGGGGGAGGGGGGGGGGGGTCCAAACACCCCAAAAAGGGACTTTGTTATAGCATTTTTTAAAAATGGGGGGGGGGGGGGCACGGGGGGGGAGCCCTGGAACCCCCTCCCCCAGATCCGCCCCTGATTAGAAATTTACGTTGTTATATCATTGAATATCATTGGTTCTTTCTCACCTGCTAGTTTGGATGTCAGGCGAATCTGACGCCTGCGTACTACATAATCAAGATGTTGCACTGCAGAGTACTGGATCATGAAACGGAAATGACGTATCGAAAATAGAAAAGAATAATTCTTTTTGAAATAACGAAACTGGGAAATGTGTATATTATTGTCATCAGGAAACGAAAACTACCCCCACGTGTGACATTGAAGCAGAAACTACCCTTGAGCTGGAACTGAATGCTAACGACGACCAGCGATCTTTCAGATGCCGTCTGCAGCAGTCCAACCACACAGACTATCACACTGTATCTGTGGAGTGTCTTAATGGAAACAACTGCCTAGGTAATGGAAGGGAACTTTAATTTATGATTTAACCCTTTGGCTGTCGGTAACGCTTTTTTGTGTGTATGATTGCTATTGGAATCATCGCGACAACCAGCGCTGCCGACAGTCAAAGCCCACGGGATACAAAGTAGTTTGATTATAGAGTTTCTCTAGCCCGGAAACGCCGCTATAACGCGGGATGCGACCGGTTTCAAGAAGCAGTTGCAAGATCAATCCTAAAATAAAGAAGCCAAATCCGTTTGTCTGTCTGTTTTTATATCCAAGCATCGTTCTTGAACGGAAACCAACAAGCGAAGATCATCTGTCTGATTCACGCATACTTCTTTCTATTTTCTCACTCATTCGAGACGTGCCGCCTCCGGATACGCGGCATACGCCGCGTATCCGGAGGCGACACGTCTCGAATTAGTTAGGGAATGAGGGAAATGGGGGACTTTTCACTACTCTTAGCATACGAATCCATCATACATAACAGCTTAAATGGGCTCTTCATCATCTCTCCTGTTTGGTCTCAGAGGTTCCGTGCAGATCTCAAAGCCCCAAACCGGAGGAGCTCCCTGGGACTGTTACGACCTCGGCGTCTGCGGACCCTCGCCCTGACCAAAGTCCTGATAGGAAAGTGGGCCCTTCACTAGACAATACAGAAGAGAAGACGTCAGAATCTGGTCAGTACAAATACTCGGACCTTTTTAACCACTTCACTATCAGTGGTCATGAATTACGTCGGCAAAAACTATCGCACGCTGGACCCCATGGTAACTAATTCCGCCTTAACCCTTTGCCGGCTGTATTGCGTAGCTGATTCCTTAAGAAATCACCTCTACAAAAAGCGCTACCGACAACCAAAAATTTACCATCAAAGGTCACTACAAGACATGGCGGGGTGATTAAATAAAAGCTTCAAAGCAAACACTGAACAGGAACAAGAAAGTAGTCACCTAATACCGGCTATTTGTTGTTGTTGTGTGTGCAGTGGTCGATATATTCTTATCAACGGGCGCACAACACGCATTCAATCACACTATTCAACTCAGTCTATAGGCAGTGGGCGTTTTATGGAGTGGAGTTAGTAGTTTTAGGTTTAACGTCGAGCAGGTAGATAAGACCGTTTCACTGAGTCACGGCGGGGTATGGAATGGTCCACACCGGCCACGGTGGGAACTTGAACTTGCTGGAAATAGAAAGCTAGTTGTTGCTAGATGTGCGTGACCACACAGCATAGTTACGCAAGAGGCACAAATCTTCATGTGTCCGCACGTTGGTTGGATGGCGTTCGCCGCCTTCTGGTCGTGAAGTGGTTAACCCATTAGTAAACCCACGATTGCATTTTTCAAAGTTCTGGAGGTGTAACCTTACCACAACTGATGTACCCGTTGCAGTAGATGGATTGACCATGATATCATTCAAGGGTAGTGCCAAATTAACTCAGCGCCTGATGGCGCTAAGCTAATCTGGTAGTTACCCTTGCATTTTATCATGGTCGATCACTCTTCTGCTGTAGTGCGTCGAAAATAAATGGATTAACGTAACAATAATTGACCACCACACAAAGCTATGAGGTCTAAAATCATGTATTATCATCATATGTCACGCATTCATTTTTCACTTTTAACGATTGCCTTATGGGCGAGCTCGAGGCATCTTATATTTTACTTTTCAGTCTAACATTTTCGTTATTCTTTTGTTTTTGTGTCAGGCCACATGGGCCCGGTTTCTTCATAAGCGTTTGCATGAGTGGCGCACTCAGGCTTGAGCTGGCTATGTTTGACAGTAGCGAGGCGATTTGATAGATGCCAGAAGAGGCACTGACCCACATCCTGGAACTGAGAAGTCTGTACATAGCGACTAGAAGAGAAACATAGGCAGCGCAGCTTTCTACTGCTCTCCAAATCTCCTTGCCAGTCCATTCTAAGCTAACCAAGGGGAATCACTCAGCGCTGGACAGACAAACAGTTAGATCCCAGGGGATCTAACTGTTTGTCTGTCCAGCGCTGAGTGATTCCCTTTGGTTTGTGTACAATTCTGCCAGCGCTAGCCTCACCTATCTGTTTGTGAGTGGACATTCTAAGCTAAACACAGGCCATGCCCGCATTGAATGGCCGGAACAGCTGGATAAGATTTCATTTGGCACGAAGCATAGACACGAGGCAATGTGACTGCAGAGTCTAATGTAAATCTGTGCTTTTAGGCGAAGCCGGCGTGATAGTTTGAGCAACAATAAATCTGTAGCTTTTAGTATTTGGGGGGAATATTTGTTATTTATTGATTTATTATTAATTTAGCATTATACTACTCAGCTGGTTAATATAAGTTATTGGTCGCAGGGGTTTGCTACACGGACCGTTGTAGGCCTGAGGGAGGCCCAAAGGAACATTTGTACCCCGAAGGCCTGAGGGGTACAATGGTTCCTTTGACCTCCCGAAGGCCTACAAGGGTCCGTGCAGCAAGCTCCTGCTACCAATAACGTATTTGTTTTCATCAGTTCCTCCACTATTTTCGTAAAGAAACCAAGAAGAAATCTTCCGACCTGGATCGCGCCAGACATGACTGATATAAAAGGAATATATATTTATACATAATAGACTTATGACGTAATTTAATATATTTCATGACGTTGCCGCTCTAGTAGTGCGCCTGTTGTTTCGAACAACACTAAGTAACTTTGTACTTTAGAACGTTTGGTGATCTTTTATAGAACAAAATTGGCATCCAAGACGCGTCAGAAAGAGGGCTACAAAAAGTCCGCCATTTGTCGCTACAAGGGTTTTTGTATCACGGTCACATGGTACGGTTTGCGCTAAAGTGACTGGTCGTGTGACGTAGGGATGAAAACAAATGAATTTATATGATGAATATGGTTATGTATATTTCTGAATGCAATTATTTAGACTTGTGCCATTATTTATTATTATTCTATTACTTGATATTTGTGCAGTTAATTACGGTAATTAAAAAATGTATAATAGCGATTACATTGAAATTACAATTTAAATTTACTCTAAGTTCGGTTTGTATTATTATTATTTTATTTATTATGTATTTACTTATGCATTTATTTATTTACTTATTGTCCTATCGATTTCTTTACAAATAGAATTATAACATTAATATCAACATAAATAAAGAAATAATAATAACAAGTATAACATACATCAGTCCCGTAGTACATAGTACAGTACAGAAGTTCCACAAGCCCTCCTGTACCTAGCGGCATCAGCCCCTTGATCTAGCCGCATAGACTCTCGTGCGTCTCCGACAACTTTAAGGATCAACATCTTTCTTGCCGCGCATTTACATCTACTTACTATGCTTACACCACCACGTTCCCCTGCTGTTAGTGGCGGAATCAGCTGACCAAGTCAAGGAGGTTGTATTTTGACAAAGCCTCCTTCGTCAGTGCATAGATTCTCATCAGTCTCTGTATACTGCCACGACGTTTAGTGGTCAACATCTTTCAGGCTATGTTATATTTACCTCTATTTAGTATGCCCACCGCACTACATTTCTTGCACTCCTGTCGGCAACATCAGCTTAATCATGAAACATAGACTTTCATGCGTCTTCGCAGGCTCCGAAGCCGAGAAAAGTGGACCTTCTTCTTCTTCTTCTCGAACGCCGTCACACTTGGAATTTGGCTCTCAAAATGAAATCTGTGGTCTTCTGTAGCGCCTCCACAGGCCCGTACAGTTTCTCTTGTAGAGTGGCGGGCTTCGGCCATATCTCCTCCCTCAGCGGCTGGTGGTTCCCACAGTCCTGGAGGATGTGCTCTGCAACCTCTTCCTTGCATCATATTTACCTCTGTTTCCTAGTTATAGCGTGCCAGAGTAGGTTTTGCTATAGTGCAACTGCGAGCGAGCGTTGCCCTGAGACGAGGCGGAATGCAAAGAATTTCGATTTCGCATAATATGTGTTAGAAAGTACCAGCTGCCTGGTTAATTTTAATTTAGTGTGGGCCTCTATATTCATACTTAACTGTGAAATCTATCACTCGCTCACGTGAGGCAGCCATTGACTGAGATATCAAGAACACCGGCCAAACTACACTCAAAACAAAACTATTACATTCATTCATGCATTTTTTTTTTTTTTTACATTTTGGATATTTTGCAAACTCACATTTTGAATGAAATACAACGATAGATTGAAAAACAAAACAAAAAACCAACAACAATAAACATTACACAAAGAAAAACATTTGACGAGAGTTAAAAACAAAGATGTCGGTCTGCGTCGTTAGCAATGGCGCCAGCAATCGCATTACCGACGTGAAAAGGCTGAAATTTTGGGAAAGGAAGGTCTCAGAGTAAAACTAGACTTTGCGGCCGCGAAGTCAGTACAGACAGTAAAGTTCTGGGTCAGGCGGCATCTGCGATAGGCGCTGGGTGTGCTTACAACAATAATACGAATACAAGTGTTGCATGACTAAGCTTGCTCATGCAACTGACCCCTGGCCTCAGAAGTGCACATGGCTTACGTATTTCTGATGCCAGGAATCTGCTGGTGAAGAACCATATATACCGGATAGTACTGTTTTAAAGGGAAACAGTTGGAGGTACAAAAGAGTTTGTGGTAGTGGCTTAAGTGTTAGGTTTCAAGGCGATTAAAATTTTAAAATAAATTAGGACCAAGTTTGGTGGTCACTTTTTGTTCTTAGCGTTGTCTTGAAATATGTCTTGTTCAAAAGTTAATTGGAAAAGAAAAAAAAAAGAAAAAGAAAAAAAAAAAAACCAACAACCGCCCCCCCCCCCCCCCCAAACAAACCACGAGCAAGCTTTTCTCAAACAAACTATAACTATAGGTCAGCTGAACGCTCTGCCCACTCACGGGTACACACGCTATGCTTACCATGGCGTTCTCAACACACGGCTGTGTTCCGTTTGTAGAGTCGGGTGTTCGGCGACATCGATGGAGGTAGCGTCAAGCTATTCTGGCATCACCCTGAACTACTCCAGTAACTCTGTCTCAGTGTGGTCTTCATAATACACAACTCCTAATCAATCAATCAATCAATCAATCAATCAGTCAATCAATCAATCAATCAATCAATCAATCAATCAATCAACCAACCAACCAACCAACCAACCAACCAACCAACCAACCAACCAACCAACCAACCAACCAACCAATCAATCAATCAATCAATCAATCAATCAATCAATCAATCAATCAACGAACTTTACTGTAATATTTCAAATACGGGTTGCCAAGTACAGAAAAATTCGTCTCGCCACCTCAGGTGCAATTCACAACCACTTACGCTCACGCAACAGTTTACGTAACAAAAAATGGACAGCGGCTCGGGACATGTTAAGCCCGTCAAGAAGGCGCCGGCACCAACGGCCCCAGCCCGCCGACCTGAACCTCCCTAACACAAAGCAAACTAAAGACAGCCTTACACATGGTATCTCTTAAACACTTAAACTAGTGTTCTGAAACTTTCTGCTTGGCTAAAAACTAGTTACACAAATAACAAACACTCATAAACAACAATGCGAACAGACGAGTCGTACTTCCAAAGCTGACCTGGGAACCCGTCACTATACGGACAGTACAGGGCCGGCTATTCGACAGTCGCTCCGGCATGTACAGTCACCGCCTTAATTACTATAACTTTATTAACCCCTTCACTGCCGAGAAAAGGTGAGCATGATGCAACTGCAAGAGGCGTAGATCCTCATGAGCCCCCGCGATTGCGGGGGCTCATGAGGATCTATGCCTCTTGCTCAGACCATCGTGTGAATTCGTATTCCTTTGACTGCTGTGACTTTTGGTCGTTGAATTAGCAAAGAATTTCAGAATGGCAGGAAATGGGTTCATTGTGTAAGCAAATTCGATCCAGGCGTTTGTAATTTGGCAAGAAAGCGCAGTTATTAATGCTGTTTCGATTGGTACCACTCAGTTGTGTTTGACCGTTAAAAAATGAGATCGCTCTTACGACACTTTAAAATCATTTCAGGACTGCAGACAATCCATATTGCATGGAATAAAATGTCTTTTGAGTTGGATGACAAAGTGAGAGAAGATGAATGGTACACATGTTTTGTACGTTTTGTAAGTTTGTATATCGCCCTGTCCGTTACCGGCCGTTATTTTTGACGGCGATAAACAGTATTGCAATTGTTTCCTCTGAAAATTGTTCAACAACATACTATAAAACTGGCATTGTGATAGTTGATCGTAAAACGTATTTAAACAATGAATTTAAAAGGAATGACCTCTGTAAAAAAAAAGAAAAGAAGGTCGCGTGAGGTCTTTGCAATATAAAACGAAACCATAACTTAAGACAAATGTGTCTGAATCTTGATCATTATGGTAAATGTTTAGGTCATATAAGCACATAATAAGTGGATTGCATTGCGTTCCTGTATTTACATGTTTAAGTGACCTTTGACAAATGTTTATTGTCTTCTTTTATACTGTTGTTGTTTTTTTCTAATTGGCCTAGCTCTGTTCCCCTCCCCCCCCCCCCCCCCGGTCGTCCGTTCTCAAGACAATTGGAGTCTGCTTATCATAAGTTACCAAGGTAGCATGCAGTAGTCCCGTTCTCAAGGCAACGGAAGTCTACTTATCACAAGTTACCAAGGTAGCATGCAATAATTAGACTCAACTTATCACATGTTACGATGTCATCCTACTCAGTCACTGAGCAAATCAATTTTCCCCAAAATAATGCGTCTTTGGCCAATCACATTTCTCAGCACAAACATAATTTTCAATGAGTCAAACCTTTTAAACACAAACATGCCGATAAATAAATAATCTAAGGGTCCAATCAAAAGAGCTGTATGCAGATGTTATTTGATAACGTTGGTACCAATATACTAAACGAAAGTAAAGAAATTGGATAAGTTAGACAGTAATATCAAGGACAGAACATTTTAAGCGTAGGCCCTACGATGATACGACAGTCAAGGGTTTTGTACATAACAATGACGAGAGTGCATATCGGGATGAGGTAGACATGCTAGTAGGCTGTTGTTCTGACAACAACTTGGATTTGCATGATTCCGTAAGACCAAGGAAATGATAGTCGATTTCATGAAAAATAAAACCGACCCCCTTCCTTTAACCATCCAAGGTAAAGAATTGAAATTTTTGAAGCGTTCAAGTTTGTGGGTACTCTAATTTCGCACGATCTGAAGTGGGAAAAGAATATTGAACAGTTAGTAAAGAGAGCCCAACAGCGCCTGTTTTTTCTTCGGCGTTTGAAGTCTAGTTTTGGCGTCAGTCAGCAGACCATGGTGCAGTTTTACCGCGCCGCCGTTGAGAGTGTTCTTACCTTCTCAATGACGGTGTAGTATGGCAGCGCAACTGACAAAGCCCGCAAGAAATTAAATAGGGTTATCAAAACAGCATCAGCTGGAACTGATCTCCTCTCGCTGGAATCTCTGTACCACGCACGCACCGTCAAGAAAGCGAGCTCTATCATACATGACGAGCCCCATCCTGCACACAGCCTGTTCGAGCCCTTACCATCTGGCGCACGCTTTAGATCCATAAAGGCCAAAACCACTCGTTTTCAGAAGAGCTTTTATCCCTTGGCTGTTCAGGCTCTGTCTAATGTGGCGAAAAGTGGAACACCACAGCACTCTTAAACTTATTCCTTTAATCCCTTTGCTCTTGTTTTATCTTTTCCTCCCTTTTCCCTCGGCAATATGTAATAATGGCTGTTATATGATTTAACTCAGCAGATTGACTCAAAGTCCCTTTTCGAATTACCTACAGCCCATCTTAGTTGTTTATAGTTCGTTATAGGTTCTCTTATCCTATTCTTAGACAGGATATACAGTGTTACAAATACATATGAATTTAGTTAACCTGTTTATGTTGCGGCTCACTTGGGCGGTTTTTGTTGTCAGAATATGCTTATTATGTGATAGATTTTATTTAATTTACTTAGATGTTGTGTGTGCATATTTAGTAGAATGACTGCTATACATATGTGTGGTTTGGTATTTTAGAGTCTGCTTGATTGTGATGTATGTATATTTTATGTGTTGGTCTTAACATGGACGCTCGTCAGTAATGCCGCCAAAAATTCCTAATGTTTATGCATATAGCAATAATGTTTATGTTTATCTTTATTTATTTATTTATATATCGGTGACCATTGTCGAAACGGCGCAGAAAGCAAGACAGATAAATTAAAAATACAAAACTGAGGGGCCCACGCAAGAAAAACGTTATATACATGCTTTAATGTACTACTTAGAGTACATATTTCATGCAAAACATCACTCGAAATGTTATAAGTTCGACGATATCTTGGACCAAAATTCCGGTTTGAAGCAAAACCACGTTCCGCCGGTAAATGGGCGTAATTTACTGACATTGAGGGTTATCAGTGTCCCCTCAGTACTGGCAATACTTCGCAGGGGTTCTGTCAAACGGATCCTTCGTGCATTTATATTTGTATAGTTGAAGACAAAATCGTTGTATTACGAATTCGGCTTTGCGAGTGGTTTTTGTCGCATCTCGGGTTTGATCAGAGAGTTTATTTCGAAGATAAAAGTCTCGGGCTAAAGCCCTCGATCTTTATCTTCGAAATAAATTCCCTGATCTGACCCCCGAGACAACGAAAACCGCCGCCTGGCAAAGCCTAACTCGTACTACAACTAATAATATGATAAAACATTCGCCTTGAGAAGTATGAACACGTAGTTCGCTTCCTTCTTTCGCGTACATTTAAGACTCAGATCAATGCTCATTTGTTTCCTCAAAACACATTACCGATGACATTACAGTATGAAATGGTTCTTAGCTAGACTAATTTTAGCCAAAATTGTTGTGTACGAGTATGGCAGTGTTGGCAGGTGAGGGGTGCCATAGCCTAGGTGGTAACCTGAGTAGCCTCCCTTCCATCCCATCCGGGAATGCGCCCAGCGGAAGCTCACCGGTCAGTTTCTTAGCTAGACAATGGAAGGTTGTGTACGTCAGTGTCTCTAGCTTCGGACTGTGTAAACTTCAGTTGTGGAAACCTTAGTGTTTCGTTGGAGGTGTTACCCTACGCTGTGCCTTGTGTTAGGCTTGGACGCTTTAATGTGGGATTTTCCTGGTCGGTGTTTGTGACTTAGACCTGACGAGACAGCGGCGCCTTGTGAACTGTGCTTACTCGGCTCGAGGCCGGTAAGGGTGTTGCGTGTTGCGCTCATCCTGTCCTGACTTTCTGCTTCGCTCTACTGCTAGCCTCGGAGTGCCCTGTGTTAGGCTTGGACGCTCCCTGTGATTCGCGGTGGTGTTCCCAGCTTCAGGGACCGGTCGTGCCTGTGACGACTGCGTGGTGTCCGCTCACGGACCGTGGGCTGAGTCAGCCTGCCTTCGCCGCCACTGCTGTTGGGCTTCGCCGCCGTGCACTGGTTGGTGTGCGACCTTTGTGGGTTCCCCTGCTTCGTCATTATGGCAAGGTAAAACCTCGGTTATTGCCTACGACCGGCGCTCAAGGGAGGGGGTAGAGCGCCAGGCGTCGGCATACGCCGTGCACTTTACTTCGTTGTACGGATTCGTATTGCGGGCCCGCGGGGGCACGCTCGCTCGTATTTCTTTGTGCACTATGTTTGCAGTTGGCAAGTCCGCGCCTGCTCACGATGTGTACAGTTCCAATGGCCTAGTGACGGATATGCTATTTGCCTTCCCTGTTCCGGCTGTGCCTCCACTCACCCGTGCCTGGTCTGCGCCCCTGGCTGGAAGAACAGTGGACCCAGCTATGGAGCTTCTACCGCCGCGATTGGCCGACGCCAGCACGGGTAAGGGGTTCAACACCGGTAAGCCCCACAGACCAGACGGGTGGCCACTTACCAGGTTGTAGAGCCTTCAACGCCGCGGCTTAGGCCGCGAGCCTGAGCTCTAGCGCCAGCAGCCACCACAGTCCCGTCGAGTGGTCTCTGCACGGTCGCGGAACCTCAAGCGCCGCGAGCTAGGTCTTGAGACAAAGCCCCTGCACCGGTAGCCACCACTGTCCCGCCGAGTGGTCTCTAACTGGTTGTGCCGCCTGTTCGGCGCGAGATTAGACTCGAGAGCGAGCTCCAGCACCGGTGGCCGTCACAGACCCGACGAGTGCGGCTTACCAGGTTGTGGAGACTCGTCCACCACGCGATGCTTTAGTCATTGCCGCCCCCTCGGGGAAGGAAAGAGGCCAGCGCGGGCACAGGGATACGGCGCCCCGCTCCAGGTTAGTGATCGGGGACCACGACCGGACAAGTCTGCTGGCCTGTCGCACTCCCGCTCTCCGGTAGGCAGTAGGAGACACAGCACGAGCGCGCAACGAGACGACATGCCCCGTCTACCCCCCGGCGCGGACAAGCCGTGGCTCTGTGTTACAAACCAAGCGGACTCCCGTAGCTCGACGACGTTAGCGCTCAAGGGACAGGTGGACTCGTCGACGGACTGCTTCCCGCGTCTCGGATGCAAGCCGGCACTCTCGAGCGACCTCCAGGTATGACCCGGCACCCGCTGATCGTGTTCCCACGGCGCGTCCTCCTGAGACCTCCCTCCGGGCCGAAGTCCGCTGCAACCTGGGGTTACGCCAGCACATACAAGATAAGATGTCCCGGCCGCGGTGAGGGACTATACTCTCGGCGGCACGAGAATGCTGGACCATGCGGCGCTTGCGTGACTTAGGCTGCAGGACGGGGACTATGCATGGCACATCGGCCGGTGCCCACTATCTCGAAGTACTGAAAGGACCCGGTATGAGGATGGCCCGCGACGTGCAGGCACTCCAATCCTCGACTCTCGTCCAGCACAGACGTTCCGCGTCCCGTTCTAGGCAGTGACAGGGGACCACGAGTGGACAAGACTGCTGGACTTGTGTGCTCCCGCTCCTCGGGGAAGGGTAAGCGACGAGTCGGGATCACGTTGAGATTGCTGAAGCTTCGGCGTCCCACTCCAAGATCGGTAATATTTGTTGTTGTTTGCGGGTCAACTCCGCCCAGGCGACTAAGGCCGTCTCGCGACGGAGGGTCAGTGAAAGGAGTTCATGACCGGACAAGACTGCTCGGCTTTCGTGCGCCCGCTCGCCAGGTTATTTAGGGATGAGCCGGGTTCACGTCGACTTCGCTCGCCCGTCTACCCTTAGGACGGTGTGGACGGACCACGGAGTGGTAGAACAACCAAGCGGACATCCGTTCCTCTACGGCGGCCGCGCTTGCGGGACAGGCCGCCGCTACTGCAGACTGGTTCCCGCGACTCGCTCCCACCCGTCACCCTAGGCCTGCCGTCGGGACAAGACTTTGACCGACCGATCCTGCCACAGTCCAACGGAAGTGTTCCACCTCAGGCCCGTTACAAGTACCTTCGCCCCGGGCGAGACTACAGGAGCAGCGGCGGCCGCTTGCCTGACGATCACAGGACAGGTCGTCTAGGCCTATACGGGTTACGCTGTATGCCTTCCGGCCCAGCACAGAGGTACGTCGTCCAACCCAGGGACGGAGCCTTTACACTGGATAGGATGAGACTGCGGGCAGTGGGCGCCCGCTCGGCGCTTAGAATTCTCCGAGCGCAGCCTCGGCCTCGACCCGGTGCGGCGTCCAACCACTAGTAGGGTTTTGGTGGCGTGTACACATTGTAAGCGCTTACAGCTGGAAGGTAAGTTAAGCGCTGTAAGCTACTGATCCGTTTTATTCCTTAGTGGCTTCGGCGACGACACAGGGTACCTGCCGGCGCCCCAGGACGTTATCTCGGTTATCTGCAGCCCCGGGTCGTGGCGCGTCTGCCTGCGGAGACGGCACTTGGCTACGCTTGTCTCGGCCTCTATCGTTTCCAGCGTCGATGATCGGAGACTCCCTCCTCTAACCGCGGTTACGAGCTTCCTGGCTTGCCGGTCTTCTCCTACCACGCTGCGTACCACTCCTGGCTCGACGCCTTGCCGGCTACCACTTCGTGTGAGCGGGGACTTCAGGCTGTCCTCGGCGCTTCGATCTCCGACCTTGATAGCGGCTACGACAGTCGACGCCCGCACCACGCTGTACAAGTTCGTCACCGACCCGTCCTTCGGCGGGGAGACCGCCCGAAACTTTGCCTCGCAGTGCAGACTTGGACTGGGCCTTCAGCCTGGACTCGGCGACTTCCTACATTATACGGAGCCGGTCGGTGACCTCCTCGGACTGCGTTGCGTTCGGGTCGTCCCAGGAAGAGAAGAGGATACCGTCTCCAGCCGACAGGACCAGTCGGACGTCTTCGTGCGCCACATCGACATCCGTAGACGATCTTCTCTCGCGAAACCGGTCGGGGCCCTCCTTGGAGTAGGATCGAGATGCACTTGGGATTGGGATCCCCTCAGCAGGCGTGGTTCCTGGTCTACGTGGGCAAGTTCAACCTCTCGCCTTAGCGCCGCTTCGCTACATAGGGATGGAACCTCGCACCGACCTCACGAAGGGCAGCTCTGAAGCGGCGAACGCAGCACTTGGCGAACCCAGTGCGGCGGTTGTCTCTAGAGCAGGCGTACTCCGGAAGACGGGGACTTCGGCTTCGGGGATTGGTGAGTACCACAACGGACCTTCTTCCCCTATGATGTCTCTACTGCCCCCGCCTCAGCTGCTCCTGCTTCTCTCCGGACGACCCTCGAGAGGCGACCTCGAGTCTCAGGTTCCGGTGCGACCGATGCTACGCCCGCACCTTCTTCTCGGGGCGGATCCAGACTGGCGCGCGATGGGAGTTCCCCTTCCTCCCCTCCTCCCGGGATGTCCCTCGCGTCGACGCAAGCCTCGCCACCGGGAGCACTCCACTGTTACCGATATCCTACCCTGCCTCCGGCGGATGGCCTCCGGACTTCCTTGTCCAGCCTCGGGTGTCACGTTCCCGATGCCAGGAGCTTCTCGTTCTCTCCGACAGCGCCACGGTGGTCGACTACTTCAGAAGCAAGGCGGGGGCACGCTTCCTCTCCCTGTACTTCCTCCGCTGCCACGTGCTCCGTTGGTGCGACGATCGTGACGTCGCTTTTGAGTAAGAGCCTGCCAGGGGCGTCTGCATGACCGGCCGACTCCTTCGCGTGTCGCGGCCAGCTTCTCCGCACAGAGTGGACGGGCCGTCCAGACATCGTTCGGGTGATCTGCGCAGCGGACACTTCCCCATGATCGCGCCGAGGTAAAATCGACAGCTTCCCCGCTTCGTCTCGCCGATTCCAGACTCGCTTGCCTGGGCAGTCGACGCTCTCTCCATCCCGTGGGACGGCCTGGTCGCCTACGCCTACCCGCCGGCGATGCTCGTTTCCAAAGTCCTACTCAAGCTCACAGGGTTCTCCTCGACCCTATTCCTGGTGGCCCCGTTCTGCTGGACCAAGTCATGGACCACCGACCTCCTGAACCTCGCCACGATTCCCCCGCGGCGGCTTCCCACCCCTCGCACGATGCTCAAGCAACCACGGCAGGCGCTGTACCACCCGTGCCCCGAACGGCTCCTCTTTCACGCCGGAGATTGTGCGGCAAACCCTCGCCACTAGACGCTTCTCAGGTGCGGCCGTGGAAGCTATCGCTACAGCCCGCGAATCTCGAACAGACGAGGCTACAAAGGGGTGTGGCGAGTCCTGTGCGACTGGTGTGACGGCAGGCACCTCTCCCCCACGGATTGACGGTTCCTCAGCTGGCGGACTGCTTCCTCTGGCTGTTCACCTACCAGCGTTCAGCGCCGATCACCTTTCGCGGCTACCTGGCGATGGTCGCTGACACGTACCGACACTTGGGACGACCCGACCCTGGTAACTGCAAAGACCTCGCCGACCTGATGGCCCATTTCGGTCTACAACGTCCCGCCCTGCGCTCCCTGGTGCCGCGATGGGACCTGCCTTGGGTCCTTACTTGGCTCAACACTGACCGCTTCGAACCGATCCAGTTGGCGAGGCTACCGGACATGACGCGGAAGACCTGCTTCTTACTGGCCCTCGCGTCTGCTTCCAGGGTCAGCGAGCTGCACACCCAGCACGGGTAAGGGGTCCAACACCGGTAAGCCCCACAGACCCGACGAGTGACCCTTACCAGGTTGTAGAGCCTTCAACACCGCGGCTTAGGCCGCGAGCCCGAGCTCTAGCGACAGCAGCCACCACAGTCCCGTCGAGTGGTCTCTGCCCGGTCGCGGAACCTCGAGCGCCGCGAAAAGGAAAACGACTATCAGCACGCCCCCGCTTGTTTGCAGTACCGGACGGACGGCTCAGTTCAACTGCTGCCCGACCCGGCGTTCCTCGCCAAGACCCGAGCTCCTTGGCTACCCCGCAGTTGGTCAACATGCAGCATTGAGAGACCCAGGCTCCACCCGTGAGTTCAGACAACAGGACCCGGTGAGGACTTTACGCGTGTACCTGCGCCGGACCAAGCCGCTCCACAGGGGTCGCACCCGCCTTTTCCTCCCACAGTCCCCAGGTAGAATGACATATCAGCCCTGACGATATCCTCCTGGCTCCGCCTACCAAGATCACTCCCCTGATGCAGCCAAACGAATGATCATCAGGGCGCACGAGGTCAGAGCTTCGGCCGCAAGCCTTGCATTCGACCACTACTGTGCTGTCTAAAGGCCCCGCCACACTTGCCGGTTGTGCCCCGATTTTGAAGCCGATTCCGATCCGATTGCGATCGGATGACGTCATTTATCCGATCCGATCGCAATCGGCTTGGAATCGGGTGTTTAGAAACTGCTCTATTTTTCCGATCCGAATCGGCCCCGATTGTAAGCTTCAACCAATCAGAGCGCGTCTCGCAAAGCATGTCGTTTCAGTTTGCAAATGGCGGAAGATCAGTACCACCTTTCGTTGCTGATGTTTCGCACGCCTCTTCCCGAATATGAAAGCAAAACTGCTGATAATGCAAGCACATCATCATCACTGTCAAAACTAGCAGCCATTTTGCAGAACAGGTACGACTTTGATCTTCGGTTCAAACCGGTCGGCTAAAAGAAGTCGGGAAATGTGTGGCTGTGCACACGTTTTTATAGTCCGGCCCGATCACACCCCGATTCGAAACTGATCGAGAATCGGCCTCAAAATCGGGCATGTGTGGCGGGGCCTTAAGACGTTGTGGCGGCCGTAGGCTGGCGAGCAGAGACTACCTTCGCCCGCTTCTACCCGAGGGACCTCTCCAGCCAGCGCCAGACCCTTCGCTGGTGGGAGACATCGTGGCGGCGCAACACTCCCTCCCGGCGCCGCTAAAATTATCGGGAGGTTGCTTAGGGAGGGCGGGTCTAGTGACCGGTATTTGGGGGTTAGGGGCGTTATAGCGGCACCCGCCTCCTCTTCGGGATTCTTCCATACCGTAATGTCATCGGTAATGTGTTTTGAGGAAACAAATGTATTTTTCTTCAAAATGTATTTTTTCGAAAAATACTTACCGATGACATTACTCGAAGGATCCTCCCACCTGCCCCGCCTGCCGCTGGTCCACTAAGAAACTGACTGGTGAGCTTCCGCTGGGCACATTCCCGGATGGGATGGAAGGGAGGCTACTCGGGTTACCACCTAGGCTATTGCGCCCCTCACCCGCCAACACTGCCATACTCGTACACAACAATTTTGGCTAAAATTAGTCTAGCTAAGAACCATTCCATACTGTAATGCCATCGGTAAGTATTTTTCGAAAAAATACATTTTAAAGAAAAATACATATTTCGAGTATCAGCGCGTTGTACGCGAACTCTACCCCGGCGGGGTCATTTTTGCGTGGCACATTTGACGTGACTGAAGCGGTTAGCTTTCGCGTGGCTCTCAGAGTAAAATTAGCGTACGGGATGATTTTCGCTATCGAGAATATTACCAAAGATAGATTTCGCATGAGAGTATCTTTCGCGTGTTACATCGGCACCAACGTATGTCTTGTGTTCTTTTTCATGCCAGAAAGCTTCATTTTTCGTGTCAAAAGTCATGTCCATTCGTGCCAGTCCTCTCCACTGAATCGGTCTTACCTCGTGGACGTGCGCAACGACAAACCAGTTTTTGGAACTCATTCCTAAACTTTGACCCCGTGAGAAAGTACAAGTAGAAATTGATGGCGAAATTTGTCAAGGATATCACTCCAAACGTCTCGTAAATAAAATAATGTAATGCACGTGTTTCCGGGTTTGCAGCTATCAGGTGGAAAAAGCAGTTGTATATCATTAGTGGCAAAGTCAGCAAAACGAAGGACATGGACACGACAATGACGGTGGTGGTGGCTGACGAGGCTTTCTTTTTACGTGTGGTTATTGCGTCAGAACTGCCAGTCATAAACTTTCTTTTAGCTTCTTTGACAGAGAAGGCCAGTTTCCATGCCAGGACGCCATTTCCAAGAAGCAAGAAAGCAGAATGCCCTACCGAGAAAAGAAAAATATCCACCCTCACAAAAACGTTTCCATAGAACGCCTGATATTCCAGATCTTTAAAGGTGCACATCGGGGTCGTGCTGTTCCCGATGAGAACCAGGTCAATGCCGTAGAACATATGGGAGTACAGGCCGGTCATGGTGACAGTTATTGCAGCCACCGTGTACACGGTGTTTCTAAGCGTGCACAAGACGCTGACACGATGCGGCCAGACCACGGACAGCGCCCGCTGGACAGTTAAAGCCACCAGCAGCCAGGCGGAGACAGACCCCGATACACCGATCATCCATGACATCAGCTTACATACCACTGTGTTGCTACCGAACAGGTCGTACTGCAATGTCTGTGAAGAATAGAAAATCAAATTAATCCCATTGTAGATGCAGCCACTGGTACCGTATATCGGTGGCTGCATGCACAGTGGATTAAAAAAAAACAACCCTTTAAAATAGGAACAACTTTGGGCTGCATCAACCCAGCCCAAAGTTGTTCCTATTTTAAAGTTTGTTCTTCTGATCCACCCTAACCCACCCTACCCTCTGATCCACACACTGGCACACACAAACACAGACGGACACATTTGTACGGCCTGTACACTTACGTAGCGACAGCCATTCTGAAGAATAATAATAGCATGCACATCGAAATGACGTCACTATAGGCTTACCGTCATGGCGTCGTTAGTCCCACGACGCCTTGTACACAGTGACGAACTCGATGTTTTACGTTTATTACGTATGAGAGGATCTTACTTGGTAATTTTCAAACTGATTTCATACTCAGAACCTTTAGGTCACAATTTGACCTAACCATACCCGAGAGCAGAACAAACAGCAGGCTTTAAGTAAATACTGTTATGAAACATCATTCATTAATGAGAAGATTGTTTTGTTTTTTTTACGAAAAAAACCCCAATCTTCTCATTAATGAATGAAGTTTCATAACAAAGATTTTTAACTTTAAAAAGAATCCCCCCCAAAACATTGTTCCGAAAATTGCAAGCACACTATATTTTTCACTCAAAAAGTTGAAGAGGTGTGAATCTGGTTAAATGAATCAATTGAATGCCTTCCTCTTATCTAGTTTGTATGCAAAATATCAAGTAACTGAAAAATAAGACTCAAATGATGGTCAACTCCTTTTCACGGCCATTTTCTTGTCTATGAGTACCCCCATATCAATACCCTCTGAGGCTTGCTCGAAGACATCTAAAACAATGTAGATATATTTGTTCTGTTTACATCACTGTCTGCGGAAAGTTTAGGTTTTCTTAAAAGTGACTTTTTTTTCAAACATAAATTAATTATCACTCATAAATTGAAGAGACGCAAAGCCGGCTAACAAACTCGTCCAATGCCTTTTTCTAATCTAGCAATATGCAAAATATCAAGTAAGAATTTCCCAAAATATGCAGGTCAACCTGTTTTCTTGAAAATCGAGAATAGGCGTTGCTGCTGTCGTTACTAAATCGCATATTTCACTTGCCTTCCGAAACCACAGTCCCAGGACCCCGCTGTACAACATGCCCGAATCGGACACGGCCAGGGCGGCCAGGCAGATGTTCATGGGGCTCCAGCCATGCTGCAGGCGTCGCAAGATCGCCACAGTCATGATGTTGCCGAACGTTCCGAAAACCAGATTGACGGACGTGACTATTCTGCCCACCCAGGCACCATCCGGACCTGCCGGGGACCACGGGAACAGCTCCACGATGTATTTGTTCGGAAAATCGTCAGTGTCCGTGACTGAAGCGACTGTGTGATTTAAGGTATCGTCAGAACTGGTTGAATTCTCCATGGTGTTTTGTCTTGACAAGATCTGAACTGAAATGTTGGAACAAACTGATGCCTGCTTGCTTCTTTAATACCCTTTTGCGTGTCGGTAGCGGTTTTTGTCGCTGTTCCAGTAGGAATCATCGCGACAAAAACCGCTACCGACACGCAAAGGGTTAAAAATATTCACCGATTCAAGTTAAGCCTTAAAACCATTCAAACTTAACACCTTCGCCTGTCGATAGTGATTTTTGTCGCGACAAAAACCGCTACCGACACGCAAAGGATCTGAAATATTCTGCGTAAATTTCTTAGTCAAATTCTCAATATATTATCACAAATCTACCGACGATTTGAGAATCATAGTTGAAATTTGGTAAACGTATCTTTAACGCGTTGATTGTCAGTAGCAAGTATTCAACACTAATTCCTTTGTTTTTTAATCAAGCTCTCCTCAAACTAAACTGTAGTGCGGTCAGTCGTTTCGGACACTTTTATAGGTCAACACCTAAAAATTGCAAGTGGTTCAATGCCCCAATTACCTCCTGCTAGAGAAGCATTGCCGTGCTTGTAATGTTTAACTCATTCGAGACGTGCCGCCTCAGGATACGCGGCACAAGCCGCGTATCCGGAGGCACCACGTCCCGAATTAGTTAATCAGTTGGCCAAGCCGCAAGTTTGTTACCGCGAACAAATGTAACTTAGGGTTTTCGTCTGAACGCTTAGATCAGGGCTCTCTGGCACCTTACATCATAAATAAAAAACGGAAAACATAAAGATCAAATGTTGGAACACCTTTGGGAAATACAAGAAATGTACCTTATTTCGAAACGGGTAGTACTCTACACATCTGGTACACAATCACGTCGCAGTCAAACTCTGAACTGAGGCAGCTGTGAACTTTCCATTGCGTGTGTCAACACGTCTGCTGTTTAGAAAGCTACACACGTGCAGCAAGAGAGAAAGAGAAGCAATTAAAAAAAAAAAAGTCACATATCTTACATCTATGACACTTCAGTTTATTGAAAAGGTCGATTCATTGTTGAATACCTGTTTGAATTCCGTAGTGTTTGGAGAAAGAGGCCACAAAAATGCTTCATCTACTAAATCAGACGTATTCAGTCGTTTGCCACGCAGCTCCGCGCTCACAATTTAGAAGTTCTATCACTTGAATCCAGTGAGAAAAGTTCGCACTTCCTTTCTACGGATTGTGAAATTGTCAATGGCTACTTTGAAGCAGCACCACTAGTATACTTTTGAAATTCTAGCGACAATAAGCAAGCACATTTGCGTATTAACATTACAGATGGTTGTGATGTTATATATGTGCACATACTCACTGTACTCGGTCGGTGCGTTCTAGTCAGTCAAATGTATTTATTTGTTTTATGTTCACATTTGTTGTTTTTACAACTGTTTTACAAAAATTCCGCTGCAAACAAATTTCCCATCTTGGGACTATTAATGGCGTCTTGTCTCCTGTGTAGTGCACAGAAATTATTTAATATGACGTCAGAAACATTTGGCGTGTTACTCATGACGTCAGAGACAACTTCGCTGCTTCAAATAGTGCGCACTTCGGTGTGTAGTCCCCTGAAGCTGATTATCAGACCTTCGCGCCTTCGGCGCGGAGGTCTGATAATCAGCTTCAGAGGACTACAACACCACGATGAAACCGAGAAGTATCCCAACACAGACGGTTCAATGCCACAGTGAACGCTCTTTCTAAGATCATCTTTCTACGATTAGTTAATTGAACATGAGCTGGATCTTTGTTGAAATTTCACAAACGCTTAAGCCCGTCACAGCCAGTGGACGCCGGCTTATTTTGTTTCTAAACTCTGGAATACTACTACAACCAGTCGTCCGAGAAACGTGGAAACAAACTGGTCTTAGCAAGAGACATGGATCCTCATGAGCCCTCGCGATCTGCGTCTATTGCAGTTGGATCGTGCTCGCTTTTGTTTTTGGGGCAGAAAAGCGGTCAAGCGTGTTCATTTCTGTGTTGGTTAGTTCAGTGATCCTTCTGATCTGAGTTAAAACAGTACCTATCCCCCCCACCCCCCCTCACCTCCCAAACACGCACACAAACACACAGGCAATCTAACACACCTGCGAAAACTCAGGTAATTTCTGACAATGTCTGCAGCGATATGAAGTATTTTGTCGCAATTTATACCAACGGATTTGAATCGATACACTACTAGCGCACCTTCGATCCTTAAATTATAAATCACGATTCACAAATTCCCGTAATTGTGTCTATTGGGTATTAATTTGACCAATTAGGCTATCTCGAGTGTGTGAGCGTGTATGTGCATTTCTGAGTGATAATTAGGCATAATCATGACCAGTACTGCCATTTGCAAAGAAAGATGTTTTTTCTTTCTGTTTGCGTAGCTCTACAATCGATCGTCCATTAAATGTTACGTTCACTAAGTTTTGCGATGAAAATGATTGTTTGCCCCTTGAGCATTCACCCGTGTCTGAATCGTTATTAACCCGTTCAGTGCCGAGGAAATCACAGCACCCAACTGCAAGAGGTATCGATCCTCATGAGCCCCCGCAGTTGCGGGGGCTCATGAGGATCTATGCCTCTTGCTGACACCACTTTGAATTCATGTTCCTGGGACATCTAGGGACATCTAGGTGTGTGTGTGTGTGTGTGTGTGTGTGTGTGTGTGTGTGTTGAATTAAGAAAGATTGCCAAAACACAGTTTGCGTCAGCTAGCTGACACTGAACGGGTTAAATTTGGAACTGTCTTATCTCGTCTTTATCTCTGGAGAATCGTTTGAGAGCAGCCCCACGGGGCGTAGCTCTATGGGAATACCAGTACGAGTTTTCATTGGAGCTTTGCGAACGTGCCATTTGCTTTTCGCATGACGCCGCCCTTACCCCAGAGACTAAGGAGACGAGGACGCATTCTCTGGGCGGAGTTAAAAAGTATAACAACTTCTTTTTGTTGAAAAATAGTTCTTATTTCAAGCAGATTTTCGTTGGCAATTTGCCCGAGTTGTTTGCCGGCACAACGTTCGACAATGCGGCTGTACGAGGTTCGGCGATGCGGTACAAGGTTTGGCGATTCTGTACGAGGTTCCATGATGCAGTATGATGTTCAATAGTGATGGGCTGTGATGTTTGTTTGTTTGTTTGAGGAAAGGGGGGGGGGGGGGGGGTGCGACGGGGCACAAATCATATTTCAAGCAGTCGTAGACAATTTGCCCAAATTTGTGTTTGCCTGTAAGATGTGCGACAATGCTGTACGAGGTTCGAGGATGCTGTAAGAGGTTCGGTAATGCTGTACGATGTTCAAAGGTGCGGTACTATGTTTAACTCATTCTACCCCAACACCGAAATCCTACAATTTTGCCGTTGTCCTCTGAAGACTGCACTGCAGTGCAGGACACAGATCGACCATGACAGTTCAAGGGTGATGCCAGAATAGCTTGGCGCCCATAGGCGCCAAGCTATTCTGGCATCACCCTTGAACTATCATGGTCGATCCTTATCTACCTGTGGTGTGTCTGGGGTAGAATGAGTTAATACAAATTATTGTACAAGGATCACACCAGCAGTCTTCCTGAAGATGTAAAGTAAGTAATGAATAAGAAAGATACGGCTTGAATCATGCACCGCAATAATACATTTAAAGAAAAATATAATATTAAATGGATTGTTTGTATTTAAAAGTCGTGTCCTGAGCATTAAGTCTATGCCTTGTCAAATGGGTTAAGACTTGTGTTGAGGAGAAGATTGACTGCCGGGAAAAAATGAACACGATCAAACTGCAAGAGACATACATCCTCACGAGCCCCCGCGCTTGAGGGGGCTCTTGAGTATCTATTCCTCTCGCTGAGACTAATTTGTATCCATGTTTCTTCGTCTTTGAATGAGCGAGGATTTCAGAAACACAAATGTAGGTACAATAGCAGGGAAGGTGTTAAAATGTTGCTTTCTTTGCTTAACGGTTTTTGGAGGTGTTGCTAAGTTTGTTTCCTTTGATTTTAAGACTATTTAAGTTTGCATAAGGTCATTTATTAGACAGTAAAACGACCCGACGCTCCCAAGCTTTACCCACATAGCAGATGCAGCGCGTCACGTGACGCGGCGCTGGCCCAATCATAGCACGTAATGCTGGGCGGATGAACTGACTCACCCGCACTCTTCGCGCTGCTACCAGCAACATTAACCCCTTCGCTGCCAGTAGGCGCAGTTCATGTTTTTGAAATGATTGTAATTTTAACGCCATAGAATCCCAACAGTCAAAGGAACAAGTTGGTTTTAGCAAGAGGCATAGATCCTCATGAGCCGCCCCCGCCGCAACTGCGGGGGCTCATGAGGATGTATGCCTCTTGCAGTCCGACGGTGTTCATTTTTTCTCGTCAGTGAAGGGGTTAATTAGGAAACTCGTGTTTCTTTGTCAGTAAATACGGATTTGCGCATTTCACCGTTTTGATTTTTTGTTTTGTTTCGATCAGTCCCTTGTGTCATCCGAGCGTGCTGTAACCAAGCGGGCCTATTCCCCCGCTGATCTTAGGGCCCGGGCACTCGTGCGTACGTCTCGATAAACATCTTTCGTCGGGTTCCGACTGGTTGGTTACGGGTTTAACGACCACGGCACCGCCGGGAGTGATAATTTTTGGTCCTAACGGGCGGGTTATAGGGAACACGGACAGCTATTGCCTGTGGAGTACGGCCTGAACACTGATCAATTCGGCCGCAGCTGTGCTACTTTGATTTACCGGGACTTTTAACAGTCTGAACAAGCCCGACGTTTTGCCTGGACCGAGGTCCGACTCACTACTCGGACTGAATTTGAACCTCTGGCAACGCTCACCCCAGTGCCAGTCTTGTGTTTTATTTGTTCATGTTTTTAGATTAACCCTTTAAGCCCCGACGCCCTGCGCCGGACAGGAGATGGATTGACCATGATAATTTAAGGGTAGTGCCAGATTAGCTTGGCGCCTGAAGGCGCCAAGCTAATCTGGCACTATCCTTGAATTATCGTGGTCAAGCCATCTCCTGCAACTGGTATTCACTCCTTAGGTAACAGCACCAAAATGTGAGAAATGCAGCCGTGGGTTTAAATGGGTTAATATTGTTTTGAAAGAGTGGAGGAAGTGTGTGTGTGACGGGTGCATGCGAGCAGTGCAGAGGGGTGGACGAGTGTGGCAGGTGTGAGAGGTGCAGACGACAATTCTGGGTGTGGTGATTACATGTTTACATACGAGGCTGCGTGCACAATCGAATTCGTTTACATGGGTACACAGTTTTCACATGTCCACGGCCATGTTACTAGTACTCAAAGGGTCTCGGGCCCACGACGGCTGCAGTGGACCCCAGCACGGCTGTGCGAGGCCCCAGGGTGCGGCCGTCATGGGCCCGAACATGTTTTGTCACTGGGCAAAATATGACAGCTCAATAAAGGTCTTGGGCTTCGCCAGGCGCCCAGCTAATCAAGCATCATGAAGCTAATCGAGCTTGTGAGCTCTTGAGGCGCCTTATCGTGAGCAATTATGGAGTCACGACTGCGCATGCGCTGTCGTTGTACCAAACAAATGCTCTGACATTAATGTGTGTGCGCTAGCCTATGTCTTTTTTGAGACAACCTACACAAAACCAACATAGTGTTTCATTCTATAGTTATAGTGAATAATATTCACTATATTGCCCATGATTTTTCAGCCTCCAGGAGTGCTCCAAATGAGTTGTTCTGATGAGACAGAACGGGCCCGCTAAATAGCATTTTCCATTTATTTATTTCCACGGGTTTAAGAATAAACGCAACTTTAAAAAGGTGATGAAAGTGATAGCACAAGCATTGGAGAATGACACAGGAGAGTGCCTGGGATTTCTGAAAACGCGAGCCTTCGGGATCTGTTTGGTACAACACCCGTCCCAGCCTGGGCGTGCAGTACTCGTCTGAGATTCCGAATGGGTGTATCAGCCCAGAAAGTAACAAAACACTGTTCTGTACAGATTTGCACTAGATGTAGAGAAGCACCCATCTCCGCACACATCAAGTCAGTGTACCGCTTGGTTCATGGTTAGTTCGGGGCTGAGCGTTCAAGCCACAAGCGTTGTAATGGACAAAGGCCCCGAGGGGCGGGTCATGTGTGGCAGGGACAGTGACTGCCTGTGTACTGCGACCTGAAACACTGATCAATTCAGGCGCACTGCAGCTGTGCTACTTTGATTTTCCAGAACCTTCCAACCAACATAGGTCGATTAGTACAAACGGCGTCCACATTTTGATTTGCAAAAGGCGTATGTTCACATGAGCCACTGCTAGTGGATGCAGATTGTGAGTGAAATATTGTTTAATTCAACGCCCAATATCCACAGCCGTCCAAGGGGCATGGATACAAAAGCGATATCAGCAAGAGGCATAGATCGTCATGAGCCCCCGCAACTGCGGGGGCTCATGAGGATCTATGCCTTTTGCGTTTGGAATAGAGTTCACCAATTTCTCGGCGATGAAGCGGTAACCGCGTGTAACAGCACACTGGTTGTCTACCTCGATTCGCTGCAGCGACAGGCAGCCAGTGTGCAGTGACTGTTGTGACGCGGCGCACACTCCCTGACATGGTCATGCATCATATACCATCCTGTAGCGTCATCATCGCTCTATCATCTCTTTGTCAACCCACTGAGACAGACGATTGAGTTATTGTCAGCGTACGCTCAAGTCCCCCACAGCCTCCGCCGTGTGGGAACCACTGACTATGAGACGGCAAGCAAAAGGTAGAGATGCTTATGAGCCTATTCATTCATTCATTCATTCATTCATTCGTTCGTTCATTCGTTCGTTTATTCGTTTGTTTGTTTGTTCATTTGTTACCTTGTTCGTTCGTTTGTTCGTTCATTCATTTATACTTTTGTTAATTAATTAATTAATTTATTCATTCAAGTCGTTCATTCAAGTCGATCATTCAAGTCGTTCATTCAAGTCGATCATTCAAGTCGTTCATTCAAGTCGATCATTCAAGTCGTTCATTCAAGTCGATCATTCAAGTCGATCATTCAAGTCGTTCATTCAAGTCGATCATTCAAGTCGTTCATTCAAGTCGTTCATTCAAGTCGATCATTCAAGTCGTTCATTCAAGTCGTTCATTCAAGTCGATCATTCAAGTCGATCATTCAAGTCGTTCATTCAAGTCGATCATTCAAGTCGATCATTCAAGTCGTTCATTCAAGTCGTTCATTCAAGTCGTTCATTCCTTGAAAATGACTGATCCACTTGCAAGTGGCAGAACCTTCACGTACCCTCGTACGCGTAGGCTGCAGGGGATCATGAAGATCTATGTCCTTTTTTGAAGACAAATAGAAAGAACACACAATAGAACCCGATATAAGCAAACACCCCCCCCCCCTCTCTCCAGAAAACAAGTGGTCTTTAACTCATTCTACCCCATCACCGAAATCCCCAAATTTTGCCGTTGTCCTCTGAAGACTGCATTGCAGTGCAGGACACAGATCGACCATGATAGTTCAAGGGTGATGCCAGAATAGCTTGGCGCCCATAGGCGCCAAGCGATTCTGGCATCACCCTTGAACTATCATGGTCGATCCTTATCTTGCTGTAGTTT
The DNA here is from genome assembly GCA_036245525.1 of Semisulcospira habei. NCBI lineage: Eukaryota > Metazoa > Mollusca > Gastropoda > Semisulcospiridae > Semisulcospira > Semisulcospira habei. The sequence goes on from BTPG01000007.1 coordinate 130,441,514, forward strand.
GTCTGGGGTAGAATGAGTTAACTCATTCGCAGCCTGCTGCATCCGGATGCGGTTGGCCGCGAATGAGTTAAAGACGTGCTCTCTCTCAAGAGAAATCTTGAAACCTGTATTGAAAGGCCACCATTCAGGTGGCCTTGGCCAGCTATATAATGGTCTTTAATGACCATTGAACACAGGTTCTGCTGTACTGTTTTAGGTGAGCGAAAGAAGAATGCAGTGTGTGGAGCCGGGGTGGGGGAGGTGGGGGGGAAGGTGGCGGGGGTGGAGAGAAGAAAGGGGAGGTAAGAAGGATCAAGATGAAACATTACCTAAAGGAAAGTCAGACCAGGAAATGCTTGATATATTTATGTCATTATCTACCATCCTTTGTCGCATCCCCCTCCACCCTTTTACCTATTCTCTTCCACCATCCCCCACCCCCTTTTCTCCCATCAATCTCTGCCCCCCTTCCCTGCTCCTCCCCCCTTCCCACCCCTCACTACCTCCCTCAGCTCTTCCCTCTAAGTACAAACCAACGTAGGTCAACCCACACCTTTCTCATGAACAACTCCTGTAGCCAACTCGTACGTGCAGGAGGCATAGATCATCATGAGCCACCACAAGTGGGGGCTCATGAGGATCTATGCCTCTTGCTCATCTCATTCACCCCCGCGATCATCAATCTGCAAGACGTTTGCTGGTCGGAAGCCGACGATCTCTCTTGCGGAAAGTTTTGTCTTGTCAAGGCAGAGAGTGGAGTGAACCAGGGGACCGTTTCTCTGTTCCTTGGCTTTGCACGGACTCAGTGGTGGTGGTAGTTTTGTTAGCCTGTGTTCGCCTACAGTTTAGTACGCAATCTTGCTCATTTGTTGATTTTCTTGTATGGTCACCGTTTTACTAAAATAATGCTAATCAAAAACGTGCTTTCGTATCGTTTGAAAATCTGAAAGTAATACAGATTTGAACTCGAGTATGGAAGTGTTGGACTGATTACAAACAGGTAAGTGTTGCATTTGTCTTTCTATACCTATGGTAAAGTCTTTAGGCATTTATTTATTATGTTTTTATGTATTTATGTATTTTGTATGTATATATGTATGTATGTATGTATTATGTGTGTGTGTGTGTGTGTGTGTGTATGTATGTATTATTCTTTAATTTATTCGTTCATTTATGCATTTGATAATTTATTTGGTCTTGTTTTTCATTCTGTATTATTTATTTATTTATTTATTTATTTATTTATTTATTTATTTATTTATTTATTCTAGAAACAGAATACGAAAATGGTATCAGCTAAAATCTCCAGTGTTTCTGCCACGGGCTTTCATTAAAAAGGTAAAAGGGTGGGGTGGATAGATTGCCATTTCTGTCTTTATGTCAGCATGATTTATTGTTTGACCTCTCTTGACATCTATATTCTTTCCTTTTTTTCAACACAGCTACACATCCGAGCAACACATACTCATTTCTTCGCCACACAGCCAAAAATCCAAACAAAATCAGTATCGCTACCATGGCAACGGGTCGCCCCCTCAATATCGAGCAGGACCACCCGAGGTGGGAGGAGTACAAGTTTGAGCGACTGCGACACCCGTCCGTCGAGGACGACATCGACAAAAACCCCTACCCGCAACGTTTCGACAACAGCCGCACCAACCGACCACGCCGGTCGCTCATTCGCAAAGAGGGCCAGAGCAATGTCCAGTTTAAAGGTACAGTTTACAGGTAGAGCCTGGTTTTTTTTTTTTTTTTTTTTGCAAGATTAAATTGGTCTTTAAAGACAGTTATTCTCTCCCAAAAAATTTTGAAGAACAAGAAGATTCGTCTGTCATTAAAGACTATTGTTCAGGTGGCTGTAGCCAATTAAATGATGGTCTTTAATGTCTGGTGATCTCTCTTACACCCTATGAGGATTGTCGCTGAAAACAACGTCTGCTTTGTGTAATTAACCCATTTAACCCAAAGACCACATTTCCTAAAATTTTGGAGGTGCTACTTAAAGGACTATGTACATTTGAAGGGCATGGATCGACCGTGATAATTCAAGGGTAGTGCCAGATCAGCTTGGCGCCTTCAGGCGCCAAGCTCATCTGGCACTACCCTTGAATAAGCATGGTCAATCCGTCTCTGCTGTTGGGCTTTGGGGCTAAATGGGTTAAACAATTGCAATGGGTCTAGAGCCTTTTTAAAGTACCATTACGCATAAATCCGAAGACACGTTTCTGCACCATTTGTGTTTGTTATGTCTTGTCGACACACCTAATGAACTTTAACATCAGTATGGACAGGCAGCAACAGCACATGCGTAATCGCACTTATTTATTCCGTGCAGCCGTTAGCGTTTCAAACTATTTTTAGCTGTTTCTCGTACTGATAGCACTGTATTTATAGAACGGAGTGGAGTCATTGTCAAGTTACTTGATATAAAGACGACGTGTGCTGAACTGGATTGTCCTGTGTCTAAATGCACCATAACTAGACCTGTGTAGTGGGCAGATGTTCACATCTGCACGGGACATAGACGACCCCGCCCTCCACGAGTCGCCTGCTGCCTCGCAGGCCTGGCCGCTTGGCTGCGGAAAGGCTAAGGGAGGAAACCCCTGACATCAAAGCCCCCGTGTCTCCGGGGAAGGCTTTTGAGCCAGAGACTAGGACAAGGACAGTCTGATATAAAACCTACGACCCGAGGACGTCGATGCCATCGTCCCAGCTTGCTAGGCCATGGCAGATGAACCAAGGGTTTAAAGGGTGGGGCCAGTACTGCGCACACTGCACTCCACCAAAAAGCTCCACCGCGCAGGCTTTAGGAAACGTCCACGGACTACAAGCCTGCAGACGTCGTGGTCAACTCCTATAAAATCTTCGTTCGCGAAGTCAAGCCAAGAGAGAGAGAGAGAGAGAGAGAGAGAGAGAGAGAGAGAGAGAGAGAGAGAGAGAGAGAGAGAGAGAGAGAGAGAGAGAGAGAGAGAGAGAGAGGAGAGAGAGAGAGAGAGAGAGAGAGAGAGAGAGAGAGAGGAGAGAGAGAGAGAGAGAGAGAGAGAGAGAGAGAGAGAGAGAGATGAGAGAGAGAGAGAGAGAGAGAGAGAGAGAGAGAGAGAGAGAGAGAGAGAGAGAGAGAGAGAGAGAGAGAGAGAGAGAGAGAGAGAGAGAGAGAGAGAGAGAGAGAGAGAGAGAGAGAGAGAGAGAGAGAGAGAGAGAGAGAGAGAGAGAGAGAGAGAGAGAGAGAGAGAGAGAGAGAGAGAGAGAGAGAGAGAGACCTGTGTGTAGCGTTTCGTAACCGTTTGTTACAGAAGTGTATCTTTGAACAGTTACGGCGGTAGTGGGCCTTTAAAGCCCTCTTTACAGCCTGAGTGCGGCAAATAACGCCCAGACTGATGCAAGAGACATGGATCACCTGGAGCCCCCGCAATCGCGGGGGCTCATGAGGATCTATGTCTCTCACTGGCAGCAGTCATATCCTTGCTTCCGCGGCAGACAGTTACCAATAGTTAGTCTTGTTTTCGCCGGAGAAGTTATTTCTAGCGTCTTGCAGTGGAAGGGAAAATCTGGGGTTATAAGGCGCTTTAAACATCAGCTATCCATTATATTTTTAGCGCTTGAACTAGGCGCTTGAGACACGCCCGGCGTATATATATATATACGGCATGTTTCAAACGCTATACTTACCCCGCCGTGAGATGGCCTTAGTTGCCTGCTCGGCGTTAAACCCAAATAATTAACTAACTAATTATTTGCCGCATATACGCATGCTGCACGTCTCAAGTGACTTGAAACAGGGCCATCAGTCCTTCGTCGACGATGGAGTTATGGCCCTGTTTTAAAGCGATCTGCTCCATGGCAGGCTTTGACTGCAAACATTCGCCGATACAACGGGTTATCACTGTTGTCTTGCCCCAGCTAAAGACTTTTTCCACCTTTTTTTTCTCCACGATCCGTGTCAGTGAGAATGACTGAACACACACCAGAGTTTTTCCGCTGACATTTGCGCGTAACGGAAGCAACTCTCCTCAGTGTGTATAAAGAAAAAGAAGAGCAGAAAAGTCTTTCATTTTATGACCTTCAGACTTTACAATTTGTGTTAACCCTTTTGTCCAGCATTACTGTAAGCCATACTAAGAACATTTATGAAGGAGATATCGCTAACTATTAACTCATTCAGCCCGACGCTCGTATTTCCCAAAGTTTGGAGGCGTCATCCAATGACTATGCACCCGTTGCAGGAGATGGATCGACCATGATAATTCAAGGGCAGTGCCAAATTAGCTTGGCGCCGACAGGCGCCAAGCTAATCTGGCACTGCCCTTGAATTATCATGGTCGACCCATCTCCTGCTGTAGGCGTCAGGGCTGGGAATGAGTTAACCCTGTGCTGCCCTGAACAGGTCGCTTTAAGTATGTGATTTCTCATTGTCGTCCCACGCTTACTGTCACCACTGTGTTAACCCATATCACACTGAGGCTAAAAGCTTCAAATGTGTACACTGCCGTATGCAATCTAAATTACAGTACTTACAGATAAGGATATAGACCAATGGCTTTAGTTTAAGGGTAGAGGCGCACTACCCTTGAACTATTTTAGTCAAACTTATTTCACACACTGGTGTATTCCGAATGATAAGGGTTAACCCTTCACTGCCAGTGATCGCAGATTGCACTTCTGAAAACTCTTTGTTAATTGAACGTCAAAGATACGATACGATACAATACGATGCGATGCGATACGATACTATACGACACGATACAATACGATACGATACGATACGACACAATACGATACGATACGATACAATACGATACAATACGATACGATACGATACAATACGATGCGATGCGATACGATACGATACGATACAATACGATACGATACGATACAATACGATACAATACGATACGATACAATACGATGCGATGCGATACGATACGATACGATACGATACAATACGATACGATACGATACAATACGATACGATACGAATACCTTTTATTGACCCAAGATGGGAAATTTGTTTTGCAGCGGAATTTTTAAAACAGACGTACAAACATCAAATGTGAACATAAAACAAATGCATACGTTTGTCTGACTAGAACACACACCGACCTGTAGCAGTGAGTATGTGCGCGTGTAGAACATCACAACCATCTGAGCTCCGTTCCTTTCCAGAAAATGACTACAAAACAAGTGCATCAAGAGGCAGAGATCCTCATGAGCCCCCCGCGACTGCGGGGGGCTCATGAGGATCTATGCCTATTGCATTTGGGTACGTGTTGCTATTTGCTTTCCGCCAGCCAAACGGTTAATTTTGTTAATCCTCAATCCCGTGCAGGCGTCAGGAGGAAGAGTCATCGTTACATCAAAGACCTGTTCATCAGCTTCCTGGACATGAAGTGGCGTTACGTCATCCTACTGTTCTTCTCGCTCTTTTTCGTCTTCTATGGCGTCTTTGCCACGGCCTACTACATTCTGGCATGGCTACACGGGGACTTGGCTAACCTGGGTGGGTGTTGTTAGTGTTGTTGTTGTTGATTGTCTTCTGTGTTCGATGGATAAACATCATCACACTGGTTGCCTCCCTCCGAGGAAGCAACCAGTGTGATACATCATATGTGATATTCACAGTCATGCCGTCTCTGCACCATGCATGCAGAGCATCGTGAACTCGATTTCTGCGCCACACATTAACCTTGACCATTTACTTGTGACCCCTTACACAAAACACACATAAATGAGGCATTTGACAACGACCGTGGGACTCTATACTTTGACAAACTTCAAGAACTTTGACCACATCACTCCTCTGCTCAAACTCCTTCACTGGCTCCCCATCCCCCAACGCATCCAATACAAGATTCTGTCTCTCTGCTACAAATCCCCTAACAACTACGCTCCTGTCTATCTCTCCAACTTACTTCACCCCTACACTCCTTCCCGCTCCCTCCGCTCCGCCTCCGACCCTCTCCGCCTCTACATCCTCCGCACCAAACTCAGCACTTTCGGCCCCCGCTCCTTCTCCGTCTACGGTCTATCCAACTGGAACACTCTCCCACTCTCTCTCCGTCAGAAACACTCACTCTCCTCCTTCCAGTCCGCCCTCAAAACTCACCTCTTTCAACAGTTCTAGCACTATAACATCACCACACTCCCCATCCCAAGCTGACTGTTGTAATGTATTCGTGGTACGTGAGTCATTGTCAAAATCGTGCGCATGTATGCGCGAGTTGTGAGTGCGCGCTTAGAGTTATAATTATTATAAGATAAGCGCATTATAAATACCGTAATTATTATTATTATTATCCATACCCTTGGCCTTTGGAATGTAACTGTTCGCAGACAGGGTCATGCATGGGTCGCCTTTGACAACGACCTTGACACTCTAACACCATTGATAACATTGTGATTTTATACCCTTTGACAACGTCGTGATTTTATATCCTTTGGCAAAACTTGTGATTCCATAACCCTACGACTTTGTGACTCCAGAACCTTGACCGTTGCAATGTTACCTCTTGCATACAGGATACGTGGGACGCTTAGACAACGACCTTGTGAATCTATTACCTTGACCTTTCACAGGTAACCCCAACTACATGCCGTGCATCGAGAACTTGGAGGGCGCTTGGGACGCACTCCTCTTTTCAATCGAAACTCAGTCGACCATCGGGTACGGGATTATCTACGCCCATCCGGAATGCGGGTCCACCCTGCCCATCATCTACCTGCAGATCTCAGCGGGTTTCCTCTTCGAGACGCTGCTGTTTGGAGCCATCTTCGCTAAGGTACAGCACTACAGGGCAAGTGACTTTTGTCACACCAACACACATCAACTAAAGAATAGAATAGATACACAGTAAACAAAAGGTCCCTTGTACGAATCCGACCGACGTCGGTCCGAGAATCTATTGTTTACTCAGGACACATGAGGATCTGTGCCTCTCGCTGAAACCACGTTGTAGCCACGATCCTTTGACGGCTTGGGATCTGTGACGTTCACTTTACGATTTCAAAAACACATTGTCTGAGTCCACTGGCTGTGAAGGGGTTAAGCTATTTTTGACCATGACGGTGCAATGTGAATCGACCAGGATAATTCAGGGGTAGTGCTGGATTAGCTTGGCGCCTGGTAATTAAGCGTTTGGGGGATTAAGCGGCTGAGATTCTGCCCGAACGTGTTCAAACATAGTAACATAGTGAACTGAACTCAGTGTCTGATCTGTACTCACCACCACTATATTTCACAGCAATCTATACTCACTATACTGTATTCGACATTGGCTTGCCACCGGTTGTACTCTTGACATGCTGCACCTGACTGCTGGTGGGGTAAGTTTATTGTATATTTTATTTGATTATTATATTTTTGATTATTATAATTATGATCTTATGTATGTCGGATTAGAATGATTTTTGTGTGTTTCGTGTTAGGATTGAATGGTGTCGTTTGATTATGTTTATAACATTCTGTCTGATCAATCTGTTGTAGACTGCGTGAGTCTTGGAGCAGATTGATTAGTGTGTGCTCTTTAATATTTATAGTGTTCATTCTTAAGTGTATTTTGTAGATTGTTCTGGCTTTGATTCAGAATCATTTGGTTTTGTAAATATTTTTGTCAATGTTATCGATTCATTATTTTGTGTGCATGGTTATATGATTTATATAGAAAAATGAATGTTATATTTATTTATATCAGTCATATTTATGTGGTGTTAATATGTACTTTCGATGTTTATTTATGTTGATTTGTCTTTGTCAGGGTTTGCTTAATAAACGAAAGGAACCCTTACTGCGACTCTCCGCCTGTTACATCTGGTGTCAGAAGTGACTCAACCCCCATCAGCATGGAGGATCGGAAGGTGGACACAACGGCAGTCGAGGACTCCAGCGGAAGGTGGCCGAGCTTCAGGCACAGCTTGATGCAGACCGGGGCCAACTGTCAGCGTCAGGCAGGACAGCACGGCCCAGCGCTTTCATCCTTTTTGACCAAGCGAGGATCGCGCGCTTCTGTGACAGGCCACGCTATGCAGGCGACATCACTCTGCAGGACTGGCTGGACGACATCTATGCTGCTATCAGTTCGCGCAGGATCGAGGGCACCGACAGATCAGCCTTTATTCTGGAACACCTTGGCGGCAAGGCGAGACGGGAGATCGTGGGCAGAGGTGGCATCAGCCTCTCGGGGGATAGGATCCTGTCCATCCTGGAGAAAGTTTTTGGTGATGGCGCATCACTTCCCAGATTACAGTCACAGTTCTACTCCTATCGACAGGACAGGGAGGATCTGCTGACATGCTCACACAATCTTGCTGTTCTGGCGGACAGGGAGGATCTGCTGACATGCTCACACAATCTTGCTGTTCTGGCGGACAAGATTCAAGGTGTAGAAAAAGACTCTGCTTTTTCCAAGCGCAAGGACATTATTTTGAAAGAGAGGCTTGCGGAAGCAGTTGCAGATAGCACTCTAAGGAGAGAGCTGCGACGGCTGAATGAGGAGGTCCCTACACTGACGTTGTTTGATCTCCGTGATAAAGCCGTCCAGTGGATGGGTACCCCAGCGGCACTGTGTCCGCGTCTGGAGGAGAAACAGACCAAAAGTGAGCTCCTGGACATCCTAAAGTCTCAGCAGCAGCAGATCGCTCAGCGCACAGCTCAGATGGAGGGCCTTACACGCCGTCACCAAGCAGAGGGCACAGCACGGAGCCAGCCAGGGGAAGCCCGTCGATGCTACATCTGTCATGCAACAGGACACCTTCAACGGCACTGTCCACAGCGTCAGCAGACCGGCCGAAGACGACCGTTAAACGGGAGACACCTGCCATCGTGAGCCAGATGACAGGTGGATGAGGTCAATATGCTAGTGGCTCATCACGGCTGGAGAAAGCTGTTGGAGAGTGTCCAGTGGTAACTATAAACATTGGGGGGAGTGCTGTAAAATGGCTTGTTGATACAGGCGCACAGGTTTCAACCTTGACTGAGACATTCTTTAGACATGTTTTTAGTGACACAACACACATTGATGATGTTTCCCCTTACCTGAAGGTTTCCGGCGCTCAAGGCCTCGAGGTGCCATTCATTGGTTATGTAGAGCTAGACATTACAGTGATGAATAGAACTTTACCTAATATGGCATTCTTAGTGGTTAGAGATCCTCAGGGTGTCATGGCCGAGAGGAAGAAGAAGGTACCCGTGTGCTCGGTTCCAACATCTTGAGACACCTGAAGACTGTCGAGGGAGGAAGCCATCCGGACTCGACTCTGTGGCAAGGCGTAAGTGCCCTGTATGAAGAGAACGCCATTTCCGTGTCAAGCGACAGTTACGTGAAACCACTGGGGAGACGGCCTGTTCTGATCCCAGCACGCAGCCTAAAAATAATCTCATGCACAACCAAGCCAGCTGCACCGGGTACTACGTGCGACATTCTGGTCGAGCCATCGGACAAGCTGTACCTTCCGGCCGGAATCGGAGTTGGGAGATGCCTCTCTCGACTCAGCGATAAAGGGGTCGTACCAGTTCAGGTCGCTAATGTCAGTGACAGAGACACCTACCTGAAACCCTACGTCCCTATAGCATGTGCAGCTGAAGCCGACACCCCGCACCAGTACAACGTGACTGTAACACAGGAAGAAATCCTCATCGAGGAAGCCACAGTACTGCCATCGCACTATGCACGTAGAGACATCATGTCTGAAGTATCTGTCGGAGACATCACCCAAGAACAGGGCTTGCGTCTCTCTACACTCCTCCACAGTTATGAGCATGTATTTAGCAGAGGCGAGGATGACCTTGGCTTCTGTGATCTAATCCATCATCGTATCGTAACGGATGATGACACTGCCGTCAAGGTCCCACACCGCAGGATCCCACCCCAGTACTGGGCTGAAGTGAGAGACTATCTGCAGTCTGCTTTGAAACAGGGCATCATTCGCGAGTCATGCAGCCCTTATGCCTCACAATGCGTCATTGCAAAAAAGAAAAATGGCAAGATCCGCTTTTGCGTCGATTATAGGGGATTGAATGCTAAGACACACAAAGACGCCTACCCTTTGCCCAGAATCGAGGAGGCCCTGGATGTGCTGAAAGGATCTAAATACTTCTGCAGCCTGGATCTAGCTCATGGCTTTAACCAGATTCCAGTGGCGCAAAACGATATAGAAAAAAAACAGCGTTTCGGGTCGACACTGGAGGTCTCTACGAATACACCAGAATGGCCTTTGGGCTTTGTAATGCGCCTGCCACATTCATGAGGGTAATGGACAAGATTTGTGGTGACCAGAACTTCCAGACCCTACTCATTTACGTGGACGACGTCCTGGTATTTGGAAAAAGCTTCGACGAGACGCTGGAAAGAGTGGGAATGGTGCTATCAAGGCTCTCAAACTTCAACTTGAAGGCACAGCCCAACAAATGCCACTTGTTTTTCAGCCGTCTGCGTTATCTTGGTCACATGGTTACACCTGAGGGAATACTACCCGACCCAGACAAAGTCTCCGCAGTGGCAGATTGGCAGCTGCCCACCAGCGAGAAGGACTTACGGGCTTACCTCGGGCTGACCTCGTATTACCGCCAATTCATACCTGGCTTCGCTCAGATCGCTGCCCCTTTGCACGCTCTGCTGAATAAAACACCAGGCTCGGGACGCAGCAAACGTTTGAGCGGATGGAACGAACAATGTACCCAGGCATTCCAGACCATGAAGCAGAAGCTAACAGCTCCAGTCCTCGGCTATCCAGATTTTACTCTGCCCTACATCCTGGAGATCGACGCCAGCTTCCAAGGCCTTGGAGCTGTTTTATCGCAAGAACAGGCCGGAAAGCGAGTTGTTATTGGCTACGCCAGCAGGGGACTAAGGGAAAAAAGAGACATCCATGAAAAGGTACAGCAGCATGAAGTTGGAATTGCTTGCGCTCCGCTGGGCAGTCACCGAAAAATTCAGAGATCTTCTGCAGGGCAGTACCTTCACGGTCTATACTGATAACAATCCTCTCAGCTATATCCAGACATCCGCCAAGCTAGGTGCGGCAGAGACTCGCTGGGCCGCAGAACTGGCCAAATTTAACTTTACAGTGAAATACCGCTCTGAGCGATCTAATGGGAACGCGGACGCACTCAGCAGAAGGGAGGTCCATGTCGAGCAATTGATGGCAGAATGCGACGAGCCTCAAGCTGCAGCCACCGCCGTACCATCTGAAATTAGAACAGCCATCGTAAACCTCACCCCAGAGTTTGTTCTGCACGAAATCCAGGTCAGGTCAACGCGTACTTCTGCTCCTTCCTCCCTACCATCAGCTTACCTGCCCAGGTTGCAACAGCATGATCCCATATTGAAAAGGGTCTGGCAGCTCTACAAAATTGGTCACAAACCCACCAAACGACAAGCAGCTAGGGAAAACCCCAACGTGCGGAAAATACTCCGCTGTTGGAACCAGCTGAGGGACAGGAACGGAACCCTTTATAGGGTGGTGCAGGACAACGGTAGAGACGTACTCCAGGTCCTCCTTCCTTCATCACTGAAACCAGACGTTCTGAAAGCAGTCCACGATGATGCCGGGCACCCAGCAGCAGAGAAGACTTGCAAGCTTGCCCAGGGCAGGTGTTTTTGGCCAGGCATATGATGGCTGATATCACCAGGTACACAAATGATTGTGAAAGATGTTTCTTTGCAAAGGAAGGGAGAAGAGTCCACACCACCATCGGAACGCTCACCGCCACCCATCCCCTCGCAATGGATTTCACCCTTCTCGAACGTTCAACCAGTGGCCTGGAGAACGTGTTGGTACTGACCGATGTCTTCACGAAATTCACTCAAGCAGTCCCTTGCAAAGACCAAACAGCACAGAGTGTAGCGAAAGCCCTGGTAAACAGCTGGTTTCTCAAGTATGGCATACCCAAACGCCTGCACAGCGACCAAGGGAGGAATTTTGAGGGTGATGTCATAAAGGAACTCTGCAAGTTATATGGCATCGACAAGAGTCGCACCACACCATTTCACCCAAGCGGAAAAGGCCAATGTGAGCGCTTCAATAGAACTATGCATGACCGACTGCGAACACTCCCTGAAAGAGCGAAACGAAGATGGCCGGAACATTTGCCAGAGCTGGTCTTCTTCTATAATGCAACAGTTCACTCAACAGCTGGATACACCCCATACTTCCTGTTCTTTGGCCGAGACCCTTACCTGCCCATCGACAGCCTCCTTGGAATTCCCGCATCTGCTGATGAGCTTTTGACGGATTCTCCGGTTAGGGTCGATGACTGGCTCGCGGAGCACCAGAAGCGTCTCCAGCAAGCCCACAAACTGGCACAGCAGCTGACGGATAGAGAGGTCTCAAGGCGGCAGGAAGCTGCGGCCTCCAGGGTTAATGATGACGGCATTGCAGAGGGGACGACTGTTTACGCTCGCAGCCGTCAGATCAGAGGTCGAAACAAGATCCAAGACACGTGGAATAGTGAACCGTACACAGTTTTCCGCCGGCCAGATTCACAAGGAAACACTTACATGGTGCACTCTGCGGACGGTGGCAGATCTGTTAGGACGCTACATCGTACCGAACTACTCGTACCGCGTTCGCCAGTGCAGCAAAGACCTCAGCCAACAGCCTCTTCTCCATCACCGTCGTTAAAGATCGACACTGTTGACGACATTCCGGAATCCCCAACAAGGCCAGACTATGTGCGTGACCATCGGATCCTCACCACAAACGGTGACAGCAACAACAACCAGAGCTGTGATACCACTGTTGGTGACGTAAGACCACAGGTCAGAGATGGAGGTTCACCCTCAGGACGTGACCCCGGCAATGCTCAAGCAGGGGAGCGTAGCGTTCTCCGGAGATCGACACGCCACAACAAGGGGTATCATAGCAACTCTCACCATCTCCCCGTTACGGCCATCCAGCAAGAAATGGGACTGTTTGAGAAACTGTTGACGACGCAAACTCTCCTGATGAAGATTCTTCTAGACAGAGGCGTGGCAGGATATTTAGATGTTGTCGAGGACGCCAACTATTAGCAGGGGAGTCTGTAACATAGTGAACTGAACTCTGTGTCTGATCTGTACTCACCACCACTATATTTCACAGCAATCTATACTCACTATACTGTATTTGACATTGGCTTGCCACCGGTTGTACTCTTGACATGCTGCACCTGACTGCTGGTGGGGTAAGTTTATTGGATATTTTATTTGATTATTATATTTTTGATTATTATAATTATGATCTTATGTATGTCGGATTAGAATGATTTTTGTGTGTTTCGTGTTAGGATTGAATGGTGTCGTTTGATTATGTTTATAACATTCTGTCTGATCAATCTGTTGTAGACTGCGTGAGTCTTGGAGCAGATTGATTAGTGTGTGCTCTGTAATATTTATAGTGTTCATTCTTAAGTGTATTTTGTAGATTGTTCTGGCTTTGATTCAGAATCATTTGGTTTTGTAAATATTTTTGTCAATGTTATCGATTCATTATTTTGTGTGCATGGTTATATGATTTATATAGAAAAGTGAATGTTATATTTATTTATATCAGTCATATTTATGTGGTGTTAATATGTACTTTCGATGTTTATTTATGTTGATTTGTCTTTGTCAGGGTTTGCTTAATAAACGAAAGGAACCCTTACTGCGACTTTCCGCCTGTTACAAATCGTTTACAGCTTTTGCTTTAACCCTTTCAGCCCTAAGGTCCCATTTCTCAAATTCTGGAGGTGTTGCCTAACGACTATGTACCAGTTGTAGGAGATGGATTGATCGTGATAATTCAAGGGTAGTGCCAGATGAGCTTGGCGCCTTCAGGCGCCAAGCTCATCTGGCACTACCCTTGAATTATCACAATCAATCCATCCCCTGCTGTAGGGTCCCGGGGCTAAAAGGGTTAACTACTTCACTGCCATTTCGGTGGCAGATTGTGTTTCTGAAACCTCTGTTAATTGTGCTCCAAAGAACCCAGTCCGTCCAAGGAATATAAACGCAAGGTGGGATCAGCAAGAGGCATAGATCCTCATGAGCCCCCGCTCTTGCGGGGGCTCATGTAGATCTATGTCTCTTGCAGTTTGATTGGGTTCACCTTTTCTCAGCAGTGAAAGGGATACAATTACGAGTCGGAGAGTATTATAGTCTTTATAGTTGATGTTCATTCTTGCAGATCTCACGGCCCAAACATCGTCGCCATACTTTGGCGTTTTCCCGGCATGCCTGCATCCTGCAGGAGAACGGTCAGCTGACCATGCAGATCCGGGTCGGGGACATGCGCCGTTCTCACCTCATTGATACGCGCGTGCGCGGTGTGCTTGTCAAACGTCACGTCGTTCCGGAAAAATACGTGTATCCCCTCTTCCAACATCAGGTCTGCTAGGACGTATTTGTTTGATTTGTTTTTTGCAATAAAAAGTACTGATAAAACAAACAAACTGTTAAGCACTGTTCAAAGCAGCAACAGCAGAAAAAAACTTATAAAAACAACTACAACTAATTTAACACTAGCAGCAATGGCGCATTCGTGTGAAGACGCCACAACCGAAGGGAGATGGGTCGGTCTTGATTGTTTGGGTCGGTTGTTTCTGTCCATAAAGACTGTGGACTAGCTGTGAGAGATAGACCAGCCAAGATAGTTGAAGGATAGTATCAGATTTGCTTGGCTCCTTGGAGGGCGGCACCGAGCTTATCTGGAACAGGCTTTGTAAGTTTGTGTATATATACTGTTAATGCCGATCCCTCGTTTTCAACGTGTGCAAAATGAGTTAGCAAATTGAGTGTAAAACGTTTGCGATTTTTTTTTCAAAACAACAAAATGGAGGCATTTTGGGGATGTGCGCAAATGCACGTGTACAGAAGTGACTTTGTGCGAAATGAGAAGTGTTGGGCTGAACCCTTTGAGCCCCGGATCCCTAGAGCAGAAGATGGCTTGACCATGATAATTCAATGGTAGTGTCAGATTAGCTTGACGCCAGCGCTGTTTGGTTTTATTCCCAGCTGGAGTTTGATGCGCACGAGATGGGGGACCGCCTGTTCCTGCTCTACCCGCTCGTGCTGACACACAGGATCACCGAGACCTCCCCGCTGTGGACGCTCAAACCTGACGACCTCGTTTTCGACAAATTTGAGGTGAGAAACTACACAGGGTGACCTCCCGTCGACCTTGGACTTTCTCGCGTGTTAACCCTTTTTACTGTCGGTAGCGGATTTTGTCGCGATGATTCCTGCAGGAATCTTCGCGAGCAAAACCGCTAACGACAGTTGACAGCAGTGGACCAGCGCTCAGCCGAACACTGTTCCATATTGCCCATATGCTGTTCCACATGGTCTACAAAAACATTTACTTTTAACTCATTCAAGACGTGCCGCATTTGGGATACGCGGCTTAAGCCGCGTATCCGGAGGCGGCACGTCTCGAATGAGTTAAATTACTTTAAAAAAATACCCAGAAGGTGCAAAAAAACCTCGGCTGGCACGTCATGCACAACGTTCACCAGCATCTCATTGGAATTACGTGTACTTGTAGCATACTACCTCTCAACATCTCATGTGAATTGAAGTTTACTTCTGAGTACTCTAGAGCACCTCATTTGCATTGAAGTGTACTGGTGGGGTGCTCATTCGATTTTTGAATTAAGTGTACTTGTGGCGTACTCCCCAAATGGGTCTATCTTGGGAGTACACCTGCAAACGGCGCGGGGCGTGTATGTTTACGTGTTCTGATGGGTCATATTGTGCCGTCTGCATGTGTCCCCAGATTGTGGTGTTTCTAGAAGGTTACCTCGAATCCACGGGTGAGATGTGCCAGGCCCGCACGTCCTACACAACGCGTGAGATACTGTGGGGCCACCGCTTCACCCGCCTTGAAGAATATGATGATAAGAATGACCTTTGGGTCATGAACTTTGTCAAGTTCAATCAGGTATGATGTGTGTCTGTGTTACGTACGAAATAACTGACAGTGCTACCCAGTGAATGCAAAAGACTGAAGTCTTTTTTTTGTGTGTAAAGCGATATTTTAATTGTAATACAATGAAAATCATGCTTTTCGCAAAATGGACACACTGCCTTAAGTGACTCAGACTAATACTGCGGAAATACGGGAAATAATTTGGCGTCATACGCAGTAAGAAGGCAGCATTTGACGTCAAAGTATGACGTTTCATAGATCGACCATGATAATTCAAGGGTAGTGCTAAATTAGCTTGGCGCCTGACGGCGCCAAGCTAATGTGGAACTACCCTTGAATCACCATGGTCGATCCATCTGCTGTAGGGCGTCGGGACTATATGGGTTAAATCTGAGATACTGTGTGCGCCTCAACTTTCAAGTCACATTTCTGTATGCGAGTGCGTGCATTTACACGCCTGTATACGTGTGTGTATGTATGTTTTTGATTCTTGGCACCTTATGTTTGCTTTTGCTATGTTGTGTTCCTTTGCAAATCATTTTTCCTAAGCAAATTTTCCGTATCTGTTTATTGTCACCTAAGTATCATTTGCTGTACTGAGTGTGTCTATTTATCATAGTTTAGTTCTGATTTTTGTTTACATTTATAGCTTTTCTTGTCTTCAGTATATTTTATGTTGTAGTATGTTAGCAACGGCAAGTTTGAAAAATGACGTATACTATTTGTATGTCAAAACCTTTACCGTTGTGTAATAAAGTTTCATCATCATTATCATCTGTCGCTATTCCAGCCTGTCTTTACAACACATGATATGGATCGATCATGACGGCTTGGGGACAGTGCCTGATAGACCTGATAGACGGCTCTATGGCTGGAAGGATCATGCCCTGTGAAGGCAAATGACAGCAAGTCCATTTTTGTGAAAAGCGAGATTTCCATTGTAAAACCATGAAAATCTCGCTTATAACAAATATAGACATATTGCCCTTTTGACTACACAGGGCCGATGTTTTAGAGATATCTGTTCTCCTGTTAAGGTTATTCCGAGTCCAACACCCCGACTGAGTGCGGCGGAGTTCGAAGAGCAAGTGAAGGCGGGTGGGCCCCTCACCCGCTCCCTCTCCCACCCCGAACTCTTCCGCAGCAACGCGACCATCGACGACGACGACGACTTGTACGATACGGCCTCCGACGCCAACAACACGGACGATGAAGACTACGCTGTAGGTAAGTAAGTGGAGATGTATGTGAGCTGGTTGTTCCTCTTGTTGATAGTCGTCGTAGTGATGGTGGTGATGCTGTTGCTGTTGTTGGTATTTTAGGGGAAAAGAAGCAGGTATTTCAAGAACCCAATGCGCAAACGGCCCGAGGGCCGACGTCGGCCGCCGTTGGCCCGCGCACAGCCGTGCATGGCGGCCGACATCAGCCCGAGGGCCTTTGCGCACTGGCAATCTGACGACAGTGTCACTGTCTTCACAACAGAATAATAAAAAAAAAAATTTACCATTATTGATATTAAAGCGATCTGCGCCAGGGCGGGGTCTGATAGCTAAAATTCCTACATACAACGGGTCATCAGTGTTGTCTTGACTCAGCTAAGATTTTCCTACCCTTCTTTTCACAATCCAATTGAGCGTGCGCACGTACCACAGGTTTCGCCCGATACAACGGGTTATCAATGATTTCTTGCCTCAGCTAAGACTTTCCTACCCTTCTTTTCACAATCCATGTGAGTCAGTAGACGCACGTACTCAAAGTTTTCCATTGCCTTTTGAGCCGCGTAACGGAAAGAACTCTTGTGCGTACAAAGGCGAAGAAGAGCAGAAAAGTCCGTCATTTTACGACATTCAGACGTCACAATTTAAGTTATCACTTTTGCCCAGCGATTATTGTAAGACATACAAAGAACATTTTTAAAGGGGATATTGCAAACTGTTGACCCTTTTCTGCATGGAGTAGGTCGCTTTAAGTTTTAGAAATACATTACTGTGGCCTTGTGTGCTGGTCTGTGATTTTGGACCTTACGGCTTAAGCCGTAAGGTCCAAAATAACAGATCAGCCCATGAACGCATGTCGGCAATCATTTTGACTATGAGGTCATATAATTATACTGACGAGGAAAGGAAATGCGTCATTTTTTTTAATCATCGAAAACACAATGTCCCTTTTTTGTTGTTGTTGCTCGTCAGTAAATTATTGATTAAAGATGGATCGATTAATAAAAATCTCTTATTGCAGAAACTTGAAACAAATTAACCCATATCATTCGAAATACACCAGTGTGTGAAATAAGTTTGACTAAAATAGTTCAAGGGTAGTGCCAGAGTAGCTTGGCGCCTCTAGGCGCCAAGCTATTCTGGCACCACCCTTGAACTGAATTCATTGGTATAGACCTTACCTGTAAGTACTATAATGTAGCTTGCATATGACAGTGTACAAATTTGAAGCTTTTAGCCTCAGTATGATATGGGTTAATAGAATTGTCTTTCTTTCCGTGTGCAGGGAGGCCCATCCGAATCCCGTTCACACCCATGTCATACGACAGTGCCTAGGCACGCGCTGCTCTGTCCTTTGCGCGTGCGCCACACTCAATCGTCTCTCATCTCTCTGACGATATCAAGCGCCAAAAATGACATCTCGTCTCCTGGTGCTTGGTCGACGTTGCTGGTCACATCAGGGGAAAAGTCAGTATTCTGCGTGTCAAGACATGTCGAAACGTCTTCGGACCCACGACGGCCGCAATGGGCCCGAGCACAGTCGTGTGTAGGCCCACTGCGGCCGTCGTTTGCCCTAGGAGATTTGCTTACTGGGATTAGATTATAGCATAGGCTTTGGTCCTCTTGCTATATTTCAGGCTGAAGATGTATCACATCTGTTCTCGGTTTTGGACAAGGGACACATTAAGCGCAGTAACTCACATTAACTATACTTCCTTCGCGACTGTATGATATGCCAGAGGAAAACAAGACCGTGAACAGGCCGTGACATACCCGCGGCGCGCAGAATATCACGAGGACCCAAGATAATGTGCACGGACAGGGATCAACCAAAACACTGAGAAATGATGCCGAGTTGAGACCCGGTTGTGACATCGCCACCTTGTGGCAGCGGCATTGAGGTATTGAAGTCGCTCATTCAGTACCAATGCACGCGTTTAACACTTTCAACCCCGAGACTATGGGTTATAGGCACATGTCGCGTGTAGAATTACACTATTGAGGTTTCGTTTGAAGCGAACGAACCCCAACAGCTAACTAGAGCGAAATCACGGCAGATAACCGAAAACCAGCTTGTGCTATAAGTATAGACAACACTCCAAACATCTCCAAGAGGCGTAGATCCTCATGAGCCCTCTGGGCTCATGAGGATCTATGCCTCTTGGAGATGTCTAGTGTTGTCTATACTTGTTGCAACCCATGATTGTCCCCTCTCGTTCATTGTTTGGAGTCGTTGGTTGCAAACGTGACCTCAATAGTATTAGTGTTCCTACACGTGCAAGCTCATTGTAGTACGATCCCCATTGTCTTCGAGCGCACGACGGCCATAGTGCAGCCGCCTTGGGCCCAAATGATCTTTGCTTACTGGGATGGTCTTCTCAAGAAAACCATAGCGATGTAAATAATTTGCATGTGGTGGGAGACAATGGCCCGTGTTTCCCAAGATTTCGATTTCAATTTTGTGTACATGTTGCGATAATACTGCTAGTTATTTCTTGTATGTGTGTGCGTCTTGAACATCTTCCCTGCTAAGAATCACAAGCTGTGTTTTAAAAAATATTGTTAATACAGCCTGAAAGAGCACCTGCCGTCAAAACAATGATACAAATGGCGCTAGCGAGAAGCATAGAACCTCATGAGCCCCCGCAGTATCGGAGGCTAATGAGGTTCTATGCTCTCGCGGTTGGGTGTCTTTGAATGTTTTCGGTTTTCGGGGCAGTAAACCGGTTAATAAACAACATGGCAGTTGCTAGCTGCAAAATAGCAAGTGTCTTGCACTCTTATATATATATATATATGTGTGTGTGTGTGTTTAATGTCAAGCAACGTAAATGTTTTCTTGTTAAGTCCTTATATGCTGAAGAGCAAAAGAAACGCGACATTTTTGGAATCATCGGATACATTAAAGTGTGGCCTTTTGCTCCTCAGTATATTACTACGTTATTGTGCTACAAATACTGTACCCAATCCGCAAAAGACCATCTGGCCGACTCAGCTTCGATCATGATACAAAACGTGCGAGACATGGGCCAAAATATAGAACAGTATTTCTTTAACTGTATAATAATAATAAATAATAATTACGGTATTTATAATGCGCTTTTCTTATAATAATTATAACTCTAAGCGCGCACTCACAACTCGCGCACGCAATCGCACGCTTTAGACAACGACTCACGAACCACAAATAGTGAAATACATTACGACAGTCTGCTTAGGTTGGGGAGTGTGGTGGTAGAGTGCTAGAACTGTTGAAAGAGGTGAGTTTTGAGGGCGGACTGGAAGGAGGAGAGAGAGTGTTTCTGACGGAGAGAGAGTGGGAGAGTGTTCCAGATGGATGGACCGTATACTGAGAAGGAGCGGGGGCCGAAAGTGCTGAGTTTGGTGCGGGGGATGTAGAGACGGAGAGGGTAGGAGGCGGAGCGGAGGGAGCAGGGAGGAGTGTAGGGATGAAGTAAGTTTGAGAGATAGGCGGGAGCGCAGTTGTTCAGGGTTTTGTAGCAGAGAGACAGAATCTTGTATTGGATGCGTTGGGGGATGGGAAGCCAGTGAAGGAGTTTGAGCAGGGGAGTGATGTGGTCGGATTTTTCTTTCTGAGGACGAGGCGGGCAGCATTGTTCTGGACGCGCTGGAGAGTGAAAGTGGTGGAGTGAGGGAGGCCGGAGAGGAGAGAGTTGCAGTAGTCGATGCGAGATAGGATGAGAGAGACAGCAGGTTTGGTGGCAGCTTCGGTAGTGAGGTATTTTCTGATCTGACCGATGCGGCGGAGGTGAAAGTAGCATGCCTGGGCCGTGGCGGAAACAAAGCTGGTCATGGTGAGAGAGGAATCGAGGATGTTGCCGAGGTTTTTGGCCGAGTCAGAGAGGGAGATGGGGGTGCTGTCGAGTTGAAGGTGGAGGGAGGGAGGGAGCTGGTAAAGTTTCTGGCGAGTGCCTACCAGCATGGCTTCCGTTTTGTCGTCATTCAGTTTAAGCTTGTTTGCTGTCATCCCGTTTTTCACGTCTTCGTAGCAGTCAGCTGTGCGAGTCAGTAGTGACTGAGTGTTGTCGAGTTTGTCTTTGTCTAGTAGTTGTGAGTCGTCAGCGTAGAGGTGGTGGTGTATGTGGTGAGACTGGATGATGTTGGACAGGGGAGACGTGTAGAGTGTGAAAAGGACCGGGCCCAGGACAGACCCCTGTGGAACTCCGCAGGAGAGCGTGACTGGGCTGGAGGAGACGCCGTCGATGGTGACGGACTGCTGTCTGTCGGAGAGGTAGGAGAGAAACCAGGAGTGAGCAGAGTCGGTGATGCCAAAGGAATGGTGAAGGCGGTGGAGGAGGATATAGTGGTCTATAGTGTCGAAGGCGGCAGAGAGGTCGAGTAGCGTAAGAAGGGAGATGTTGCCCGAGTCCGTGGAGAGAAGCAGGTCGTTTAAGATATGTAGAAGGGCTGTTTCAGTGCTGTGATGTTTGCGATAGGCAGACTGGAAGGGACTGAGGAGGTTGTTGTCGGCGAGGTGGAGGTTGAGCTGGTTGAGAACGACCTTCTCAAGAAGCTTGGACAGGAAAGATAGATTGGAGACTGGGCGATAGTTTTTGAGTTCGTTTGGGTCGAGGTTGTGTTTTTTGAGGAGAGGACGGACGATGGCGGACTTCAAGATATCGGGGACGGAGCTGTTCTTTAGAGATGTGTTGATGATGTCGGTAATGAATGGCAGAAGTTTTGGAAGGCCGTCCCGGTAGAGAGACATGGACTTTATGGTCTTGAGGACTTCATCCTGAGAGACGGGCTGGAAGGACGAGAAGGGGGTGCCGGAAAAGGGGGTGTCGGGAGGGCAAGGCGGAGAAGGCAGAGTGTCGAGTGTGTTGCGCAGAGTTTGGATTTTGTCGGAAAAATAGGTGGAAAAAGCGGACGGGAGTTCTTCTTTGCTGTGTGTGTTGGGGAGAGGAGAGTCTTTAGAAATGTCTAGGAGCGAGTTCATGGTGGCGTAGAGGGTTTTGGAAGAAGTGGATTCCAGGATTTTGTTTTGAAGGTGTTTACGTTTGGAGTCGGAGATCATTCTGCAGACTTTGGATCTAGTTGTTTGGAAGATCTGTCTGTGAACGGTGAGGTCAGATGAGCGCCAGCGGCGTTACGCTTGTCGGCGCTCGCGCTTGGCCTCAGCTATGTCGTCAGTGAGCCAGGGGGAGGGGGGGGGGGGGTCGGTTGGGTATGGAGCAAAATAACAAACACGTTGAGCAGCCAAACGCCTCTGTCCCCAAACGCGGGCAGAAAAACACAGCTATTGACCAAACTTCCCTCATAATGGAACAACTCCACACAGGAAATGGTGTGGCCAATAGGATCTTGGTGATCATCTGACGAGCAAAAGAAATGCGACTTTTGGGAATCATCGGAAACACTGAAAAAATGTCGCATTTGTTTGCTTGTCTTTGTATTTTGCTGACAGCTGCATCTACAAGTGTGCCATTACCACGTCAGTGCGAGTGACAAACTTGTAGATGTAGCTGTCAGAATGGGACATTTGCGCTTGTGTCTGGATATGCTCGGTGCAATGCGCCATTGGACTGTATTTTACTTTTCTGTGCACAAAGGCTGAGAAGTTGACAGTAAAGCCAAAACTGTTTGGGTACCTGTGTGTGGAACCGCAAAATGTTGCAGTACAATATTTTGCGGTCGAGCGTTAAAGCTCACAACTGCAAACTGTTGCAGCTGTTACAAAAGTGCAACAACTGCAACATTTTGCTATTGGAGCCTAGATTTAACACGGAGTTAGCACGGCAAAATGTTGCCACCAGAAGCCAAGCTAATCTGGCACAATCCTTGAGTTATCATGGTCGATCCATCTCATGCGATGGTACATCGTCGTTAGGAGAAACCCCCAAAATGGGGAAAAGACGGCCTTGGGTTAAAGCGATCTGCTCCATGGCGGACTTTGATTGCTAACATTTACCGAGACAACGGGTTGTCAATGTTGTCTTGCCTCAACTAAGACTTTTCCACCCATCTTTTCACACTCCATGCGAATAGGCACACGTACCAGAGGCTTTCCACCGCCTTTGGCGCGTAACCGAAGGACCTCTCCTGTGTAGAAAGGAGGAGAAGAGCAGAAAAAGTCTTTCATTTTACGACAGTCGGATTTCGTAACTGAAGTTAACCCTTTGGTCCAGCATCGTTGTCTGACAGACTGTGAACCTTTGTAATTGAACTTAGCCCTTTGGTCCAGCATCGTTGTCTGACAGACTGCGAACCTTTGTAATGGAGATATTGCGATCTATTAACCCTTTACTGCCTGGCCGGAGTAGGTCGCCTTAACCCCTTCAGTGACCACGCAAGAAATCTGTGCAACTACTGCAGACTGATCACTAGATAACCAATCCGATTGACGACCACGGATATTAAGGAGACCACCAAGAGGTATAGATCCTCATGAGCCCCAGCGAATGCGTGGGCTCATGAGGATCTATGCCTCTTGCAGTTGGTTGGTGTCTGCCGTGTGAAAGGGTTAAAGTGATGTGACTGAAATGACAGGTCTCTGGGGCAGCCGGGCACGCCTGGACAAAGCGCTGTCTGATGCTCCCTGCATTTAAGGATGATGCTGAAACACAGGAGGTCCTGTTTTAAAACATTTTCCATCCGTCCATACATCTCGTCCGTCCATCCATCCACCCGTCCATCCACCCATCATCTATCCATCTTGTCCATCCATCCATCCAACAATTCATCCTATAGAACCTTTCAAGACCACTTTTACACAGCAAATCACCCCACTCCTGGTCTTACCGCGTAGTGCTTTCTGGGCCAAGAATTGCACAGTACATCTCTAGGCGACTGGCACGCTTGAGAGGGAAACTGGCAACCACAGCTTACTCTACACTAGAATCAAAGACATCGCACTCCTCACGAAAGCGATAAAAACATCTGAAAGTGAAGCAGACAAACGTTTACGATTCATCGTCACTACTGTAGATATCCAACGTTTAAATTGTGTGCCGTTTTACAAAGCAGCGAAACTCGACAGAATCAACGGTGAATGGCGCAACCGAAGAACAGGCTGAAGCTTAACTGGCGTCCGCTTTGCTTTTTTGTGTGATGGGATTCATGTTGTGAAAGTTTCTATAAACAGAAGTGGAGAGTTTGTATACTATCTTCTTCTTCTTCTTCAGCGTTCCCATATACTATCATTTCTAAACAGACCACCCGACTCCCATTCTCAAACTGTTTGATTCATAGTCACCTCGAGCTTTGCTCTCGGTGACTATTATTCAAACAGTTTGAGAATGGGAGTCGCTTGATTTGTCTAGAAATGATAGTATTCGAACACTCCGCATCTATGCTATAATCTTGTCCGTCCATCCATCCATCTTTTCTGTCCGTCCGTCCGTCCATCATTCCAGCCAGCCGTCCGTCGTCGCGTCCGTCCGTCCGTCCATCTATCAATCCATCTTGTCCGTACGTCCGTCCATCCATCGTGTCCGTCAGTCCATCCATCCATCTCCTCCCGAAATGTCCCATCCTTACTTCCAAACATTCACCCACCCACCCACTGCTCAATCAATCAAATCAAATCAAATCAAATCAAATCAATCAAATCAAACCAAACCAAACCAACCAAACCAACCCAACCCAACCCCAACCCAACCCCAACCCCAACCCCAACCCAACCCAACCCAACCCAACCCAACCCCAACCCAACCCAACCCAACCCAACCCAACCCAACCAAACCAACCAACCAACCAACCAACCAACCAACCAACCAACCAACCAACCAACCAACCAACCAACCAACCAACCAACCAACCAACCCAAACCAAACCAAACCAAACCAAACCAAACCAACCCAACCCAACCCAACCCAACCCAACCCAACCCAACCCAACCAACCCAACCCAACCCAACCCAACCCAACCCAACCCAACCCAACCCAACCCACCCCACCCCACCCCACCCCACCCCACCCCACCCCACCCCACCCCACCCCACCCCACCCCACCCCACCCCACCCCACCCCACCCCACCCCACCCCACCCCACCCCACCCCACCCCACCCCACCCCACCCCACCCAACCCACCCAACCCACCCAACCCAACCAAACCAACCAAACCAACCAACCAACCAATCGCTCGGTCAACACGCATCATTTCTCAGCTGTCTTCAACACAATATCCATTTCACCATCATTATCATTACGCGTATCATTACAGTTATCGTTCTCGTCACAGATTTTAATCGTCATCATTATCACCATTATCGTCGGCGTCGTCATCTTAGTAAGCAAAAGACCCTCACCGCGTGTGGCGCCTGCAGGCAGCAGATCTGGTTAGGTAGACACAGACCCTCGCGTGCCTCACATGGCTTCACGCCTAATTTACACACACGCACCTCCGTGTCACTTGACTTGGCGCACGCTGCGATAAAAAGGAAAAAGGTCGGTTGTAACCGTTTAATTGCCGTGGCAAGTAGAAAGCTACGCAGCTGCCAGAGACAAAAGCCTTAATCAGAGCCCGCAGTCGCGTGGGCTGATGAGGACTTATGGCCCGATGTCAACAGTAACGCGTCAATTCCAACTTGCAAAGTGGTTACGAAATTGCTTTCACCTAAGCCGGAGTTTTGCTTGTTATTTCGAAAGGTATATGTCTGCTCTGAATTAGAATTTAGATTCAAATATTTGATTGAAATGAGAAGCAGTTTTTGTGAACGACGCTTTAAAGACACACACCCAAACTTAAATTTTCTCATCGTGAAATGTTTCACAACGACCAACACACATCACGTGTCATTATACGAAAAAAAAAAAAAAAAAAAAAAAAAAAAAAAAAAAAAAACAAGCCGCAGACACCAGTATATTTCAAAGCCAGTTTTACTTTTATCAGTCATTTAAGGTTTGGTCAAGTAATTGACTGACATGAAGGTATTTAAATCCAATATGAGTGCCAATGATGCTTATAACGGCACATACAGCGACTCACGATTTAGAACCATGTGAGAAACCAGTCGTGAGATTTAAGTATTGTAAAAGTTTAGCGATCATTTACATTGTAAATTGAATTGCTCGCTGTTTCAACTGAGAGAAAAAAATCCTTAAAAATTTAAGTGTAAAAAGTACAGCAGACAGGCCCCTGGAACTCTGCATTTGCAAGGCTGAACCAAAATAATAAATAAAACAGAACATGAACCAAAGGATCACTATTTATTTAGTTAGTTAATAGGGTTTAACGCCAAGCGGCTAATAGATCATAAACTGCTTAATGTGCTCGATGTTCTTTGAAACATAAAAATATGTTTGTTTGTTTGTTGTTGTTTTCTTTTGTTTGGTTCTTTGATGTTTTTTATCTTTTGTTTTCATTCTCACTTGAGTAAACTGTAGTTTTCTTCCAGATGAAGGCTTATGTATTGCACTCTCTTCAAGCCAGCTTTTCAATCTTTTCCTAGCTATTGTCATTATTCAGCTTGGACAAGCTTGAAAGAATCTCTTAGAGGATTGATGATGTACAACACATTGCCTGCTGTGTACATACTGCATACTTTACAGACCACTTAAAATTAAAGTGATTCCTCCGTAGTTCCACGAGTGTGACCTCCAAATCGTAATCTTTAGCGTCCACATAAAGGACTTCACATTACAGACCAATATGCGTCATACACGGTAACAAGATGAGAATTTCATTCCAAGGTCTACCGTATTGTTTTGAGCTCACAAGCGATTTTCTTTAGGGACATTCAGACTTGTTACTATTTTTTTAAACCTTATCTTTCTGATTCTCTCCATCCAACCCCACCTCCCCCCTACCTTCCTCTCCCGATCAGCACAATCACGGACACACATCGCGCCAGTTATACGTTCTGTGGGCTGGCCTAGCCACAGCCTTTCTGAAGAAGATGGGATGACCCATGTCCACAAAGCCTTTTCTATACTGCATGCATTTTCCCACATTTTCCACAATACGTTCGCGGACGTCATAACAAATATACAAAGCCTGTCTTCCTAATCAAATTTTCAGAAATGGAAAGCATTGCTTCAACCAAAGACAGCTTATTATTAATATACTGTCTTTGCTTCAACCCATTCACATGTATACCACTATGACATTTCGTGCTTTGCGTCAGTTAGGAACATTTTTGTATAACACTGACGTGGTTGGCGCTTTTACGCTTTAAAAAACCCCAAACTACATCGAAATATTCTTTTAAAGATAACATCCTAAAGTTTTAAGCTTATCCGTCCACAAACGCGGGCTCTACTCGCTGTCACACACACACACACAAACACACGGTGTTTTGGCGCTAGATCTGCGTTTAATAGCAATGTTAGCGTAGCTAGACGTGACGTAATTTTCTCATGTTACTACACTTTTACAGTGTGACGCCTGTCGCCTATGTTATCGCGTACTAGGTGTTCAGGGGTGGATCCAGGGGGGGGGGGCGGGGGGATAAATGCCCCTCCCCCAAATTTGTTAAAATGCTATAACAAAGTCCCTTTTGGGGGTTGTTCCCCCCCCCCCCCCCTTGTCGTTTGTTTTCGATTTTCTGGCGCCCTGAAAGAGGTAAACGACGCCGCCTACCCCCCCCCCCCTCCCCCACCCACTGTTTGATTTTTGGCGCCCGGAAAGTACGCCTCTCTCCCCCCCCCCACCTTTTGATTTTTTGGGCGTCTGGAAACTACGTCGCCTATCCCCCGCCCCCACACCCCCACTGTTTGAATTTTCGGCGTCTGGAAACTACGTCGGCCCCGCCCCCCCCCCCCCCCCCACACACTGTTTGATTTTTTATCCTCGCGGAAAGAAGATCTAGCGTGGTGGAGGCCCTTTGTATCAGGTTCAATATCCCAAACAAGAAGTTGGTCCTCCCCCCTTGGAGGTAAGTGATACGGCTCTGGTGTTAAACGGGTTGAGGCCATCCCCATTTCAAAGTCTACCGTATTTTTAATACGGAAGACAAAAACGAATATTCATTCATATAGCATTCCAGTGTTGTTGTTGTTGGTTTTTGTGGTTGTTTTTTTGTTGTTGTTTTAAAAAAAAATAAATTCGGCCAGTCATTCTGGCACGTTGTTTAGTCGGTCTGGCTCACAGTCAGATAGGCCAATGAGAAAAAGTGTAAAGAGTCTGAAAGAAGACAAATTATTTTGTTTTAGTCAAATAAAGACCTCTGAAAGCGGCGTGCCAACACCATCCTTCACCATCCACAAATAACGCTCCGTTGTGAAATTGTCTTGCAACGGAACGACAGATGCAAACAGGTCATTTTCCCCGGTGAATTAATTTCTACCTGAGGCAAGCACGTTGTTATAATCAGGTGTGCAAAAAGCGCAGTCCAGATGTATTTGAGATAGCTCAAAGATCTGATATAACCTTTAACCACTTTGGCTGTCGGTAGCGCTTTTAATAGCGATGATTCCTGTCGGAAGCGCTTTTAATCGCGATGATTACTACAGGAATCATCGCGATTAATAGCGCTACCGACAGCCAAAGGGTTAACTAAGATTCCCCCACACGATCTCAAATATACTTTGAAAAAGTTAAGTACGGGATATTGGTGGGGAAGTTGGGGGAGGTTAGAAAACGAGGGGCACAGAGGTGAGGCCCGACTTGGCAATCTGTGTACGAAATTGTACGTGTCACTACCGTGTAGGGGCACAGGGATTGTGACCGACTTCCCCAGTGCGCGAAGGTCATCGGGCCGACGTCGGCCCGATTGCTTTTTGCGCATTGGGTTAGCAATGAATATATAAGACATTATAAGTTATTGGTCGCAGGGGTTTGCTACAGGACACTTGTAGGTCTGAGGGAGGTCAAAGGAACCATTGTAGCAAGTCCCTGCTACCAATAACGTATTTGTTTTTATTCCTCCAATGTTTTCGTAAAAGAAATCAAGAATATTTCTTCTTCCGACCTGGATCACGCCAGACATACATTTATACATAATAGAATTATGACGTAATTTAAAATATTTCATGACGTTGCCGTCTCCAGTAGTGTGCCTGTTGTTTCGAACAAAACTAAGTATCTTTGTACTTTAGACCGTTTCAATGATCTTTTATAGAACAAAACTGGCATCCAAGACGCGTCAGAAAGAGGGCTACAAAAAGTCCGCCATTTGTCGCTACAAGGGTTTTTATATCCCGGTCACATGGTACGGTTAGCGCTAAAGTAATTGGTCGTGTGACGTAAGGATAAAAACAATTGCATTTGTCACATCGCCGCGATGTAGGTGGGAAAGGGATAGGGTGGGGTGAGTGAGGAGGGTGGGGGGGGGGGGGAGGCTAGTATGCACTAACGGCACAGGGGCGGGGGCCGAATTTAGCAGTCTATATAAGAAATTCTGATACTGCCGTTATTCTGTGTCGGGTGTAGGTTTATCGACACGTTGTGTCACTGCTACATAGGGCCACTGGTCAAGGGTCGTAGTTCTATCGACACGTAGTGCTACTTCGACGCAGACTCGTGTACTTTGGCGTAGGCCTATCGCTACGTAGTTCCAGAGCCCTTAGGTTTAACGGCCCTATTTTTTTCGAGCGTTGTTCTATTGATACGTAGTGCTCGTGATGCATAGTGCTAACGGGATTCAAATGATTGTCATCGTGCTGCATTGTCATTGATGATTTGGACAGACTTACGGACGTTGCAGTTGTCGGGTTTCAAAATCTTCTCTTCATATTTCCGACAAAAACTGTCTGAGAGTTTGTTAAGACAGCCGAGATAAGTGACGAAATCATTTTCTCTGTACAAACATTCCATCGATTTGTCACTGAACGTGACCCTATTCGATGTGAATAGGACAAGCAGAACTAGGAGCAGGTGTCCGGGCAGCTTGCGGTCCATGGCTACAGATGAGATCGGCGGTGTGAAGATCAAGTGACTGAAGGATCTGAAGAGGTAAGCGAAAACTTGATCAGTGAATAGTAATACAGACAAACAGGCAGATAAACTCAAATTAGTGTTATTATTGTTATTATTAATTATTATAGAACGCAGTATCATTAGTAAATCGTTATGATCATTACTATTATTATTATAGAGAAGCTCAGGTGGTAAAGTGTTTGACTCCCGTTCGGAAGGTCGTGTGTTCCAAACCAGTTGGGATTACTCCATAAGCCAGTCATGGCTACCGTACCCCCCCCCCCTCCCCTGTACCCCTGGGTTTTTCAGTGTACCTTAGTATGTCCTGCGATGTTTAAGCCATGTTCCCCTAAAATCCTTAGGAACATCAAAGATGTAGCCGATGGCGCAAGGGTACCCCATTCACGCTCTTTGCGGATCCTAAAATGAGCTTGAGAAACAATTTCCTCTAAATAAATCAGAATTCATTCCAGAAGCCCAAATCAGGCAATTTTATGTTAAGGCACACCTTTAGCGTCCTCTGCAAAAAAACAGAATGAAAAATATTGAATCTCTGGCTCACAGTGAAGGTATTTGTGCATCCAATAAACGGCCATTTCCGCGAAATCGCAAAAAAAAAAGAGACGAATATAATGTGTCAGATGCCTTCAGACATTTTCTGTAGCACTGGAAGTCAATTTCAGGCTTACATCATTAAAACAGGATGTCCCAATTATTATAAACTTGACTAGGTGATGCTGTGATCACTGTGAGTGCCACAGTGGTTGATTTTGTATCCCTACCATCCAAGTTGTAAAAATACACAAAATTAATTAGAAGAAATTACTAAAGTTATTCCATTTCATTTGACCTCTTTTTACCTATCCTGTTTCAATAATGTGAGCATAAAGTGCAAGAAAATGAGGATTTGGTTATTTGGGTTTAACGCCGAGCAGGCGACTAAGGCCATCTCACGGCGGGATGGGTAAAAAGCTGGTCAGCCAGACTAAAAGCAAGGTCTTAAGACAAGATGTAAATATATCTTAAAAATATGTCAGGGTAAAATGTCGCACGAGTCTTTAAAAGAAATGTCTACAGACTTTCAAAAAGGGCAAAATAAAGAAATTCACAGTCTATGATTGTTCAGATCTTGTTAAAATATTGCATTCTCTCAAGAAATTGAAGATTTTGTCTGAGGGAACATCCCGGAACAAAACCTTCAAGGAGTCTGCTGTGAAGTGTTTATATCTCGTGTCAATTAGATCGGCACAATATAGCAAAAAGTGTCGAACAGAAAACTACTTATCACAGGCAAAACATTATGGACGCTCATCCTGTTTAAGTAAGTAAGAGTGCGTAACATACGTGTGCCCGATGTGGAGCCGAGTAAGGACAGTCTCCTCACGGCGGCTGCCGCAGCGGAAAGGTAGACTGTCGGACACCGTAGGAAGAGCTTCATACAGCTTGTTCCCTTCTCTTTGTCCCACTCGGACTGCCACTCGCGGGCTATGTACGCACTAATCACAGGTTTAAAATCACTATAAACAGTCTGTGTGTCAGGGACAGGGTCACGGCGGGCACTGTTGGCAGCAGAATCTGCGATTCTGTTGCCTTCGATGCCCACATGGCCCGGGACCCAAATAAAAATGATGTCATAATATTCCTTCATCAAGTCTGCGTAGAGATCTCTAATCTGCACCAGCAGTGGGTGGTCTGTTCCCACGCCCTGAAGGGCCTGCAGGGCAGAAAGAGAGTCAGACAGAATCAGGAAGTTCCTTTCCTGAGACTGATAGGCATGCTTGAGTGCCAGCAGAATTGCATGTAGTTCTGCACTAAATATAGAGGAATGGTCAGGGAGGCGGAGCGTAAATGGGCGTCTAGGATGGCGAGAGGACACTGCAGCCGCAGCCACTCTCCCATCCTCAGACTTGGACCCATCCGTATAAAGACAACAATAGCCAGGAAAAATTGAAAGGAGTTCATTGAGGCTCTGTTGGTATATGACTGGTGGGGTACAATCCTTCTTGTGGGCGGTCAAGTCCAGCAAGATGTCAGGAACTGGTAGTAGCCAGGGTGGAGTGATGTGTTGCAGAGATTCCGAAACTTTGTCCAGGTCCACTCCGGCCGCCTGAAGATGAGGGCGGACACAGAAGGAAAGTGGACGGACAGCTCCCGAATGGGCAGCGTAAATAATAATAATAATAATAATTACGGTATTTATAATGCGCTTATATTATAATAATTATAACTCTAAGCGCGCACTCACAACTCGCGCACGCATGCGCACGCTTTAGACAACGACTCACGTACCACAAATAGTGAAATACATTACGACAGTCTGCTTAGGGTGGGGAGTGTGGTGGTAGAGTGCTAGAACTGTTGAAAGAGGTGAGTTTTGAGGGCGGACTGGAAGGAGGAGAGAGAGTGTTTCTGACGGAGAGAGTGGGAGAGTGTTCCAGGTGGATGGACCAAATAATGAGAAGGAACGGGGGCCGAAAGTGCTGAGTTTGGTGCGGGGGATGTGGAGGCGGAGAGGGTCGGAGGTGGAGCGGAGGAAGCGGGGAGGAGTGTAGGGGTGAAGTAAGTTTGAGAGATAGGCGGGAGGGCAGTTGTTCAGGGATTTGTAGCAGAGAGACAGAATCTTGTATTGGATGCGTTGGCGTACCACAAATAGTGAAATACATTACGACAGTCTGCTTAGGGTGGGGAGTGTGGTGGTATAGTGCTAGAACTGTTGAAAGAGGTGAGTTTTGAGGGCGGACTGGAAGGAGGAGAGTGTTTCTGACGGAGAGAGAGTGAGAGAGTGTTCCAGGTGGATGGACCGTATACTGAGAAGGAGCGGGGGCCGAAAGTGCTGAATTTGGTGCGGGGGATGTGGAGGCGGAGAGGGTCGGAGGTGGAGCGGAGGGAGCGGGGAGGTGTGTAGGGGTGAAGTAAGTTTGAGAGATAGGCGGGAGGGCAGTTGTTCAGGGATTTGTAGCAGAGAGACAGAATCTTGTATTGGATGCGTTGGGGGATGGGAAGCCAGTGAAGGAGTTTGAGCAGGGGAGTGATGTGGTGATAAGATAGGATAAGAGAGACAAGAAGTGTGGCGGGTGCATTCGGTAGTGAGGTATTTTCTGATCTGACTGATGCGGCGGAGGTGGAAGTAGCATGACTGGGCCGTGGCGGAAACAAAGCTGGTCATGGAGAGAGAGGAATCGAGGATAACGCCGAGGTTTTTGGCCGAGTCAGAGAGGGAGATGGGAGTGCTGTCGAGTTGAAGGTGGAGGGAGGGAGGGAGCTGGTAAAGTTTCTGGCGAGTGCCTACCAGCATGGCTTCCGTTTTGGCGTCATTCAGTTTAAGCTTGTTTGCTGTCATCCAGTTTTTCACGTCTTCGTAGCAGTCAGCCGTGAGAGTCAGTAGTGACTGAGTAGTTGTGAATCGTCAGCGTAGAGGTGGTGGTGTATGTGGTGAGACTGGATGATGTTGGACAGGGGAGAGGTGTAGAGTGTGAAAAAGACCTGGCCCAGGACGGACCCCTGTGGAACTCCGCAGGAGAGCGTGACTGGGTTGGAGGAGACGCCGTCGATGGTGACGGACTGCTGTCTGTCGGAGAGGTAGGAGAGAAACCAGGAGTGAGCAGAGTCGGTGATGCCAAAGGAGTGGTGAAGGCGGTGGAGGAGGATAGAGTGGTCTATAGTGTCGAAGGCGGCAGAGAGGTCGAGTAACGTAAGAAGGGAGATGTTGCCCGAGTCAGTGGAGAGAAGCAGGTCGTTTAAGATATGTAGAAGGGCTGTTTCAGTGCTGTGATGTTTGCGATAGACAGACTGGAAGGGACTGAGGAGGTTGTTGTCGGCGAGGTGGAGGTTGAGCTGGTTGAGAACGACCTTCTCAAGAAGCTTGGACAGGAAAGAGAGATTGGAGACTGGGCGATAGTTTTTGAGTTCGTTTGGATCGAGGTTGTGTTTTTTGAGGAGAGGACGGACGATGGCGGACTTGAAGATATCAGGGACGGAGCCGTTTTCTAGAGATGTGTTGATGATGTCGGTAATGAATGGCAGAAGTTTTGGAAGGCCGTCCCGGTAGAGAGAAGCTGGGAGAGGGTCTAGTTCACAGGTTTTGAGAGGCATGGACTTTATGGTCTTGAGGACTTCCTCCTGAGAGACGGGCAGGAAGGACGAGAGGGGGGTGCCGGAAAAGGGGGTGTCGGGAGGGCAAGGCGGAGAAGGCAGAGTGTCGAGTGTGTTGCGCAGAGGTTAGATTTTGTCGGAAAAATAGGTGGAAAAAGCGGACGGGAGTTCTTCTTTGCTGTGTGTGTTGGGGAGAGGAGAGTCTTTAGAAATACCTAGGAGTGTGTTCATTGTAGCGTAGAGGGTTTTGGAAGAAGTGGATTCCAGGATTTTGTTTTGAAGGTGTTTACGTTTGGAGTCGGAGATCATTCTGCAGACTTTGGATCTAGTTGTTTGGAAGATCTGTCTGTGAACGGTGAGGTCAGATGAGCGCCAGCGGCGTTCCGCTTGTCGGCGTTCGCGCTTGGCCTCAGCTATGTCGTCAGTGAGCCAGGGAGAGGGGGGTCGGTTGGGTATGGAGCAGGTGGTGACAGGTGCATAGGTGTCTAGAAGTTTTCGAAGTGAGGAGTCGAAATGGGATGCAAGATCAGGAGAGGAGGCGGGGTCCAAGGAGAAGGTCGACAGCTTTGTCGAAGAAGCTCTCTCGGTTGACAGATTTTAGTTTGCGACGAGAGACAAGGAGCTTGTTTTTTTTCGGAGGAGGTAGGTTGAGGGAGACGAGAATAGAGAGGTGGTCAGAGGGAAGCACAGAGGAGGTGTCAGAGTCGAGAAAGAGTTGATCGGAGGTGCGGGTGATGATCCAGTCGAGGGTGTGGCCGAGTCGGTGGGTGGGTTTGGTGATGCGTTGTGTAAGATTGTGGTTTGAAAGTGATGTGCAAAGGCGTTTTGTGTCAGGGTGGTCGGGTTTGTCGAAGTGGAAGTTAAAGTCGCCAAGAAGGATGTGTTTTCCGGGTCGTGTGCTGTAGTGGTCGAGGAGGAGGTCAAACTGGGTGAGGAACATGGAGTTTGTGAGTTTGTTTTGAGAGCTTGGAGGGGGGTGATAGATACATGAGAAGATGAGGGACTGGCCAGGGAGTGTTCCTACGGCCTCGACAGATTCAAATTAGGGGTGAGCAAAAGGTAGAGACTGAGAGAATGAGAGGTGAGCGGAGAGACAGTCCCTGTAGATGATGGCAATGCCACCCCCTCTGGAAGCGCGCGGGAAGGAGGCCAGGCGGTAGCCACTCGGAGTGACGCTGGCGATGATGATCGCCACCTGAGCAGAGCCACGTTTTTGTGATCACGACAACGTCTAGGTCATTGTCTAGAATGAAATCTGAAATCCGTCGGCTTTGCCATCTTTGCAGACAGACACAGTTTTAGGTTGGGTGAGACAGAAGAGGAAGAGGAAGAAGAAACGGACGAAGAAGAGGACGAAGGAGGAGAAGGGTGGGGATGGGGAGAAGAGGATGGAGGGGGAAAAATGAGGGAGGGGGGGGGAGGGGGAGGAGAAAAAGACGGGGAAGGAGAACCGGGCAAGAAAGAGGATGCGAGAAGAGGGCGAGGGGGGAGGGTAAAGGGGAGGAAGGAGAGTAGGAAAAGATGAGGAAGAGCGAGGGGGAGGGTGAAGAGGAGGAGAAAGGGGGAGGAGGGGACGAGGAGGAAAAAGCAGGCGGAGGAGGAGGGGGTGAGGGGAGGGAGGTGGGGGAGAAGTCGGCCGAGGGGAGCAGTAAATCTCTGCAAACGACGGGTTAAAAACACAAACATAGGCAGGATTGTTTGGATGGGCCTTCAGCTTCAGAACGTAGCTGAGCACGAGGCGCATGCGGCGGAGCCTGAGAGAAGGCTCCCCTGCCTCGGCATACAGACTAGGAACTGGAGATTTCCTGAAGGCTCCCAGACATATTCGCAGACCTTGATGGTGAATTGTGTTCAGAAAATGAGGAGAGCCGGCATCCTTTACGATACGTTCGTAGTGAATGATGTTTTTTCCCTTTTGAAATTGCCGAATTATGAAACGTACGTTGCTTCCGATGTCCTCAGAAATTTTGTATACAACCGACAGGTCCTTTTTTTATTTTATTTTTTAAAAGTTTTTATTGGTTAGGATAGATTACCACAGTTACTCCCAACCTGATTTTGTGATGCTGTGATGCATTTAGGGGCCACACTGGTGGCTGAATCTGGTGCCCTACCCCCATTTTACCAGTACGCAAAAGAACGCAAAATGATCATATGAATTGCTTACATCATACTCCTCTGTTTAAGTATTTTTGTTGCCAGTTTTCTTAACAAAGTATGCATATTGAGCATAACAATTTGTGATCATTTCATTAGTTTTCAATGTGACCCATCAATTTAATTGCAACTATTTTAAATTAAAAACATAAAAAGGGGGAGGGGGTGGGGGTGGCGGGGGGAGTCTGTAAACACAAGCGGCTGCTAAGGCTTCTACCATCTAGAGTTGGAGGCACGATGCACCGATGGCTAAAAGACTTCCTCTTCAACAGAATTGCACGATTTTAAAGTCGACGGCACACTCAGCAGTCTTGTCAAACTCAGGAAAGATGTATCTCAGGGATGTGTCGTGTCTCCGACCCCTTTAATGTTCGTAAAATATGTGGAACTATGGACTGTATTCTGATCACAATGTGACCAATCAATGTGTTTTCTGTTTCTTTAGTGGAGAAAACAAGGCAAAAATGATAGACTGAATGAGTGAAACTGGCTGGTCTTTTAGGAGATATCGTACCTAGCGTAGGGCGTTTCTAGTAAGGTCTCCTCTTTTCTTTTCTTTCATTTATTCTCGCCTAGAAAGGTGTAAATATGCATATGCGTAACAAAATTGCATGGTTCCTAACAGTCCAAACATTGTTATAAAAATACTTAGTTTCCACAAGATCACCACTTCCACCCCCATTTTTTTGCCTTCTTCTTCTGCAACGTTCAACTCCTTGATGGCCGTCTTTAAATCTTATATTGTTCTGGCTGACAATAAGTGAGCTGTCAAGAGCTCGGCAGCAGGGGCAGGAGTTTGGTGTACAGGGGCGTGTCTTCTGGTCAGAACTGCCAGCGGATTGCTTCTCTGTATGGACAGGTCAGGAGAATGTGCTAAGGAGTCTGATTTTCTACGCCACATTCGCATAGGGCTGTTTCCGCAAGACCCAGTTTCACTAGGTGAGTCCAGAGTGATCAGTGTGTAGATGGAAGATGGTGGTCTGGTTCTCCCAGTTCGGCTTGTTGATGTCGTCTGCCACGGCTGAAGCCGCCATTCTGCTGTTGCCAATCACGTTGTTGCTGTAGTGTCTTGGTTTCTTTACAGGAGGTTGTGATCTTGAGGTAGTCTGGCGCCTGCTTTGGCCAGGCTGTCAGCCTCCCCATTTTCAGCTACTAAAAAATGCACTGGAATCCACTGCAGCACTATTTTGTGGACAGGGCATCCAGTCTATCTTGAAGCTTCCTGGCGAGGGGATCAGTGGATAAAGCTGCTGTCTTTCCCTAGCTAGTGATCTGCTGCTGTGTTAAGCGCCTGCAGATCTGTACGTTAGTTTTAGCTGCTGCCACCAGCTGGTAAGGACAGGGAGGTAGTAGTGCGGTCTGCACAACAGATGTACACGCCACTTCCTTCATTCCGCATGGTTTCTTGCGCGGATCCGCCTTGTAGACGTCAGTTTTATCCCTTTGCAGGACCTTCACTTTGCGGTTTAGACTTGGGCGTTTCTGACGGTTCTTGGTCTGCTCCTGTAGTCTGCAGTGCTGTCGGTGTTTAGTAAGTCTCTTCATCTTGTGTATTGTTCTGCGTTCCAGTGGCTCCAATGTCCTCCATTTCCTAAATTGGGGTGCTCCATATGGATGTCACTGCATCATGAGAATGAACTATGTTCTGTATCTTGTCAAGCCTGTTTTTTTTATGGTTTTGCAGGCAGTTTCACGTTGTCGAAGAATCTTGGTACGCACTACTGGTCTGACCGAGCTGGTGATTGCCGCTTGCTGTAATTTGCGCCAATGTGGTCCCCACCAGTTTCTTCATCAGAGACTTTTTTCGCAGCTCTAGTCATGGCTGCGATGTGAAACCAGTAATTTATTTGTTACCAGTAAAGTTGGCCTGTCTGTCTTTGGTACTGGAAGGTCTCCAGTTTTCAAGGTGACCTCTTCCATTTTATTGAAAGAGATGTTCTAGCTCAGTTTGAGTGCCCATTTTTCAGTCCATCTGCTGACTCTATTGGCAGCATCCTGGATTCTGCAGGATGCTATTTCTGTATGTTCTGATGCGCTCCAAACTGCATAGTCATCAGCACGGAGGATGTTCGAGACGAACCTTGGTACTGCTGTGCTGATGTCATTAACGTAGACCAAAAACAGCATCAGACACATCACTTCCCTGAGGTACATCTTCCCCGAGCTTGACAAGACTGCTGAATGTGCCATTTACTACAGTCTTGCTGTTCTGTTGAAGAGAAAGTTTCTCAGCCATCGGAAGCTTTAGCGGCAGCCCTTGTTTACAGACGTTTTCCCCTTTTTAAGCCTTAACTAAAAAGAATTACAATTAAATTGATGGGGCACATTGAAATTAATGAAATGCTCACAAACGTTTATGCGCAATATGCATACTTTGTTAAGAAAACTGGCAACAAAAATATTTAAACAGAGGAGTATGACAAGCAATTTTTATGATCATTTTGCGTTCCTTTGCGTACTGGTGAAATGGGGGTAGGGCAGCAGATTCAGCCACTGTGGCCCCTAAATGAATCACAGCATCTTAAAATCATGTTGGGAGCAACTGTAGTACTCTATCCTAACCATTAAAACCTAAAAAAGGCCTGTACGTTGTATACACAATTTCTGAGGTCATCGGAGACAACGTAGTTTCCCAATTCGGCAATTTTAAATGGGGAAAAGCTATCATTCACCACGAACGTATCGTAAAAGATGCCGACTCTCCTCATTTTTTTGCACTTTATGCTCACATTATTGAAACATAATAGGTAAAGAGAGGTCAAAATGAAATAGAATAACTTCAGTATTTTTTTCTAATTAATTTTGTTTATTTTACAATTTAGGGGTAGGGATACAAAATCAACCACTGTGGCACTCACAGTAATCACAACATCACCTAGTCAAGTTTATAATAATTGTAAAATCCTGTTTTAATGACGTAAGCCTGAAATTGACTTCCAGTGCTATAGAAAATGTCTGAAGGCATCTGACACATTATTTTCGTCCTTTTTTTTTTTGCGATTTCGCGGAAATGGCCGTTTACTGGGTGCACAAATACCTTAACTGTGAGCCAGAGATTCAATATGTTTTCATTCTGTTTTTGCAGAGGTCGCAGAAGGTGTGCCTTAACATAATATTGCTGATTTGGGCTTCTGGAATGAATTCTGATTTATTTAGATTTATTTATTCATAGGGTCCAAATATGGAATGCTGTGACGTCATCATGTATAAAAAGAAAAATATAAAAAAGTTTATTTTCAGAATGCCCGATAAAGGACGAACACACCGATACCAAATAATAAGTATTTTCCTGTAGTTATCAGTGCTTTACTATCCATCTAGTACCCCTACCCCCAAAAAATTATGACCCCTTTGGGGGGTAGTTTCGGTCAAACTCTGTGGTATCTTCGATACGGTGTTTATGTTTTGGCAAACACCTAGGAACGTACGTGGTTTTGGATAAACGTTCAGAAAAACAGTCTCCGATCCCCCGCAGGGGTGGGGTGTGGGTGGGGTGATTCTATGGAGGGTCAAAGGTCTAGAAATAGATGTGCGATTTGTCGAACGTTCGCGTGAGCAAGTTACTGCTGACGCCAGTTTCTAAGCCGCGACCATAATCGGCACACAAACGCTGATTAGAGCATAACGTCCTTCAATCTCATAGAAGCAAACTGACATTGATTAAAAAACCTCAAGCATGCGGATTTGTGTGTGAAAATCCTGTTGTTAGTTCTACTGTCGTCTTTTTGCTCACTCCGGTACCAGCGGTGGTGACGTAGTATACCCACAGAGCTACATCAGCACATGTATGAATTAGTTACTAAAAATGTGTGGCGAAACAAAACAAAAAAATTCGCCTGCAGACAATAAGTAAAGTCTGACACGTTAAATTCGGATGGAGACTCAGTGCAGAGACTGCAGACGCCGATTGGTGCCCGTTTTATCTTGACAGATTTTATGCCAAGTTTGCTCGACGCGGGTGGGAGGCAATGTGTACGAAGCTGACGAGATAGAAGACAACAGAACATGGTCCTTACCGGAGATGACGTGCAGATAACTTGACACGACCTCGTGGTCCTCACGTGCACAGCGCGCATTCAGACAAACTACACTTTTTACAGTCCACTACCGCGGTACACACCAAGTCCTTCAATGCGTGTTGGTAAGCAGTGACACTCGCGTGGTGTTTCTAGAATGGTGGCGTCAGATATAAACAGACTATTTAAACGAAATGACAGCGCCAATAACTTTTTTCCAGCTGGTGTCTTTCCAACAGCCGACGTGGCAAACCGAAGAACCAATCAGCGCAGAACCGCGTTTCTGGGGAGGCAAACGTGATTAGAATGATCAAGATACCCAAAGAAGTGTGATCGCGTCACTAGTTTCAAAATGGCGGCCAGCGAGATGCCTTCAAGTGGAACTAAGTCAATCATTCGCGCACGGTTGATGCAGGTTTACTTTGCTCCTGAAGTGATAGAGATTATTTTGGGTTTGAACTTTGAAGTACATCTTATCAACGTCATATACGTTACTTTTCCTTTTCTTGAAAGCAGCCTTTCCCATAGAACTCAGTCTTTTGTGGGCGGAAGGCATATTGAAAGCAAACTCGCTTCGTGCATGTTGTGCGTTGTGTCTGCCGACCATCTTCAACATTCTGAAGACATGCTGCATGTCGTTCGTCTGTTTTCCAGCCTACCAGCTCTAAGTGTATGCCTGCTATTTTTTTTTTTATTAGTGGAGATGTGATTTTTAATTGGCCAAGCACGGTCTTATCCGTCTGGTCTTAGGCACAAGCCAGGCAGACTGAAATCCATCTCCGAACCGTTCCTATCTAAATTTCTTTGTTCAGCTTAACACCTAAATGTTGGAATTTTTGTTTTTGCAACCCATTCAACCAATCCGCACTCAAGTACTCACAAGAACTCTTATGATCAAGCTTTATCAGGACTGCATCAGGCACAATACAGATAGTATAGCCCTCCCCATTACATTACATGTTTTATTTATTTATTTATTATTGATTCATTTATGTATTCACTTATATATATATATATATATATATATATATATATATATATATATATATATATATATATATATATATATATATATCCTTTTAATTATGGATGGAAGGAATTCCTTTATGCACATGATCACTAGTGGTTTGGAGAGGGAAGGAAGAAATACGCATACATCTGTGCATGTTCATAATCTATCCTTTACAATACAATACAATACAATACAATACAATACAATACAATACAATACAATAATACCTTATTAATCCCTCACGGGGAAATTCACTGTCTGCCCATACAACACATGGCATCATCAATCACTCATTTAAAAAAAAAAAAAAAAAAAAATCAAATAACCCATAACA
The DNA here is from genome assembly GCA_036245525.1 of Semisulcospira habei. NCBI lineage: Eukaryota > Metazoa > Mollusca > Gastropoda > Semisulcospiridae > Semisulcospira > Semisulcospira habei. The sequence continues at coordinate 130,483,020 of BTPG01000007.1, forward strand.
CTCAATTAAAGAAAGCATGCATATTCAAATCTCTGACTTTTTAAAAAACATTTATTATTATTTAAATTTATTATTCATTTATTTGTTGGTTTTTTGTGTCGTAGGTTTGTACATACACATCAGTATAGAAGATGAGAACATGCATGTACCCACATAATTATATGGTAATAGGTGCCATACCACCCGCTCCAAACCCCACCCCATATACACACACAAAACCACAGAACACCCATCAAAAGACATGCATATATGTGCATGTTCATATTCTATCATTTACTTGGCATTCATATATCCCAGGTATCGTTGCCTTACTTACTTTGTTTTATTTATTTATTTTAATTTATTATTTATATTTAATCGTTTGTAATGCAGGTTTTGTATATACACATCAGCATACAACAAGAAAACACACACACATAATTATTATATATTATAAGTTATTGGTCGGAGGGGTTCGTTACACGGACCTTTGTAGGCCTGAGGGAGGTCGAAGGAATCTTCGTACCCCGAAGGCCTGAGTGGTACAATTATTTCTTTGACCTCCCGAAGACCTACAAGGGTCCGTGCAGCGAACCCCTCCGACCAATATCGTATTTGTTTTCATTCCTCCACTATTTTCGTAAAAGAAATCAAGAAGACATCTCGCGATCTAGATCACGCCAGACATGACTGACGTCAAAGAAATATACATTTATACATAATAGACTTATGACGTAATTTAAAATATGTCATGACGTTGCCATCTCCAGTACTGAATGTTGTTGTTTCGAACAACACCACGTAACTTTGTACTTTAGAACATTTAGCGATCTTTTATAGAATATTTTACCGCTGTGTAATAAAGTTTCATCATCATCATCATCTGTCGCTATTCCAGCCTGTCTTTACAACACATGATATGGATCGATCGTGACGGCTTGGGAACAGTGCCTGATAGACCTGATAGACGGCTCTATGGCTGGAAGGATCATGCCCTGTGAAGGCAAATGACAGCAAGTTCATTTTTGCGAAAAGCGAAATTTCCATTGTAAAACCATGAAAATCTCGCTTATAACAAAACTACACATACTGCTTTTTGACTTCACAGGGCCGATGTTTTAGAGATATCTGTTCTCCTGTTAAGGTTATTCCGAGTCCAACACCCCGACTGAGTGCGGCGGAGTTCGAAGAGCAAGTGAAGGCGGGTGGGGCCCTCACCCGCTCCCTCTCCCACCCCGAACTCTTCCGCAGCAACGCGACCATCGACGACGACGACGACTTGTACGATACGGCCTCCGACGCCAACAACACGGACGATGAAGACTGTGCTGTAGGTAAGTAAGTGGAGATGTAGGTGAGCGGGTTGTTTCTCTTGTTGATAGTCGTCGTAGTGATGGTGGTGATGCTGTTGCTGTTGTTGGTACTTTAGGGGGAAAGAAGCAGGCGTTTCAGATAAAGAACCCAATGCGTCAAAGGCCCTCGGGCCGACGTCGGCCGCCGTTGGCCCGCGCACAGCCGTGTTAGTGTAATCCACAGCCGTGTTAGTGTAATCCACAGCCGTGTTAGTGTAATCCACAGCCGTGTTAGTGTAATCCACAGCCGTGTTAGTGTAATCCACAGCCGTGTTAGTGTAATCCACAGCCGTGCTAGTGTAATCCACAGCCGTGCGCGGGCCAACGGCGGCCGACGTCAGCCCGCGGGCCTTCGCGCACTGAAAATCTGACGACAGTGTCACTGTCTTCACAACAGAATTAAAAAAAAAAAAAATTTACCATTATTGACATTAAAGCGATCTGCGCCAGGGCGGGGTCTGATAGCTAAAATTCCTACATATGACTCAGCTAAGATTTTCCTACCCTTCTTTTCACAATCCAATTGAGCGTGCGCACGTACCACAGGTTTCGCCCGATACAACGGGTTATCAATGATTTCTTGCCTCAGCTAAGACTTTCCTACCCTTCTTTTCACAATCCATGTGAGTCAGTAGACGCACGTACTCAAAGTTTTCCATTGCCTTTTGAGCCGCGTAACGGAAAGAACTCTTGTGCGCACAAAGGAGAAGGAGAGCAGAAAGGTCCGTCATTTTACGACATTCAGATGTCACAATTTTAAGTTATCACTTTTGCTCAGCGATTATTGTAAGACACACTAAGAACATTTTTAATGGAGATATTGCAAACTGTTAACCAGTTTCTGAATGGAGTAGTTCGCTTTAAGTTTTAGAAAGACATTACTGTGGCCTTGTGTGCTGGTCTGTGATTTTGGACCTAACGGCTTAAGCCGTAAGGTCCAAACTAAAGGATCAGCCCATGAACGCATGTCGGCAATCATAATGGACTATGAGGTCATAATATGATTATATACTATGACGAGGAAAGGAAATGCGTCATTTTTTGAATCATCGAAAACACAAAAAGTGTTTCCTGTGATTCAAAATATGTCCCTTTTTGTTGTTGCTCGTCAGTAAATTATTGGGTAAAGATGGATCCGATAAAAAATCTCTTTGTACAGAAACTTCAAACAAATTAACCCATATCATTCGAAATACACCCGTGTGTGAAATAAGTTTGACTAAAATAGTTCAATGGTAGTGCCAGAGTAGCTTGGCGCCTCTTGGCGCCAAGCTATTCTGGCACCACCCTTGAACTAAAGCCATTGGTCTATATCCTTATCTGTAAGTACTATAATGTAGCTTGCATATGACAGTGTACAAATTTGAAGCTTTTAGCCTCAGTATGAGATGGGTTAATAGAATTGCCGTCTTTCTTTCCGTGTGCAGGAAGGCCCATCCGAATCCCGTTCACACCAATGTCATACGACAGTGCTTAGGCACGCGCTGCTCTGTCCTTTGCGCGTGCGCCACACTCAAACGTCTGCTCATTTCTCTGACGACATCAAGCGCCAAAAATGACATCTCGTCTCCTGGTGCTTGGTCGACCTTGCTGAAATTATCTTCTCCTGCTGCCACGCGGTGTCGCTGGTCACATCAGGGAAAAGTCAGTATTCTCCGTGTCAAGACATGTCAAAACGTCTTCGGACCCACGACGGCCATAATGGGCCCGCGCACAGTCGTGTGTAGGCCCACTGCGGCCGTCGTTGGCCCGAGGAGATTTGTTTACTGGGATTAGATTATAGCATAGACTTCGGTCCTCTTGCTATAATTCAGGCTGAAGATGTATCACTTCTGTTCTCGGTTTTGGACAAGGGACACAATAGGCGCAGTAACCCACATTAACTATACTTCCTTCGCGATATGCCAGAGGAAAACAAGACCGTGAACAGGCCGTGACATACCCGCGGCACGCAGAATATCACGAGGACCCAAGATAATGTGCACGGACAGGGATCAACCAAAACACCGGCTGAGAAATGATGCCTTGCGGCAGTGGCATTGAGGTACTGAAATCGCTCATTCAGTACCAACCAATGCACGCGTTTAACACTTTCAACCCTGAGACTATGGGTTATAGGCACATGTCGCGTGTAGAATTACACTATTGAGGTTTCGTTTGAAGCGAACGAACCCCAACAGCTAACTAGAGCGAAATCACGGCAGATAACCGAAAACCAGCTTGTGCTATAAGTACAGACAACACTCCAAACATCTCCAAGAGGCGTAGATCCTCATGAGCCCTCTGGGCTCAGTAAGATCTATACCTCTTGGAGATGTCTGTAGTGCTGTCCATACTTGTTGCAAGATGCTTATCCGCTCTCGTTCATCGTTTGGAGTCGTTCTTTGCAAACGTGACCTCAATAGTATTAGTGTTTCTACCCGTGCAAGCTCATTGTAGTACGATCCCCATTGTCTTCGAGCGCACGACGGCCATAGTGCAGCCGCCTTGGGCCCAAAGGATCTTTGCTTACTGGGATGCAAAAGACATAGATCCTCATGAGCCCCCGCGACCGCGGGGGCTCATGAGGATCTATGTCTCTTGCATTTGGATCATAGCGATGTAAATAATTTGCATGTGGTGGGCGACAATGGCCCGTGTTTCCCAAGATTTCGATTTCAATTTTGTGTACATGTTGCTAGTTATTTCTTGTATGTGTGTGCGTCTTGAACATCTTCCCTGCTATGAATCACAAGCTGTGTTTTCAAAAATATTGTTAATACAACCTGAAAGAGCCCCTGCCGTCATAGCGCTGACACAATGATACAAAATGGCGCTGGCGAGAAGCATAGAACCTCATGAACTCCCGCAGTAGCGGGGGCTCAGGAGGTTCTATGCTCTGGCGGTTGGGTGTCGTTGATTTTTGTTCGGGGCAGTAAACCAGTTAATAAACAACACGGCAGTTACTTACTTACTTACTTACTTACGCCTGTCACCCCTACCCGGGTATAGGCCGTCGACGAGAGACCTCCAGCAACTCCTGTCCTGTGCTTCTCCTTCGATTCTACTCCAGGTGGTTCCCAGTCTCTTGATGTCTGCTTGGAGGTCTCGACGCCAGGAGTTTCTTGGCCTACCTCTTTTCCTCTTTCCCTGGGGGTTCCATGACAATGCCTGCCTAGTGATACTGGAAGCTGGCTTTCTCAGACTGTGACCGATCCATCCCCATCTTCTTCGCCCAATTTCATTCTCTGCTGTTATCTGCTCTGTTCTCTCCCAGAGTCTGACATTGCTGATCTTCTCTGGCCAGTGGATTTTCAAAATTCTTCTAAGGCAACTGTTCATGAAGGTCTGTACTCTGTTGACTGTGGTTTTTGTCAATCTCCATGTCTCTGCTCCATAGAGGAGAACTGCTTTTACATTGGAGTTGAAAATCCGGACTTTGGTGTGTTGTGACAGCTCTCTGGAACTCCACATTTTTTTCAACTGGAGAAAGGCTGCTCTGGCTTTACCGATTCGTGCTCTGACATCTGCATCAGTGCCGCCTTTTTTGTCTATGATGCTCCCGAGATAGGTGAAGGACTCCACCTCCTCCAACGGGGTGCCAGCAAGCAAGACTGGTTCTTCCCTGGTTGCGTTCAGCCTCATTGTCTTTGTTTTCTGTTTGTGAATGGTGAGGCCCACTTGGGACGAGATGTCAGCAAGCCTCGTGGTCTTGTCCTGCATTTGTTGATGAGTGTGGGACTAAGCTACAAAATAACAAGCGTCTTGCACTCTCTTGTATTGTGTGCCGTGTGTGTGTGTGAGAGTGTGTGTGTGTGTGTGTGTGTGTGTGTGTGTGTGTGTGTGTGTGTGTGTTTGATGTCAAGCCGCGTAAATGTTTTCTTGTCAAGTCCTTATATACTGAGGAGCAAAAGAAACGCGACCTTTTTGGAATCATCGGAAACATTAAAGTGTGGCCTTTTGCTCCTCAGTATATTACTACGCTATTGCGCTACAAATACTGTACCCAATGCGCAAAAGGCCATCGGGACTACGTCGGCCCGATAGCCTTTTGCGCATTGGGTATGTGCTCAGCTCCGATCATGATACACAACGTGCGAGACATGGGCCAAAATATAAAACGGTAATTATTTAACTGTATTAAAATAACAAACATGTTGAGCAGCCAAACGCCTCTGTCCATAAACGGCCAAAATATAAAACAGTATTTATTTAACTATATTAAAATAACAAACAAGTTGAGCAGCCAAACGCCTCTGTCCCCAAACGGCCAAAATATAAAACAGTATTTATTTAACTGTATTAAAATAACAAACATGTTGAGCAGCCAAACGCCTCTGTCCCCAAACGGCCAAAATATAAAAAAGTATTTATTTAACTGTATTAAAATAACAAACATGTTGAGCAGCCGAACGCCTCTGTCCCCAAACGGCCAAAATATAAAAAGTATTTATTTAACTGTATTAAAATAACAAACATGTTGAGCAGCCAAACGCCTCTGTCCCCAAACGCGGGCAGAAAAACACAGCTACTGACCAAACCTACCTCATGGAACAACTCCACACAGGAAATGGTGTGGCTGATAGGATCTCGGTTGTATTCGGACGAGCAAAAGAAATGCGACATTTTTGGAATCATCGAAAACACTGAAATGTTTCCGATGATTCATAAAATGTCGCATTTATTTTGCTCTTCATTATATTTTGCTGACAGCTGCATCTACAAGTGTGCCATTACCACGTCAGTGCGAGTGACAAACTTGTAGATGTAGCTGTCAGAATGGGACATTTGCGCTTGTGTCTGGATATGCTCGGTGCAATGCGCCATTAAACTGTATTTTACTTTTCTGTGCACAAAGGCTGAGAAGTTGACAGTAAAGCCAAAACTGTTTGGGTACCGGTATGTGGAACCGCAACATGTTGCAGTACAATATTTTGCGGTCGAGCGTTAAAGTTCACAACTGCAAACTGTTGCAGCTGTTACAAAAGTGCAACAACTGCAACATTTTGCGATTGGAGTCTAGACCTAACACGGAGTTAGCACGGCAAAATGTTGCCATCAGAAGCCAAGCTAATCTGGCACAATCCTTGAGTTATCATGGTCGATCCATCTCATGCGATGGTACATCGTCGTTTGGAGAAACCCCCAAAATGGGGAAAAGACGGCCTTGGGTTAAAGCGATCTGCTCCATGGCGGACTTTGATTGCTAACATTTACCGCGACAACGGGTTGTCAATGTTGTCTTGCCTGAACTAAGACTTTTCCACCCTTCTTTTCACACTCCATGCGAGTAGGCACACGTACCAGAGGCTTCCCACCGCCTTTGGCGCGTAACCGAAGGACCTCTCCTGTGTAGAAAGGAGGAGAAGAGCAGAAAAAGTCTTTCATTTTACGACAGTCGGATTTCGTAATTGAAATTAGCCCTTTGGTCCAGCATCATTGTCCGACAGACTGAACCTTTGTAACGGACATATTGCGATCTATTAACCCGTTACTGCCTGACCGGAGTAGGTCGCCTTAACCCCTCCAGTGACCACGCAAGAAATCTGTGCAACTACTGCAGACTGATCGCTGGATAACCAATCCGATTGACGACCACGGATATTAACTGAAGGAGACCACCAAGAGGTACAGATCCTCATGAACCCCCGCGAATGCGGGGGCTCATGAGAATCTATACCTCTTGCAGTGGGTTGGTGTCTGCCGTGTGAATGGGTTAAAGTGATGTGACTGAAATGACGGGTCTCTGGGGCAGCCGGGCACGCCTGGACAGAGCGCTGTCTGATGCTCCCTGCATTTAATGATGATGCTGAAACACAGGAGGTCCTGTTTTAAAACATTTTCCATCCGTCCATCTCGTCCGTCCATCCATCCACCCGTCCATCCACCCATCATCTATCCATTTTGTCCATCCATCCATCCATCCAACAATTCATCCTATAGAACCTTTCAAGACCACTTTTACACAGCAAATGACCCCACTGCTGGTCTTACCGCGCGGTGCTTTCTGGGCCGAGAATTGCACAGTACATCTCTAGGCGACTGGCACGCTTGAAAGGGAAAGCAACCACAGCTTACTCTACACTAGAATCAAAGACATCGCACTCCTCACAGAAGCGATAAAAACATCTGAAAGTGAAGCAGACAAACGTTTACGATTCATCGTCACTACTGTAGATATCCAACGTTTAAATTGTTTGAAGAACAGGCTAAAGCTTAACTTGCGTCCGCTTTGCTTTTGTGTGTGATGGGATTCTTATTGTGAAAGGTTCTATAAAACAGAAGTGGACAGTTTGTATACTATCGTCTTCTTCTTCTTCTTCAGCGTTCCCATATACCACCATTTCTAAACAGACCATCCGACTCCCATTCTCAAACTGTTTGATTCATAGTCACCGAGAGCGAAGCTGACTATTATTCAAACAGTTTGAGAATGGGAGTCGCTCGATTTGTCTAGAAATGATAGTATTCGAACACTCCGCATCTATGCTATAATCTTGTCCGTCCATCCATCCATCTTTTCTGTCCGTCCGTCCGTCCATCAATCCAGCCAGCCGTCCGTCGTCGCGTCCGTCCGTCCATCTATCAATCCATCTTGTCCGTACGTCCGTCCATCCATCGTGTCCGTCAGTCCATCCATCCATCTCCTCCCGAAATGTCCCATCCTTACTTCCAAACATTCACCTACCCACCCACTGCTCAATCAATCAAATCAAATCAATCAAATCAAATCAAATCAAATCAAATCAATCAAATCAAACCAAATCAATCAATCAATCAATCAATCGGTCAACACGCATCATTTCTCAGCTGTCTTCAACAATATCCATTTTACCATCATTATCATTACGCGTATCATTATAGTTATCGTCCTCGTCACAGATTTTAATCGTCATCATTATCACCATTATCGTCGGCGTCGTCCTCTTAGTAAGCAAAAGACCCTCACCGCGCGTGACGCCTGCAGGCAGCAGTTCTGGTCAGGTAGACACAGACCCTCGCGTGCCTCACATGGCTCCCCGCCTAATTTACACACACGCGCCTCGGTGTCACTTGACTTGGCGCACGCTGCGATAAAAAGGAAAAAGGTCGGTTGTAACCGTTTAATTGCCGTGGCAAGTAGAAAGCTACGCAGCTGCCAGAGACAAAAGCCTTAATCAGAGCCCGCAGTCGCGTGGGCTGATGAGGACTTATGGCCCGATGTCAACAGTAAAGCGTCAATTCCAACTTGCAAAGTGGTTACGAAATTGCTTTCACCAAAGCCGGAGTTTTGCTTGTTATTTCGAAAGGTATATGTCTGCTCTGAATTAGAATTTAGATTCAAATATTTGATTGAAACGAGAAGCAGTTTTTGTGAACGACGCTTTAAAGACACACACCCAAACTTAAATTTTCTCATCGTGAAATGTTTCACAACCACCAACACACATCACGTGTCATTATACGCAAGAAAAAACAAACAAACAAACAAAAAAAAAAAACAAGCCGCAGACACCAGTACATTTCAAAGCCAGTTTTACTTTTATCAGTCATTTAAGGTTTGGTCAAGTAATTGACTGACATGAAGGTATTTAAATCCAATATGAATGCCAATGATGCTTATAACGGCACATACAGCGACTCACGATTTAGAACCATGTGAGAAACCAGTCGTGAGATTTACGTATTGTAAAAGTTTAGCGAGCATTTACATTGTAAATTGAATTGCTCGCTGTTTCAACTGAGAGAAAAAAATCCTTAAAAATTTAAGTGTAAAAAGTACAGCAGACAGGCCCCTGGAACTCTGCATTTGCAAGGCTGAACCAAAATAATAAATAAAACAGAACTTTGTAACATGAACCAAAGGATCACTATTTATTTAGTTAGTTATTAGGGTTTAACGCCAAGCGGCTAATAGATCATAAACTGCTTAATGTGCTCGATGTTCTTTGAAACATAAAAATATGTTTGTTTGTTTGTTGTTGTTTTCTTTTGTTTGGTTCTTTGATGTTTTTTATCTTTTGTTTTCATTCTCACTTGAGTAAACTGTAGTTTTCTTCCAGATGTATTGCACTCTCTTCAAGCCAGCTTTTCAATCTTTTCCTAGCTATTGTCATCATTCAGCTTGGACAAGCTTGAAAGAATCTCTTAGAGGGTTGATGATGTACAACACATTGCCTGCTGTGTACCTACTGCATACTTCACAGACCACTTAAAATTAAAGTGATTCCTCCGTAGTTCCACGAGTGTGACCTCCAAATCGTAATCTTTAGCGTCCACATAAAGGACTTCACATTACAGACCAATATGCGTCGTACACGGTAACAAGATGAGAATTTCATTCGAAGGTCTACCGTATTGTTTTGACCTCACAAGCGATTTTCTTTAGGGACATTCAGAGTTGTTACTATTTTTTTTTAAGCTTATCTTTCTGATTCTCTCAATCCTTACTCCCCCCCCCCCCCACCTTCCTCCCCCGATCAGCACAATCACGGACACACATGGCGCCAGTTATACGTTCTGTGGGCTGGCCTAGCCACAGCCTTTCTGAAGAAGATGGGATGACCCATGTCCACAAAGCCTTTTCTATACTGCATGCATTTTCCCACATTTTCCACAATACGTTCGCGGACGTCATAACAAATATACAAAGCCTGTCTTCCTAATCAAATTTTCAGAAAAGAAGAGCATTGCTTCAACCAAAGACAGCTTATTATTAATATACTGTCTTTGCTTCAACCCATTCACATGTATACCACTATGACATTTCGTGCTTTGCGTCAGTTAGGAACATTTTTGTATAACACTGACGTGGTTGGCGCTTTTACGCTTTAAAAAACCCCAATCTACATCGAAATATTCTTTTAAAGATAACATCCTAAAGTTTTAAGCTTATCCGTCCACAAACGCGGGCTCTAGTCGCTGTCACACACACACACAAACACACGGGGCTTTGGCGCTAGATCTGCGTTTAATAGCAATGTTAGCGTAGCTAGACGTGACGTAATTTTCTCATGTTACTACACTTTTACAGTGTGACGCGTGTCCGCCTTTGTTATCGCGTACTATGTGTTCAAGGGTGGATCCAGGGGGGGGGGGGTGGATAAATGCTCCTCCCCCAAATTTGTTAAAATGCTATAACAAAGTCCCTTTTTGGGGTTGCTTGCCCCCCCCCCCCCCCCCCCCCTGTCGTTTGATTTCGATTTTCTGGCGCCCTGAAAGAGGTAAACGCCGCCGCCTTACCACCCCCCCCCTCCCCCACCCACTGTTTGATTTTTGGCGCCCGGAAAGTACGCCTCTCTCCCCCCCCCCCCACCTTTTGATTTTTGGGGCGTCTGGAAACTACGTCGCCTATCCCCCGCCCCCACCCCCCACTGTTTGATTTTTCGGCGTCCGGAAACTACGTCGCCCCCCCCCCCCCCCACTGTTTTATTTTTTTTTTATCCTTGCGGAAAGAAGATCTAGCGTGGTGGAGGCCCTTTGTATCAGGTTCAAGGTCCCAAACAAGAAGTTGGCCCTCCCCCCTTGGAGGTAAGTGATCCGGCCCTGGAGTTAAACGGGTTGAGGCCATCCCCATTTCAAAGTCTACGGTATTTTTAATACGGAAGACAAAAACGAATATTCATTCATATAGCATTCCAGTGTTGTTGTTGTTGTTGGTTTTTGTTGTTGTTTTTTTTGTTTTTAAAAAAAATTAAATTCGGCGAGTCATTCTGGCACGTTGTTCAGTCGGTCTGGCTCACAGTCAGATAGGCCAATGAGAAAAAATGTAAAGAGTCTGAAAGAAGACAAATTATTTTGTTTTAGTCAAATAAAGACCGCTGAAATCGGCGTGCCAACACCATCCTTCACCATCCACAAATAACGCTCCGTTGTGAAATTGTCTTGCAACGGAACGACAGATGCAAACAGGTCATTTTCCCCGGTGAATTAATTTCTACCTGAGGCAAGCACGTTGTTATAATCAGGTGTGCAAAAAGCGCAGTACAGATGTATTTGAGATAACTCAAAGATCTGATATAACCTTTAACCACTTTGGCTGTCGGTAACGCTTTTAATAGCGATGATTCCTGTCGGTAGCGCTTTTAATCGCGCTGATTCCTACAGGAATCATCGTGATTAAAAGCGCTACCGACAGCCAAATGGTTAACTAAGATTTCCCAAAACGATCTCAAATATACTTAGAAAAAGTTAAGTACGGGATATTGGTGGGGAAGTTGGGTGAGGTTAGAAAACGAGGGGCAGAGAGGTGGGGCCCGACTTGGCAATCTGTATACGAAATTGTGTGTCACTACCGTGTAGGGGCACAGGGATTGTGACCGACTTCCCCAGTACGCGAAGGTCATCGGGCCGACATCGGCCCGATTGCTTTTTGCGCATTGGGTTAGCAATCGATAAGACATTTGCATTTGTCACATCGCCGGGATGTAGGTGGGAGAGGGGTAGGGTTGGGGTGAGTGAGGAGGGTGGGGGAGGCTAGGATGCACTGCCGGCACAGGGGCGGGGGCCGACTTTAGCAGACTATATCAGAAATTCTGATACTGCCGTTATCTGCGTCGGGTGTAGGTCTATCGACACGTTGTGTCACTGCTACGTAGTGCCACTTGTCAAGGGTCGTAGTTCTATCGACACGTAGTGCTACTGCGACGTATACCCCCCCCCCCCCTACTTTGGTACCGGTTTCAGGCCACTTTTACAAATTTCAAATACAAGCGATCAAAAATCTCTGTAACTTCAGTAGCTGACTGGCCCTTCGTTTGTCTTGTACTGTGTTTGTCTTAAATGGCGTAAATCCGTGTCTGTTTCGTGAGTGTGTGTGTTGGGTTTCAGGCGCGGCGCTTTGAGTCGATTTCCCCAAAATTGAGAAAAAGCGCCTATATAATAACGGTATTATTATTATTATTTACCTATCGCTACGTAGTTCCAGAGCCCTTAGGTTCAACGGCCTTAGTTTTATCGAGCCGTAGTCCTATTGATACGTAGTGCTCGTGATATGTAGTGTTAACGGGATTTACATCGTGCTTCATTGACATTGATGATTTTGACATTGATGATTTGGTCAGACTTACGGATCTTGCAGTTGTAGGCTTTCAAAATCTTCTCTTCAAACATCTGACAAAATCTATCTGAGGGTGTTTTAAGACAGTCTTCTTTATTGACGAACATATATTCTTTGTACCGACATTTGATCGATTTGTCACTGAACGTGACCCTATTCGATGTGAGTAGGACAAGCAGAAATAGGAGCAGGTGTCCGGGCAGCTTGCGGTCCATGGCTACAGATGAGATCGGCGGTGTGGAGATCAAGTGACTGAAGGATCTGACTGAAGAGGTAAGCGAAAACTTGACCAGTGAATAGTAATACAGACAAACAGGCAGATAAACTCATTATTATTATAATATTATTATAGAACGCAGTATCATTAGTAAATCGTTATGATCATTACTATAATTATTATAGAGGAGCTCAGGTGGTAAAGTGTTCGACTCCCTTTCGGAAGGTCGTGTGTTCCAAACCAGCTGGGATTACTCCAGAAGCCAGTCCTGGCTACCGTGCACCCCCTCCCCGAACCCCTGGGTTTCAAAGTGTACCTTAGTATGTCGTGCAATGTTTGAGCCATGTTCCCCTAAAATCCTTACTAATACCAGAGATATAGCCGATGGCGCAAGGGTACTCCCATTCACGCTCTTCGCGGATACTCTGGCTCACAGTGAAGGTATTTATGCACCCAATAAACGGCCATTTCCGCGAAATCGCAATAAAAGATGAAAATAATGTGTCAGATGCCTTTAGATATTTTCTATATCACTGGAAGTCAATTTCAGGCTTACATCATTAAAACAGGATGTCCCAATTATAAACTTAACTAGATGATGCTGTGATCACTGTGGGTGCCACAGTGGTTGATTTTGTATCCCTACCCCCCAAGTTGAAAAAAAAACACAAAATTAATTAGAAAAAAATACTAAAGTTATTCCATTTTATTTGACCTCTCTTTACCTATTCTGTTTCAATAATGTGAGCACAAAGTGCAAGAAAACGAGGAGAGTCGGCATCCTTTACGATACGTTCGTGGTGAATGATAGCTTTTCCCCGTTTAAAATTGCCGAATTGGGAAACGGACGTTGTTTCCGATGCCCTCAGAAATTTTGTATACAACTGATAGGTTCTTTTTAGGTTTTATTGGTTAGGATAGAGTATCACAGTTACTCCCAACCTGATTTTATGATGCTGTGATGCATTTAGGGGCAACAGTGGCTAAATCTGCTGCCCTAACCCCATTTTACCAGTACGCAAAGGAACGCAAAATGATCATAACAACTGCTTATAGTCTAGCAGCTGCCCTTCATAGACGATCAGCCGTTTACGAGATAGTGATTTTCTAGAGAGTAACAAAGGTTTGGGTATATCAAAATGAAGTCTAGTATGAATAAAAGCAGTGCGCACTCGTTTTAAACCGCCGGAGGATGGAGACATTTTTCTGTAGCACATTTTGCTTCCAGTACGGCTGCAGACGAAACCAGGACTGTCGCAGCTTTGTTCACAGGGGATCAGTAGTTTACACGTGTCTAATTGTTCCTGTATTCAGTGGTAGTATGCACTATATGTCACTTAAAAGGATTTCAATTCTTTTTTCATTAATATTTTCACGCTTAGATATATTAAGAGAAGAAACAATTACCAAAAAGCTTGCCTTGAACTCAAATATCGTTACTCAACAATAAGGTATCCCAAATCACGTGATCAAAACATGATCCACCATACACGCGGATTCGTTGTGAATTTCGGTGTGCCGACTAATTCTTTTTGATTTGTTCTACATAAGCTTGTTTGTTTCCCATAAACACGTCCTGAGAAAGCCTTGTTGCTGTCGGGACGTTAAGCAATGTAATCAATCAATGTTTCCCATAAAAAGCAAACGTGTAAAGTTGATGTGTGCATTTTTACGTCTTGATAAAGGTTTGTCACGTTTATTTCCATTCACTTTACCATCGCTTTGCCCGTTTTATTTCGACACCACAGCACCAAAACAAAACGCAACCCACAACACACGCTATTTTCGAAACCTATGTCCGAAGTGCAACATGCTGCATGCTGTAAAAGAGAAAGACTGCACTTGATTTTAACTGTCATGGCTGAGCAATGTTTCGGAACTTGATTAATTATTTTATGCAGTAACATTATTTTAATCAGTTGCACTGACAAGTTATATATTATGTTGTGATGTTCGATCACTGCCAGTGCCAATGCAGTCTCAGTGATCACTGATGGTACAGTACACTTCACACTGAAAAAAATTCACAGCACAATGTGAACAAGTTCATGGAATGCTTTGTTTAAAATCAAACCCTATCTTGCTAGCAGTAACCTACTGCACAAAAGAGGAACTTATTTTGCTGCTGTGTTATTTGCAGTTTGTCTGCATATAGATATTTGCAGTTCGCTGCAAGGATTCTTAGCAGCTGACATTAGCACTGACATATTTTTTGGGATTAAAACGAGAAAGGAAACGGAGAAAATGACACAGAGATGATTTAATATATCAGTCAGTCAAGTGATGAAATGAATGAGATATATATGTTTTATGATGAACAGCGAGTTAAGGGGAAGGGGGGGGGGGGGAGGGGGGGGGGAAGAGGCACATACTTTATAATGTACACCTACTATTTCTTTCAGTGTTTCCATCATCCACTCATAACACCATTGGGCTCGATGGTTCTCATGTTTTATTTGAGTGGTTTACAAAATACATGTACTTTCTGCTGTTACATTATCTTCTTACTGGTTTTGACATTTCGCTGTAAGATTTACAGTCCCATACTTTAAACCTGTTCCGCCTAACGCACATGGAGGTTGACTGTATCATTGATATGTATGTGTAGGTAGCGTTTTGTTTGAGGTAGCAGTTTTGGCCTCACCTTTAAGTTTGGTGCCCCTCTGCATGTGGCCACCAGTACTATTTACAGATCTGATGGCTGCATGTGCAGGCTAGTTCATGGTATCACTTATCAATGTGAACTGGGCAGCCTATTGTTTGAAGTGATCAGTGGAGGCATCATCCATGATGTATGTGTGCATTTGGCCACTGGTACTGTTTACAAAGGTGTTGTTTATAGAACTAGTGGCTGAGTATGCATATTATTAGTACTGCTATTGTTATCAGGTGTGGCCTTATCTTTAAGTTTTGGTATCCCTGTGCATAAGGCCAATAGTACTTTTCACAGAACTGATGGCTGCATGTTTAGTGTGGTTAACTGTACACATGAGATTTGTAGGTGGGAAGCTAAAATGCAGGCAGTCAATACACGCCACTTTCTTAACCTCAAGTCTCTATAATAATATACAGGTTTTGCAGTCCACTAATCCATCAGTATACAATTGTGCATGTCTTTTGTGGGTGTTCTGAGGTTTTGTGTGTATATGTGGGGTGGGGTTGAAAGTGGGGCGGTATGACACCTATTACTGTGTATGTGTATGTACAAAACCTACATTACAAACAAACATAAATTAATAATTTAAATAAATAGTTATTTGGGTTTAACGCCGCGCAGGCGACAACTGCCATCTCACGGCAGTTAAATAAATAAGATAAAGTAAGTCAAAGATACCTGGGACATATGAATGCTAAGTAAAGTATAGATTATGAACATGCACAGATGTACATTCTTTTGGTGGGTGTTCCGTGGTTTTGTGTGTGTAACTGGATTGGGGTTGGAAGCAAGTGGTACGGCACCTATTACCTATAAGACATAAGACATTTATTCACCAAGTAAAACGTTAAAGGATTTTTGTGTGACATGGCGACAGTAAAATACATCATCACTTGTAAGGCATTCATCATGTCATACACTCAGTTGGCTATCATCCTATATACAGCACTAAAAGATAAACACAATATTAAACACAAATCAGTCATATGTCACAAATCATGGAATCACGTTGTTCCATGGATGGTGATGTATTGAGGACAGCTTCTGGAAAGAAACTGCATCTGAATTGAGAGGTGCTGGCTTTAAAAGCACGGAACCGCCGGCCAGAGGGCAGAAGCTCGAAGAGATGATTGGCTGGGTGTGACAGATCTGACAGAATAGTACTGGTGGCCACATGCACAGAGGCACCATGGTGTATGTTCTTAAGCTGTATGCTGATGTGTATGTACAAAACCTACATTACAAACAAACAAAATAAATAAATAAATAATTTAAATAAATAAGATAAAGTAAGTCTAAGGTACCTGGGACATATGCATACTAGGTAAAAGATAGATTAAAATTATAAACATACACAGATGTGCATGTCCTTTGGTAGGTGTTATGCGGTTTTATGTGTATTTAGGTAGGGGTTGGGAGCAGGCGATATGGCACCTATTACCATCTATATATGTTTATATTTTCTTCTTGTATGCTGATGTGTATGTACAAAACCTGCATTACAAACAAACAAAATAAATAAATAATTTAAATAAACAGTTATTTGGGTTTAATGCCGAGCAGACGACTAATGCCGTCTCATGACGGTTAAATAAATAAGATAAAGTAGGTCAAGATACCTGGGCCATATGAATGCTAAGTAAAGGATAGTTTATGAACATGCACAGATGTACATGTCTTTTGGTGGGTGTTCTGTGGTTGTGGAGTGGGGTTGGGAGTGGGCAGTATTACCATGTATGTGTATGAGAACATCAGCATATGTACAAAACCTACTTTTCCAACAAATAAAAATAAATAATACATTTAAATAACTAGGACATATGAATACCAAGTAGAGGATATATTATGAACATGCACAGACGTGCATGTCCTTTAAAGGGTGTTCTGTGGTTTTGTATGTGGGGTGGGGAGCGGGTGGTATGCACCTATTACCATATATGTGTACATGTTATGTTCACATCATTATTACCATATATGTGTACATGTATGTTCTCGTCTGGGCGGGGAAGTGGTGCAGTGGTTAAGGCGTCTGCCTCCAATGCCAAAGGTGCGAGGTTCGATACCGGGTTCCGGCGTTGGATTTTTCTCCTCTGGTAAGTGTCACCGTCTGGGCAGTGGGCAGATGTTCACATCTGCACGGGACATAGACGACCCCGGCCCCCACGAGTCCCCTGCTGCCTTGCAGTCCTGGCCGCTTGGCTGCGGAAAGGCTAAGGGAGGAAACCCCTGACATCAAAGCCCCCGTGTCTCCGGGGAAGGCTTTTGAGCCAGAGACTAAGACAAGGACAGTCTGATATAAAACCTACGACCCGAGGACCTCGATGCCACCGTCCCAGCTTGCTAGGCCATGGCAAACGAACCAAGGGTTTAAAGGGTGGGGCCAGTATTGCGCACACTGCACTCCACCAAAAAGCTCCACCGCGCAGGCTTTAGGAAACGCCCACGGAGTCATCATCACCCTGTACAAGAACAAAGGAGAGAAGTCTGCCTGCTCTAATTATCGTGGAATTACCCTGCTGTCCATTACCGGGAAAATTCTCGCAAGGTTGCTCCTGAATCGGCTGGTACCTGCCATCGCTGAAGACCACCTCCCAGAGGGCCAGTGTGGCTTCAGAGCCAACAGGAGTACCACCGACATGGTCTTTGTGCTGAGACAGCTTCAGGAGAAGTGCCGCGATCAGGACAAAGGGCTGTACGTAACGTTGGTCGACCTAACAAAAGCGTTTGACACTGTGAGCAGGCAAGGTATGTGGCAGATCCTGGAGCGACTAGGTTGTCCCCCAAAGTTCCTCAACATGATCGTCCAGCTCCACGAGGACCAGCAAGGCCAAGTCAGACTAAACAGTGACCTCTCAGAACCATTCCCCATTCGCAACGGCGTGAAGCAAGGCTGCGTGCTGGCACCGACCCTCTTCACCATCTTCTTCAGCATGATGTTGAAGCAGGCCACAGTGGACCTCGACGATGACGACGCAGTGTACATCAGGTATCGTCTCGATGGCAGCCTGTTCAACCTCAGACGACTGCAGGCCCACACCAAAACCCTAGACCAACTGATTCGTGAGCTGCTCTTTGCTGATGACGCTGCCCTCGTTGCACACACAGAGAGAGCCTTGCAGCGCATTACGTCCTGCTTCGCAGATGCCGCCCAGCTCTTTGGACTTGAGGTCAGTCTGAAAAAGACAGAGGTCCTTCATCAGCCGGCACCCAAGGAAGAGCATCGCCCTCCCCACATCACCATCGGCGAGTCCGAACTGAAGTCTGTACACCAGTTTACCTACCTTGGCTGCATCATCACGTCAGACGCCAAGCTGGACAAGGAGCTGGACAACAGGCTGGCAAAAGCGAACAGTGCTTTCGGGCGACTATTCAAGCGGGTGTGGCACAATCAACAGCTGAAAAAAGGCACCAAGATCAGCGTGTACAGAGCTGTCGTCCTCACCACCCTGCTGTACGGTTCCGAGTCCTGGGCCCTCTACCGCAGCCAACTACGACTCCTCGAACGCTTTCACCAGCGCTGCCTGCGTACCATCCTCAGCATTCACTGGAGTGACTATGTCACCAACGTCGAGGTCCTTGAACAGGCGGAAACTGTGAGCATCGAGGCTTTGCTGCTGCGGACACAGCTTCGCTGGGCGGGGCACGTCTCCAGGATGGAGGATCATCGCCTACCCAAGATCACTCTGTTCGGCGAGCTCGCCACTGGCCACCGAGACAGAGGGGCACCAAAGAAGAGATACAAAGACGGTCTCAAGAAGTCACCTGGTGCCTGCCAAATCGACCACCGCCAGTGGTCTTCGCTTGCTGCGGACCGTGACACCTGGCGCTCCACCATTCACAAGGCAGCCGTCTCCTTTGAGGACTCTCGCAGAGCTAACCTTAAGGACAAGCGGCTCAGAAGAAAAAACAGAGTTGTCGTAACTCAGAACCCTGACCAGACCTTCCCCTGCAGCCACTGCGGTCGAACCTGCCTGTCCCGGATTGGCCTCCGTAGCCACGAAAATGCCTGCAGACGACGTGGGCAAGCCCTATAGAATCTTCGTTCACGAAGTCAAGCCAAGAGTGTTCTCGTCTTGTATGCTGATGTCCCCAACCCGGGTCTGCTCTGGGGGACTTGGGCTGGGGTTAACTACTTTTTAGTTCCCAGGGTCACCCTGGTCAGCCCCACAGGGTGGGTTTCCCCTCTATTCTGGGGCATGTGTTTCTGTCTACCCTTGGTACATTCATCTGTATTTTCCTTTTTTAAACTCTCCCTACTGTCTGCATTGCTTGTAGATCTTGATATTGGATGTGCTTTGCTAAATGATCTGGTTAGGTTTATTTAGCGTATTAGATCGGCTGGCAACATACATTCAATATTCTGTTTAGTTGGGTTTTTATTTTTTTACAAGCAGTGCAAGCACGTCCTGAGAAAGTCTTGTTGTTGTCGGGACGTTAAGCAATGTACAATCAATCATTGTATGCTGATATCATTGTATGCTAATGTGTATATGCAAACATACATCACAAACAAACAAACAAACAAACAAACAAACAAACAAACAAACAAATAAAAAATAAATAAAATAATAAATTAATATATAAAATAAGTCGGAGATACCTGGGACCTATGAATATAATGGGTAGACCATCGAAACCGATGATGTCGTCATTGTGCATGACTTCTATTTGTGGGTGCTGGTGTGGCTGGCCACGCCAATCCTGGAGCCACACCTGCGAGGGCAATGGGGGAACTGGAACGTAGCTGTGGGGAGAGTCGACGCTGTCTTTCTGCGAGCTCTGGCACTGGTGATCCGTTCGCGCCGATTGTGTTCAAATAGCGTGCAGGCTTTCCTGGTGGCGGCACGCCAGCCGGATCTGTCTTGTGCTTGTGCTTCAAGAACCTTTATAGGGAAGACGCAGTGCTTGAGGCTGTCTCTTATGCAGTATTTGAAGCGTTTCTTTGGCCGTCCTTGCTTCCTGTGGCCTTTTGAGATTGCACTATACAGGAGTTGGCGTGGCATGCGAGAATCTTCCATGCGTATGACATGACCTGTCCAGCGGAGTTGTGTCTTTAAGATCAAGGCTTCAACACTCCCTAAGCCAGCATTGTCCAGGACTTCCAGGTTTGTCACCTTGTCTTGCCATTTTATGCCCATGAGTGAGCGCAGGGATCTCATGTGGAAACGTTTAAGCTGCTTGAGGTGCTTTCTGTACAGCGTCCATGACTCACAGCCGTAGAGGAGGCTGGGGAGAACTACTGCCTTGTAGACTTTGATCTTGGTGGAGAGCTTGACGTTGTTGTTATTCAACACACGAGTGCGCAGGCGACCCAGGGCTTTGCTGATGCGAGCTGCGATTTCCTTGTCGATAGTACCGTCAGAAGAGATGATGCTCCCAAGGTACCTGAACTGGTCGACAGTCTTCAGCTCGGTGCCTTCGATGTACACTTTGGGTGGGTGGGTGGGGGGGGGGGGGTGGTGGGTGGGGTGGGGGGGCTCTTGTGCCTGGGGCCGGTTGGTGCAGGACCTCGGTCTTGCTGAGACTGATGGTGATGCCAAACAGTCGAGAGGCTTCCGAGAACCTGTTGACGATGGTCTGGAGGTCAGACTCCGTGTGCGCTATCATCGCACAGTCATCGGCAAACAGCGCCTCAAGGATCAGTCTCTCGACGATGGTCTTGGCGTACAGTCGACGGAGGTCGAAGAGAGAGCCGTCTAGTCTGTACTTCAGGTACACTCCCTTCTCAAGGTCACGTACTGCATGGGTCAGGACACACGTGAAGAACAGGTTGAACATCACGGGGGCAAGAACACAACCTATGAATATGCATCCTAGTAAAGGATAGATTATGAACATGCACAGATATATGCATATTGAAAACAAATTTCCTCTCCTTGGTGGCCACTACCATACCACTAGTGATCATGTGCATCAAGGAATTCCTTCCATCCATAATTAAAAGGATAAATAATAAACAAATATGTAAGTGAATACATAAATGAATCAATAATAAATAAATAAATTAACATGTAATATAATGGAGAGGGCTACTATCTGTATTGTGTCTCATGCAGTCCCGATAAAGCTTGATCATGAGAGTTCTTGAGTGCGGATTGGTTGAATGTGTTGCAAAAACTAATTTTTTAAAAATATTTAGGTGTTTAGCTGAACATGGTGATTTAGATGGAAAGGGTTCGGAGATGGATTTCACTCTACCTGGCTTGTGCCTAAGACCAGTCGGATAAAGGTGTGCTTGACCAGTTAAAAATCCCGTCTCCACTAATAAAAAAAAGGAGCAGACCTACACTTAGAGCCGTTAGGCTGGAAAACAGACGAACAACATGCATGTTGTATCCGGACATAAAGTCTGCAGAATGTTGAAGATGGTCGGCAGACACAATGCACCATGGGAGTATACTTTCGATATGCCGAGTTCTATGGGAAAGGCTGTTTTCAAGACCAGGAAAAATAACGTAGTTGACGTTGATAAGATGTACTTCAAGTTCAAATCGAAAATAATGTCTGTTTCACTTCAGGAGCAAAGTAAAGCTGCATCAACCGTGCGCGTCTGATTGACTTCTTTCGAAGGCATCTCGCTGGCCGCCATTTTGAAACTAGCGACGCCAGTATGCTTACCGGATGAAAAATATAACTTTTAAACTTATTTTATTGTAAATATGTATGCACGTTTACTTGCTCATGATTTTAATTTACTCACTGGAATAAACTTGTAACGTGTATGCTTGACATTTTCAATGCTATGCACCAAAAATGTCTTGCACCTTATCCGGGCCGTGTACGAGGACTGGTTCCCTCACATCGAAAAATAGCTTTCGAAAAACACTTCTACAAAAATGTTTCCATCCTAAGGACAAATATTGTTGCCATGCATAAACCATATGGCGTAAGTACTTTCGTTTCGTACCTGCAAACCGTTGTTACTCTTTTGACGAACTACTTACCTCTGCAGAAATTGCGTAAGCTGCTAGACTATTACGTCATACTCCTCTGTTTAAATATTTTTGTTGCCAGTTTTCTTAACAAAGCATGCATATTGAGCATAAACGTTTGTGATCATTTCATTAATTTCAATGTGACCCATCAATTTTATTGCAACTATTTTAATTAAGAACATAAAAGAGAGAGAGAGAGAGAGAGAGAGAGAGAGAGAGAGAGAGAGAGAGAGAGAGAGAGAGAGAGAGAGAGAGAGAGAGAGAGAGAGGGGGGGGAGGGCGGGGTGGGGGTGGGGGGTGGGGGATGGCGGGAGTCTGTAAACAAGGTCTGCTGCTAAAACTTTTACCGTCTGGAGTTGAAGGCACGATGCACCGATGGCTCAAAGACTTTCAACAGAATTGCACGATTGAAGTCGACAGCACACTCAGCAGTCTTGTCAAACTCAGGGAAGATGTATCTCAGGGAGGTGTCGTGTCTCCGATCCCTTTAATGTCCTTAAAATATGTGGAACTTTGGACTGTATTCTGATCACAATGTGACCAATCAATGTTTTTGCTGTTTCTTTAGTGGAGAAAAAAAAGGCAAAAATGATAGACTGAATGAGTGAAACTGGCTGGTCTTTTAGGAGATATAGTTCCTAGCGTAAGGTCTCCCCTTTTTCTTTAATTTATTCTCGTCTAGAAAGGTGTAAATATGAATATGCGTAATAAAGTTTCATAGTTCCTAACAGCCCAAACAATGTTATAAAATACTTAGTTTCCACCAGATCACCACTTCCACCCCCCATTTGTTGCCTTCTTCTTCTGCAACGTTCAATTCCTTGATGGCCGTCTTTAAATCTAATATTGTTCTGGCTGCCAATAAGTGAGCTGTCAAGAGCTCGATAGCAGGTTTTGAGAGTTTGGTGTACAGAGGCGTGTCTTCTGGTCAGAACTGCCAGCGGATTGCTTCTCTGTATGGACAGATCAGGAGAATGTGCTAAGGAGACTGATTTTCTACGCCACATTCGCATAGGGCTGTTTCCGCAAGACCCAGTTTCACTAGGTGAGCCCAGAGTGATCAGTGTATAGATGGAAGATGGTGGTCTGGCTCTCCCTTTTCAGCTTGTTGATGTCGTCTGCCACGGCTTCAGCCGCTATTCTGCTGTTGTCAATCACTTTGTTGCTGCAGTGTCTTAGTTTCTTTACAGGAGGTTGTGATCTTGAGGTAGTCTGGCGCCTGCTTTGGCCAGGCTGTCAGCCTCCCCATTCCCAGCTACTAAAGAATGCACTGGAATCCACTGCAGCACTATTTTGTGGACAGGGCATCTAGTTTATCTTGAAGCTTCCTGGTGAGGAGATCCGTGGATCTAGCTAGTGCTCTGCTGCTGTGTGGAGCGCCTGCAGATCTGTACGATAGTTGGAGCTGCTGCCGCCAGCTGGTAAAGAGAGGGAGGTAGTAGTGCGGTCTGCACAACAGATGTACACGCCACTTCCTCCGTTCCGCACGGCGTCTTGTGCGGACCCGCCTGTGTAGATGTGAGCACAGCTGCTGTGAGGGTAGCGCTTGTGCATAATCTCCAGCGAGATGGCTTTGTGCAGTGCCGCGACCTTTGGCAAAGAGTCTTGGAACATCGTTTATGTTGTCTAGAAGGCTCTTTCCAGATGTCCAGATATCTGAATGGAGCTCTTCACACATCTTTGGAATTGGTTCCAGGACGTCAGGTCTAGCCCTTTGCAGGACCTTCAGTTGGCGGTTCAGACTTGGGCGTTTCTGACGGTTCTTGGTCTGCTCCTGTAGTCTCCAGTGCTGTCGGTGTTTAGTGAGTCTCTTCATCTTGTGTGCTGTTCTGCGTTCCAGTGGCTCCAATGTCCTCCATTTCCTAAATTGGGGTGCTCCAGAAAGATGTCACTGCATCATGAGAATGACCCATGTTCTGTATCTTGTCAAGCCTGGCGTTTTTGGTTTTGCAGGCAGTGTTTCATGTTGTCTAGGTATCTTGGTACCGCACTACTGGCCTGACCGAGCTGGTGTTTGCTTGCTGTAATTTGCGCCAATGTGGTCCCCACCAGTTTCTTCATCAGAGACGTTCTCCCTCGCAGCTCTAGCTTCCATGGCTGCGATGTGAATCCAGTAATTTATTTGTTGCCAGTAAAGTTGGCCTGTCTGTCTTTGGTACTGGACGATCTCCAGTTTTCAAGGTGACCTCTTCCATCTAATTGAAAGAGATGGTCTAGCTCAGTTTGAGTGGCCATCTTTCAGTCCAGCTGCTGACTCTATTGGCAGCATCCTGGATTCTGCAGGATGCTATTTCTATATGTTCTGCTGCGCTCCACACTGCAAAGTCATCAGCACGGAGGATGTTCGAGACGAACCTTGGTACTTGCTGTACTGATGTCATTAACGTAGACCAAGAACAGCATCAGACACATCACTTCCCTGAGGTACACCTTCCCCGAGCTTGACAAGACTGCTGAATGTGCCATTTACTTCAATCTTGCTGTTCTGTTGAAGAGGAAGTTTCTCAGCCATCGGAAGCTTCTGCGGCAGCCCCTGTTTACAGACGTTTTCCCCTTTTTAAGCCGTAACAAAAAAGAATTACAATTAAATTGATGGGTCACATTGAAATTAATGAAATGGTCACAAACTTTGAAGTTCAATTTGCATACTTTGTTAAGAAAACTGGCAACAAAAATATTTAAACAGAGTAGTATAACGAAAGCAATTGTTATGATCATTTTGCGTTTCTTTGCGTACTGGTGAAATGGGGTAGGGCAGCAGATTCAGCCACTGTGGCCCCTAAATGAATCACAGCATCGTAAAATCAGGTTGGGAGTAACTGTGGTACTCTATCCTAACCATTAAAACCTAAAAAAGACATATCAGTTGTATACACAATTTCTGAGTGCATCGAAGACAACGCAAGTTTCCCAATTCGGCAATTTTAAATTGGAAAAAGCTATCATTCACCACGAACGTATCGTAAATGATGCCGACTCTCCTCATTTTCTTGCACTTTATGCTCACATTATTGAAACATAATAGGTAAAGAGAGGTGAAAATGAGATGGCATAACTTTAGTATTTTTTTTCTAATTAATTTTTATGTATTTTTACATAATGCGGGTAGGGATACAAAATCAACCACTGGGGCACTCACAGTGATCACAACATCATCTAGTTTAGTTTATAATAATTGTGAAATCCTGTTTTAATGGTGTAAGCCTGAAAAGAAACTTCCAGTACTATAGAAAATGTATGAAGGCATCTGACACATTATTTTTGACTTTTTTTGCGATTTCGCGGAAATGGTCGTTTATTGGGTGCATAAATACCTTCAATGTGAGCCAGAGATTTAATATGTTTTAATTCTGATTTTTTTTGCAGAGGCCGCAGAAGGTGTGCCTTAACATAATATTGCCTGATTTGAGCTTCTGGAATGAATTCTGATTTATTTAGAGGAAAATGTTTCTCAAGTTCATTTTACGATCCACAAAGAGCTTGAATGGGGGTACCCTTGCGCCATCGGCTATATCTCTGGTGTGTTCCTAAGGATGTTAGGGAAACATGGCTAAAAAAATCTCAGGACATACTAAGGTACAATTTGAAGCCTATCTTATAGAGTACTAAGGGGGGATGGGGTGGGGGTGGGGGGGGGGGGGCACGGTAGACCGGGCTAGCTGTTGTACTAGATCAAAATTTGTTCAGACCCTTTTTGGTACCCCATAAATGAAATCACTTTCAAAAGACCTTTTATCATCAAAGGGACTGCTCCGGGAAATAATGCTTAATATTTAGTAATCTTGTTAATAATATAAGTTATTGGTCGGAGGGGTTCGCTACACGGACCTTTTTAACAAACCCCTCCGACCAATAACGTATTTGTTTTCCTTCCTCCGTTTATTGTTTAGAAAAAATCCGGTTTATGAAGACGGCCGCTTCTGTGGCGGATAAGTGACACCATTGAATATACATGTTCTGCCGGGGATTCCCAGTCTTTACGAGACAGAGTGTGAAGTAACATGATTCCGTGTGAAGCGCAAGTTTCGCGAGTAAAAAGCTAATCTTGGCTTGTGTACAGAATGATTCAAGCTGCAATGTCTACAAAAGGTGGTTAAAGTATGACAGTGACAGTGCTTCTTGACTGCTGTGTGATTCAGAAAAATTAAGAACGTTTTGATGAAGCGATCGGCATTTGACCACTGATGTGACAGCTTGTGCAAGTTAGCATGGTGCCTCGTGCTTTTAGACTCAAAATGACTGAAGGGGATGCTTCGAGTGTGCAGCAGATTGTCGTTGTTATATCCTAAAGTGTCATGTGTGTTGGGATATCTGGAAAAAGGAATACCAAAAAAAACAAAACAAAACAAAACAAAAAAAAAAAAAAAAAACGCTCGTTGTTAACAGCAGTACTAGTGCTGAGGTGGATTTTAAGATTGTATTTTACAGCGTTGACATGATGTCAGATAGTCCTCGAAAATTCGTGAGATGTTTTTCCTCAGATAGTTCCGCATTGAGTGACGTGAAGAGAGAACTTTGGCAATAGCGTGCTTTGTGTATAGTGTTGCTGTGTGTGTATTTTCGTTTTAGTTCTTGAATTTGTTGCTCTGTGCTTTGGTGAAATTGTGGCATGTTGGTGGCTGAGCAGACGACAGTGTGTTGCCGGTTTGCAAGGATTGCTGTCTCTGATTGTTTAAAAAAAAAACCTCGGAAGCTATTTTTGTTCCGTGGTTTCCCGAACTTTGAAAATGTCTCGGTGCATGGCAATGAGATGTATTTGGCGAAGGCTTTTGCTGTTTGCTCTGTGTAATTAGTGGTGAAATACTCTTTAAGTTGGCTCCTCACGACGTAAACAATAAGGCAGATGATGTGTATTACGTCAAATAGGACTACGTTAGTGCGTTGTTTTCCTGCTATTTTGTCGAACAGAGTTGCTGTCAAGACTCGAAAACGAGGTCCTAACGCGTCATCGAGAGGGCTATAAAACGTCCGCCATTTTTCGCTACAGTGGTTTTTATATCACGGTCACATGGTACAGTTTGCGCTAAAGTGACTGGTCGTGTGACGTAGGGAGGAAAACAAATGTTTTTAGTAAATGTTCCTAGCATGTCTTACAACAATGTTGGACAAAAGCGCTAACATATTTTACACAGGTTGAATGTCGTAAAATGAACGATTCTGTAAAGGGTGGTTGAGTCTTAGCGTGGGAATTTTAGCAATCCAATTTTATTAGATCTACAGGCTGGTAAGTGTTCCACACTGTTGCGGCTCGTAACAGGTAATTTTGACCAAATTTTCCTGAATTTTACACGAAGATCTTATATAACCTTTAACCCTTTGGCTGTCAGTAGCGCTTTTAGTCACGATGATTCCTACAGGAGGTTAGGAAACAACGAGGGGCACAGAGGTGAGGACCGACTTGGCAATCTGTAGTCACTGTATGTGTCATTGCACTGTAGTTCCCCTAGAATAGCAAAACTACAAAAGCCGTATTTTCGCAGTTTTGCTCATTATGTACTTGCTGGAACGCAAATCCTACGAGCTGGAACGTCTAATTTTCTACGAGCTGGAACATAGGTATACGAGGTGGAACAATGCCTTTTATGAAAAACCAATTTCACAGGCAATCTAAGATGCTTCCGACATATTTTACTTCATGACCTCCTCTCACGGTCAATGACTAAACACCTAGTCAAGTTGTGTGCGGCTGGTTATGTTCTTAGTACGGTAAAAGTAGAGTTGAACCCGGGTCGAGCCGGAGGCGGGGTTGATGTGTTTACACTTGCATTTGAAACCGCGGTTGACATGCTTGCATTTGGAACCGGGGTTGACATGCCCACGCGACAAAGCATATTAGGAATGCATCATGGCGCCCTCCAGGAGACAACACGTACGTGGCTCATGGTGTTCTTTGGCTCTTGCAGTTGGATTGTGACCAGTCTTTCTTTTTATTTTGTATTATCTTCCATGTATTATTTCTTGCGGCCCAGAAAGAGGTGATCTCGTATACGAGACCCAAGCTACTCGTACAGCAAAGTTTGCACACGAAAAAGAGAAAGTTTTTCTTACAGATCATGACCTTTACAACAACGTTGTTGATTAACGTCGCTCTTATATTGTCAATTCGGCAGCCACATATTTTATTATCAGAAATGTTTTTTCGCTGCCACAGTCTCAAGACTTCTGGAGGCAAATCGTGCAGCACTGTAAGTTATGATGAGCACCTTTAGCCCAGGCATGGATGAGAAGCCGTAGAAACATCTCATGTTCACTGTCGATGTGCACAGTCGATGTCGACATCAGTTGTGTCAACAGTACTGAAATCCTGCCCGTGACGTCACGATTTTTCTTGCAACATGCACAGTGATGACGCGGAATGGAATGCGGTTTAGATCCAACCCCGACTGAACCTTGGGATTTTGAATGAATTGATTGATTGTTTGTACATTGCTTAACGTCCCGACAGCAACAAGACTTTCTCAGGACGTGCCTGCACTGCTTGTGAAAAAAAAACTAAACAGGTGGAATATTGAATGTATGTCGCCAGCCGGTTCAATACGCTAAATAAACCTAAGACCATTTAGCAACACACATCCAATATCAAGAGCTACATGCAGCGCAGACAGTAGGGAGAGTTTAAAAAAGGAAAATACAGGTGAATGGACCAAGGGTAGACAGAATGACTAGTCTAGTAGTCTATCAGCTGCCCTTCATAGACGATCAGCCGTTTACGAGTTCTTTTTGATTTGTTCTACATAAGTTTGTTTGTTTCACAAAAAAAGCAAACGTGTAAAGTTGCTGTGAGCAGTTTTACGTCTTGATAAAGGTTTGTCACGTTTATTTCCATTCACTTTACCATCGCTTTGCCCGTTTTATTTCGACACCACAGCACCAAAACAAAACGCAACCCACAACACAAACGCTATCTTCGAAACCTATGGTTGACGTGCCGGCAACATGCTGCATGCTGTAAAAGAGAAAGAATGCCACGCCACTTGGTTTTACCTGTCATGGCTGAGCAAAGTTTCAGAACTTGATTAATTATTTATTGCAGTAACATTTATTTTAATCAGTTGCACTGGCAAGCTACGTTGTGATGTACGATCAATGCCAGTGCCAATTAGTCCCCAATTAATTATGCAGTCTTAGTGATCACTGATGGTACAGTACACTTCACACTGAAAAAATACACATCACAATGTAAACACGCTTGGAAGTTCATGCAATGCTTTGTTTAAAATTAAACCCTATCTTGCTAGCAGTAGCCTACTGCACAAATGAGGAACTTATTTTGCTGCTGTGTAATTTGCAGTTTGTCTGCATATAGACATTTGCAGTTCGCTGCAAAGATTCTTACCAGCTGACATTAGCACTGACATATATATTGGGATTAAAACGAGAAAGAAAACGGAGAAAGGTGACACTGAGATGATTTAATAAATCAGTCAAGTGATCAAATGAATGAGATATATATGTTTTATGATGAACAACTTAGGGGTGGGGTGGGGGGGGGAGGCGGGGGTGGGGGCGGAGGGAGGGGGGGGGCGGGGGGGGGGAGGAGGAGGCACATACTTTATAATGTACACGTACTATTTCTTTCAGTGTTTCCATCACCCACTCATAACATCATCGGGCTCGATGAGTTCTCATGTTTTATTTGAGAGATTTACAAAATACATGTACTTGCTGCTGTTACATTATTTTCTTACTGGTCTTGACATTTCGCTTAAGATTTACAGTCCCATACTTTAAACCTGTCCCGCCTAACGCACACGGAGGTTGACTGTATCATTGATATATGTGTGTGTAGGTAGCGTTTTGTTTGAGGTGGTAGTTTTGGCCTCACCTTTAAGTTTGGTGCCCCCTTGCATGTGGCCACAAGTATTATTTACAGAACTGATGGCTGCATGTGCAGGCTAGTTCACGGTATCACTTATCAATGTGAACTGGACAGCCTATTGTATGAAGTGATCAGTGGAGGCATCATCCATGATGTATGTGTGCATTTGGCGACTGGAACTGTTTACAAAGGTGCTGTTTACAGAACTAGTGGCGGAGTATGGATATTAGTACTGTTATTGTTATCAGGTGTGGCCATATCTATAAGTTTTGGTGCCCCTGTGCATGAGGCCAACAGTACTTTTCACAGAACTGATGGCTGCATGTGCAGTGTGATTATCCGTACATATGAGATTTGCAGGTAGGCAGCTAAAATACACTTACAGGCAGTCAATACAAGCCACTTTCTTAACCCCCACCCCCCCCCCCGCCCTCCTCACACCACCTCAAGTCACACTGACCCCTTCGCAAGAAACATTTGAACTAGACATAACATTGAAACATTAAGCTATCTGGTTTGTTTGCACTACCATCAAGTCAGTGCATGGGCTGATGACACAAACCAATGTTTAAGCACGTTATGAGTGTTCGCAAGGAATGTACGTATTAGTTTGAAACATGGCGCATGCAAGCGGATTGAGGTTTACAGGTCATGTGAGTAGTAACACTGAGAGAAAAGACGTTTCCCCCCCCCCCCCCCACACCCACCCCCCACCCACTTTCTTTTTTTCTTGGTTGTTTGATGTTTCGGCGACTGGTGAAAGTTTTCGGCCATTGGAAGCAAGGTGTAGCGTCGGGAGGTCTTTTGTGCCAGGTTGAACGCCCTCCTCCAAAAAAAAAGTTTGGATCTCTCTCTCTCTCCCCCCCCCCCCCCCGCCCCTTTGTTGTTTGATATTTCGTATTTCGGCGATTGGTGAAAGTTTTCGGCCATTGGAAGCCAGGTCGGGGGCCTTTTGTGCCAGGTTGAAGGTCCCAAACAAATAGCTGGAACCACCCCTGAGGTAACTGCTCCGCCCCTGGTGTGTGCGTGCGTGCGTGCGTGTGTGTGTGTGTGTGTGTGTGTGTGTGTGTGTGTGTGTGTGTGTGTGTGTGTGTGTGTGTTTTCAAACGCCTAAACAGCGTACACAGCTGATTTGATGGGGAAATGTTAACAATCTACGATACCGTACACAATGAATATCAAACGTGCCATAGTTTAATGTGCTTCTGAGATCGTCACAAACGTTGTCTCATGCATATGGCTGTTTGGGCTTACTGGACGGTCTGCTCGGCCGTTGGCCCACCACTTTAGCACAGTAGTAGTACTGTTGTTACCGACAACGTCTGTGTGGTTAGTTCGTTTTGTGTCTGACTCTTGGATTGTGCCGTCTATCAGGATGTTATACACCGCTATGCTCTGCCATTGTAGTATATTTTTTTTATTAGGACCATAGGCTCAGTTCACTACTGACACAGTCTAGAAGTAAACCTCGGAATACATCTAGGCAAGGTGGGCATTTTATGATGTATTGCCCCTCATGATCGTAACAGAAAAGATACATCCCTGAACTGCTGTGTCGATTCCACATGCCCAGATTTTAATCGCAAACCCTTACCGTGACCTCGACCAGCCATTCTTTAAAATTACGACACAGCGACATATACACGCGTTCGCAAGCACCGTGGCACACACACACACACACACACACACACACTGATCAACAAATGATCCCGACATTAGAACTGCTATTGCATTGGAACTAGTATTAGAATCCCCTCATTTATACGCCGGTTTGTCACTGACGTAAGGTAAATAGATGTGTTGTGCAGCTCGTATTACAGGTGCCCACCATACGCGTATTTTTTCATTCTATTCCGATTGGGGCAGCACAACTGTAGGCATAGATAATTGAAGTCTCAGTCTTACACTAATTAGAAATATACTGTACGTCCTGTGTGTGTGTGTGTGTGTGTGTGTGTGTGTGTGTGTGTGTGTGTGTGTGTTTGTGTGTGTTTATTGTTCCCCCCCCCCACCCCACACATTCTCACCCACCTGCCTCCATTTTTTAAATTTATGCCAAGCATAGACGTAGCACTCACACTCTTAGCATAAACTGACTAATATCCACCACACTTCAAAGCCTGAAAACTTACAAAACTTAGCTGTAAAATTCATATTCCGGAAACTTACCAATCCACTTTAAAATCAAGGTGCTATTATATGACGTCACCAGATTTTACAATCTGTGTAAATAGGAAGTGCACATATGTTACTGAAAGTACTGATTTAGCACATACAAGTCTTTTGTATGCGTGTATTTCATTAATCATGGAAGAAGTGCATCAGAACACCGCACCTACAAAAATTGTGTCATATTCATAGGGTCCAAATATGGAATGCTGTGACGTCATCATGTATAAAGAGAAGAATATAAAAAAGTTTATTATTTTCTGAATGCCCGATAAAGGACGAACACACCGATACCAAATAAGTATTTTTTTTGTAGTTATCAGTGCTTTACTATCCATCTAGTACCCCTACCCCCCAAAATTATGACCCCTTTCGGGGGTAGTTTCGGTCAAACTCTGTGGTATCTTCGATACGGTGTTTATTTTTTGGCAAACATCTAGGAACGTACGTGGTTTTGGGTAAACGTTCAGAAAAACAGTCTCCGATCCCCGCAGGGGTGGGGTGGGGGTGGGGGTGGGGTGGTTCTATGGAGGGCCAAAGGTCTAGAAATAGATGTGCGATTTTGTCGAACGTTCGCGTGAGCAAGGCACTGCTGACGCCAGTTTCTAAGCCGCGACCATAATCGGCACACAAACGCTGATTAGAGCATAACGTCCTTCAATCTCATAGAAGCAAACTGGCATTGATTAAAAAACCTCAAGCATGACGATTTGTGTGTGAAAATCGTGTTGTTAGTTCTACTGTCGTCTTCTTGCTCACTCCGGTACCAGCGGTGATGACTTAGTATACCCACCAGGGCCGGACCTGGGAAAAGTCGATGGGGGGGTTACAGATTCAGTATAAAGCGAAGGCGCGAAGCGCCGAGCCTTCTAGGGGGGTCCGGGGGCATGCCCCCCCGGATTTTTTTTTTTCAAGGATGCAAAATGGTGCAATCTGGTGCAATCTGAGCCTTGAAAAAGCCATTTGTGATGGTCTGGGGACTTTGAGCTTTTTGAACAATCGAACTGACAAACTCTGGGGTACAAAAATTATCACCTGCCCCTCCCTTAAAAAAAACACCCACACCCACACCCACACACACACACACACACACACACACACACACACACACAAACATGTATTTATCAACAGAGATGTTTTGTATACTATTATTATTCACTACTTTTCGTTGATCGTTAACGGTATAAAGCTTTACCTTGTAGTTTATGAACATCAGGGCCCTGCTTTCACTTCAGTTCAGTCTTGCTGCACTAGGTTCCTCGGCATTAGTACCATTTGTGAATTGTATCTTCTGGCAAAACAGTTCACTGCCTCTTTGAAGTCAATATCAACATCCCTGTGCACTTTCAGTAAAGCAAGTGCATTGAGTCTCTGTTGTCCCATTGTAGAGCGCAGGTAGTTTTTCAGGTTGCGCAACTGACTGTTTGAACGCTCACACTCGGCAGTAGTGACAGGCAGGGTGCAAAGGTTCTTTAGCATGATGAACAGGTTGGGATAAAAATCCCTGTCACAGTGTTTCAGTGCTTCTGATGCCGTGGATGGGATGATAGCTGTCGCATTCTCAGCAGCACTTCGCCATTTGCAAACCCACCGTTGGTATTCTGCATCAAGGGTAGCGTTGTCTGGTAGGTCAGACTCCCACAACATTGCCAGTGTCTTCACCCCTTCTGGAACCTGCATGAAACCATCCTGGTTGTCTATTAAAGTGCTTGGCACCAGACAGAGACCATCAACTGCTAGGTCAGCATTTTTGAACCTCGAGTCCAATTCGGTTGACAGGTGTTCCAAGCAAGGAATGGCAATGCTAATCTTGAAATATTCTTCTGGAGTGGCCGCAGGTTGGTTGTCACGGAGAGTCTGGCGGGATGCTTGACGAGGAACAACAACATCAGTTGTCAAAGCATTTGCCATTTTGCTGACTTCACCAAACCAGGCAACGAACGCTGTGTCGACATCTCTTCTAATAGAAGACATGCAGTTACTGACCTCTTTGATTTCCCTGTAGGCATCGACAACATCTTTTGTTCTTTTCTGGAGCTTCACTGTCAAGGGTTTTAAGTAACGCAAACAATTGCGGACGACAACGAATGCAACGAGGAAAACACTGCTGCTCAAGGTGTGGAGAAAGCCAGTTGCCTTGGTCAATGTCTCACTGTCCCAATTGTCACTGTCTTCACACATTTGTCCCAAACAGTCGTGAACAACCAGGAAGAGAGATGTGTAAACCTCCAGTGCTTCATGTTTTTCTACCCATCTTGTTCTGCACAGATCAACAAGCTTTGTCTTTGTCGTGTCAGGCTGAGATGCTTCGATGGTATCTTCAAGTTTTCGTTGTCTCTTTGGAGAGTTTGAGAAAAACAGTGACAGTTCCCTCAGTGCTCCCATCATGTTCTTCACTGCAGGCAAGCCGCATGCTTTTACAATGCAGAGACTCAAGCTATGGGAAGCACAGTGAAAGTACAGTGCTTTGTTGTTCCTTGCTTGAAAACGTGCCTGCACTCCTTTACACTTTCCTGCCATGTTTGCGGCCCCGTCATAACCTTGTCCTCTAACATTGTTGAAATCAAGCCCCCACAAGCCCAGACACTCAACAATCTTGTTGTAAAGTGTTTCACCTGTGTTATCTCTGCACTGGACAAAAGCCAGGAACTCTTCACGAACTTTCAGACTTCCATCGACGAATCTCAATATAATTGAAAGTTGTTCCCAGTTTGAGCTGTCTGTGACTTCGTCAGCAAGCACGGTAAACTGTTTTGCTGCAATAATTTCTGCAAGAATCTTGTTGCGGATCTGATCACCAAGAACCTCTATCAGTCTGTTTTGTGTACTTTTTGAAATGTATGTGGCCTTCTTATCGCATGTATCTAGATGTTTCCGGAGAGTTTCATCTCCTGCATTGATGCACAGATTCAAAAGGGCATTGAAATTGCTTCTGTTCTCACTCTGAAGAATGCCATCATCACAGTTGCCCCTCAGAGCTAACCCCTGTCTTCCACACACTTCAACAATCCTGAAGAGGCTTGTCAGAACTTGTCGATTTGCAGCGATGTTTTCTGCATTTTTCTGATTGATTTCACTGGCGATGCTCTGCTCTGGTTTATCCATGATTGTCAAAAACTGCTCTCCATTTGCCATTGCATCTTTGTGGTATTGTAATAACGAGTGCTTTTTGATCTGATCACAGGCTTTATTCCAGTTCTTGCATGGCGTCTTCACAAACTTGCCCAGGTTTTCAGTAGACTTTGCAAATAATAGGCAATACTTGCAGTAAGCCCCATCCTCGAAAGGAGAATACACAAGCCAGGAGTACTTTTGCAACCACTCATGCTGAAATTTTCGGTTCTTGTTGTTTATCACTGTTGTTGGAAACTGAAAACCAGGTGATGGTCTCCAGTGTTGCCTTAGAAGATGCTCCTTGTCACGGCTTGTCACGGAATTATCCTAAAAGCAACAACAAAAATGTAAAATAAAATAGAACCGTCTTTTCAACATCTTATATATGATTATGCATTGCAGGTGTTAACACGTCTACTACAATTTTATAATAATAATTTAATATAAAAAACAGTGGTTTTCTGATTAGTTCTTAGCTTATTTTAAATTTCATCAACAAAAGGCCTAAGGGTGAATAATCTTATTTTGTAGCACGTTGTTCACAGGCATAGGAACTGTTAACAAATTTGCTGATTTTCAGCAGTTGGCAAAATTTCAGCACATTTTTATTTTCCATTTTATTATGTGAAAAAGGCAGTGGTTGGGATGCCGTCATGATGGCTTCTTGTCGTTCCAAAAACCGAAGTCGTCATGACGGTTTCGCACCCGGAAAGGCTATGTTGCCGTCACAATTGATGGCGACGCTGTCAAAGTGGTGTCAGATAGGCTATGGTTTCCATAGTCAGCCATCAAGACGGTTCTGTTCTGCTCTCCGAAGAGATTTACGTCACAATACATAGCTAGTAAGCTGCACTAGTGAAAACGATACCTTATAACTTAGCCCTTGGTTTTGTTATTGAAAACGATATTTTGCCGTCCAAAGACTTTTTTATAAATATAAAAGCAATATTGATCATTGATGCCGATATCTTTATTCTTTAAATTGACATTTTTAAAGTTATATATCATAATACTTTGTGAAATAAATTTTAGGCT
This sequence comes from Semisulcospira habei, assembly GCA_036245525.1. Taxonomy (NCBI): domain Eukaryota; kingdom Metazoa; phylum Mollusca; class Gastropoda; family Semisulcospiridae; genus Semisulcospira; species Semisulcospira habei. The sequence continues at coordinate 130,519,313 of BTPG01000007.1, forward strand.
ATGCATTACTTTAATTGTTACCTGTTTTGGTATTTTAATAAGTGGGGCTGTTTTATATCTATGATATTCATTATATGCAGCTAGTATCAGCTCCTACAGCATAGGCTACACTCACAGGAAGGAAGTACCGGCGCCATCGCCACGTGCTCATTTGAATCGAATTCGGAATGGGTGAATTTTACCTAGTTCTACTGACTACATTTCTTTTATGAGACAAAAATTGGATTTAAAAATGTACCCACCTTCTGAAATGGAGCTTGATGAAAACCAGCATGACAGTCGCCTACTGCCATCAGCATCTGTTTTTTTCAGTTTCGGCATTTTCGAGGAGACAGCAAACGTGAAGTGTTACCAAAGAAAATAGATCTAGATTTAAACTTCCCCCCACAAACCTTAATGACGTCAGACGTCTTTTCACTGATCTTTCTCGGAAAGACATGCACTGAAGGAAAGCAACTCTTTTGGGTACCTGGTTGATTCAACGGAAATCCATTTCAACGATGTTTTTGGACGATTCAACGATGGTCGTTTCAACGGATGTTCGTTACAACGAATTATCATAATTATCAACTTAGCGTCTTAATTAATCTTTCTTAAAAAGTCGTTTTTGGGGGATTAGGGCTGTATCAAGGTGAAGGCGCTGGAAGAGGCTTGTGGCCAGAACAAGAAAATATGGCTGCATTTACTAATTTAGGGTTAGGGGTTGGGTTACTTGGTTGTTTCAACGGGAAAACGTTTTGGACGTTTAAACGGATCCCTTGAAATGGATTTCCGTTGAATTGTCTATAAATAACTCTTTGTGCCTTGGATCAAAAGTGACTAAAAACTGCAATGTTTTAAAAACAATAAAAAAATAATAAAACTTTGGAACTCCCTTTGCATAAAAAAAATTCACTGTTCTTTTTTTTTTTTTTTTTTTTTTTTTTTTTTTTTTTTTTTTTTTTAGTTGGGAGGGGGGGTTCCGGAACCCAGGTAACCCCCCCCCCCTGGGTCCGGCCCTGCCCACAGAGCTACATCAGTACATGTATGAATTAGTTACTAAAAATGTGTGGCGAAACAAAACACACACAAAAAAAAAAAAAAAAAAAAAAAATTCGCCTGCAGACAATAAGTAAAGTCTGACACGTTAAATTCGGATGGAGACTGCAGAGACTGCAGACGCCGATTGGTGCCCGTTTTATCTTGACAGATTTTATGCCAAGTTTGCTCGACGCGGGTGGGAGGCAATGTGTACGAAGCTGACGAGATAGAAAACATGGTCCTTACCGGAGATGGCGTGCAGATAACTTGACACCTCGTGGTCCTCACGTGCACAGCGCGCAATCAAACTACACTTTTTACAGTCCACTACCGCGGTACACACCAAGTCCTTCAATGCGTGTTGGTAGACCGGTAACACTCGCGTGCTGTTTCTAGAATGGTGGCGTCAGATATAAACAGACTATTTAAACGAAATGACAGCGCCAATTACTTTTTTTTTCCAGCTGGTGTCTTTCCGCAACAGCCGACGTGGCAAACCGAAGAACCAATCAGCGCAGAACCACGTTTCTGGGGAGGCAAACGTGATTAGATAAAGATACCCAAAAGAAGTGGGCTCGCGTAACTAGTTTCAAAATGGCGGCCAGCGAAATGCCTTCAAGTGGAACTAAGTCAATCATTCGCGCACGGTTGATGCAGGTTTACTTTGCTCCTGAAGTGACAGAGATTATTTTGGGTTTGAACTTTGAAGTACATCTTATCAACCTCATATACGTTAATTTTCCTGTTCTTGAAAGCAGCCTTTTCCATAGAACTCAGTCTTGTGGGCGGAAGGCATATTGAATGCAAACTTGCTTCGTGCATGTTGTGCGTTGTGTCTGCCGACCATCTTCAACATTCTGAAGACATGCTGCATGTCGTTCGTCTGTTTTCCAGCCTACCAGCTCTAAGTGTATGCCTGCTATTTTTTTTTTTTTTTTTTTTTTTTTTTATTAGTGGAGATGTGATTTTTAATTGGCCAAGCACGGTCTTATCCGTCTTGTCTTAGGCACAAGCCAGGCAGACTGAAATCCATCTCCGAATCGTTCCTATCTAAATTTCTATGTTCAGCTTAACACCTAAATGTTGGAATTTTAGTTTTTGCAACCCATTCAACCAATCCGCACTCAAGTACTCACAAGAACTCTTATGATCAAGCTTTATCAGGACTGCATGTAGTATAGCCCTCCCCATTACATTACATGTTTTATTTATTTATTTATTATTGATTCATTTATGTATTCACTTATATATATATATATATATATATATATATATATATATATATATATATATATATATATATATATATATATATATATATATATATATATATATTTATCCTTTTAATTATGGATGGAAGAAATTCCTTGATGCACATGATCACTAGTGGTTTGGAGAGGGAAGGAAGAAATACGCATACATCTGTGCATGTTCATAATCTATCCTTTATTTAGCATGCATATTCAAATCTCTTTCACGTAATTTAAAATATGTCATGACGTTGCCGTCTCCAGTACTGAATGTTGTTGTTTCGAACAACACTACGTAACTTTGTACTTTAGAACATTTAGCGATCTTTTATAGAATATTTTACCGCAGTGTAATAAAGTTTCATCATCATCTGTCGCTATTCCAGCCTGTCTTTACAACACACTATCTTGGGTGCCGGCTGATGGAGGACCTCTGTCTTTTTCAGACTGACCTCGAGTCCAAAGAGCTGGGCAGCATCTGCGAAGCAAGACGTGATGCGCTGCAGGGCTCTCTCTGTGTGTGCAACGAGGGCAGCATCATCAGCAAAAAGCAGCTCACGAATCATTTGGTCTAGGGTTTTCGTGTGGGCCTGCAGTCGTCTGAGGTTGAACAGGCTGCCATCGAGACGATACCTGATGTACACTGCATCGTCATCATCGAGGTCCACTGTGGCCTGCTTCAACATCATGCTAAAAAAGATGGTGAAGAGGGTCGGTGCCAGCACGCAGCCCTGCTTTACGCCGTTGAGAATAGGGAATGGTTCTGAGAGGTCATTGTTGAGTCTGACCTGGCCTTGCTGGTCCTCGTGTAGCACCCAAGACAGTGTATCACCCTCCTCACATCACCATTGGCGAGTCTGAACTAAAGTCAGTGCACCAGTTTACTTACCTTGGCTGCATTATCACGTCGGATGCTAAGCTGGACAAGGAGCTTGACAGCAGGCTGGCAAAAGCGAACAGCGCTTTCGGGCGACTTTTCAAGCGGGTGTGGCACAATCAACAGCTGAAAACAGGCACCAAGATCAGCGTGTACAGAGCTATGGTCCTCACCACCCTGCTGTATGGTTCCGAGTCCTGGGCCCTCTACCGCAGCCAACTACGACTCCTCGAACGCTTCCACCAGCGCTGCCTGCGTACCATCCTGGGCATTCACTGGAGTGACTATGTCACCAACGTCGAGGTCCTTGAACAGGCTGAAACTGTGAGCATCGAGGCTTTGCTGCTGCGGACACAGCTCCGCTGGGCGGGGCATGTCTCCAGGATGGAGGATCATCGCCTACCAAAGATCACCCTGTTCGGCGAGCTTGCTACTGGACACCGTGACAGAGGGGCACCAAAGAAGAGATACAAAGACTGTCTCAAGAGGTCACTTAGTGCCTGCCAAATCGACCACCACCAGTGGTCTTCGCTTGCTGCGGACCGTGACACCTGGCGCTCCACCATTTACAAGGCAGCTGTCTCCTTTGAGGACTCTCACAGAGCTAGCCTTAAGGACAAGCGGCTCAGGAGAAAAAACAGAGATGCCGCCGCTCAGAACCCTGGCCATACCTTCCCCTGCAGCCACTGCGGTCGAACCTGCCTGTCTCGGATTGGCCTCCGCAGCCACGAACAAGCCTGCAGACGTCGTGGGCAACTCCTATAAAATCTTCGTTCGCGAAGTCAAGCCAAGAACAACACATCATATGGATCGATCGTGACGGATTGGGAACAGTGCCTGATAGACCTGATAGACGGCTCTATGGCTGGAAGGATCATGCCCTGTGAAGGCAAATGACAGCAAGTCCATTTTTGTGAAAAGCGAAATTTCCATTGTAAAACCACGAAAACTGATCTCGCTTATAATAAAACTACACATACTGCCTTTTGACTTCACAGGGCCGATGTTTTAGAGATATCTGTTCTCCTGTTAAGGTTATTCCGAGTCCAACACCCCGACTGAGTGCGGCGGAGTTCGAAGAGCAAGTGAAGGCGGGTGGGGCCCTCACCTGCTCCCTCTCCCACCGCAAACTCTTCCGCAGTAACGCCACCATCGACGACGACGACGACTTGTACGACACGGCCTCCGACGCCAACAACACAGACGATGAAGACTGTGCTGTAGGTAAGTAAGTGGAGATTTAGGTGAGCTGGTTGTTTCTCTTGTTGATAGTCGTCGTAGTGATGGTGGTGATGCTGTTGCTGTTTTTGGTACATTAGGGGGAAAGAAGCAGGCGTTTCAGATAAAGAACCCAATGCGCCAAAGGCCCTCGGGCCGACGTCGGCCGCCGTTGGCCCGCGCACAGCCGTGTTAGTGTAATCCACAGCCGTGTTAGTGTAATCCACAGCCGTGCGCGGGCCAACGGCGGCCGATGTCAGCCCGCGGGCCTTCGCGCACTGGAAATCTGACGACAGTGTCACTGTCTTCACAACAGAATAAAAACAAATAAATTTAGCATTATTGATATTAAAGCGATCAGCGCAAGGGCGGGGTCTGATAGCTAAAATTCCTACAGTGTTGTCTTGACTCAGCTAAGATTTTCCTACCCTTCTTTTCACAATCCAATTGAGCGTGCGCACGTACCACAGGTTTCGCCCGATACAACGGGTTATCAATGATTTCTTGCCTCAGCTAAGACTTTCCTACCCTTTTTTCACAATCCATGTCAGTCAGTAGGCGCACGTACTCAAAGTTTTCCATTGCCTTTTGAGCCGCGTAACGGAAAGAACTCTTGTGCGCACAAAGGAGAAGGAGAGCAGAAAAGTCCGTCATTTTACGACATTCAGACGTCACAATTTTAAGTTATCACTTTTGCTCAGCGATTATTGTAAGATACACTGAGAACATTTTTAATGGAGATATTGCAAACTGTTAACCAGTTTCTGCATGGAGTAGTTCGCTTTAAGTTTTAGAAAGACATTACTGTGGCCTTGTGTGCTGGTCTGTGATTTTGGACCTAACGACTTAATCCGTAAGATCCAAAATAATGGATCAGCCCATGAACGCATGTCGGCAATCATAATGGACTATGAGGTCATATATACTATGACGAGGAAAGGAAATGCGTCATTCTTTGAATCATCGAAAACACAAAAAAGTGTTTCCTGTGATTCAAAATATGTCTCTTTTTGTTCTTGTTGCTCGTCAGTAAATTATTGGGTAAAGATGGATCCGATAAAAAAAATCTCTTGGTACAGAAACTTCAAACAAATTAACCCATATCATTCGAAATACACCCGTGTGTGAAATAAGTTTGACTAAAATAGTTCAAGGGTAGTGCCAGAGTAGCTTGGCGCCTCTTGGCGCCAAGCTATTCTGGCACCACTTTTGAACTAAAGCCATTGGTCTATATCCTTATCTGTAAGTACTATAATGTAGCTTGCATATGACAGTGTACAAATTTGAAGCTATTAGCCAAGAGGCGCCAAGCTATTCTGGCACCACTTTTGAACTAAAGCCATTGGTCTATATCCTTATCTGTAAGTACTATAACGTAGCTTGCATATGACAGTGTACAAATGTGAAGCTTTTAGCCTCAGTATGATATGGGTTAATAGAATTGTCTTTCTTTCCGTGTGCAGGAAAGCCCATCCGAATCCCGTTCACACCAATGTCATACGACAGTGCTTAGGCACGCGCTGCCCTGTCCTTTGCGCGTGCGCCACACTCAAACGTCTGCTCATTTCTCTGACGACATCAAGCGCCAAAAATGACATCTTGTCTCCTGGTGCTTTGTCGACCTTGCTGAAATTATCTTCTCCTGCTGCCACGCGGTGTCGCTGGTCATCATCATCATCATCATCAGTCCCTTGCCCGAACTGGGCGTTGGGGGGACTGAAAGGCAGCAGCAACAGACAGTGCTCTCCACTGAGTTCTATTTTGGGCGGTGGCAAGCAAGTCTGGCATCTCGAGTTCGGTCCATTCTTTTATGTTTGCGACCCAACTCTTTCTCTGACGACCTCGCCGACGACTTCCTTCGAGAGTGCCTTGGAGGATAGTCTTGGACAAGGTGTTGTGTCGGGTCACGTGGCCAAACCAAGCAAGCTTGCGCCGTTTCACGGTTGCCAGAAGGGGTTCATGTGGGCCCACCAGGGAAGTGACGATGCTCCGTACATATTCGTTGGTCTTGTGCTCGCGGTACGAGATGCGGAGCAACTTCCTCAGGCACTTGTTCTCAAAGGCCTGGATTTTCTTTTCTGAGTCTGCAAGCAGTGTCCAAGTCTCACAGCCGTAGAGTAGAATAGACACTACGAGGGACTTGTAAAGCCTGTACTTGATGGTGAAGCTGATGGAGTTACTTCGCCATATCCTGTCCAGCCTGGCCATTGCGGATGTTGCTGTACCTATCCTGATACGGATCTCTGCTATGCAACTACCGTCTTTGGACAGGGTGGCTCCCAAGTACTTGAAGCTATTGACCTCTTCTAGCTTCTGGCCGTTCATGTGAATGTTGCTGCTGCTGTCGCTTGTGGTGTTGATCATCACTTTACTTTTATCCGTACTGATCTCCATGCCATAAGACCCTGCGCTACTTGAAAGTTTGTCTGTCAGGTTTTGGAGCTCACTATTGCTGCCTGCCATGAGGTCAATATCGTCTGCGAATCGAAGATTGCACAGGGATCTGCCACCAATAGAGATTGAAGTATGGTGGTCGTGGAGGGTTTCCTGCATGATCTTCTCCAGGAATATGTTGAAAAGGACAGGAGAGAGCAGGCATCCTTGACGGACACCGATCGTCGTCCTGAAGAACTCGCCTGACTGATTGTTAAGTAGAACCGCGCTGCAGGCGTTCTTGTAAAGCGCTTCTATCATTTGGATCAGTCCCTCCTCTATGTTGAACGATCTCATGACTTGGGTGTCGCTGGTCACATCAGGGAAAAGTCAGTATTCTCCGTGTCAAGACATGTCACAACGTCTTCGGACCCACGACGGCCATAATGGGCCCGCGCACAGTCGTGTGTAGGCCCACTGCGGCCCTCGTTGGCCCGAGGAGATTTGTTTACTGGGATTAGATTATAGCATAGGTTTCGGTCCTCATAAAACGGGCTGAAGATGTATCACTTCTGTTCTCGGTTTTGGACAAGGGACACATTAGGCGCAGTAACCCACATTACTTAACTATACTTCCTTCGCGATACGCCCGAGGAAATCAAGACCGTGAACGGGCCGTGACATACCCGCGGCATGCAGAATATCATGAGGACCCAAGATAATGTGCACGGACAGGGATCAACCAAAACGCTGAGACTGAATGATGCCGAGTCTAGCCCCGGTCAGTTGTGACATCGCCACCTTGCGGCAGCGGCATTAAGGTATTGAAGTCGCTCATTCAGTACCAATGCACGCGTTTAACACTTTCAACCCCGAGACTATGGGTTATAGGCACATGTCGCGTGTAGAATTACACTATTGAGGTTTCGTTTGAAGCGAACGAACCCCAACAGCTAACTAGAGCGAAATCACGGCAGATAACCGAAAACCAGCTTGTGCTATAAGTATAGACAACACTCCAAACATCTCCAAGAGGCGTAGATCCTCATGAGCCCTCTGGGCTCATGAAGATCTATGCCTCTTGGAGATGTCTAGTGTTGTCTATACTTGTTGCAACCCATGATTGTCCCCTCTCGTTCATTGTTTGGAGTCGTTGGTTGCAAACGTGACCTCAATAGTATTAGTGTTCCTACACGTGCAAGCTCATTGTAGTACGATCCCCATTGTCTTCGAGCGCACGACGGCCATAGTGCAGCCGCCTTGGGCCCAAAGGATCTTTGCTTACTGGGATGGTCTTCTCAAGGAAACCATAGCGATGCAAATAATTTGCATGTGGGAGACAATGGCCCGTGTTTCCCAAGATTTCGATTTCAATTTTGTGTACATGTTGCAATAATACTGCTAGTTATTTCTTGTATGTGTGTGCGTCTTGAACATCTTCCCTGCTAAGAATCACAAGCTGTGTTTTAAAAATATTGTTAATACAGCCTGAAAGAGCCCCTGCGGTCATAGCGCTGACACAATGATACAAAATGGCGCTGGCGAGAAGCATAGAACCTCATGAACTCCCGCAGTAGCGGGGGCTCATGAGGTTCTATGCTCTGGCGGTTGGGTGTCGTTGATTTTTGTTCGGGGCAGTAAACCAGTTAATAAACAACACGGCAGTTGCTAGCTACAAAATAACAAGCGTCTTGCACTCTCTTGTACTGTGCGCCGTGTGTGTGTGTGTGTGTGTGTGTGTGTGTGTGTGTGTGTGTGTGTGTGTGTGTGTGTGTTTGATGTCAAGCCGCGTAAATTTTTCTTGTCAAGTCCTTATATACTGAGGAGCAAAAGAAACGCGCCCTTTTTGGAATCATCGGAAACATTAAAGTGTGGCCTTTTGCTCCTCAGTATATTACTACGCTATTGCGCTACAAATACTGTACCCAATGCGCAAAAGGCCATCGGGACGACGTCGGCCCGATAGCCTTTTGCGCATTGGGTATGTGCTCAGCTCCGATCATGATACACAACGTGCGAGACATGTGCCAAAATATATAACGGTAATTATTTAACTGTATTAAAATAACAAACATGTTGAGCAGCCAAACGCCTCTGTCCCCAAACGGCCAAAATATAAAAAAGTATTTATTTAACTGTATTAAAATAACAAACATGTTGAGCAGCCAAACGCCTCTGCCCCCAAACGCGGGCAGAAAAACACAGCTACTGACCAAACCTACCTCATGGAACAACTCCACACAGGAAATGGTGTGGCTGATAGGATCTCGGTTGTATTCTGACGAGCAAAAGAAATGCGACATTTTTGGAAACATCGAAAACACTGAAATGTTTCCGATGATTCATAAAACGTCGCATTTATTTTGCTCTTCATTATATTTTGCTGACAGCTGCATCTACAAGTGTGCCATTACCACGTCAGTGCGAGTGACAAACTTGTAGATGTAGCTGTCAGAATGGGACATTTGCGCTTGTGTCTGGATATGCTCGGTGCAATGCGCCATTGGACTGTATTTTACTTTTCTGCGCACAAAGGCTGAGAAGTTGACAGTAAAGCCAAAACTGTTTGGGTACCGGTATGTGGAACCGCAACATGTTGCAGTACAATATTTTGCGGTCGAGCGTTAAAGTTCACAACTGCAAACTGTTGCAGCTGTTACAAAAGTGCAACAACTGCAACATTTTGCGATTGGAGCCTAGACCTAACACGGAGTTAGCACGGCAAAATGTTGCCATCAGAAGCCAAGCTAATCTGGCACAATCCTTGAGTTATCATGGTCGATCCATCTCATGCGATGGTACATCGTCGTTAGGAGAAACCCCCAAAATGGGGAAAAGACGGCCTTGGGTTAAAGCGATCTGCTCCATGGCGGACTTTGATTGCTAACATTTACCGCGACAACGGGTTGTCAATGTTGTCTTGCCTGAACTAAGACTTTTCCACCCTTCTTTTCACACTCCATGCGAGTAGGCACACGTACCAGAGGCTTCCCACCGCCTTTGGCGCGTAACCGAAGGACCTCTCCTGTGTAGAAAGGATGAGAAGAGCAGAAAAAGTCTTTCATTTTACGACAGTCGGATTTCGTAATTCAAATTAGCCCTTTGGTCCAGCATCATTGTCCGACAGACTGTCAACCTTTGTAACGGACATATTGCGATCTATTAACCCGTTACTGCCTGACCGGAGTAGGTCGCCTTAACCCCTCCAGTGACCACGCAAGAAATCTGTGCAACTACTGCAGACTGATCGCTGGATAACCAATCCGATTGACGACCACGGATATTAAGGAGACCACCAAGAGGTACAGATCCTCATGAACCCCCGCGAATGCGGGGGCTCATGAGAATCTATACCTCTTGCAGTGGGTTGGTGTCTGCCGTGTGAATGGGTTAAAGTGATGTGACTGAAATGACGGGTCTCTGGGGCAGCCGGGCACGCCTGGACAGAGCGCTGTCTGATGCTCCCTGCATTTAATGATGATGCTGAAACAGAGGAGGTCCTCTTTTAAAACATTTTCCATCCGTCCATCTCGTCCGTCCATCCATCCACCCGTCCATCCACCCATCATCTATCCATCTTGTCCATCCATCCATCCAACAATTCTTCCTATAGAACCTTTCGAGACCACTTTTACACAGCAAATCACCCCACTGCTGGTCTTACCGCGCGGTGCTTTCTGGGCCGAGAATTGCACAGTACATCTCTAGGCGACTGGCACGCTTGAGAGGGAAAGCAACCACAGCTTACTCTACACTAGAATCAAAGACATCGCACTCCTCATGAAAGCGATAAAAACATCTGAAAGTGAAGCAGACAAACGTTTACGATTCATCGTCACTACTGTAGATATCCAACGTTTAAATTGTTTGAAGAACAGGCTAAAGCTTAACTTGCGTCCGCTTTGCTTTTGTGTGTGATGGGATTCTTATTGTGAAAGGTTCTATAAAACAGAAGTGGACAGTTTGTATACTATCGTCTTCTTCTTCTTCTTCAGCGTTCCCATATACCACCATTTCTAAACAGACCATCCGACTCCCATTCTCAAACTGTTTGATTCATAGTCACCGAGAGCGAAGCTCTCGGTGACTATTATTCAAACAGTTTGAGAATGGGAGTCGCTCGATTTGTCTAGAAATGATAGTATTCGAACACTCCGCATCTATGCTATAATCTTGTCCGTCCATCCATCCATCTTTTCTGTCCGTCCGTCCGTCCATCAATCCAGCCAGCCGTCCGTCGTCGCGTCCGTCCGTCCATCTATCAATCCATCTTGTCCGTACGTCCGTCCATCCATCGTGTCCGTCAGTCCATCCATCCATCTCGTCCCGAAATGTCCCATCCTTACTTCCAAACATTCACCTACCCACCCACTGCTCAATCAATCAAATCAAATCAATCAAATCAAATCAATCAAATCAAACCAAATCAATCAATCAATCAATCAATCGGTCAACACGCATCATTTCTCAGCTGTCTTCAACACAATATCCATTTTACCATCATTATCATTACGCGTATCATTATAGTTATCGTCCTCGTCACAGATTTTAATCGTCATCATTATCACCATTATCGTCGGCGTCGTCCTCTTAGTAAGCAAAAGACCCTCACCGCGCGTGACGCCTGCAGGCAGCAGTTCTGGTCAGGTAGACACAGACCCTCGCGTGCCTCACATGGCTCCCGGCCTAATTTACACACACGCGCCTCGGTGTCACTTGACTTGGCGCACGCTGCGATAAAAAGGAACAAGGTCGGTTGTAACCGTTTAATTGCCGTGGCAAGTAGAAAGCTACGCAGCTGCCAGAGACAAAAGCCTTAATCAGAGCCCGCAGTCGCGTGGGCTGATGAGGACTTATGGCCCGATGTCAACAGTAACGCGTCAATTCCAACTTGCAAAGTGGTTACGAAATTGCTTTCACCAAAGCCGGAGTTTTGCTTGTTATTTCGAAAGGTATATGTCTGCTCTGAATTAGAATTTAGATTCAAATATTTGATTGAAACGAGAAGCAGTTTTTGTGAACGACGCTTTAAAGACACACAACCAAACTTAAATTTTCTCATCGTGAAATGTTTCACAACCACCAACACACATCACGTGTCATTATACGCAAGAAAAAACAAACAAACAAACAAAAAAACAAGCCGCAGACACCAGTACATTTCAAAGCCAGTTTTACTTTTATCAGTCATTTAAGGTTTGGTCAAGTAATTGACTGACATGAAGGTATTTAAATCCAATATGAATGCCAATGATGCTTATAACGGCACATACAGCGACTCACGATTTAGAATCAAATTTTCAGAAAAGAAGAGCATTGCTTCAACCAAAGACAGCTTATTATTAATATACTGTCTTTGCTTCAACCCATTCACATGTATACCACTATGACATTTCGTGCTTTGCGTCAGTTAGGAACATTTTTGTATAACACTGACGTGGTTGGCGCTTTTACGCTTAAAAAAAAAACCCAATCTACATCGAAATATTCTTTTAAAGATAACATCCTAAAGTTTTAAGCTTATCCGTCCACAAACGCGGGCTCTAGTCGCTGTCACACACACACACAAACACACGGGGCTTTGGCGCTAGATCTGCGTTTAATAGCAATGTTAGCGTAGCTAGACGTGACGTAATTTTCTCATGTTACTACACTTTTACAGTGTGACGCGTGTCCGCCTTTGTTATCGCGTACTATGTGTTCAAGGGTGGATCCAGGGGGGGGGGGTGGATAAATGCTCCTCCCCCAAATTTGTTGAAATGCTATAACAAAGTCCCTTTTTGGGGTTGCTTGCCCCCCCCCCCCCCCCCCCCCTTGTCGTTTGATTTCGATTTTCTGGCGCCCTGAAAGAGGTAAACGCCGCCGCCTTACCACCCCCCCCTCCCCCACCCACTGTTTGATTTTTGGCGCCCGGAAAGTACGCCTCTCCCCCCCCCCCCCCCACCTTTTGATTTTTGGGGCGTCTGGAAACTACGTCGCCTATCCCCCGCCCCCACCCCCCACTGTTTGATTTTTCGGCGTCCGGAAACTACGTCGCCCCCCCCCCCCCCCGCCCAACTGTTTTATTTTTTTATCCTTGCGGAAAGAAGATCTAGCGTGGTGGAGGCCCTTTGTATCAGGTTCAAGGTCCCAAACAAGAAGTTGGCCCTCCCCCCTTGGAGGTAAGTGATCCGGCCCTGGAGTTAAACGGGTTGAGGCCATCCCCATTTCAAAGTCTACGGTATTTTTAATACGGAAGACAAAAACGAATATTCATTCATATAGCATTCCAGTGTTGTTGTTGTTGGTTTTTGTTGTTGTTTTTTTTTGTTTTAAAAAAAAATTAAATTCGGCCAGTCATTCTGGCACGTTGTTCAGTCGGTCTGGCTCACAGTCAGATAGGCCAATGAGAAAAAGTGTAAAGAGTCTGAAAGAAGACAAATTATTTTGTTTTAGTCAAATAAAGACCGCTGAAATCGGCGTGCCAACACCATCCTTCACCATCCACAAATAACGCTCCGTTGTGAAATTGTCTTGCAACGGAACGACAGATGCAAACAGGTCATTTTCCCCGGTGAATTAATTTCTACCTGAGGCAAGCACGTTGTTATAATCAGGTGTGCATAAAGCGCAGTACAGATGTATTTGAGATAACTCAAAGATCTGATATAACCTTTAACCACTTTGGCTGTCGGTAACGCTTTTAATAGCGATGATTCCTGTCGGTAGCGCTTTTAATCGCGCTGATTCCTACAGGAATCATCGTGATTAAAAGCGCTACCGACAGCCAAATGGTTAACTAAGATTTCCCAAAACGATCTCAAATATACTTAGAAAAAGTTAAGTACGGGATATTGGTGGGGAAGTTGGGTGAGGTTAGAAAACGAGGGGCAGAGAGGTGGGGCCCGACTTGGCAATCTGTATACGAAATTGTGTATCACTACCGTGTAGGGGCACAGGGATTGTGACCGACTTCCCCAGTACGCGAAGGCCATCGGGCCGACGTCGGCCCGATTGCTTTTTGCGCATTGGGTTAGCAATCGATAAGACATTTGCATTTGTCACATCGCCGGGATGTAGGTGGGAGAGGGGTAGGGTTGGGGTGAGTGAGGAGGGTGGGGGAGGCTAGGATGCACTGCCGGCACAGGGGCGGGGGCCGACTTTAGCAGACTATATCAGAAATTCTGATACTGCCGTTATCTGCGTCGGGTGTAGGTCTATCGACACGTTGTGTCACTGCTACGTAGTGCCACTTGTCAAGGGTCGTAGTTCTATCGACACGTAGAGCTACTGCGACGTATACCCCCCCCCCCCCCCTACTTTGGTACCGGTTTCAGGCCACTTTACAAATTTCAAATACAAGCGATCAAAAATCTCTGTAACTTCAGTAGCTGACTGGCCCTTCGTTTGTCTTGTACTGTGTTTGTCTTAAATGGCGTAAATCCGTGTCTGTTTCGTGAGTGTGTGTGTTGGGTTTCAGGCGCGGCGCTTTGAGTCGATTTCCCCAAAATTGAGAAAAAGCGCCTATATAATAACGGTATTATTATTATTATTTACCTATCGCTACGTAGTTCCAGAGCCCTTAGGTTCAACGGCCTTAGTTTTATCGAGCCGTAGTCCTATTGATACGTAGTGCTCGTGATATGTAGTGTTAACGGGATTTACATCGTGCTTCATTGACATTGATGATTTTGACATTGATGATTTGGTCAGACTTACGGATCTTGCAGTTGTAGGCTTTCAAAATCTTCTCTTCAAACATCTGACAAAATCTATCTGAGGGTGTTTTAAGACAGTCTTCTTTATTGACGAACATATATTCTTTGTACCGACATTTGATCGATTTGTCACTGAACGTGACCCTATTCGATGTGAGTAGGACAAGCAGAACTAGGAGCAGGTGTCCGGGCAGCTTGCGGTCCATGGCTACAGATGAGATCGGCGGTGTGGAGATCAAGTGACTGAAGGATCTGAAGAGGTAAACAAAAACTTGACCAGTGAATAGTAATACAGACAAACAGGCAGATAAACTCATTATTATTATAATATTATTATAGAACGCAGTATCATTAGTAAATTGTTATGATCATTACTATAATTATTATAGAGGAGCTCAGGTGGTAAAGTGTTCGACTCCCTTTCGGAAGGTCGTGTGTTCCAAACCAGCTGGGATTACTCCAGAAGCCAGTCCTGGCTACCGTGCACCCCCTCCCCGAACCCCTGGGTTTCAAAGTGTACCTTAGTATGTCGTGCAATGTTTGAGCCATGTTCCCCTAAAATCCTTACTAATACCAGAGATATAGCCGATGGCGCAAGGGTACTCCCATTCACGCTCTTCGCGGATACTCTGGCTCACAGTGAAGGTATTTATGCACCCAATAAACGGCCATTTCCGCGAAATCGCAATAAAAGATGAAAATAATGTGTCAGATGCCTTTAGATATTTTCTATATCACTGGAAGTCAATTTCAGGCTTACATCATTAAAACAGGATGTCCCAATTATAAACTTAACTAGATGATGCTGTGATCACTGTGGGTGCCACAGTGGTTGATTTTGTATCCCTACCCCCCAAGTTGAAAAAAAATACACAAAATTAATTAGAAAAAAATACTAAAGTTATTCCATTTTATTTGACCTCTCTTTACCTATTCTGTTTCAATAATGTGAGCACAAAGTGCAAGAAAACGAGGAGAGTCGGCATCCTTTACGATACGTTCGTGGTGAATGATAGCTTTTCCCCGTTTAAAATTGCCGAATTGGGAAACGGACGTTGTTTCCGATGCCCTCAGAAATTTTGTATACAACTGATAGGTTCTTTTTAGGTTTTATTGGTTAGGATAGAGTATCACAGTTACTCCCAACCTGATTTTATGATGCTGTGATGCATTTAGGGGCAACAGTGGCTAAATCTGCTGCCCTAACCCCATTTTACCAGTACGCAAAGGAACGCAAAATGATCATAACAACTGCTTATAGTCTAGCAGCTGCCCTTCATAGACGATCAGCCGTTTACGAGATAGTGATTTTCTAGAGAGTAACAAAGGTTTGGGTATATCAAAATGAAGTCTAGTATGAATAAAAGCAGTGCGCACTCGTTTTAAACCGCCGGAGGATGGAGACATTTTTCTGTAGCACATTTTGCTTCCAGTACGGCTGCGCAGACGAAACCAGGACTGTCGCAGCTTTGTTCACAGGGGATCAGTAGTTTACACGTGTCTAATTGTTCCTGTATTCAGTGGTAGTATGCACTATATGTCACTTAAAAGGATTTCAATTCTTTTTTCATTAATATTTTCACACTTAGATATATTAAGAGAAGAAACAATTACCAAAAAGCTTGCCTTGAACTCAAATATCGTTACTCAACAATAAGGTATCCCAAATCACGTGATCAAAACATGATCCATCATACACGCGGATTCGTTGTGAATTTCGGTGTGCCGACTAATTCTTTTTGATTTGTTCTACATAAGCTTGTTTGTTTCCCATAAACACGTCCTGAGAAAGCCTTGTTGCTGTCGGGACGTTAAGCAATGTAATCAATCAATGTTTCCCATAAAAAGCAAACGTGTAAAGTTGATGTGTGCATTTTTACGTCTTGATAAAGGTTTGTCACGTTTATTTCCATTCACTTTACCATCGCTTTGCCCGTTTTATTTCGACACCACAGCACCAAAACAAAACGCAACCCACAACACACGCTATTTTCGAAACCTATGTCCGAAGTGCAACATGCTGCATGCTGTAAAAGAGAAAGACTGCACTTGGTTTTAACTGTCATGGCTGAGCAATGTTTCGGAACTTGATTAATTATTTTATGCAGTAACATTATTTTAATCAGTTGCACTGACAAGTTATATATTATGTTGTGATGTTCGATCACTGCCAGTGCCAATACAGTCTGATGGTACAGTACACTTCACACTGAAAAAAATTCACAGCACAATGTGAACAAGTTCATGGAATGCTTTGTTTAAAATCAAACCCTATCTTGCTAGCAGTAACCTACTGCACAAAAGAGGAACTTATTTTGCTGCTGTGTTATTTGCAGTTTGTCTGCATATAGATATTTGCAGTTCGCTGCAAGGATTCTTAGCAGCTGACATTAGCACTGACATATTTTTTGGGATTAAAACGAGAAAGGAAACGGAGAAAATGACACAGAGATGATTTAATAAATCAGTCAGTCAAGTGATCAAATGAATGAGATATATATGTTTTATGATGAACAGCGAGTTAAGGGGAAGGGGGGGGGGGAGGTGGGGGGGGGGGGAAGAGGCACATACTTTATAATGTACACCTACTATTTCTTTCAGTGTTTCCATCATCCACTCATAACACCATTGGGCTCGATGGTTCTCATGTTTTATTTGAGTGGTTTACAAAATACATGTACTTTCTGCTGTTACATTATCTTCTTACTGGTTTTGACATTTCGCTGTAAGATTTACAGTCCCATACTTTAAACCTGTTCCGCCTAACGCACATGGAGGTTGACTGTATCATTGATATGTATGTGTAGGTAGCGTTTTGTTTGAGGTAGCAGTTTTGGCCTCACCTTTAAGTTTGGTGCCCCTCTGCATGTGGCCACCAGTACTATTTACAGATCTGATGGCTGCATGTGCAGGCTAGTTCATGGTATCACTTATCAATGTGAACTGGGCAGCCTATTGTTTGAAGTGATCAGTGGAGGCATCATCCATGATGTATGTGTGCATTTGGCCACTGGTACTGTTTACAAAGGTGTTGTTTATAGAACTAGTGGCTGAGTATGCATATTATTAGTACTGCTATTGTTATCAGGTGTGGCCTTATCTTTAAGTTTTGGTATCCCTGTGCATAAGGCCAATAGTACTTTTCACAGAACTGATGGCTGCATGTTTAGTGTGGTTAACTGTACACATGAGATTTGTAGGTGGGAAGCTAAAATGCAGGCAGTCAATACACGCCACTTTCTTAACCTCAAGTCTCTATAATAATATACAGGTTTTGCAGTCCACTAATCCATCAGTATACAATTGTGCATGTCTTTTGTGGGTGTTCTGAGGTTTTGTGTGTATATGTGGGGTGGGGTTGAAAGTGGGGCGGTATGACACCTATTACTGTGTATGTGTATGTACAAAACCTACATTACAAACAAACATAAATTAATAATTTAAATAAATAGTTATTTGGGTATAACGCCGCGCAGGCGACAACTGCCATCTCACGGCAGTTAAATAAATAAGATAAAGTAAGTCAAAGATACCTGGGACATATGAATGCTAAGTAAAGTATAGATTATGAACATGCACAGATGTACATTCTTTTGGTGGGTGTTCCGTGGTTTTGTGTGTGTAACTGGATTGGGGTTGGAAGCAAGTGGTACGGCACCTATTACCTATAAGACATAAGACATTTATTCACCAAGTAAAATGTTAAAGGATTTTTGTGTGACATGGCGACAGTAAAATACATCCTCACTTGTAAGGCATTCATCATGTCATACACTCAGTTGGCTATCATCCTATATACAGCACTAAAAGATAAACACAATATTAAACACAAATCAGTCATATGTCACAAATCATGGAATCACGTTGTTCCATGGATGGTGATGTATTGAGGACAGCTTCTGGAAAGAAACTGCATCTGAATTGAGAGGTGCTGGCTTTAAAAGCACGGAACCGCCGGCCAGAGGGCAGAAGCTCGAAGAGATGATTGTCTGGGTGTGACAGATCTGACAGAATAGTACTGGTGGCCACATGCACAGAGGCACCATGGTGTATGTTCTTAAGCTGTATGCTGATGTGTATGTACAAAACCTACATTACAAACAAACAAAATAAATAAATAAATAATTTAAATAAATAAGATAAAGTAAGTCTAAGGTACCTGGGACATATGCATACTAGGTAAAAGATAGATTAAAATTATAAACATACACAGATGTGCATGTCCTTTGGTAGGTGTTATGCGGTTTTATGTGTGTATTTAGGTAGGGGTTGGGAGCAGGCGATATGGCACCTATTACCATCTATATATGTTTATATTTTCTTCTTGTATGCTGATGTGTATGTACAGAACCTCCATTACAAACAAACAAAATAAATAAATAATTTAAATAAACAGTTATTTGGGTTTAATGCCGAGCAGGCGACTAATGCCGTCTCATGACGGTTAAATAAATAAGATAAAGTAGGTCAAGATACCTGGGCCATATGAATGCTAAGTAAAGGATAGTTTATGAACATGCACAGATGTACATGTCTTTTGGTGGGTGTTCTGTGGTTGTGGAGTGGGGTTGGGAGTGGGCAGTATTACCATGTATGTGTATGAGAACATCAGCATATGTACAAAACCTACTTTTCCAACAAATAAAACTAAATAATACATTTAAATAACTAGGACATATGAATACCAAGTAGAGGATATATTATGAACATGCACAGACGTGCATGTCCTTTAAAGGGTGTTCTGTGGTTTTGTATGTGGGGTGGGGAGCGGGTGGTATGCACCTATTACGATATATGTGTACATGTTATGTTCACATCATTATTACCATATATGTGTACATGTATGTTCTCGTCTGGGCGGGGAAGTGGTGCAGTGGTTAAGGCGTCTGCCTCCAATGCCAAAGGTGCGAGGTTCGATACCGGGTTTCGGCGTTGGATTTTTCTCCTCTGGTAAGTGTCACCGTCTGGGCAGTGGGCAGATGTTCACATCTGCACGGGACATAGACGACCCCGGCCCCCACGAGTCCCCTGCTGCCTTGCAGTCCTGGCCGCTTGGCTGCGGAAAGGCTAAGGGAGGAAACCCCTGACATCAAAGCCCCCGTGTCTCCGGGGAAGGCTTTTGAGCCAGAGACTAAGACAAGGACAGTCTGATATAAAACCTACGACCCGAGGACCTCGATGCCACCGTCCCAGCTTGCTAGGCCATGGCAAACGAACCAAGGGTTTAAAGGGTGGGGCCAGTATTGCGCACACTGCACTCCACCAAAAAGCTCCACCGCGCAGGCTTTAGGAAACGCCCACGGAGTCATCATCACCCTGTACAAGAACAAAGGAGAGAAGTCTGCCTGCTCTAATTATCGTGGAATTACCCTGCTGTCCATTGCCGGGAAAATTCTCGCAAGGTTGCTCCTGAATCGGCTGGTACCTGCCATCGCTGAAGACCACCTCCCAGAGGGCCAGTGTGGCTTCAGAGCCAACAGGAGTACCACCGACATGGTCTTTGTGCTGAGACAGCTTCAGGAGAAGTGCCGCGATCAGAACAAAGGGCTGTACGTAACGTTGGTCGACCTAACAAAAGCGTTTGACACTGTGAGCAGGCAAGGTATGTGGCAGATCCTGGAGCGACTAGGTTGTCCCCCAAAGTTCCTCAACATGATCGTCCAGCTCCACGAGGACCAGCAAGGCCAGGTCAGACTAAACAGTGACCTCTCAGAACCATTCCCCATTCGCAACGGCGTGAAGCAAGGCTGCGTGCTGGCACCGACCCTCTTCACCATCTTCTTCAGCATGATGTTGAAGCAGACCACAGTGGACCTCGACGATGACGACGCAGTGTACATCAGGTATCGTCTCGATGGCAGCCTGTTCAATCAGACGACTGCAGGCCCACACCAAAACCCTAGACCAACTGATTCGTGAGCTGCTCTTTGCTGATGACGCTGCCCTCGTTGCACACACAGAGAGAGCCTTGCAGCGCATTACGTCCTGCTTCGCAGATGCCGCCCAGCTCTTTGGACTTGAGGTCAGTCTGAAAAAGACAGAGGTCCTTCATCAGCCGGCACCAAAGGAAGAGCATCGCCCTCCCCACATCACCATCGGCGAGTCCGAACTGAAGTCTGTACACCAGTTTACCTACCTTGGCTGCATCATCACGTCAGACGCCAAGCTGGACAAGGAGCTGGACAACAGGCTGGCAAAAGCGAACAGTGCTTTCGGGCGACTATTCAAGCGGGTGTGGCACAATCAACAGCTGAAAAAAGGCACCAAGATCAGCGTGTACAGAGCTGTCGTCCTCACCACCCTGCTGTACGGTTCCGAGTCCTGGGCCCTCTACCGCAGCCAACTACGACTCCTCGAACGCTTTCACCAGCGCTGCCTGCGTACCATCCTCAGCATTCACTGGAGTGACTATGTCACCAACGTCGAGGTCCTTGAACAGGCGGAAACTGTGAGCATCGAGGCTTTGCTGCTGCGGACACAGCTTCGCTGGGCGGGGCACGTCTCCAGGATGGAGGATCATCGCCTACCCAAGATCACTCTGTTCGGCGAGCTCGCCACTGGCCACCGAGACAGAGGGGCACCAAAGAAGAGATACAAAGACGGTCTCAAGAAGTCACTTGGTGCCTGCCAAATCGACCACCGCCAGTGGTCTTCGCTTGCTGCGGACCGTGACACCTGGCGCTCCACAATTCACAAGGCAGCCGTCTCCTTTGAGGACTCTCGCAGAGCTAACCTTAAGGACAAGCGGCTCAGAAGAAAAAACAGAGTTGTCGTAACTCAGAACCCTGACCAGACCTTCCCCTGCAGCCACTGCGGTCGAACCTGCCTGTCCCGGATTGGCCTCCGTAGCCACGAAAATGCCTGCAGACGACGTGGGCAAGCCCTATAGAATCTTCGTTCGCGAAGTCAAGCCAAGAGTGTTCTCGTCTTGTATGCTGATGTCCCCAACCCGGGTCTGCTCTGGGGGACTTGGGCTGGGGTTAACTACTTTTTAGTTCCCAGGGTCACCCTGGTCAGCCCCACAGGGTGGGTTTCCCCTCTATTCTGGGGCATGTGTTTCTGTCTACCCTTGGTACATTCATCTGTATTTTCCTTTTTTAAACTCTCCCTACTGTCTGCATTGCTTGTAGATCTTGATATTGGATGTGCTTTGCTAAATGATCTGGTTAGGTTTATTTAGCGTATTAGACCGGCTGGCAACATACATTCAATATTCTGTTTAGTTGGGTTTTTTTTTACAAGCAGTGCAAGCACGTCCTGAGAAAGTCTTGTTGTTGTCGGGACGTTAAGCAATGTACAATCAATTATTGTATGCTGATATCATTGTATGCTAATGTGTATATGCAAACATACATCACAAACAAACAAACAAACAAACAAACAAACAAACAAACAAACAAATAAAAAATAAATAAAATAATAAATTAATATATAAAATAAGTCGGAGATACCTGGGACCTATGAATATAATGGGTAGACCATCAAAACCGATGATGTCGTCATTGTGCATGACTTCTATTTGTGGGTGCTGGTGTGGCTGGCCACGCCAATCCTGGAGCCACACCTGCGAGGGCAATGGGGGAACTGGAACGTAGCTGTGGGGAGAGTCGACGCTGTCTTTCTGCGAGCTCTGGCACTGGTGATCCGTTCGCGCCGATTGTGTTCAAATAGCGTGCAGGCTTTCCTGGTGGCGGCACGCCAGCCGGATCTGTCTTGTGCTTGTGCTTCAAGAACCTTTATAGGGAAGACGCAGTGCTTGAGGCTGTCTCTTATGCAGTATTTGAAGCGTTTCTTTGGCCGTCCTTGCTTCCTGTGGCCTTTTGAGATTGCACTATACAGGAGTTGGCGTGGCATGCGAGAATCTTCCATGCGTATGACATGACCTGTCCAGCGGAGTTGTGTCTTTAAGATCAAGGCTTCAACACTCCCTAAGCCAGCATTGTCCAGGACTTCCAGGTTTGTCACCTTGTCTTGCCATTTTATGCCCATGAGTGAGCGCAGGGATCTCATGTGGAAACGTTCAAGCTGCTTGAGGTGCTTTCTGTACAGCGTCCATGACTCACAGCCGTAGAGGAGGCTGGGGAGAACTACTGCCTTGTAGACTTTGATCTTGGTGGAGAGCTTGACGTTGTTGTTATTCAACACACGAGTGCGCAGGCGACCCAGGGCTTTGCTGATGCGAGCTGCGATTTCCTTGTCGATAGTACCGTCAGAAGAGATGATGCTCCCAAGGTACCTGAACTGGTCGACAGTCTTCAGCTCGGTGCCTTCGATGTACACTTTGGGTGGGTGGGTGGGTGGGGGGGGTGGTGGGTGGGGTGGTGGGGGGGGGGGGGCTCTTGTGCCTGGGGCCGGTTGGTGCAGGACCTCGGTCTTGCTGAGACTGATGGTGATGCCAAACAGTCGAGAGGCTTCCGAGAACCTGTTGACGATGGTCTGGAGGTCAGACTCCGTGTGCGCTATCATTGCACAGTCATCGGCAAACAGCGCCTCAAGGATCAGTCTCTCGACGATGGTCTTGGCGTACAGTCGACGGAGGTCGAAGAGAGAGCCGTCTAGTCTGTACTTCAGGTACACTCCCTTCTCAAGGTCACGTACTGCATGGGTCAGGACACACGTGAAGAACAGGTTGAACATCACGGGGGCAAGAACACAACCTATGAATATGCATCCTAGTAAAGGATAGATTATGAACATGCACAGATATATGCATATTGAAAACAAATTTCCTCTCCTTGGTGGCCACTACCATACCACTAGTGATCATGTGCATCAAGGAATTCCTTCCATCCATAATTAAAAGGATAAATAATAAACAAATATGTAAGTGAATACATAAATGAATCAATAATAAATAAATAAATTAACATGTAATATAATGGAGAGGGCTACTATCTGTATTGTGTCTCATGCAGTCCCGATAAAGCTTGATCATAAGAGTTCTTGAGTGCGGATTGGTTGAATGTGTTGCAAAAACTAATTTTTTTAAAAATATTTAGGTGTTTAGGTGAACATGGTGATTTAGATGGAAAGGGTTCGGAGATGGATTTCACTCTACCTGGCTTGTGCCTAAGACCAGTCGGATAAAGGTGTGCTTGACCAGTTAAAAATCCCGTCTCCACTAATTAAAAAAAAGGAGCAGACCTACACTTAGAGCCGTTAGGCTGGAAAACAGACGAACAACATGCATGTTGTATCCGGACATAAAGTCTGCAGAATGTTGAAGATGGTCGGCAGACACAATGCACCATGGGAGTATACTTTCGATATGCCGAGTTCTATGGGAAAGGCTGTTTTCAAGACCAGGAAAAATAACGTATTTGACGTTGATAAGATGTACTTCAAGTTCAAATCGAAAATAATGTCTGTTTCACTTCAGGAGCAAAGTAAAGCTGCATCAACCGTGCGCGTCTGATTGACTTCTTTCGAAGGCATCTCGCTGGCCGCCATTTTGAAACTAGCGACGCGAGTATGCTTACCGGATGAAAAATATAACTTTTAAACTTATTTTATCGTAAATATGTATGCACGTTTACTTGCTCATGATTTTAATTTACTCACTGGAATAAACTTGTAACGTGTATGCTTGACATTTTCAATGCTATGCACCAAAAATGTCTTGCACCTTATCCGGGCCGTGTACGAGGACTGGTTCCCTCACATCGAAAAATAGCTTTCGAAAAACACTTCTACAAAAATGTCTCCATCCTAAGGACAAATATTGTTGCCATGCATAAACCATATGGCGTAAGTACTTTCGTTTCGTACCTGCAAACCGTTGTTACTCTTTTGACGAACTACTTACCTCTGCAGAAATTGCGTAAGCTGCTAGACTATTACGTCATACTCCTCTGTTTAAATATTTTTGTTGCCAGTTTTCTTAACAAAGCATGCATATTGAGCATAAACGTTTGTGATCATTTCATTAATTTCAATGTGACCCATCAATTTTATTGCAACTATTTTAATTAAGAACATAAAAGTGAGAGAGAGAGAGAGAGAGAGAGAGAGAGAGAGAGAGAGAGAGAGAGAGAGAGAGAGAGAGAGAGAGAGAGAGGGGGGGGGGGAGGGCGGGGTGGGGGTGGGGGGGATGGCGGGAGTCTGTAAACAAGGTCTGCTGCTAAAACTTTTACCGTCTGGAGTTGAAGGCACGATGCACCGATGGCTCAAAGACTTTCAACAGAATTGCACGATTGAAGTCGACAGCACACTCAGCAGTCTTGTCAAACTCAGGGAAGATGTTTCTCATGGAGGTGTCGTGTCTCCGATCCCTTTAATGTCCTTAAAATATGTGGAACTTTGGACTGTATTCTGATCACAATGTGACCAATCAATGTTTTTGCTGTTTCTTTAGTGGAGAAAAAAAAAGGCAAAAATGATAGACTGAATGAGTGAAACTGGCTGGTCTTTTAGGAGATATAGTTCCTAGCGTAAGGTCTCCCCTTTTTCTTTAATTTATTCTCGTCTAGAAAGGTGTAAATATGAATATGCGTAATAAAGTTTCATAGTTCCTAACAGCCCAAACAATGTTATAAAATACTTAGTTTCCACCAGATCACCACTTCCACCCCCCACCCCCCATTTGTTGCCTTCTTCTTCTGCAACGTTCAATTCCTTGATGGCCGTCTTTAAATCTAATATTGTTCTGGCTGCCAATAAGTGAGCTGTCAAGAGCTCGATAGCAGGTTTTGAGAGTTTGGTGTACAGAGGCGTGTCTTCTGGTCAGAACTGCCAGCGGATTGCTTCTCTGTATGGACAGATCAGGAGAATGTGCTAAGGAGACTGATTTTCTACGCCACATTCGCATAGGGCTGTTTCCACAAGACCCAGTTTCACTAGGTGAGCCCAGAGTGATCAGTGTGTAGATGGAAGATGGTGGTCTGGCTCTCCCTTTTCAGCTTGTTGATGTCGTCTGCCACGGCTTCAGCCGCTATTCTGCTGTTGTCAATCACTTTGTTGCTGCAGTGTCTTAGTTTCTTTACAGGAGGTTGTGATCTTGAGGTAGTCTGGCGCCTGCTTTGGCCAGGCTGTCAGCCTCCCCATTCCCAGCTACTAAAGAATGCACTGGAATCCACTGCAGCACTATTTTGTGGACAGGGCATCTAGTTTATCTTGAAGCTTCCTGGTGAGGAGATCCGTGGATCTAGCTAGTGCTCTGCTGCTGTGTGGAGCGCCTGCAGATCTGTACGATAGTTGGAGCTGCTGCCGCCAGCTGGTAAAGAGAGGGAGGTAGTAGTGCGGTCTGCACAACAGATGTACACGCCACTTCCTCCGTTCCGCACGGCGTCTTGTGCGGACCCGCCTGTGTAGATGTGAGCACAGCTGCTGTGAGGGTAGCGCTTGTGCATAATCTCCAGCGAGATGGCTTTGTGCAGTGCCGCGACCTTTGGCAAAGAGTCTTGGAACATCGTTTATGTTGTCTAGAAGGCTCTTTCCAGATGTCCAGATATCTGAATGGAGCTCTTCACACATCTTTGGAATTGGTTCCAGGACGTCAGGTCTAGCCCTTTGCAGGACCTTCAGTTGGCGGTTCAGACTTGGGCGTTTCTGACGGTTCTTGGTCTGCTCCTGTAGTCTCCAGTGCTGTCGGTGTTTAGTGAGTCTCTTCATCTTGTGTGCTGTTCTGCGTTCCAGTGGCTCCAATGTCCTCCATTTCCTAAATTGGGGTGCTCCAGAAAGATGTCACTGCATCATGAGAATGACCCATGTTCTGTATCTTGTCAAGCCTGGCGTTTTTGGTTTTGCAGGCAGTGTTTCATGTTGTCTAGGTATCTTGGTACCGCACTACTGGCCTGACCGAGCTGGTGTTTGCTTGCTGTAATTTGCGCCAATGTGGTCCCCACCAGTTTCTTCATCAGAGACGTTCTCCCTCGCAGCTCTAGCTTCCATGGCTGCGATGTGAATCCAGTAATTTATTTGTTGCCAGTAAAGTTGACCTGTCTGTCTTTGGTACTGGACGATCTCCAGTTTTCAAGGTGACCTCTTCCATCTAATTGAAAGAGATGGTCTAGCTCAGTTTGAGTGGCCATCTTTCAGTCCAGCTGCTGACTCTATTGGCAGCATCCTGGATTCTGCAGGATGCTATTTCTATATGTTCTGCTGCGCTCCACACTGCAAAGTCATCAGCACGGAGGATGTTCGAGACGAACCTTGGTACTTGCTGTACTGATGTCATTAACGTAGACCAAGAACAGCATCAGACACATCACTTCCCTGAGGTACACCTTCCCCGAGCTTGACAAGACTGCTGAATGTGCCATTTACTTCAATCTTGCTGTTCTGTTGAAGAGGAAGTTTCTCAGCCATCGGAAGCTTCTGCGGCAGCCCCTGTTTACAGACGTTTTCCCCTTTTTAAGCCGTAACAAAAAAGAATTACAATTAAATTGATGGGTCACATTGAAATTAATGAAATGGTCACAAACTTTGAAGTTCAATTTGCATACTTTGTTAAGAAAACTGGCAACAAAAATATTTAAACAGAGTAGTATAACGAAAGCAATTGTTATGATTATTTTGCGTTTCTTTGCGTACTGGTGAAATGGGGTAGGGCAGCAGATTCAGCCACTGTGGCCCCTAAATGAATCACAGCATCGTAAAATCAGGTTGGGAGTAACTGTGGTACTCTATCCTAACCATTAAAACCTAAAAAAGACATATCAGTTGTATACACAATTTCTGAGTGCATCGAAGACAACGCAAGTTTCCCAATTCGGCAATTTTAAATTGGAAAAAGCTATCATTCACCACGAACGTATCGTAAATGATGCCGACTCTCCTCATTTTCTTGCACTTTATGCTCACATTATTGAAACATAATAGGTAAAGAGAGGTGAAAATGAGATGGCATAACTTTAGTATTTTTTTTCTAATTAATTTTTATGTATTTTTACATAATGCGGGTAGGGATACAAAATCAACCACTGGGGCACTCACAGTGATCACAACATCATATAGTTTAGTTTATAATAATTGTGAAATCCTGTTTTAATGGTGTAAGCCTGAAAAGAAACTTCCAGTACTATAGAAAATGTATGAAGGCATCTGACACATTATTTTTGTCTTTTTTTGCGATTTCGCGGAAATGGTCGTTTATTGGGTGCATAAATACCTTCAATGTGAGCCAGAGATTTAATGTGTTTTAATTCTGATTTTTTTTGCAGAGGCCGCAGAAGGTGTGCCTTAACATAATATTGCCTGATTTGAGCTTCTGGAATGAATTCTGATTTATTTAGAGGAAAATGTTTCTCAAGTTCATTTTACGATCCACAAAGAGCTTGAATGGGGGTACCCTTGCGCCATCGGCTATATCTCTGGTGTGTTCCTAAGGATGTTAGGGAAACATGGCTAAAAAAATCTCAGGACATACTAAGGTACAATTTGAAGCCTATCTTATAGAGTACTAAGGGGGGATGGGGTGGGGGGGGGGGGGCACGGTAGACCGGGCTAGCTGTTGTACTAGATCAAAATTTGTTCAGACCCTTTTTGGTACCCCATAAATGAAATCACTTTCAAAAGACCTTTTATCATCAAAGGGACTGCTCCGGGAAATAATGCTTAATATTTAGTAATCTTGTTAATAATATAAGTTATTGGTCGGAGGGGTTCGCTACACGGACCTTTTTAACAAACCCCTCCGACCAATAACGTATTTGTTTTCCTTCCTCCGTTTATTGTTTAGAAAAAATCCGGTTTATGAAGACGGCCGCTTCTGTGGCGGATAGGTGACACCATTGAATATACATGTTCTGCCGGGGATTCCCAGTCTTTACGAGACAGAGTGTGAAGTAACATGATTCCGTGTGAAGCGCAAGTTTCGCGAGTAAAAAGCTAATCTTGGCTTGTGTACAGAATGATTCAAGCTGCAATGTCTACAAAAGGTGGTTAAAGTATGACAGTGACAGTGCTTCTTGACTGCTGTGTGATTCAGAAAAATTAAGAACGTTTTGATGAAGCGATCGGCATTTGACCACTGATGTGACAGCTTGTGCAAGTTAGCATGGTGCCTCGTGCTTTTAGACTCAAAATGACTGAAGGGGATGCTTCGAGTGTGCAGCAGATTGTCGTTGTTATATCCTAAAGTGTCATGTGTGTTGGGATATCTGGAAAAAGGAATACCAAAAAAAAAAAAAAAAAAAAAAAAAAACGCTCGTTGTTAACAGCAGTACTAGTGCTGAGGTGGATTTTAAGATTGTATTTTACAGCGTTGACATGATGTCAGATAGTCCTCGAAAATTCGTGAGATGTTTTTCCTCAGATAGTTCCGCATTGAGTGACGGGAAGAGAGAACTTTGGCAATAGCGTGCTTTGTGTATAGTGTTGCTGTGTGTGTATTTTCGTTTTAGTTCTTGAATTTGTTGCTCTGTGCTTTGGTGAAATTGTGGCATGTTGGTGGCTGAGCAGACGACAGTGTGTTGCCGGTTTGCAAGTATTGCTGTCTCTGATTGTTTAAAAAAAAAACTCGGAAGCTATTTTTGTTCCGTGGTTTCCCGAACTTTGAAAATGTCTCGGTGCATGGCAATGAGATGTATTTGGCGAAGGCTTTTGCTGTTTGCGCTGTGTAATTAGTGGTGAAATACTGTTTAAGTTGGCTCCTCACGACGTAAACAATAAGGCAGATGATGTGTATTACGTCAAATAGGACTACGTTAGTGCGTTGTTTTCCTGCTATTTTGTCGAACCGAGTTGCTGTCAAGACTCGAAAACGAGGTCCTAACGCGTCATCGAGAGGGCTATAAAACGTCCGCCATTTTTCGCTACAGTGGTTTTTATATCACGGTCACATGGTACAGTTTGCGCTAAAGTGACTGGTCGTGTGACGTAGGGAGGAAAACAAATGTTTTTAGTAAATGTTCCTAGCATGTCTTACAACAATGTTGGACAAAAGCGCTAACATATTTTACACAGGTTGAATGTCGTAAAATGAACGATTCTGTAAAGGGTGGTTGAGTCTTAGCGTGGGAATTTTAGCAATCCAATTTTATTAGATCTACAGGCTGGTAAGTGTTCCACACTGTTGCGGCTCGTAACAGGTAATTTTGACCAAATTTTCCTGAATTTTACACGAAGATCTTATATAACCTTTAACCCTTTGGCTGTCAGTAGCGCTTTTAGTCACGATGATTCCTACAGGAGGTTAGGAAACAACGAGGGGCACAGAGGTGAGGACCGACTTGGCAATCTGTAGTCACTGTATGTGTCATTGCACTGTAGTTCCCCTAGAATAGCAAAACTACAAAAGCCGTATTTTCGCAGTTTTGCTCATTATGTACTTGCTGGAACGCAAATCCTACGAGCTGGAACGCAAATCCTACGAGCTGGAACGTCTAATTTTCTACGAGCTGGAACATAGGTATACGATGGAACAATGCCTTTTATGAAAAACCAATTTCACAGGCAATCTAAGATGCTTCCGACATATTTTACTCATGACCTCCTCTCACGGTCAATGACTAAACACCTAGTCAAGTTGTGTGCGGCTGGTTATGTTCTTAGTACGGTAAAAGTAGAGTTGAACCCGGGTCGAGCCGGAGGCGGGGTTGATGTGTTTACACTTGCATTTGAAACCGCGGTTGACATGCTTGCATTTGGAACCGGGGTTGACATGCCCACGCGACAAAGCATATTAGGAATGCATCATGGCGCCCTCCAGGAGACAACACGTACGTGGCTCATGGTGTTCTTTGGCTCTTGCAGTTGGATTGTGACCAGTCTTTCTTTTTATTTTGTATTATCTTCCATGTATTATTTCTTGCGGCCCAGAAAGAGGTGATCTCGTATACGAGACCCAAGCTACTCGTACAGCAAAGTTTGCACACGAAAAAGAGAAAGTTTTTCTCACAGATCATGACCTTTACAACAACGTTGTTGATTAACGTCGCTCTTATATTGTCAATTCGGCAGCCACATCAGAAAGGTTTCTTCGCTGCCACAGTCTCAAGACTTCTGGAGGCAAATCGTGCAGCACTGTAAGTTATGATGAGCACCTTTAGCCCAGGCATGGATGAGAAGCCGTAGAAACATCTCATGTTCACTGTCGATGTGCACAGTCGATGTCGACATCAGTTGTGTCAACAGTACTGAAATCCTGCCCGTGACGTCACGATTTTTCTTGCAACATGCACAGTGATGACGCGGAATGGAATGCGGTTTAGATCCAACCCCGACTGAACCTTGGGATTTTGAATGAATTGATTGATTGTTTGTACATTGCTTAACGTCCCGACAGCAACAAGACTTTCTCAGGACGTGCCTGCACTGCTTGTGAAAAAAAAAAAACTAAACAGGTGGAATTTTGAATGTATGTCGCCAGCCGGTTCAATACGCTAAATAAACCTAAGACCATTTAGCAACACACATCCAATATCAAGAGCTACATGCAGCGCAGACAGTAGGGAGAGTTTAAAAAAGGAAAATACAGGTGAATGGACCAAGGGTAGACAGAATGACTAGTCTAGTAGTCTATCAGCTGCCCTTCATAGACGATCAGCCGTTTACGAGTTCTTTTTGATTTGTTCTACATAAGTTTGTTTGTTTCACAAAAAAAGCAAACGTGTAAAGTTGCTGTGAGCAGTTTTACGTCTTGATAAAGGTTTGTCACGTTTATTTCCATTCACTTTACCATCGCTTTGCCCGTTTTATTTCGACACCACAGCACCAAAACAAAACGCAACCCACAACACAAACGCTATCTTCGAAACCTATGGTTGACGTGCCGGCAACATGCTGCATGCTGTAAAAGAGAAAGAATGCCACGCCACTTGGTTTTACCTGTCATGGCTGAGCAAAGTTTCAGAACTTGATTAATTATTTATTGCAGTAACATTTATTTTAATCAGTTGCACTGGCAAGCTACGTTGTGATGTACGATCACTGCCAGTGCCAATTAGTCCCCAATTAATTATGCAGTCTTAGTGATCACTGATGGTACAGTACACTTCACACTGAAAAAATACACATCACAATGTAAACACGCTTGGAAGTTCATGCAATTCTTTGTTTAAAATTAAACCCTATCTTGCTAGCAGTAGCCTACTGCACAAATGAGGAACTTATTTTGCTGCTGTGTAATTTGCAGTTTGTCTGCATATAGACATTTGCAGTTCGCTGCAAAGATTCTTACCAGCTGACATTAGCACTGACATATATATTGGGATTAAAACGAGAAAGAAAACGGAGAAAGGTGACACTGAGATGATTTAATAAATCAGTCAAGTGATCAAATGAATGAGATATATATATGTTTTATGATGAACAACTTAGGGGTGGGGTAGGGGGGGGGGAGGCGGGGGTGGGGGCGGAGGGAGGGGGGGGGGGGGGGGGGGGGAGGAGGAGGCACATACTTTATAATGTACACGTACTATTTCTTTCAGTGTTTCCATCACCCACTCATAACATCATCGGGCTCGATGAGTTCTCATGTTTTATTTGAGAGATTTACAAAATACATGTACTTGCTGCTGTTACATTATTTTCTTACTGGTCTTGACATTTCGCTTAAGATTTACAGTCCCATACTTTAAACCTGTCCCGCCTAACGCACACGGAGGTTGACTGTATCATTGATTATATGTGTGTGTAGGTAGCGTTTTGTTTGAGGTGGTAGTTTTGGCCTCACCTTTAAGTTTGGTGCCCCCTTGCATGTGGCCACAAGTATTATTTACAGAACTGATGGCTGCATGTGCAGGCTAGTTCACGGTATCACTTATCAATGTGAACTGGACAGCCTATTGTATGAAGTGATCAGTGGAGGCATCATCCATGATGTATGTGTGCATTTGGCGACTGGAACTGTTTACAAAGGTGCTGTTTACAGAACTAGTGGCGGAGTATGGATATTAGTACTGTTATTGTTATCAGGTGTGGCCATATCTATAAGTTTTGGTGCCCCTGTGCATGAGGCCAACAGTACTTTTCACAGAACTGATGGCTGCATGTGCAGTGTGATTATCCGTACATATGAGATTTGCAGGTAGGCAGCTAAAATACACTTACAGGCAGTCAATACAAGCCACTTTCTTAACCCCCCCCCCCCCGCCCTCCTCACACCACCTCAAGTCACACTGACCCCTTCGCAAGAAACATTTGAACTGGACATAACATTGAAACATTAAGCTATCTGGATTGTTTGCACTACCATCAAGTCAGTGCATGGGCTGATGACACAAACCAATGTTTAAGCACGTTATGAGTGTTCGCAAGGAATGTACGTATTAGTTTGAAACATGGCGCATGCAAGCGGATTGAGGTTTACAGGTCATGTGAGTAGTAACACTGAGAGAAAAGACGTTTCTCCCCCCCCCCCCCCACACCCACCCCCCACCCACTTTCTTTTTTTCTTGGTTGTTTGATGTTTCGGCGACTGGTGAAAGTCAGTTTTCGGCCATTGGAAGCAAGGTGTAGCGTCGGGAGGTCTTTTGTGCCAGGTTGAACGCCCTCCTCCAAAAAAAAAGTTTGGATCTCTCTCTCTCTCCCCCCCCCCCCCCCCCGCCCCTTTGTTGTTTGATATTTCGTATTTCGGCGATTGGTGAAAGTTTTCGGCCATTGGAAGCCAGGTCGGGGGCCTTTTGTGCCAGGTTGAAGGTCCCAAACAAATAGCTGGAACCACCCCTGAGGTAACTGCTCCGCCCCTGGTGTGTGCGTGCGTGCGTGCGTGCGTGCGTGCGTGCGTGTGTGTGTGTGTGTGTGTGTGTGTGTGTGTGTGTGTGTGTTTTCAAACGCCTAAACAGCGTACACAGCTGATTTGATGGGGAAATGTTAACAATCTACGATACCGTACACAATGAATATCAAACGTGCCATAGTTTAATGTGCTTCTGAGATCGTCACAAACGTTGTCTCATGCATATGGCTGTTTGGGCTTACTGGACGGTCTGCTCGGCCGTTGGCCCACCACTTTAGCACAGTAGTAGTACTGTTGTTACCGACAACGTCTGTGTGGTTAGTTCGTTTTGTGTCTGACTCTTGGATTGTGCCGTCTATCAGGATGTTATACACCGCTATGCTCTGCCATTGTAGTATATTTTTTTTTATTAGGACCATAGATAGCTCAGTTCACTACTGACACAGTCTAGAAGTAAACCTCGGAATACATCTAGGCAAGGTGGGCATTTTATGATGTATTGCCCCTCATGATCGTAACAGAAAAGATACATCCCTGAACTGCTGTGTCGATTCCACATGCCCAGATTTTAATCGCAAACCCTTACCGTGACCTCGACCAGCCATTCTTTAAAATTACGACACAGCGACATATACACGCGTTCGCAAGCACCGTGGCACACACACACACACACACACACACTGATCAACAAATGATCCCGACATTAGAACTGCTATTGCATTGGAACTAGTATTAGAATCCCCTCATTTATACGCCGGTTTGTCACTGACGTAAGGTAAATAGATGTGTTGTGCAGCTCGTATTACAGGCGCCCTACTAGTCTATACGCGTATTTTTTCATTCTATTCCGATTGGGGCAGCACAACTGTAGGCATAGATAATTGTAGTCTCAGTCTTACACTAATTAGAAATATACTGTAAGTCCTGTGTGTGTGTGTGTGTGTGTGTGTGTGTGTGTGTGTGTGTTTATTGTTCCCCCCACCCCACACATTCTCACCCACCTGCCTCCATTTTTTAAATTTATGCCAAGCATAGACGTAGCACTCACACTCTTAGCATAAACTGACTAATATCCACCACACTTCAAAGCCTGAAAACTTACAAAACTTAGCTGTAAAATTCATATTCCGGAAACTTACCAATCCACTTTAAAATCAAGGTGCTATTATATGACGTCACCAGATTTTACAATCTGTGTAAATAGGAAGTGCACATATGTTACTGAAAGTACTGATTTAGCACATACAAGTCTTTTGTATGCGTGTATTTCATTAATCATGGAAGAAGTGCATCAGAACACCGCACCTAAAAAAATTGTGTCATATTCATAGGGTCCAAATATGGAATGCTGTGACGTCATCATGTATAAAGAGAAGAATATAAAAAAGTTTATTATTTTCTGAATGCCCGATAAAGGACGAACACACCGATACCAAATAAGTATTTTTTTGTAGTTATCAGTGCTTTACTATCCATCTAGTACCCCTACCCCCCAAAATTATGACCCCTTCGGTCAAACTCTGTGGTATCTTCGATACGGTGTTTATTTTTTGGCAAACATCTAGGAACGTACGTGGTTTTGGGTAAACGTTCAGAAAAACAGTCTCCGATCCCCCGCAGGGGTGGGGTGGGGGTGGGGGTGGGGTGGTTCTATGGAGGGGCCAAAGGTCTAGAAATAGATGTGCGATTTTGTCGAACGTTCGCGTGAGCAAGGCACTGCTGACGCCAGTTTCTAAGCCGCGACCATAATCGGCACACAAACGCTGATTAGAGCATAACGTCCTTCAATCTCATAGAAGCAAACTGGCATTGATTAAAAAACCTCAAGCATGACGATTTGTGTGTGAAAATCGTGTTGTTAGTTCTACTGTCGTCTTCTTGCTCACTCCGGTACCAGCGGTGATGACTTAGTATACCCACAGAGCTACATCAGTACATGTATGAATTAGTTACTAAAAATGTGTGGCGAAACAAAACACACACACACACAAAAAAAAAAAAATTCGCCTGCAGACAATAAGTAAAGTCTGACACGTTAAATTCGGATGGAGGCGGACTGCAGAGACTGCAGACGCCGATTGGTGCCCGTTTTATCTTGACAGATTTTATGCCAAGTTTGCTCGACGCGGGTGGGAGGCAATGTCATTGTACGAAGCTGACGAGATAGAAAACATGGTCCTTACCGGAGATGGCGTGCAGATAACTTGACACCTCGTGGTCCTCACGTGCACAGCGCGCAATCAAACTACACTTTTTACAGTCCACTACCGCGGTACACACCAAGTCCTTCAATGCGTGTTGGTAGACCGGTAACACTCGCGTGCTGTTTCTAGAATGGTGGCGTCAGATATAAACAGACTATTTAAACGAAATGACAGCGCCAATTACTTTTTTTTCCAGCTGGTGTCTTTCCGCAACAGCCGACGTGGCAAACCGAAGAACCAATCAGCGCAGAACCACGTTTCTGGGGAGGCAAACGTGATTAGATAAAGATACCCAAAGGAAGTGGGCTCGCGTAACTAGTTTCAAAATGGCGGCCAGCGAAATGCCTTCAAGTGGAACTAAGTCAATCATTCGCGCACGGTTGATGCAGGTTTACTTTGCTCCTGAAGTGACAGAGATTATTTTGGGTTTGAACTTTGAAGTACATCTTATCAACCTCATATACGTTAATTTTCCTGTTCTTGAGTAAAGCAGCCTTTTCCATAGAACTCAGTCTTGTGGGCGGAAGGCATATTGAATGCAAACCTTGCTTCGTGCATGTTGTGCGTTGTGTCTGCCGACCATCTTCAACATTCTGAAGACATGCTGCATGTCGTTCGTCTGTTTTCCAGCCTAACAGCTCTAAGTGTATGCCTGCTATTTTTTTTTATTTTTTTTTTATTAGTGGAGATGTGATTTTTAATTGGCCAAGCATGGTCTTATCCGTCTTGTCTTAGGCACATGCCAGGCAGACTGAAATCCATCTCCGAATCGTTCCTATCTAAATTTCTATGTTCAGCTTAACACCTAAATGTTGGAATTTTAGTTTTTGCAACCCATTCAACCAATCCGCACTCAAGTACTCACAAGAACTCTTATGATCAAGCTTTATCAGGACTGCATGTAGTATAGCCCTCCCCATTACATTACATGTTTTATTTATTTATTTATTATTGATTCATTTATGTATTCACTTATATATATATATATATATATATATATATATATATATATATATATATATATATATATATATATATATATATATATATATTTATCCTTTTAATTATGGATGGAAGAAATTCCTTGATGCACATGATCACTAGTGGTTTGGAGAGGGAAGGAAGAAATACGCATACATCTGTGCATGTTCATAATCTATCCTTTATTTAGCATGCATATTCAAATCTCTTTCACGTAATTTAAAATATGTCATGACGTTGCCGTCTCCAGTACTGAAAGTTGTTGTTTCGACCAACACTACGTAACTTTGTACTTTAGAACATTTAGCGATCTTTTATAGAATATTTTACCGCAGTGTAATAAAGTTTCATCATCATCTGTCGCTATTCCATCCTGTCTTTACAACACATCATATGGATCGATCGTGACGGATTGGGAACAGTGCCTGATAGACCTGATAGACGGCTCTATGGCTGGAAGGATCATGCCCTGGGAAGGCAAATGACAGCAAGTCCATTTTTGTGAAAAGCGAAATTTCCATTGTAAAACCACGAAAATCTCGCTTATAATAAAACTACACATACTGCCTTTTGACTTCACAGGGCCGATGTTTTAGAGATATCTGTTCTCCTGTTAAGGTTATTCCGAGTCCAACACCCCGACTGAGTGCGGCGGAGTTCGAAGAGCAAGTGAAGGCGGGTGGGGCCCTCACCTGCTCCCTCTCCCACCGCAAACTCTTCCGCAGCAACGCCACCATCGACGACGACGACGACTTGTACGACACGGCCTCCGACGCCAACAACACAGACGATGAAGACTGTGCTGTAGGTAAGTAAGTGGAGATTTAGGTGAGCTGGTTGTTTCTCTTGTTGATAGTCGTCGTAGTGATGGTGGTGATGCTGTTGCTGTTGTTGGTACATTAGGGGGAAAGAAGCAGGCGTTTCAGATAAAGAACCCAATGCGCCAAAGGCCCTCGGGCCGACGTCGGCCGCCGTTGGCCCGCGCACAGCCGTGTTAGTGTAATCCACAGCCGTGTTAGTGTAATCCACAGCCGTGCGCGGGCCAACGGCGGCCGATGTCAGCCCGCGGGCCTTCGCGCACTGGAAATCTGACGACAGTGTCACTGTCTTCACAACAGAATAAAAACAAATAAATTTAGCATTATTGATATTAAAGCGATCAGCGCAAGGGCGGGGTCTGATAGCTAAAATTCCTACATACAACGGGTCATCAGTGTTGTCTTGACTCAGCTAAGATTTTCCTACCCTTCTTTTCACAATCCAATTGAGCGTGCGCACGTACCACAGGTTTCGCCCGATACCACGGGTTATCAATGATTTCTTGCCTCAGCTAAGACTTTCCTACCCTTTTTTCACAATCCATGTCAGTCAGTAGGCGCACGTACTCAAAGTTTTCCATTGCCTTTTGAGCCGCGTAACGGAAAGAACTCTTGTGCGCACAAAGGAGAAGGAGAGCAGAAAAGTCCGTCATTTTACGACATTCAGACGTCACAATTTTAAGTTATCACTTTTGCTCAGCGATTATTGTAAGACACACTAAGAACATTTTTAATGGAGATATTGCAAACTGTTAACCAGTTTCTGCATGGAGTAGTTCGCTTTAAGTTTTAGAAAGACATGACTGTGGCCTTGTGTGCTGGTCTGTGATTTTGGACCTAACGGCTTAAGCCGTAAGATCCAAAATAATGGATCAGCCCATGAACGCATGTCGGCAATCATAATGGACTATGAGGTCATATATACTATGACGAGGAAAGGAAATGCGTCATTCTTTGAATCATCGAAAACACAAAAAGTGTTTCCTGTGATTCAAAATATGTCTCTTTTTGTTCTTGTTGCTCGTCAGTAAATTATTGGGTAAAGATGGATCCGATAAAAAAAATCTCTTGGTACAGAAACTTCAAACAAATTAACCCATATCATTCGAAATACACCCGTGTGTGAAATAAGTTTGACTAAAATAGTTCAAGGGTAGTGCCAGAGTAGCTTGGCGCCTCTTGGCGCCAAGCTATTCTGGCACCACTTTTGAACTAAAGCCATTGGTCTATATCCTTATCTGTAAGTACTATAATGTAGCTTGCATATGACAGTGTACAAATTTGAAGCTATTAGCCAAGAGGCGCCAAGCTATTCTGGCACCACTTTTGAACTAAAGCCATTGGTCTATATCCTTATCTGTAAGTACTATAACGTAGCTTGCATATGACAGTGTACAAATGTGAAGCTTTTAGCCTCAGTATGATATGGGTTAATAGAATTGTCTTTCTTTCCGTGTGCAGGAAGGCCCATCCGAATCCCGTTCACACCAATGTCATACGACAGTGCTTAGGCACGCGCTGCCCTGTCCTTTGCGCGTGCGCCACACTCAAACGTCTGCTCATTTCTCTGACGACATCAAGCGCCAAAAATGACATCTTGTCTCCTGGTGCTTGGTCGACGTTGCTGAAATTATCTTCTCCTGCTGCCACGCGGTGTCGCCGGTCACATCAGGGAAAAGTCAGTATTCTCCGTGTCAAGACATGTCAAAACGTCTTCGGACCCACGACGGCCATAATGGGCCCGCGCACAGTCGTGTGTAGGCCCACTGCGGCCCTCGTTGGCCCGAGGAGATTTGTTTACTGGGATTAGATTATAGCATAGGTTTCGGTCCTCATAAAACGGGCTGAAGATGTATCACTTCTGTTCTCGGTTTTGGACAAGGGACACATTAGGCGCAGTAACCCACATTAACTATACTTCCTTCGCGATACGCCCGAGGAAATCAAGACCGTGAACGGGCCGTGACATACCCGCGGCATGCAGAATATCATGAGGACCCAAGATAATGTGCACGGACAGGGATCAACCAAAACGCTGAGACTGAATGATGCCGAGTCTAGCCCCGGTCAGTTGTGACATCGCCACCTTGCGGCAGCGGCATTAAGGTATTGAAGTCGCTCATTCAGTACCAATGCACGCGTTTAACACTTTCAACCCCGAGACTATGGGTTATAGGCACATGTCGCGTGTAGAATTACACTATTGAGGTTTCGTTTGAAGCGAACGAACCCCAACAGCTAACTAGAGCGAAATCACGGCAGATAACCGAAAACCAGCTTGTGCTATAAGTATAGACAACACTCCAAACATCTCCAAGAGGCGTAGATCCTCATGAGCCCTCTGGGCTCATGAAGATCTATGCCTCTTGGAGATGTCTAGTGTTGTCTATACTTGTTGCAACCCATGATTGTCCCCTCTCGTTCATTGTTTGGAGTCGTTGGTTGCAAACGTGACCTCAATAGTATTAGTATTTCTACACGTGCAAGCTCATTGTAGTACGATCCCCATTGTCTTCGAGCGCACGACGGCCATAGTGCAGCCGCCTTGGGCCCAAAGGATCTTTGCTTACTGGGATGGTCTTCTCAAGAAAACCATAGCGATGTAAATAATTTGCATGTGGTGGGAGACAATGGCCCGTGTTTCCCAAGATTTCGATTTCAATTTTGTGTACATGTTGCGATAATACTGCTAGTTATTTCTTGTATGTGTGTGCGTCTTGAACATCTTCCCTGCTAAGAATCACAAGCTGTGTTTTAAAAATATTGTTAATACAGCCTGAAAGAGCCCTTGCCGTCATCATTGACACAATGATACAAAATGGCGCTGGCGAGAAGCATAGAACCTCATGAACTCCCGCAGTAGCGGGGGCTCATGAGGTTCTATGCTCTGGCGGTTGGGTGTCGTTGATTTTTGTTCGGGGCAGTAAACCAGTTAATAAACAACACGGCAGTTGCTAGCTACAAAATAATAAGCGTCTTGCACTCTCTTGTACTGTGCACCGTGTGTGTGTGTGTGTGTGTGTGTGTGTGTGTGTGTGTGTGTGTGTGTGTGTGTGTGTGTTTGATGTCAAGCCGCGTAAATGTTTTCTTGTCAAGTCCTTATATACTGAGGAGCAAAAGAAACGCGCCCTTTTTGGAATCATCGGAAACATTAAAGTGTGGCCTTTTGCTCCTCAGTATATTACTACGCTATTGCGCTACAAATACTGTACCCAATGCGCAAAAGGCCATCGGGACGACGTCGGCCCGATAGCCTTTTGCGCATTGGGTATGTGCTCAGCTCCGATCATGATACACAACGTGCGAGACATGTGCCAAAATATAAAACGGTAATTATTTAACTGTATTAAAATAACAAACATGTTGAGCAGCCAAACGCCTCTGTCCATAAACGGCCAAAATATAAAACAGTATTTATTTAACTGTATTAAAATAACAAACATGTTGAGCAGCCAAACGCCTCTGTCCCCAAACGGCAAAAATATAAAACAGTATTTATTTAACTGTATTAAAATAACAAACATGTTGAGCAGCCAAACGCCTCTGTCCCCAAACGGCCAAAATATAAAAAGTATTTATTTAACTGTATTAAAATAACAAACATGTTGAGCAGCCAAACGCCTCTGCCCCCAAACGCGGGCAGAAAAACACAGCTACTGACCAAACCTACCTCATGGAACAACTCCACACAGGAAATGGTGTGGCTGATAGGATCTCGGTTGTATTCTGACGAGCAAAAGAAATGCGACATTTTTGGAAACATCGAAAACACTGAAATGTTTCCGATGATTCATAAAATGTCGCATTTATTTTGCTCTTCATTATATTTTGCTGACAGCTGCATCTACAAGTGTGCCATTACCACGTCAGTGCGAGTGACAAACTTGTAGATGTAGCTGTCAGAATGGGGACATTTGCGCTTGTGTCTGGATATGCTCGGTGCAATGCGCCATTGGACTGTATTTTACTTTTCTGTGCACAAAGGCTGAGAAGTTGACAGTAAAGCCAAAACTGTTTGGGTACCGGTATGTGGAACCGCAACATGTTGCAGTACAATATTTTGCGGTCGAGCGTTAAAGTTCACAACTGCAAACTGTTGCAGCTGTTACAAAAGTGCAACAACTGCAACATTTTGCGATTGGAGCCTAGACCTAACACGGAGTTAGCACGGCAAAATGTTGCCATCAGAAGCCAAGCAAATCTGGCACAATCCTTGAGTTATCATGGTCGATCCATCTCATGCGATGGTACATCGTCGTTTGGAGAAACCCCCAAAATGGGGAAAAGACGGCCTTGGGTTAAAGCGATCTGCTCCATGGCGGACTTTGATTGCTAACATTTACCGCGACAACGGGTTGTCAATGTTGTCTTGCCTGAACTAAGACTTTTCCACCCTTCTTTTCACACTCCATGCGAGTAGGCACACGTACCAGAGGCTTCCCACCGCCTTTGGCGCGTAACCGAAGGACCTCTCCTGTGTAGAAAGGAGGAGAAGAGCAGAAAAAGTCTTTCATTTTACGACAGTCGGATTTCGTAATTGAAATTAGCCCTTTGGTCCAGCATCATTGTCCGACAGACTGTCAACCTTTGTAACGGACATATTGCGATCTATTAACCCGTTACTGCCTGACCGGAGTAGGTCGCCTTAACCCCTCCAGTGACCACGCAAGAAGTCTGTGCAACTACTGCAGACTGATCGCTGGATAACCAATCCGATTGACGACCACGGATATTAAGGAGACCACCAAGAGGTACAGATCCTCATGAACCCCCGCGAATGCGGGGGCTCATGAGGATCTATACCTCTTGCAGTGGGTTGGTGTCTGCCGTGTGAATGGGTTAAAGTGATGTGACTGAAATGTCGGGTCTCTGGGGCAGCCGGGCACGCCTGGACAGAGCGCTGTCTGATGCGCCCTGCATTTAATGATGATGCTGAAACACAGGAGGTCCTGTTTTAAAACATTTTCCATCCGTCCATCTCGTCCGTCCATCCATCCACCCGTCCATCCATCCACCCATCATCTATCCATCTTGTCCATCCATCCATCCAACAATTCATCCTATAGAACCTTTCAAGACCACTTTTACACAGCAAATCACCCCACTCCTGGTCTTACCGCGCAGTGCTTTCTGGGCCGAGAATTGCACAGTACATCTCTAGGCGACTGGCACGCTTGAGAGGGAAACTGGCAACCACAGCTTACTCTACACTAGAATCAAAGACATCGCACTCCTCACGAAAGCGATAAAAACATCTGAAAGTGAAGCAGACAAACGTTTACGATTCATCGTCACTACTGTAGATATCCAACTTTTAAATTGTGTGCCGTTTTACAAAGCAGCGAAACTCGACATAATCAACGGTGAATGGCGCAACCGAAGAACAGGCTGAAGCTTAACTGGCGTCCGCTTTGCTTTTTTGTGTGATGGGATTCATTTTGTGAAATTTTCTATAAAACAGAAGTGTAGAGTTTGTATACTATCTTCTTCTTCTTCTTCACCGTTCCCATAATATACTATCATTTCTAAACAGACCACCCGACTCCCATTCTCAAACTGTTTGATTCATAGTCACCTCGAGCTTCGCACTCGGTGACTATTATTCAAACAGTTTGAGAATGGAAGTCGCTCGATTTCTCTAGAAATGATAGTATTCGAACACTCCGCATCTATGCTATAATCTTTTCCGTCCGTCCGTCCATCAATCCAGCCAGCCGTTCGTCGTCGCGTCCGTCCGACCATCTATCAATCCATCTTGTCCGTCCGTCCGTCCATCCATCGTGTCCGTCAGTCCATCCATCCATCTCCTCCCGTAATGTCCCATCCTTACTTCCAAACATTCACCTACCCATCCACTGCTCAATCAATCAAATCCAATCAAATCAATCAATCAATCAATCAATCAATCAATCAATCAATCAATCAATCAATCAATCAATCAATCAATCGCTCGGTCAACACGCATCATTTCTCAGCTCTCTTCAGCACAATATCCATTTCACC
Organism: Semisulcospira habei; assembly: GCA_036245525.1. Taxonomy (NCBI): domain Eukaryota; kingdom Metazoa; phylum Mollusca; class Gastropoda; family Semisulcospiridae; genus Semisulcospira; species Semisulcospira habei. The sequence goes on from BTPG01000007.1 coordinate 130,562,373, forward strand.
ATCATTATCATTACGCGTATCATTATAGTTATCGTCCTCGTCACAGATTTTAATCGTCATCATCATCACCATTATCGTCGGCGTCGTCATCTTAGTAAGCAAAAGACCCTCACCGCGCGTGACGCCTGCAGGCAGCAGATCTGGCCAGGTAGACACAGACCCTTGCGTGCCTCACATGGCTCCCCGCCTAATTTACACACACGCTTCTCCGTGTCACTTGACTTGGCGCACGCTGGGATAAAAAGAAAAAAGGTCGGTTATAACCGTTTGCCGGGGCAAGTAGTAAGCTACGCATCTGCCAGAGACAAAAGCCTTAATCAGAGCCCGCAGTCGCGTGGGCTGATGAGGACTTATGGCCCGATGTAAACAGTAAGGCGTCAATTCCAACTTGCAAAGTGGTTACGATTTTGCTTTCACCTAAGCCGGAGTTTTGTTTGATATTCCGAAAGGTACTTGTCTGCTCTGAATTAGAATTTAGATTTAAAATATTTTTCATTTAAAGGAGAAGCAGTTTTGCGACGCTTTAAAGACACACACCCAAACTTAAATTTTCTCATCTTGAAATGTTTCACAACGACCAACACACATCACGTGTCATTATACACAAGAAAAAAAAAAAAACCCGCAGTCACCAGTTCTCAATATTATATTATTGTCAATGGAACACATTTCAAAGCTATTTTAAAAAAAAAACTTTTATCAGTCATTTAAGTTTGGTCAAGTAATTGACTGACATGAAGGCATTTAAATCAAATATGAAATGAATGCCAATGATGTTTATAACGGCACATACAGCGACTCACGATTTAGAACCATGTGAGAAACCAGTCCTCAGATTTACGTATTGTAAATGTTTAACGAGCATTTACATTGTAAATTGAATTGCTCGCTGTTTCAACTGATAGAATAAAATAAGTGTTTAAAGTACAGCAGACAGGCCCCTGGAACTCTGCATTTGTAAGGCTGAACCAAAATAATAAATAAAACAGAACTTTGTAACATGAACCAAAGGATCACTATTTATTTAGTTAGTTATTAGGGTTTAACGCCAAGCGGCTAATAGGTCATAAACTGCTTAATGTGCTCGATGTTCTTTGAAACATAAAAATATGTTTGTTTGTTTGTTGTTGTTTTCTTTTGTTTGGTTCTTTGGTGTTATTTTGCCTTTTGTTTTCATTCTCACTTGAGTAAACTGTAATTTTGCACTCTCACCAAGCCAGCTTTTCAATCTTTTCCTAGCTATTGTCATTCAGCTTGGACAAGCTTGAAAGAATCTCTTAGAGGGTTGATGATGCACAACACATTGCCTGCTGTGTACCTACTGCATACTTTACAGACCACTTAAAATTAAAGTGATTCCTCCGTAGTTCCACGAGCGTGACCTCTAAATCGTAATCTTTAGCGTCCACATAAAGGACTTCACATTACAGACCAATATGCGTCATACACGGTAACAAGATGAGAATTTTGATCCCAAAGTCTACCGTATTGTTTTGAGCTCACATGCGATTTTCTTTAGGAACATTCAGAGTTGTTACTATTTTTTTAAGCTTATCTTTCTGATTAATATACTGTCTTTGCTTCAACCCATACACACGTATACCACTATGACATTTCGTGCTTTGCGTCAGTTAGGAACATTGTATAACACTGACGTGTCTGGCGCTTTTAAGCTTTAAAAAAAAAAACTTCCTCGAAATATTCTGTTAAAGATAACATCCTAAAGTTTCAAGCTTATCCGTCCACAAACGCGGGCTCTAGTCGCTGTCACACACACACACACACACACACACACACACACACACACACACACACACACACACACACACACACACACACACACACACACACACACACATGCACATGGGGACGAAAGCGTCAAAGTGGGTTACCTACCATTTTATGTCAAAATGGGTTCCCATATTTCTAATTATTCTAGGGCTCTGGAATTGATGCGAATGTTTAGAACTCACCTTATAACTAAGCTCTATAACTTAAAATAAAATAGACATTTTCTAGAAACAGAGCCACTAGATGGAAAAAAAGGGTTTCTACCAATAACGTGGGTGCCTCTCACACACAAAAACTGGCATTACAGTCAAAATGGGTGTCTTCACAACAGTAGGCATCTGTAATAAGGTCAAGTTCATGGAATACTTCTTTTTCACATTAATTTTTTTCCATCTTAATGTGTATGTGTGCTTTAACATTTTTAACATTGTATGGTGCAAAATTCAATAAACACTGGCCCGTAACCTTTCGATTATGATTTTTACAGAGGAAATCTTTTAAACATTGCTGCGTTTTGTCCTTCTGAAGCAAAACAGTTTATCATGGCATTTATGTGAGAATCAACATAATGTATTCTGGAAATTAAAGGACTTTTTTTTTGGTTTTGGGTACTCTGGAGTTTCAGACAAACAGCAACAGAGCATTTTGAATATTAACCCTTATCATTCGGAATACACTGGTGTGTGCAACAAGTGTGACTGAAATAGTCCAAGGGTTAGTGCCAGAATAGCTTGGTGCCTTTAGGCGCCAAGCTATTGTGGCACCACCCTTGAACTAAAGCCATTGGTCTATGTCCTCATCTGTAAGTACTGTAATGTAGCTTGCATAGAATTATGGCAGTGAACAAATTTGAAGCTTTTAGCCTCAGTATGATGCAGGTCAAAAAGTGTGGAAAAATATGAAAGACAGAAAAAGACCCAGATGAAGAAACTAACACTTAACTTATTCTACCCCAGACACACCACAGCAAAATAAAGATCTAATATGATAGTTCAAGGGTGATGCCAGAATAGCTTGGCGTCTATAGGCGCCAAGCTATTCTGGCATCACCCTTGAACTATCATGGTGGATCTGTGTCCTGCACTGCAACGCAGTCTTCTGAAGACGACTTCAACATTTGGGGATTCCGGTCTTGGGGTAGAATGAGTTAAAATGACAGAACAGAACACTGAAGAAACTAACACTTAACTTATTCTACCCCACACACACCACAGCAAAATAAAGATCCACCATGATAGTTCAAGGGTGATGCCAGAATAGCTTGGCGCCTATGGGCGCCAAGCTATTCTGGCATCACCCTTGAACTATCATGGTGGATCTGTGTCCTGCACTGCAACGCAGTCTTCTGAAGATGACTTCAACATTTGGGGATTCCGGTCTTGGGGTAGAATGAGTTAAAATGACAGAACAGAACACTGAAGAAACTAACACTTAACTTATTCTACCCCAGACACACCACAGCAAAATAAAGATCCACCGTGATAGTTCAAGGGTGATGCCAGAATAACTTGGCGCCCATAGGGCGCCAAGCTAATCTGGCATCACCCTTGAACTATCATGGTGGATCTGTGTCCTGCACTGCAACGTAGTCTTCTGAAGACGACTTCAACATTTGGGGATTCCGGTCTTGGGGTAGAATGAGTTAAAATGACAGAACAGAACACTGACATTAATTAATTAACTGACAACATAAGAAATCACTTGAAACTTCAGCCTTTATTATTGTCTTTCGTCCCCCAACCAACCATTCTTCTTCCGTTTGCAGATTTTTAAATGGATGGAATGCAGTATACAAAAATGATCCAGGCAGAGCACCCCACCCCCCACCCCACCCCCATAATAACACTCTTGTAATAAATCTTTACGTTGTCAATGGTTTTCATATCTTATTATTGTCTTTTGTCCCCAGCCGGCTGTTTCGTTTTGCAAATCGAAAGGTTATACAGTATACAAAATGAACCAGGCGTCCATCAGATAAAAAAAGCAGGCTATACATGCTGAAACCACCCCAATAATAACACTCTTGTAATAGATCTATATGAAACCGAAAATGCCGCGAGTGGCGGGGAACCTCAATTCATTTCTTTTGTAACTTTTTCAGTCTGTTGCGGACGTAATCCTTAATGTTTGTCCAGCGCCTATGTCTAAGTGCAGGCTCTTCTGCGATTGCGTGCTGTATCTCGGCCTTTCCAGGAAGTTTGTTCATGACAAGGTGTGTCTTGAAACGAGTTTGAACAGCTTTCTCTTCAGCTTCCCCCCATGGTTTCCTTGTAAATCTAGCTTTCTTTCGAACAGGAGCTGACGCAGTACTGTCATCATCAAAACTATCTAGATTGTCATCAGGCTCTGGATGTCTTTTCTCCGTCATGCTCATCGATTCCTGTGTTGTTGACTTGCTACTTGCTTCATTCACAGGTGCTGTTCCCCCGAGACCTCTCTGCCAGTTTCTGATGTGTCTTCATTGTCAAAGTCAATCTCTTCATCATCGCCCAGCTCAGCTCTAATGCAACTCTCAAAATCTGTCATCCCATTGTTAACTGACAGAAGAATCTTTGCCACTTTTGCCTTTTGAAGGACGTCTTGAGGTTGGCGGTAGATATGGCGATGTATCCGAATATCATGACCAAGGAAATCTGCCAGCTCATCCTGGTCTAACTCCGAGATGGCCATTGACTGAGCCAAAGTTGCAACCTGCTTCCGTAACTGAGTAAATGCGAACATGTCTGGGTATGACACCCGTGCTTCTAGGGCATGGGCCTTCAGAACATCATGGTCTCTGTAAGGCCTCTGACCAGAAGGTGTGGCAAAGATGTACTGGGAATCAGCGAGAGCTGGCACTGACTGCCTCATTTGAAGGATTCTGTCCACAGTTGTCATCATCTTCTTCGTCAGCAAAACAGGAACACTCCTATTAAACTTGCCTCTGATTTCCACTCACTGAAAATGATTCACAGTCTTCTCAACCTCTGTGAGACCTTTCAAGATATCTTGATTAGTGATCGATCCAATCTTAGGATTCTGGAAGTCTGACACCTTCATTCTCTGAACTTCTCCCCCTCGTTTTCGGTTGAAAAGTGATACAGCACAAAGAGTTGCTTTAACCACTGTCGGATAATCTTCCGAAACCATCCTTGTCTCAAGAAGCTGTTGGACCTTCCTCACATCTTCACATGATGGGATCAGCTTGGGTTTGTTCATGGTCATTTTCCCGACCGACTGGGCTGCTGTAGCGGACACACAATCATACCAGTCCCTTTGAAGACAGAGTCAAACCGCTGCACCTCAGAGAGCTCCTGTCGCCACCTGTCGTCTGAACGCTGCCCAAGCTGTTTGGATGCCTGTGACTGTTTGATCTGTGAACACTTTTTCAAAGCATGGCCTATGCGCGTTGCGAGATTGCCTTTTTTGAACTGATGTGTGTCCTCATCAAAATCTGCTAGCTCTTTTACAGCCAGGACAACATGATCAAAGCTAGCTGAATTGATCACAAAATTTAAACTTGCGATTTTCATTTCTGACCTCACTCTGATAATCTTTAATAGTCTCCCTAACTCCCGCATCCTGGAGCTGATTTGTCCAGCCGTGTGTTCTTCAATGTCCCTGCGGTCAAATAATCTCTTTCCATACTCAAGAAGCAAGGGGTCAGTTCTGATGAGACGGCTTATCTTATCATCTCTCTGTCTGGCCAAGACCTTGTGATAGAAGGAAAATTCAACGTCTAAGGGTATTGGAAGCATTAGGCGACCACGCGCGCCGCCTCCCCTCTCTGAGTGATCTGAAACCCTCCTGGTTTCTGACAGCAACGTTGTGAGTGTACAGAGATCAGCTTTTTTTTTGATAGAGCCCTTTGCAATGGCTACAGGCGAGAAAGTCGTCTATCTTACTAGTTTTGGTGCGATACTTAGGAATCAAACATCCTGATTTGTTTTCAAGAACAGCAACGTTATGCATGTAATCACCATCATCTTGTAGTCTGATCCATGCTCGACATCTCTGCTTTGTCCCTTTTTTCATCAACAAATTTTTAGCAACGTCTGCCTCATCTGCATGGACATCTTGCATGCTCATTTTCAAGACAAGCTTGCCACACAATTTGCATGCATGTTTCTTGTCCCATTTGTACTTTCCTTTCCCCCTCTGCGACACGTGCACACCAGTTTCTTCTGTAAGTGCTCTTTCCCCACCCCCAGCAACATGTTCCTTCTGCCTATCCACATTCTCATTGCCACCCCCTAACGCACACTGCACCTTGCTTGTACTAGACACCTGGCCACCCCGAACCTGCCACTTTGATGAAATCTAACATAGTCGATACAATACTGTCTATGTCAGAGATCCCAGCAATTGATGCCGACACACCGTTTGAATCCGGTGAGCTCGAGCCAGGAACAAACTCATCGTCATCACTGCCCTCGTATTGCGATGCGCTTGCACATCTCTCAGTCTTAGGTCCATCCCAGGCTCCATTTGCCAACTGGAGAAAGAAAGAAAGAAGAAAGATTGAAACCAAAGCGGCATTAGGACAGAAACAGCCCAATTTTGGTTTAAGGGGCCTTGCACAAGAATAAAAAGAGTAATCCCGTGTATGACCGATTTACATATGTGTGACCTCGGTGACGAGGGCTGGCTTCTGCAGCAGCAGCAAAATCCACGTTTTCTGAAAATGCAAGCAGTTTTCACACATTTGTCAACCCTGCGTGACCCTTTGAGAGAGGTTACTCAAATTGGCATGTTTAAAAAGGTCTTGCCACAAAGTATCCTTGGGCCAAGCTTGAAGAATGTGGCTTGAATAGTCTCCGAGAAAATGCCACTGTTAACTCATTCTACCCCAGACACACCACAGCAGGATAAGGATCGACCATGATAGTTCAAAGGTTCAAAGGTGATGCCAGAATAGCTTGGCGCCTATGGGCGCCAAGCTATTCTGGCATCACCCTTGAACTATCATGGTCGATCTGTGTCCTGCGCTGCAATGCGGTCTTGAGAGGACAGGGGCAAAATTTAAGGATTTTGGTGTTGGGGTAGAATGAGCTAAAGTTTACCATGGACGACGGACGGACGACCAGTGGCCCAGAACATAAACTCACTTTTGCTTCGCACGCCAGCCAATAAAATGAAGATGATCATAGAATCACTTTACTTACCAGTTTGTAATTGGGAGCATTCCGCTGCCGTCCATGCACCCTCCTACCATACGCACCCTCTGTGGCAGAGGCTGGGGGGCTATGATGCTGCAGCTGACTAATTTTGTCATGTGCCAGGAAGGGGCGTGCTTGTCCACTTCCATAGATCCCGATGGGTTTGGACATCCTGCTGCCATCCGGCACTGGGTGTGTGCAGAAAGTCCTGAGCCGGTGTGACCAAAACGGTGTTGCTGCAAACATGTCCAATACAACCATGTAAACCAATTGACATTTTGAATCAGATTGATTGTACATTGCTTAACGTCCCGACAGCAACAAGGCTTTCTCAGGACGTGCCTGCACTGCTTGTGAAAAAAACACCTAAACAGAACATTGAATGTATGTCGCCAGCCGGTAAAATACGTTAAATAAACCTAACACATGGGGCCTAAATAAAGCTAAGACCATTTAGCAACACACATCCAATATCAAGAGCTACAGGCAGTGCAGACAGTAGGGAGAGTTTTAAAAAGGCAAATACAGGTGAATGGACAAAGGGTAGACAGAAACACATGCCCCAGAATAGAGAGAAAAACCCACCCTGTGGGGCTGACCAGGGTGACCTGGGAACTAAAAACTGGTAACACAGTAAAAAGCGACACTTCAGTTGCACGATCCGAAAGACCTGTTTGTGGACGTTTGTTCTTCGAATCGCGAGGCAGTTTTGCGAACGAGGATTGAAATCTGGCGCCATTTAAAAAAAAAAGTCAACTCATACTGTGCATGCATGTGTCAAGTTACTTTTCGATCACTGACAATCACACATGTCAGAAAAAAATAAAACAATCGCGTGGCAGATTGACCTTGTAATGGTGTTATTGAACGAATTCCTTTCATTGAAGAAGAAAGCTTTTGTTAAAATCGTGGGGTTCTATTATCATTTACTACAAGACTCAACGGTCAGAGAGGAAGACACGGACCGAGCCACGGCTGAAGCAGACGCCTTATTTTTCTGGGCCAAACGGGTATCGGGGATTGGAGGCATCTCTCAGTTAAATAACTGCACTGAACAAGTACATTTGGGCGTGCTCTTAACTAAGAAATATTGCATAAAGTACCTCTGCAAACGTGAAGAACGGCCAGCCAGGGGACGAAAGACGTTTTAGGAAGGGCAAGGGAAACAACTCCGTTCATCAGTGTTGGGCTAACCAATCAGCGATCATCAAGTTGATCTGAAAACACTCGCTTCCGTGTCAACACACAGGCCCAGGGCATCGCAAAAACACAACATGAAGTAAATCTGGGGAAATGGGGACATGCTATTTTGATATTTGAATGAAAGATAATGCAGAAACAACCCTCAGAAAAAATGGGTGCCTGACTTGGTCACCCAGAATTTTACACACACCCATTTTGCATAAGGATGGTAAAGAAAGTCACCCATTTCAGTGGTTTCGTGTACGCACACACACACACACACACACACACACACACACACACACACACACACACACACACACACACACACACACACACACACACACACGCGCGGCGCTTGATCTGCGTTTAATAGCAATGCTAGCGTAGCTAGACATGACGTAATTTTCTCATGTTGCTACACTTTTACAGTGTGACGCCTGCCCGCCTATGTTATCGCGTACTAGGTGTTGAACGGGTTGAGGCCAGCCCCTTTCAAAGTCTACCGTATTTTTAATACGGTAGACAAAAACGAATATTTATTCATATAGCATTCCAGTGTTTTTGTTGTTGTTGTTGTGGGGTTTTTTAGTTTTGTTTTTTTAATTCGGCCGGTTGATTCGGGCACGTTGTTCAGTCAGTCGGTCTGGCTCTCAGTCAGATAGGCTAATGAGAAAAAGTGTAAAGAGTCTGAAAGAAGACAAATTATTTAGTTTTAATAAAGACTGCTGAAAGCGGCGTGCCAACACCATCCTTCACCATTCACAAATAACGCTCCGTTGTGAAATTGTCTTGCAACGGAACGACAGATGCAAACAGGTCATTTTCCCCAGTGAATTAATTTCTACCTGAGGCAAGCACGTTGTTCAGTGCAAAAAGCGCAGTACAGATGTATTTGAGATAACTCAAAGATCTGATATAACCTTTAACCACTTTGGCTGTCGGTAGCGCTTTTAATAGCGATGATTCCTGTCGGTAGCGCTTTTAATCGCGCTGATTCCTACCTGAATCATCGCGATTAAAAGCGCTACCGACAGCCAAAGGCTTAACTAAGATTCCCCCACACGATCTCAAATATACTTTGAAAAAGTTAAGTACGGGATATTGGTGGGGAAGTTGAGGGAGGTTAGAAAACGAGGGGCAGAGAGGTGGGGCCCGACTTTGCAATCTGTGTACGAAATTGCATTTGTCACTACCGTGTAGGGGCACAGGGATTGTGACCGACTTCCCCAGTACGCGAAGGTCATCGGGCCGACATCGGCCCGATTGCTTTTTGCGCATTGGGTTAGCAATCGATAAGACATTTGCATTTGTCACATCGCCGGGATGTAGGTGGGAGAGGGGTAGGGTTGGGGTGAGTGAGGAGGGTGGGGGAGGCTAGGATGCACTGCCGGCACAGGGGCGGGGGCCGACTTTTAGCAGACTATATCAGAAATTCTGATACTGCCGTTATCTGCGTCGGGTGTAGGTCTATCGACACGTTGTGTCACTGCTACGTAGTGCCACTTGTCAAGGGTCGTAGGTCTATCGACACGTAGTGCTACTGCGACGTATAATCGTGTACTTTGGCGTAGACCTATCGCTACGTAGTTCCAGAGCCCTTAGGTTCAACGGCCTTAGTTTTATCGAGCGTAGTGCTATCGAGCCGTAGTCCTATTGATACGTAGTGCTCGTGATATGTAGTGCTAACGGGATTTACATGATTTTCATCGTGCTGCATTGACATTGATGATTGGTCAGACTTACGGATGTTGCAGTTGACGGCTTTCAAAATCTTCTCTTCAAACATCTGACAAAATTTCTCTGAGGGTGTGTTAAGACAGTTGTGTATATTGACGAAACTATTTTCTTTGTACCGACATTCGCTCGATTTGTGACTGAACGTGACCCTATTCGATGTGAGTAGGACAAGCAGAACTAGGAGCAGGTGTCCGGGCAGCTTGCGGTCCATGGCTACAGATGAGATCGGCGGTGTGGAGATCAAGTGACTGAAGGATCTGAAGAGGTAAACAAAAACTTGACCAGTGAATAGTAATACAAACAGGCAGATAAACTCAAATTATTATTATTATTATTAATTATTATAGAACGCAGTATCATTAGTAAATCGTTATGATCATTACTATAATTATCATAGAGGAGCTCAGGTGGTAAAGTGTTCGACTCTCGTTCGGAAGGTCGTGTGTTCCAAACCAGCTGGGATTTCTCCAGAAACCAGTACTGGCTACCGTGCACCCCCTCCCCGAACCCCTGAACCCCTGGGTTTCAAAGTGTACCTTAGTATGTCTTGCGATGTTTGAGTCATGTTCCCCTAAAATCTTTACTAATACCAGAGATATAGCCGATGGCGCAAGGGTACTCCCATTCACGCTCTTCGCGGATACTCTGGCTCACAGTTAAAGTATTTATGCACCCAATAAACGGTCATTTCCGCGAAATCGCAAAAAAAGGACGAAAATAATGTGTCAGATGCCTTTAGACATTTTCTATATCACTGGAAGTCAATTTCAGGCTTACATCATTAACTGACACAGGATGTCCCAATTATTATAAACTTAACTAGATGATGCTGTGATTACGGTGGGTGCCACAGTGGTTGAATTTGTATCCCTACACCCAAGTTGAAAAAATACACAAAATTAATTAGAAAAAATTACTAAAGTTATTCCATTTCATTTGACCTCTCTTTACCTATTCTGTTTCAATAATGTGAGCATAAAGTGCAAGAAAATGAGGAGAGTCGGCATCCTTTACGATACGTTCGTGGTGAATGATAGCTTTTCCCCATTTAAAATTGCCGAATTGGGAAACGCACGTTGTTTCCGATGCCCTCAGAAATTTTGTATACAACTGATAGTTTTTTTTAAAGGTTTTATTGGTTAGGATAGCGTACCACAGTTACTCCCAACCTGATTTTATGATGCTGTGATGCATTTAGGGGCCACAGTGGCTAAATCTGCTGCCCTTACCCCCATTTTACCAGTGCGCAAAGGAACGCAAAATGATCATAACAACTGCTTATAGTCTAGGGCCTTCATAGACGATCAGCCGTTTACGAGATAGTGATTTTCTAGAGAGTAACAAAGGTTTGGGTATATCAAAATGAAGTCTAGTATGAATAAAAGCAGTGCGCACTCGTTTTAAACCGCCGGAGGATGGAGACATTTTTCTGTAGCACATTTTGCTTCCAGTACGGCTGCAGACGAAACCAGGACTGTTGCAGCTTTGTTCCCAGGGGATCAGTAGTTTACACGGGTCTAATTGTTCTTGTATTCAGTGGTAGTATGCACTATATGTCACTTAAAAGGATGTCAATTCTTTTTTCATTAATATTTTCACACTTAGATATATTAAGAGAAGAAACAATTACCAAAAAGCTTGCCTTGAACTCAAATATCGTTACTCAACAATAAGGTATCCCAAATCACGTGATCAAAACATGATCCACCATACACGCGGATTCGTTGTGAATTTCGGTGTGCCGACGAATTCTTTTGATTTGTTCTACATAAGCTTGTTTGTTTCCCATAAAAAAGCAAACGTGTAAAGTTGCTGTGTGCATTTTTACGTCTTGATAAAGGTTTGTCACGTTTATTTACATTCACTTTACCATCGCTTTGCCCGTTTTATTTCGATACCACAGCACCAAAACAAAACGCAACCCACAACACACGCTATTTTCGAAACCTATGTCCGAAGTGCAACATGCTGCATGCTGTAAAAGAGAAAGAATGCCACACCACTTGGTTTTAACTGTCATGGTTGAGCAATGTTTCGGAACTTGATTAATTATTTTATGCAGTAACATTATTTTAATCAGTTGCACTGACAAGTTATATATTATGTTGTGATGTGCGATCACTGCCAGTGCCAATGCAGTCTCAGTGATCACTGATGGTACAGTACACTTCACACTGAAAAAAATACACAGCACAATGTGAACACGCTTGGAAGTTCATGCAATGCTTTGTTTAAAATTAAACCCTATCTTGCTAGCAGTAGCCTACTGCACAAAAGAGGAACTTATTTTGCTGCTGTGTTATTTGCAGTTTGTCTGCATATAGACATTTGCAGTTCGCTGCAAGGATTCTTAGCAGCTGACATTAGCACTGACATATTTTGAGATTAAAACGAGAAAGGAAACGGAGAAAATGACACAGAGATGATTTAATAAATCAGTCAGTCAAGTGATCAAATGAATGAGATATATATGTTTTATGATGAACAGCGAGTTAAGGGGAAATTGGGAGGGGTGGGGGGAGGGGGGGGGGAGGAGGCATATACTTTATAATGTACACCTACTATTTTTTTCAGTGTTTCCATCATCCACTCATAACACCATTGGGCTCGATGAGTTCTCACCTTTATTTGAGTGGATTTCAAAATACATGCAATGTGAACTGGGCAGCCTATTGTTTGAAGTGATCAGTGGAGGCATCATCCATGATGTATGTGTGCATTTGGCCACTGGTACTGTTTACAAAGGGTGCTGTTTATAGAACTAGTGGCTGAGTATGCATATTATTAGTACTGTTATTGTTATCAGGTGTGGCCTTATCTCTAAGTTTTGGTGTCCCTGTGCATAAGGCCAATAGTACTTTTCACAGAACTGATGGCTGCATGTTTAGTGTGGTTAACTGTACACATGAGATTTGTAGGTGGGAAGCTAAAATGCAGGCAGTCAATACACGCCACTTTCTTAACCTCAAGTCTCTATAATAAAATATAGGTTTTGCAGTCCACTAATCCATCAGTATACAATTGTGCATGTCTTTTGTGGGTGTTCTGAGGTTTTGTGTGTGTATGTGGGGTGGGGTTGAAAGTGGGGCGGTATGGCACCTATTACCGTGTATGTGTATGTAATAAACCTACATTACAAACAAACATAAATTAATAATTTAAATAAATAGTTATTTGGGTTTAACACCGCGCAGGCGACTACTGCCATCTCACGGTAGTTAAATAAATAAGATAAAGTAAGTCAAAGATACCTGGGACATATGAATGGTAAGTAAAGTATAGATTATGAACATGCACAGATGTACATTCTTTTGGTGGGTGTTCTGTGGTTTTGTGTGTGTAACTGGATTGGGGTTGGAAGCAAGTGGTACGGCACCTATTACCTATAAGACATAAGACATTTAGTCACCAAGTAAAACGTTAAAGGATTTTTGTGTGACATGGTGACAGTAAAATACAGCCTCACTTGTAGGGCATTCATCATGTCATACACTCAGTTGGCTATCATCCTATATACAGCACTAAAAGATAAACACAATATTAAACACAAATCAGTCATATGTCACAAATCATGGAATCACGTTGTTCCATGGATGGTGATGTACTGAGGACAGCTTCTGGAAAGAAACTGCATCTGAATTGAGAGGTGCTGGCTTTAAAAGCACGGAACCGCCGGCCAGAGGGCAGAAGCTCGAAGAGATGATTGGCTGGGTGTGACAGATCTGACAGAATAGTACTGGTACGTGGCTACATGCACACGGGCACCATGGTGTATGTTCTTAAGCTGTATGCTGATGTGTATGTACAAAACCTACATTACAAAAAAACAAAATAAATAAATAAATAATTTAAATAAAAAAGATAAAGTAAGTCTAAGGTACCTGGGACATATGCATGCTAGGTAAAAGATAGATTAAAATTATAAACATACACAGATGTGCATGTCCTTTGGCAGGTGTTATGCGGTTTTATGTGTGTATTTAGGTAGGGGTTGGGAGCAGGCGGTATGGCACCTATTACCATCTATATATGTTTATATTTTCTTCTTGTATGCTGATGTGTATGTACAAAACCTGCATTACAAACAAAATAAATAAATAATTTAAATAAACAGTTATTTGGGTTTAATGCCGAGCAGGTGACTAATGCCGTCTCATGGCGGTTAAATAAATAAGATAAAGTAGGTCAAGATACCTGGGCCATATGAATGCTAAGTAAAGGATAGTTTATGAACATGCACAGATGTACATGTCTTTTGGTGGGTGTTCTGTGGTTGTGGAGTGGGGTTGGGAGTGGGCAGTATTGCCATGTATGTGTATGAGAACATCAGCATATGTACAAAACCTACTTTTCCAACAAATAAAAATAAATAATAAATTTAAATAACTAGGACATATGAATAGCAAGTAGAGGATATATTATGAACATGCACAGACGTGCATGTCCTTTAAAGGGTGTTCTGTGGTTTTGTATGTGGGGTGGGGAGCGGGTGGTATGCACCTATTACCATATCTGTGTACATGTTATGTTCACATCATTATTACCATATATGTGTACATGTATGTTCTCATCTTGTATGCTGATGTCCCCAACCCGGGTCTGCTCTGGGGGACTTGGGTGGGGTTAACTACTTTTTAGTTCCCAGGGTCACCCTGGTCAGCCCCACAGGGTGGGTTTCCCCTCTATTCTGGGGCATGTGTTTCTGTCTACCCTTGGTACATTCATCTGTATTTTCCTTTTTAAACTCTCCCTACTGTCTGCATTGCTTGTAGATCTTGATATTGGATGTGTTTTGCTAAATGATCTGGTTAGGTTTATTTAGCGTATTAGACCGGCTGGCAACATACATTCAATATTCTGTTTAGTTTTTTTTTTTTTTTTACAAGCAGTGCAAGCACGTCCTGAGAAAGTCTTGTTGCTGTCGGGACTTTAAGCAATGTACAATCAATCATTGTATGCTGATATCATTGTATGCTAATGTGTATATGCAAACATACATCACAAACAAACAAACAAACAAAAAAACAAACAAATAAAAAATAAATAAAATAATAAATTAATAAAAAGAATAAGTCGGAGATACCTGGGACCTATGACTATAATGGGTAGACCATCGAAACCGATGATGTCGTCATTGTGCATGACTTCTATTTGTGGGTGCTGGTGTGGCTGGCCACGCCAATCCTGGAGCCACACCTGCGAGGGCAATGGGGGAACTGGAACGTAGCTGTGGGGAGAGTCGACACTGTCTTTCTGCGAGCTCTGGCACTGGTGATCCGTTCGCGCCGATTGTGTTCAAATAGCGTGCAGGCTTTCCTGGTGGCGGCACGCCAGCCGGATCTGTCTTGTGCTTGTGCTTCAAGTTCCTTTACAGGGAAGACGCAATGCTTGAGGCTGTCTCTTATGCAGTATTTGAAGCGTTTCTTTGGCCGTCCTTGCTTCCTGTGGCCTTTTGAGAGTGCACTATACAGGAGTTGGCGTGGCATGCGAGAATCATCCATGCGTATGACATGACCTGTCCAGCGGAGTTGTGTCTTTAAGATCAGGGTTTCAACACTCCCTAAGCCAGCATTGTCCAGGACTTCCAGGGTTGTCACCTTGTCTTGCCATTTTATGCCCATGAGTGAGCGCAGGGATTTTATGTGGAAACGTTCAAGCTGCTTGAGGTGCTTTCTGTACAGCGTCCATGACTCACAGCCGTAGAGAAGGCTGGGGAGAATTACTGCCTTGTAGACTTTGATCTTGGTGGAGAGCTTGACGTTGTTGTTATTCAACACACGAGTGCGCAGGCGACCCAGGGCTTTGCTGATGCGAGCTGCGATTTCCTTGTCGATAGTACCGTCAGAAGAGATGATGCTCCCAAGGTACCTGAACTGGTCGACAGTCTTCAGGTCGGTGCCTTCGATGTACACTTTGGGTGGGTGGGTGGAGGGGGGGGGGGGGCTCATGTGTCTGGGGCCGGTTGGTGCAGGACCTCGGTCTTGCTGAGACTGATGGTGAGGCCAAACAGTCGAGAGGCTTCCGAGAACCTTTGACGATGGTCTGGAGGTCAGACTCCGTGTGCGCTATCATCGCACAGTCATCGGCAAACAGCGCCTCAAGGATCAGTCTCTCGACGATGGTCTTGGCGTACAGTCGACTGAGGTCGAAGAGAGAGCCGTCTAGTCTGTACTTCAGGTACACTCCCTTCTCAAGGTCACGTACTGCATGTGTCAGGACACACGTGAAGAACAGTTTGTACATCACGGGGGCAAGAACACAACCTATGAATATGCATGCTAAGTAAATGATAGATTATGAACATGCACAGATGTATGCATATTGAAAACAAATTTCCTCTCCTTGGTGGCCACTACCATACCACTAGTGATCATGTGTGTGATGAAGCTCTATGCTCGTGCATTAGGGTTAGTACGGTACGGGTTTTGTTGACGGTTTGTTTGTGCCGATAGTCCGGGTGGCACTAGATGCACGTGGAAATCTGTAAGACATGGTTAGCACGGGATTTTTAGTGAGTTCTAGGCGGAAGCTGTGTCTGTCAGAGGTCTAGATCGGGAGTACGGGCTGTCTTGTCGTATGGAACGGTTGTGTTTGAGATACCTAGCCCGTATTCCAAGACTCTGAAGCCTAGATTTCAGGTATGTTTCTATATATGTAGTATTGATAGTTGTTTAGTTAAAGACAGTATGCGTTGGTAAGAGTAATGTGGTTGTATAGCGGTGTTCCGGTTTGGTTTAGTTATGTATGTTTAGAATTCGGGGAAGTAACCGGTGTTTTTGTATACAGTTGTTTACCGCGATAGATAACTAAAGGAATGTGAGGTGTGTATGTCTAAGCCGCTATGAAGATAGTACGTGGTTGGTTAAGCATAGTCTTTTCCAGTGTATAGAGTAATGTATAGCAAGAGTGTTAGGCTATAGTCTGTTTCAAGATAGTGACAGATATGGGGTTTTACGGAAGTAGACAGTTTATGAAGCACGTGTGTGTGTGTGAATGTACGTGTGGGTTATTTGTATCAGCCAGGTTACGTGACGTTTCTCATTGATCCAATATGTGGTGTGTTTAGCAAGTGTTACGTTGGGACTTTTGTTGTCTATTCAGAGTTCTTGTAAAGAGTGGAACGACGGACGCCGAGGCGTCGAGTCACAGGTGGGACCTAACGTGAGGTCATCCCTCCAGCTCTTCACTGAGAGTGAGTCTGACCGGGACCAAGACACCCGAGTCAACGCGAGAACTGCGCAACAATACGAGAACGAGGACGTCCGTGCCAAAGAGACAGGACGGCAAGAAGAAGCGTACGACGAAGGACTCTCACGCCTAGACGTGAGAAGGACCAACGTAACCAGGCAATAACATCAAACAGGTTGGAGACAGTGTGAAACTAAAACCTAGCCTGGCAAAGATATTGTGATTTGTGTGTATGTGATTTGGATGCAGTGGGGAAGGTGGAGTGTATATAGTCTGTTAATCGTTTAAGCGTTTCTTCTCTTATTGTATAAAAGTCACTTTAGAAAGGGAGCCCGTGTGTTGTGTTTTACCGCATGAATGCGCCCGTCTGAGTCAGTGGCGGTGTATGCGTTTGTTGCGTGAGAGTCTGTACGTGCGACTGTGGGCAAGTCTGCGTGCGTTACAGTGGTGACCCTCTTTTAGCGGTATATATTTTAGAGTAGGATTTTATTGCTATGTGCATGTTGATGTGTTAGATTCCCCTCTCCGGTTCTAGGGGGTAAGATCCGTTGTTTCCGTAGTTTTCTGGATATTACGAGGAGTTAGTACTTGTTTCCTCCTTTGTATAGGTAGTGTTCTCTTTTCCTTGCTCTTCTTTCTATCTTTCTTATTTTTTTCGTTCCATCTGGACGTCAGAGTAGGCCACTTTTTTTCTGCGTAGGTTGTTGATAGTTGTTGTGAGTTTCATTTTAAGTTTTGCCGTTGATTTGGTTGTGATATTTGTATTTTTACGTTTTCAAGTTTTGGGAAAGTTGTTATAGCAAACATGGAGGTAGACCCTGTAGAGGCGTATATTAAACATGGTGAGAGGTTAGGTCTTAAGGACGAGAAACTTTTTGATTATGTCGAGAAATGTAGGGATAGGGAGGATAGGGCGAGAGAAAGAGAAGTTCAGAGAGAGAGCGAGAAGAGAAAGAAAGAGCATTAAAGGAGAAAGAGATAGAAGTTCAGAGAGAAAGGGAAGAGAGAGAAAGAGTACTTAAGAAAGAGGAACTAGAGGTTCAGAAAGCCATAAAAGAGAAGGAGTTAGAAGTTCAGAGGGTGAAAGACGAGAAAGAGTTGGAGATTCGTAGACTTAGAGAGGAAAAAGAGTTGGAAATGCAGATACAGAGGGAGGAGAAAGAGCTAGAAATTCAGAGAGAGAGAGAGAGAGAGAAGAGAAAGACAGAATACTTAAGAAAGAGGAAATGGAGCTAAAGGAGAAGGAGTTAAAAGTACAGAGAAAAGAGAGAGCGTTTCAGAGAGAGAAAGACGAGAAGTCTCTAGCGTTTCAGAGAGAGAAAGACGAAAAGGAACGGGCTTTAAAAGAGAAAGAAATTGAAGTTCAGAGGGAGAGAGAAGAAAAAGATAGAATCTTTAGGAAGGAGGAGCTAGAGTATCAGAGGGAAAAAAAGGAGAGGGATGTGCAGCTACAGTTAGCTCGGGATGCGGGGTCTAGAGCAGATAGTGATTCAGTAGGCCGGGGCATACGGAATTTTCCTAGACTGCCGATGTTTAAAGAGTCCGTGGACTCTATTGACACTTTTTTTGTGTCGTTTCGAGTCTCATGCGCAGGCGTTGAGTTGGCCTCCTGCCAACTGGCCCGTTTTGCTTTCGTCTGTGCTTGAGGGTCAGGCCTTGAGTCTTTACCATAGCTTGAACGTTTCGGGGAACATAGATTACGAGACTTTGAAGGAGTGTCTTTTACAGCAGTTTCAGTGTAATGCGGAAGGTTTTAGAGAACGCTTGAGAGCTTGTCGGCCAGAGACAGGGGAATCGTTTATGTCGTTTGGCAAACGATTGTCCCATTTGCTCGTACGTTGGGTCGAATTGTCAAAGATTGACCACACGTACGAAGCATTGTTCGATCTCATGTTGGCTGAACAGTTCTTTGGTAGCGTTTCCAAGGATCTGGCGGTATTCTTGAGGGAACGTAACCTCAAGACAACGGACGAGTTAGTGCAGAACGCGGAGGCTTTTCGGATGGCGCATCCTACGAAAAGCCTCGCGCGTAGGACCGAGGTACCGCCGGTCGGGTTGGTCGCTGCTAACACGACTGGGGGTTACCGGGGCATCAATACTTTACGTGGAGCCCAGCGGGTTAACGGTAGAGGTACTTTGCGTTTTCGACGCCGTGATCGAGGTAACAGCAATGGCGGTAGCGATCCGTACGCACATGGAGGGACTTCTTTGCGTGGGTATGGTCGTGGTCGTGTTGCGAGTTCAGTGTTTTTTTTTTTGTCGTGGGTACGGGCATTTCAGTCGGAACTGTCCGTACAACAGTACAGGCGCGCAGTATGCTGGTTATCAGGAGCACGGCCATCTGGCACATCAGTGTCCTGGCGGCACTCGACGGGGAGATGGGGCTGTGCAGCTCACTCACACGGCCAGTGTTGCAGTTCCTGTCGTGGAGGAGCCTCAGCTCGGCGTTGTGTGCTCGGCTGATGGCGGAGGGTACTTTCCGGTAGTGAAGGGGGTGGTGAACGGTTTCCTCGTTTCTGTTCTGCGCGACTCAGGTGCCACGACCGCGGGGGTCAGACGTAGCCTAGTTAGGGAGGATCAGTACACGGGGGAGACGCAGAGGGTAATTTCGTTCGGAGGAAAGGTAGAAGATTTTCCTTTGGCGAAGATAGAAGTTGACACGGAGTTTTTCTCGGGTAGTCTGGTTTCTTGTGTCATCGACGAGCCGGTAGTGGATTTAATTCTCGGCAACATGAAAGATGTGGAGCCAGTCGTTGGTATGTTTGGAGCATTTCAACAGGCTCGGGTAGCTCACCAGGCAGTCGCATTCGTCGCGACGAGAGCGCAAGTCAGGCGCGAGGGCGAGCAAAAGGTGGCACTGCCGTGTGTGGCTAGTTCGCCTCTTGACGCTATCTCGCCTGCCGAGCTTGGTGAGTTACAGAGGGCGGATGAGTCGTTACAGGACTGGTTCGGAAAAGCGGCAGCGGGTACGATCAAGGAGAGTGGGGTGAACGCTTATCGGTTTGTGGTTACGAACGGATCGGTTTGTGGTTACGAACGGCTTGTTACACCGTCATTTTTGGAGGGAGGGCGCGCCGAGCACGGTTCCGACAGCCGTGCAGGTCGCGGTGCCTTCTACGCTGCGTGACACAGTGTTGTTGGCGGCCCATGACGGGTTGTTGGCGGGACACTTCGGCGTTAAACGAACGCTGGGGCGGGTTCGTCTCCGACTTTCGTGGCCAGGGGTGTCGACTGACGTCGCACGATATTGTCGCTCCTGCGACATTTGTCAGAGGACAACCCCGAAGGGCCGGGTTCCCAATGTGCCACTTCAGTTGATGCCACGCATTGAGGTGCCTTTCGATCGCGTGGCGGTGGACATTGTGGGGCCGTTGTCGCCCCCGTCGGAGGGTAACCATCGCTACATTTTTACCCTAATTGATGTGGCGACGCGGTACCCGGAGGCTATCCCACTGCAGAAGATTGATACAGTGTCGGTGGCGGAAGCCATGTTTTCAATCTTCGCTCGAATGGGCTTCCCGAAGTCGGTTCTGAGTGACAGGGGCACCCAGTTCACGTCCGATATGATGGGCGAGTTCCACCGTATGCTGGGGGTCAAACGAGTTTTGACCTCACCATATTACGCCCAATCTAATGGGATGGTCGAGCGATTTCACGGCACGCTAAAGCAGTCACTAAAGAAGGTCGTTCAAACACGGCCACGGTCCTGGCACCGTTACCTTCCGGCGCTGTTGTTTGCTTATCGCGAGCTCCCGAACGAGAGCACGGGGTTTTCCCCATTTGAGTTGCTCTTTGGTCGCCGAGCGCGAGGGCCGATCGACTTACTTGCGGACGCGTGGTCTGGGGATAAGGACGCGGGGGAGAGCAAGACCATCTTTCAGCATCTGCTGGACCTGAAAAAACATCGTCAGGGAATCTTGCGAGATAGCCCACAACAATGTGGATGCGGCCCGAAAGGTGCAAAAGCACTACCGGGACAAAGGCTCCAAGATAAGGCGGTTTGCTCCAGGAGAGCAAGTCTTGCTCTTTTCGCCCGCAACCACGCAGGCGCTCGTGCCTCAATGGCAGGGGCCGTACCAGGTTGTTCGCGAGTATGGTCATGACTATCTAATTTCTGTGCGGGGAAAGGAGAAGATCTACCACGCTAACATGCTGAAGAAATACCATGATGGGTCGAGGCTTGCACTAGCGTGTTTCGCGGCTGGGGCAACCGAGCCGTTTTATTCACTTGTGGGGGACGAGTTCGAGTTTTGCCCGCAGGCCGCGCTAGAGGGAACCGGACGGACGGACGAGACTGCCGATCCGCGTTTTCTATGGTGGCCCTGGTGGCATGTTCTAGACTCTTAGTCCTTTCTTGTATTCTAGATAGTCAAAGTTAGTCCTTTCCTGTTTTCGGATAATATTACGTCGAGTAGTCTTAAAAAGAAACTCGGTCGTTTCTTTTTTTCCCGAGGAAGGGGGAATTGTGATGAAGCTCTATGCTCGTGCATAGTGCTCATACATTAGGGTTAGTACGGTACGGGTTTTGTTGACGGTTTGTTTGTGCCGATAGTCCGGGTGGCACTAGACGCACGTGGAAATCTGTAAGACATGGTTAGCACGGGATTTTTAGTGAGTTCTGTTTAGTTAGTTCTAGGCGGAAGCTGTGTCTGTCAGAGGTCTAGATCGGGAGTACGGGCTGTCTTGTATGGAACGGTTGTGTTTGAGATACCTAGCCCGTATTCCAAGACTCTGAAGCCTAGATTTCAGGTATGTTTCTATATATGTAGTATTGATAGTTGTTTAGTTAAAGACAGTATGCGTTGGTAAGAGTAATGTGGTTGTATAGCGGTGTGCCGGTTTGGTTTAGTTATGTATGTTTAGAATTCGGGGAAGTAACCGGTGTTTTTGTATACAGTTGTTTACCGCGATAGATAACTAAAGGAATGTGAGGTGTGTATATCTAAGCCGCTATGAAGATAGTACGTGGTTGGTTAAGCATAGTCTTTTCCAGTGTATAGAGTAATGTATAGCAAGAGTGTTAGGCTATAGTCTGTTTCAAGATAGTGACAGATATGGGGGTGTTACGAAAGTAGACAGTTTATGAAGCACGTGTGTGTGTGTGAATGTACGTGTGGGTTATTTGTATCAGCCAGGTTACGTGACGTTTCTCATTGATCCAATATGTGGTGTGTTTAGCAAGTGTTACGTTGGGACTTTTGTTGTCTATTCAGAGTTCTTGTAAAGAGTGGAACGACGGATGCCGAGACGTCGAGTCACAGGTGGGACCTAACGTGAGGTCATCCCTCCAGCTCTTCACTGAGAGTGAGTCTGACCGGGACCAAGACACCCGAGTCAACGCGAGAACTGCGCAACAATATGAGAACGAGGACGTCCGTGCCAAAGAGACAGGACGGCAAGAAGAAGCGTACGACGAAGGACTCTCACGTCTAGACGTGAGAATGACCAACGTAACCAGGCAATAACATCAAACAGGTTGGAGACAGTGTGAAACTAAAACCTAGCCTGGCAAAGATATTGTGATTTGTGTGTATGTGATTTGGATGCAGTGGGGAAGGTGGAGTGTATATAGTCTGATAATCTTTTAAGCGTTTCTTCCCTTATTGTATAAAAGTCACTTTAGAAAGGGAGCCCGTGTGTTGTGTTTTACCGCATGAATGCGCCCGTCTGAGTCAGTGGCGGTGTATGCGTCTGTTGCGTGAGAGTCTGTACGTGCGACTGTGGGCAAGTCTGCGTGCGTTACAATGTGCATCAAGGAATTCCTTCCATCCATAATTAAAAGGATAAATAATAAACAAATATGTAAGTGAATACATAAATGAATCAATAATAAATAAATAAATTAACATGTAATATAATGGAGAGGGCTACTATCTGTATTGTGTCTCATGCAGTCCCGATAAAGCTTGATCATAAGAGTTCTTGTGAGTACTTGAGTGCGGATTGGTTGAATGTGTTGCAAAAACTAATTTTTAAAAAAAATATTTAGATGTTTAGCTGAACATGGTGATTTAGATGGAAAGGGTTCGGAGATGGATTTCACTCTACCTGGCTTGTGCCTAAGACCAGTTGGATAAAGGTGTGCTTGACCAGTTAAAAATCCCGTCTCCACTAATAAAAAAAAAAGAGCAGACCTACACTTAGAGCCGTTAGGCTGGAAAACAGACGAACAACATGCATGTTGTATCCGGACAAAAAGTCTTCAGAATGTTGAAGATGGTCGGCAGACACAATGCACCATGGGAGTACTTTCGATATGCTTTCCTCCCACAAAAGACCGAGTTCTATGGGAAAGGCTGTTTCAAAGACCAGGAAAAATAACGTATTTGACGTTGATAAGATGTACTTCAAAGTTCAAATCGAAAATAATGTCTGTTTCACTTCAGGAGCAAAGTAAAGCTGCATCAACCGTGCGCGTCTGATTGACTTCTTTCGAAGGCATCTCGCTGGCCGCCATTTTGAAACTAGCGACGCGAGTATGCTTACCGCATTAAAAATATTACTTTTAAACTTATTTTATCGTAAATATGTATGCAAGTTTACTTGCTCGTGATTTTAATTTACTCACTGGAATAAACTTGTAACGTATATGCTTGACATTTTCAATGCTATGCACCAAAAATGTCTTGCACCTTATCCGGGCCGTGTACGAGGACTGGTTCCCTCACATCGAAAAATAGCTTTCGAAAAACACTTCTACAAAAATGTCTCCATCCTAAGGACAAATATTGTTGCCATGCATAAACCATATGGCGTAAGTACTTTCGTTTCGTACCTGCAAACCATTGTTACTCTTTTGACGAACCACTTACCTCTGCAGAAATTGCGTAAGCTGCTAGAGTATTACGTCATACTCCTCTGTTTAAATATTTTTGTTGCCAGTTTTCTTAACAAAGCATGCATATTGAGCATAAACGTTTGTGATCATTTCATTAATTTCAATGTGACCCCTCAATTTTATTGCAACTATTTTAATTAAGAACATAAGAGAGAGAGAGAGAGAGAGAGAGAGAGAGAGAGAGGGGGGGGGGGGGCAAGGGGAGGGCGGGGTGGGAGTGGGGGGATGGCGGGAGTCTGTAAACAAGGGCTGCTGCTAAAACTTCTACCGTCTGGAGTTGAAGGCACGATGCACCGATGGCTCAAAGACTTTCAACAGAATTGCACGATTGAAGTCGACAGCACACTCAGCAGTCTTGTCAAACTCAGGGAAGATGTATCTCATGGAGGTGTCGTGTCTCCGATCCCTTTAATGTCCGTAAAATATGTGGAACTTTGGACTGTATTCTGATCACAATGTGACCAATCAATGTGTTTGCTGTTTCTTTAGTGGAGAAAAAAAAGGCAAAAATGATAGACTGAAAGAGTGAAACTGGCTGGTCTTTTAGGAGATATAGTTCCTAGCGTAATGTCTCCCCTTTTTCTTTAATTTATTCTCGTCTAGAAAGGTGTAAATATGAATATGCGTAATAAAGTTTCATAGTTCCTAACAGCCCAAACAATGTTATAAAATACTTAGTTTCCACCAGATCACCACTTCCACCCCCATTTGTTGCCTTCTTCTTCTGCAACTTACAATTCCTTGATGGCCGTCTTTAAATCTAATATTGTTATGGCTGCCAATAAGTGAGCTGTCAAGAGCTCGGTAGCAGGTTTTGAGAGTTTGGTGTACAGAGGCGTGTCTTCTGGTCAGAACTGCCAGCGGATTGCTTCTCTGTATGGACAGGTCAGGAGAATGTGCTAAGGAGACTGATTTTCTACGCCACATTCGCATAGGGCTGTTTCCGCAAGACCCAGTTTCACTAGGTGAGCCCAGAGTGATCAGTGTGTAGATGGAAGATGGTGGTCTGGCTCTCCCTGTTCAGCTTGTTGATGTCGTCTGCCACGGCTGCAGCCGCTATTCTGCTGTTGTCAATCACGTTGTTGCTGCAGTGTCTTAGTTTCTTTACAGGAGGTTGTGATCTTGAGGTAGTCTGGCGCCTGCTTTGGCCAGGCTGTCAGCCTCCCCATTTCCAGCTACTAAAGAATGCACTGGAATCCACTGCAGCACTATTTTGTGAACAGGGCATCTAGTTTATCTTGAAGCTTCCTGGTGAGGAGATCAGTGGATCTAGCTAGTGCTCTGCTGCTGTGTGGAGCGTCTGCAGATCTGTACGATAGTTGGAGCTGCTGCCGCCAGCTGGTAAAGAGAGGGAGTAGTAGTGCGGTCTGCACAACAGATGTACACGCCACTTCCTCCGTTCCGCACGGCGTCTTGTGCGGACCCGCCTGTGTAGATGTGAGCACAGATGCTGTGAGGGTAGCGCTTGTGCATAATCTCCAGCGAGATGGCTTTGTGCAGTGCCGCGACCTTTGGCAAAGATTCTTGGAACATCGTTTATGTTGTCTAGAAGGCTCTTTCCAGATGTCCAGATATCTGAATGGAGCTCTTCACACATCTTTAGGATTGGTTCCAGGACGTCAGGTTTAGCCCTTTGCAGGACCTTCAGTTGGCGGTTCAGACTTGGGCGTTTCTGACGGTTCTTGGTCTGCTCCTGTAGTCTCCAGTGCTGTCGGTGTTTAGTGAGTCTCTTCATCTTGTGTGCTGTTCTGCGTTCCAGTGGCTCCAATGTCCTCCATTTTCTAAATTGGGGTGCTCCAGATAGATGTCACTGCATCATGAGAATGACCCATGTTCTGTATCTTGTCAAGCCTGACGTTTTTGATTTTGCAGGCAGTGTTTCATGTTGTCTAGGTATCTTGGTACCGCACTACTGGCCTGACCGAGCTGGTGTTTGCTTGCTGTAATTTGCGCCAATGTGGTCCCCACCAGTTTCTTCATCAGAGACGTTTTTCCTCGCAGCTCTAGCTTCCATAGCTGCGATGTGAATCCAGTAATTTATTTGTTGCCAGTAAAGTTGGCCTGTCTGTCTTTGGTACTGGACGATCTCCAGTTTTCAAGGTGACCTCTTCCATCTAATTGAAAGAGATGGTCTAGCTCAGTTTGAGTGGCCATCTTTCAGTCCAGCTGCTGACTCTATTGGCAGCATCCTGGATCCTGCAGGATGCTATTTAAATATGTTCTGCTGCGCTCCACACTGCAAAGTCATCAGCACGGAGGATGTTCGAGACGAACCTTGGTACTGCTGTACTGATGTCATTAACGTAGACCAAGAACAGCATCAGACACATCACTTTCCTGAGGTACACCTTCCCCGAGCTTGACAAGACTGCTGAATGTGCCATTTACTTCAATCTTGCTGTTCTGTTGAAGAGGAAGTTTCTCAGCCATCGGAAGCTTCTGCGGCAGCCCCTGTTTACAGACGTTTTCCCCCTTTTAAGCCGTAACAAAAAAGAATTACAATTAAATTGATGGGTCACATTGAAATTAATGAAATGGTCACAAACTTTGAAGTTCAATTTGCATACTTTGTTAAGAAAACTGGCAACAAAAATATTTAAACAGAGGAGTATAACGAAAGCAATTGTTATGATCATTTTGCGTTTCTTTGCGTACTGCTGAAATGGGGTAGGGCAGCAGATTCAGCCACTGTGGTCCCTAAATGAATCACAGCATCGTAAAATCAGGTTGGAAGTAACTGTGGTACTCTATCCTAACCATTAAAACCTAAAAAGACATATCAGTTGTATACACAATTTATGAGTGCATCGAAGACAATGCAAGTTTCCCAATTCGGCAATTTTAAATTGGAAAAAGCTATCATTCACCAAGAACGTATCGTAAATGATGCCGACTCTCCTCATTTTCTTGCACTTTATGCTCACATTATTGAAACATAATAGGTAAAGAGAGGTGAAAATGAAATGGCATAACTTTAATATTTTTTTCTAATTAATGTTTATGTATTTTTACATAATGGGGGTAGGGATACAAAATCAACCACTGTGGCACTCACAGTGATCACAACATCATCTAGTTTAGTTTATAATAATTGTGAAATCCTGTTTTAATGGTGTAAGCCTGAAAAGGGACTTCCAGTAATATAGAAAATGTATGAAGGCATCTGACACATTATTTTTGTCTTTTTTTGTGATTTCGCGGAAATGGTCGTTTATTGGGTGCATAAATACCTTCAATGTGAGCCAGATATTTAATATGTTTTAATTCTGATTTTCTTTTGCAGAGGCCGCAGAAGGTGTGCCTTAACATAATATTGCCTGATCTGAGCTTTTGGAATGAATTCTGATTTATTTAGAGGAAAATGTTTCTCAAGCTCATTTTACGATCCACAAAGAGCTTGAATGGGGGTACCCTTGCGCCATCGGCTATATCTCTGGTGTGTTCCTAAGGATGTTAGGGAAACATGGCTAAAAAAATCTCAGGACATACTAAGGTACAATTTGAAGCCTATCTTATAGAGTACTAAGGGGGGGATGGGGAGGGGGGGGGGGGGCACGGTAGACCGGGCTAGCTGTTGTACTAGATCAAAATTTGTTCAGACCCTTTTTAGTACCCCATCAATGAAATCACTTTCAAAAGACCTTTTATCATCAAAGGGACTGCTCCGGGAAATAAATGCTTAATATTTAGTAATCTTGTTAATAATATAAGTTATTGGTCGGAGGGGTTCGCTACACGGACCTTTTTAACAAACCCCTCCGACCAATAACGTATTTGTTTTCCTTCCTCCGTTTATTGTTTAGAAAAAATCCGGTTTATGAAGACGGCCGCTTCTGTGGCGGATAGGTGACACCATTGAATATACATGTTCTACCGGGGATTCCCAGTCTTTACGAGACAGAGTGTGACGTAGCATGGTTCCGTGTGAAGCGCAAGTTTCGCGAGTAAAAAGCTAATCTTGGTTTGTGTACAGAATGATTCAAGCTGCAATGTCTACAAAAGGTGGTTAAAGTATGACAGTGACAGTGCTTCTTGACTGCTGTGTGATTCAGAAAAATTAAGAACTTTTTGATGAAGTGATCGGCATTTGACCACTGATGTGACAGCTTGTGCAAGTTAGCATGGTGCCTCGTGCTTTTAGACTCAAAATGACTGAAGGGGATGCTTCGAGTGTGCAGCAGATTGTCGTTGTTATATCCTAAAGTGTCATGTGTGTTGGGATATCTGGAAAAAGGAATACCAAAAAAAAACAAAAAAAAAACGCTCGTTGTTAACAGCAGTACTAGTGCTGAGGTGGATTTTAAGGTAAGATTGTATTTTACAGCGTTGACATGATGTCAGATAGTCTTCGAAAATTCGTGAGATGTTTTTCTTCAGATAGTCCCGCATTGAGTGACGTGAAGAGAGAACTTTGGCAATAGCGTGCTTTGTGTATAGTGTTGCTGTGTGTGTATTTTCGTTTTAGTTCTTGAATTTGTTGCTCTGTGCTTTGGTGAAATTGTGGCATGTTGGTGGCTGAGCAGACGACAGTGTGTTGCCGGTTTGCAAGGATTGCTGTCTCTGATTGTTTAAAGAAAACTCTGAAGCTATTTTTGTTCCGTGGTTTCCCGAACTTTGAAAATGTCTCGGTGCATGGCAATGAGATGTATTTGGCGAAGGCTTCTGCTGTTTGCGCTGGGTAATTAGTGGTGAAATACTGTTTAAGTTGGCTCCTCACGACGTAAACAATAAGGCAGATGATGTGTATTACGTCAAATAGGACTACGTTAGTGCGTTGTTTTTCCTGCTATTTTGTCGAACCGAGTTGCTGTCAAGACTCGAAAACGAGGTCCTAACGCGTCATCGAGAGGGATAAAACGTCCGCCATTTTTCGCTACAGTGGTTTTTATATCACGGTCACATGGTACAGTTTGCGCTAAAGTGACTGGTCGTGTGACGTAGGGAGGAAAACAAATGTTTTTAGTAAATGTTCCTAGCATGTCTTACAACAATGTTGGACAAAATCGCAAACATATTTTACACAGGTTGAATGTCGTAAAATGAACGATTCTGTAAAGGGTGGTTGAGTCTTAGCATGGGAATTTTAGCAATCCAATTTTATTTGATCTACAGGCTGGTAAGTGTTCCACACTGTTGCGGCTCGTAACAGGTAATCTTGGCCATATTTTCCTGAATTTTACACGGAGATCTTATATAACCTTTAACCCTTTGGCTGTCAGTAGCGCTTTTAGTCACGATGATTCCTACAGGAATCATCGTGACTAAAATCGCTACCGACAGCCAAAGGGTTAACTAAAATTCCCCCACACGAGCTCAAATATAGTTTGGGGAGGTTAGGAAACAACGAGGGGCACAGAGGTGTGGACCGACTTGGCAATCTGTAGCCACTGTATGTGTCATTGCACTGTAGTTCCCCTAGAATAGCAAAACTACAAAAGCCGTATTTTCGCAGTTTTGCTCTTTATGTACTTGCTGGAACGCAAATCCTACGAGCTGGAACGCAAATCCTACGAGCTGGAACGTCTAATTGTCTACGAGCTGGAACATAGGTATACGAGGTGGAACAATGCCTTTTATGAAAAACCAATTTCACAGGCAATCTAAGATGCTTCCGACATATTTTACTTCATGACCTCCTCTCACGGTCAATGACTAAACACCTAGTCAAGTTGTGTGCGGCTGGTTATGTTCTTAGTACGGTAAATGTAGAGTTGAACCCGGGTCGAGCGGGAGGCGGGGTTGATGTGTTTACACTTGCATTTGAAACCGCGGTTGACATGCTTGCATTTGGAACCGGGGTTGACATGCCCACGCGACAAAGCATATTAGGAATGCATCATGGCGCCCTCCAGGAGACAACACGTACGTGGCTCATGGTGTTCTTTGGCTCTTGCAGTTGGATTGTGACCAGTCTTTCTTTTTATTTTGTATTATCTTCCATGTATTATTTCTTGCGGCCCAGAAAGAGGTGATCTCGTATAAGAGACCCAAGCTACTCGTACAGCAAAGTTTGCATACGAAAAAGAGAAAGTTTTTCTTACAGATCATGACCTTTACAACAACGTTGTTGATTAACGTCGCTCTTATATTGTCAATTCGGCAGCCACATATTTTATTATCAGAAATGTTTTTTCGCTGCCACAGTCTCAAGACTTCTGGGGGCAAATCGTGCAGCACTGTAAGTTATGATGAGCACCTTTAGCCCAGGCATGGATGAGAAGCCGTAGAAACATCTCATGTTCACTGTCGATGTGCACAGTCGATGTCGACATCAGTTGTGTCAACAGTAGTACTGAAATCCTGCCCGTGACGTCACGATTTTTCTTGCAACATGCACAGTGATGACGCGGAATGGAATGCGGTTTAGATCCAACCCCGACTGAACCTTGGGATTTTGAATGAATTGATTGTTTGTACATTGCTTAACGTCCCGACAGCAACAAGACTTTCTCAAGACGTGCCTGCACTGCTTGTGAAAAAAAACTAAACAGACGGAATATTGAATGTATGTCGCCAGCCGGTTCAATACGCTAAATAAACCTAAGACCATTTAGCAACACACATCCAATATCAAGAGCTACATGCAGCGCAGACAGTAGGGAGAGTTTAAAAAAGGAAAATACAGGTGAATGGACCAAGGGTAGACAGAATGACTAGTCTAGTCTATCAGCTGCCCTTCATAGACGATCAGCCGTTTACGAGTTCTTTTTGATTTGTTCTACATAAGTTTGTTTGTTTCACAAAAAAAGCAAACGTGTAAAGTTGCTGCAGTTTTACGTCTTGATAAAGGTTTGTCACGTTTATTTCCATTCACTTTACCATCGCTTTGCCCGTTTCATTTCGACACCACAGCACCAAAACAAAACGCAACCCACAACACAAATGCCATCTTCGAAACCTATGGTTGAAGTGCAACATGCTGCATGCTGTAAAGGAGAAAGAATGCCACACCACTTATTTTTAACTGTCATGGCTGAGCAAAGTTTCAGAACTTGATTAATTATTTATTGCAGTAACATTTATTTTAATCAGTTGCACTGGCAAGCTACGTTGTGATGTACGATCACTGCCAGTGCCAATTAGTCCCCAATTAATTATGCAGTCTTAGTGATCACTGATGGTACAGTACACTTCACACTGAAAAAATACACATCACAATGTAAACACAATTGGAAGTTCATGCAATGCTTTGTTTAAAATTAAACCCTATCTTGCTAGCAGTAGCCTACTGCACAAAAGAGGAACTTATTTTGCTGCTGTGTAATTTGCAGTTTGTCTGCATATAGACATTTGCAGTTCGCTGCAAAGATTCTTACCAGCTGACATTAGCACTGACATATATATTGGGATTAAAACGAGAAAGAAAACGGAGAAAGGTGACACTGAGATGATTTAATAAATCGGTCAGTCAAGTGATCAAATCAATGAGATATATATGTTTTATGATGAACAGCTTAGGGGTGGGGTGGGGGTGGGGGCGGGGGAGGGGAGGGGGCGCGGGGGGGGGGGGAGGCACATACTTTATAATGTACACGTACTATTTCTTTTAGTGTTTCCATCATCCACTCATAACATCATCGGGCTCGACGAGTTCTCATGTTTTATTTGAGAGATTTACAAAATACATGTACTTGCTGCTGTTACATCATTTTCTTACTGGTTTTGACATTTCGCTTAAGATTTACAGTCCCATACTTTAAACCTGTCCCGCCTAACGCACACGGAGGTTGACTGTATCATTGATATATGTATGTGTACTAGGTAGCGTTTTGTTTGAGGTGGTAGTTTTGGCCTCACCTTTAAGTTTGGTGCCCCCGTGCATGTGGCCACAAGTATTATTTACAGAACTGATGGCTGCATGTGCAGGCTAGTTCACGGTATCACTTATCAATGTGAACTGGACAGCCTATTGTTTGAAGTGATCAGTGGAGGCATCATCCATGATGTATGTGTGCATTTGGCGACTGGAACTGTTTACAAATGTGGTGTTTACAGAACTAGTGGCGGAGTATGGATATTAGTACTGTTATTGTTATCAGGTGTGGCCATATCTATAAGTTTTGGTGCCCCTGTGCATGAGGCCAACAGTACTTTTCACAGAACTGATGGCTGCATGTGCAGTGTGATTATTCGTACATATGAGATTTGCAGGTAGGCAGCTAAAATACACTTACAGGCAGTCAATACAAGCCACTTTCTTAACCCCCCCCCCCCCTCCTCACACCACCTCAAGTCACACTGACCCCTTCGCAAGAAACATTTGAACTGGACATAACATTGAAACATTAAGCTATCTGGTTTGTTTGCACTACCATCAAGTCAGTGCATGGGCTGATGACACAAACCAATGTTTAAGCACGTTATGAGTGTTCGCAAGGAATGTACGTATTAGTTTGAAACATGGCGCATGCAAGCGGATTGAGGTTTACTGGTCATGTGAGTAGTAACACTGAGAGAAAAGACGTCCCCCCCCCCCCCCACACACACACACTTTTTTTTTTTTCTTTTGGTTGTTTGATGTTTCGGCGACTGGTGAAAGTTTTCGGCCATTGGAAGCAAGGTGCAGCGTCGGGAGGCCTTTTAATAATAATAATACATAGTTTTTATATAGCGCCCCTCCCCACAAACAGCAAGCTCGGAGCGCTTTACAGCACATAAAAAATAAAAAATAAAAATTAAAAAGGAGAAAAAAATTAAAACGCACTCACTCCCCAAACAAACATCTGCTCGCACCATGTAGGCGCACTCCCAACACGAAACACACACACACACACACACACACACACACACACACACACACACACACACACACACACACACACACACACACACACACACACACACACACTCACACACACACACAGCCTATCTACATGGGGAAACAACCAACATTTCCAGGCAGCACATCCAGACTAAGCTAATCTTGATATGCTACCTGGAAAAGATGGGTCTTCAAATTTGTTTTGAAGGTCAACAGGGTAGGGGAATGACGGACATGCAGTGGAAGTGAGTTCCAGACGTGAGGGGCCTGATAACTGAAAGAACGGGCACCAGCAGTTTTTAGGCTGACTCTGGGCTGAACGAGCAGTTTTTGTGAGCTTGAGCGTAGACTTCTACTAGGATTGTGTGATGCAAGGGAAGAAGACAGATATGCAGGAAGCGTATTGTCATAGTGTTTCTATGCCAAAGTGGCCAGCTTGTACTCTATTCTCTGTTTGACAGGTAGCCAGTGGAGATGCTTTAGCAGTGGTGTGACATGATCAGTGCGTTTTTTGCGAAGGACTAACCGGGCTGCATTATTCTGGATACGCTGAATGCGAGTGAGTTGATCAGATGAGATACCAGCAAGGAGGGAATTACAGTAATCTAGACGGGACAGAATGCGAGAGCATACGAGCTGGGCCGCCTTTTCTGTCAAAAAGCGTCTGATCATGCCTATTCTGCGGAGCTCCAGGTAATAAATAATAATAATTACGGTATTTATAATGCGCTTATCTTATAATAATTATAACTCTAAGCGCACACTCACAACTCGCGCACGCATGCGCACGCTTTAGACAATGACTCACGTACCACAAACAGTGAAATACATTACGACGGTCAGCTTGGGGTGGGGAGTGCGGTGATATAGTGCTAAAACTGTTGAAAGAGGTGAGTTTTGAGGGCGGACTGGAAGGAGGAGAGAGAGTGTTTCTGACGGAGAGAGAGTGGGAGAGTGTTCCAGATGGATGGACCGTAGACGGAGAAGGAGCGGGGACCGAAAGTGTTAAGTTTGGTGCGAGGGATGTGGAGGCGGAGAGGATCGGAGGCAGAGCGGAGGGAGCGGGAAGGTGTGTAGGGGTGAAGTAAGTTGGAGAGATAGGCAGGAGCGCAGTTGTTCAGGGATTTGTAGCAGAGAGACAGAACTTTGTATTGGATGCGTTGGGGGATGGGGAGCCAGTGAAGGAGTTTGAGCAGGGGTGTGATGTGGTCGGATTTTTTTCTTTCTGAGGACGAGGCGGGCAGCATTGTTCTGGACGCGTTGGAGAGTGAAGATGGTGGAGTGAGGGAGACCGGAAAGGAGAGAGTTGCAATAGTCAATGCGAGATAAGATGAGAGAGACAGCAAGTTTGGTGGCAGCTTCGGTAGTGAGGTATTTTCTGATCTGACTGATGCGGCGAAGGTGGAAATAGCATGCCTGGGTCGTGGCGGAGACGAAGTTGGTCATGGACAGAGAGGAATCGAGGATGACGCCGAGGTTCTTGGCCGAGTCAGAGAGGGAGATGGGGGTGCTATCGAGTTGAAGGTGGAGAGAGGGAGGGAGCTGGGAGAGTTTTTGGCGAGTGCCTACCAGCATGGCTTCCGTTTTGTCGTCGTTCAGTTTCAGCTTGTTTGCTGTCATCCAGTTTTTCACGTCTTTGTAGCAGTCAGCCGTGCGAGTCAGTAGTGACTGAGTGTTGTCGAGTTTGTCTTTGTCTTGCAGTTGTGAGTCGTCAGCGTAGAGGTGGTGGTGTATGCGGTGAGACTGGATGATGTTGGACAGAGGAGAGGTGTAGAGTGTGAAAAGGACCGGGCCCAGGACGGATCCCTGTGGAACTCCGCAGGAGAGCGTTACCGGGTTGGAAGAGACGCCGTTGATGGTGACGGACTGCTGTCTGTCAGAGAGGTAGGAGAGAAACCAGGAGTGAGCAGAGTCAGTGATGCCGAAGGAGTGGTGGAGTCGGTGGAGGAGGATAGAGTGGTCTATAGTGTCAAAGGCGGCAGAGAGATCGAGTAGTGTAAGAAGGGAGATGTTGCCAGAGTCAGTGGATAGAAGCAGCTCGTTTAAGATATGTAGAAGGGCTGTTTCAGTGCTGTGATGTTTGCGATAGGCAGGCTGGAATGGACTGAGGAGGTTGTTGTCGGTGAGATGGAGGTTGAGCTGGTTGAGAACAACCTTCTCAAGAAGCTTGGACAGGAAAGAGAGATTGGAGACTGGGCGATAGTTCTTGAGTTCGTTTGGGTCGAGGTTGTGTTTTTTGAGGAGAGGACGGACGATGGCGGACTTGAAGATATCGGGGACGGAGCCGTTTTCTAGAGATGCGTTGATGATGTGATTGTCGGTAATGAAGGGTAGAAGTTTTGGAAGGCCGTCACAGTAGAGAGAAGCTGGGAGGGGGTCAAGTTCGCAGGTTTTGAAGGGCATGGACTTTATGGTCTTGAGGACTTCATCCTGAGAGACGGTGCGGAAGGACGAGAGGGGAGTGCCGGAAAAGGTGGGGTCGGGAGGGCAAGGCGGAGGAGGCAGGGTGTCGAGTGTGTCGCGCAGATTTTGGATTTTGTCCGAAAAATAGGTAGAGAAAGCAGACGGGAGTTCTTCTTTGCTGTGTTTGTTGGGGAGAGGAGAGTCTTTAGAAGTGCCTAGGAGTGTGTTCATGGTGGCGTAGGGGGTTTTGGAAGAGGTGGATTCCAGGATTTGGTTTTGAAGGTGTTTGCGTTTAGATTCGGAGATCATTTTGCAGACTGTGGACCTGGTTGTTTGCGCTGACGACTCACAACTGCAAGACAAAGACAAACTCGACAACACTCAGTCACTATTGACTCGCACGGCTGACTGCTACAAAGACGTGAAAAACTGGATGACAGCAAACAAGGTAGGCAGTGCGGCAAAGATGGCTAACCTGTTTTTCCATCGATAAACTTGAATCCAGGAATACACCCAGCTTTTTTACATCGGATTTGAAAGAAATGTCTTGGCCACCTATGGAAATATGATCACTGCTGGAGGCGGATGTTCTAGCTCGAGTACCAACAAGCATGCTCTCTGTTTTGTCATCATTTAAGTTGAGTCTGTTGCAAGTCATCCAGTCTTTGACTTCAATTATACACTTCTCCACATTGGAGACAATGGTCTGCAGTTTACAAGGATGGTCAGACTTAGAGACCTGAGTGTCATCAGCATACTTGTGATACTCACAGCTATTCTGGCTGATGATTCGGGAAACTGGTTTAGTGTACAGAGAGAACAGCAGAGGACCCAAAACTGACCCCTGTGGGACACCATACTTCAAAAGCACAGGCTGAGACATGATCCCATTCACACATACAGACTGATATCTTTCAAAAAGGTAAGACCTGAGCCATGACAGCGCTGGACCGGAAATACCAAAAGACACGCGTAGGCGTACTAAAAGAATCCCATGATCCAGCGTGTCAAACGCCGCAGACAGGTCTAATAATGATAGCAAAGAGACATGTCCGACGTCAGCATGTGTAAGCAGGCTATTGGTAATGTGAAGCAATGCTGTCTCAGTACTGTAATTTCTTCGATATGCAGACTGATACAGTTCAAGTAAATCATTACTACTGAGATGTGACATGAGCTGACTCAGCACAACTTTCTCCAGAATCTTGGAAAGAAAGGGAAGATTAGACACTTTTGTGCCAGGTTGAAGGCCCCCCCCCCCCCCCCCCAAAAAAAAAAAAAAAAAAAAAAAGTTTGGATCTCTCCCCCCCCCCCCCCCCCCCCCCTTTGTTGTTTGATATTTCGTATTTCGGCGATTGGTGAAAGTTTTCGGCCATTGGAAGCCATTGGAAGCCAGGTCGGGGGCCTTTTGTGCCAAGTTCAAGGTCCCAAACAAATAGTTGGAACCACCCCTGAGGTAACTGCTCCGCCCCTGGTGTGTGCGTGCGTGCGTGTGTTTGTGTGTGTGTGTGTGTGTGTGTGTGTGTTCAAACGCCCAAACAGCGTACACAGGTGATTTGATGGGGAAATGTTAACAATCTACGATACAGCACACAATGAATATCAAACGTGCCATAGTTTAATGTGCTTCTGAGATCGTCACAAACGTTGTCTCATGCATATGGCTGTTTGGGCTTACTGGAGGGTCTGCTCGGCCGTTGGCCCACCACTTTAGCACAGTAATAGTACTGTTGTTACCGACAACGTCTGTGTGGTTAGTTCGTTTTGTGTCTGACTCTTGGATTGTACCGTCTATCAGGATGTTATACACCGCTATGCTCTGCCATTGTAGTATATTTTTTATTAGGACCATAGATAGCTCAGTTCACTACTGACACAGTCTAAAAGTAAACCTCGGAATACATCTAGGCAAGGTGGGCATTTTATGATGTATTGCCCCTCATGATCGTAACAGAAAAGATACATCCCTAAACTGCTGTTTCGATTCCACATGCCCATATTTTAATCGCAAACCCTTACCGTGACCTCGACCAGCCATTCTTTAAAAGCACGACACAGCGACATACACACGCGTACGCAAGCACCGTGGCACACACACACACACACACACACACACACACACACACACACACACACACACACACACACACACACACACACATACACACACTGATCAACAAATGATCCCGACATTAGAACTGCTATTGCATTGGAACTAGTATTAGAATCCCCTCATTTATTCGCCGGTTTGTCACTGACGTAAGGTAAATAGATGTGTTGTGCAGCTCGTATTACAGGCGCCCTACTAGTCTATACGCGTATTCTTTCATTCTATTCCGATTGGGGCAGCACAACTGTAGGCATAGATAATTGTAGTCTCAGTCTTACACTAATTAGAAATATACTGTAAGCCCTGTGTGTGTGTGTGTGTGTGTGTGTGTGTGTGTGTGTGTGTGTGTGTGTGTGTGTGTGTGTGTGTGTTTATTGTTTCCCCCCCCCCCACCACACACACACACATTCTCACCCACCTGCCTCCATTTTTAAATTTATGCCAAGCATAGACGTAGCACTCACACTCTTAGCATAAACTGACTAATATCCACCACACTTCAAAGCCTGAAAAATTACAAAACTTAGCTGTAAAATTCATATTCCGGAAACTTACCAATCCACTTTAAAATCAAGGTGCTATTATATGACGTCACCAGATTTTACAATCTGTGTAAATAGGAAGTGCACATATGTTACTGAAAGTAATTTAGCACATACAAGTCTTTTGTATGCATGTATTTCATTAATCATAGAAGAAGTGCATCAGAACACCGCACCTAAAAAAATTGTGTCATACTCATAGGGTCCAAATATGGAATGCTGTGACGTCATCATGTATAAAAAGAAGAATATAAAAAAGTTTATTATTTTCTGAATGCCCGATAAAGGACGAACACACCGATACGAAGTAATAAGTATTTTTGTAGTTATCAGTGCTTTACTACCCATCTAGTACCCCTACCCCCCAAAATTATGATCCCTTTCGGGGGTAGTTTCGGTCAAACTCTGTGGTATCTTCGATACGGTGTTTATTTTTTGGCAAACACCTAGGAACGTACGTGGTTTTGGGTAAACGTTCTGAAAAACAGTCTCCGATCCCCCGCAGGGGTGGGGTGGGGGTGGGGGTGGGGTGGGTCTAAGGAGGGCCAAAGGTCTAGAAATAGATGTGCGATTTTGTCGAACGTTCGCGTGAGCAAGGCACTGCTGACGCCAGTTTCTAAGCCGCGACCATAATCGGCACACAAACGCTGATTAGAGCATAACGTCCTTCAATCTCATAGAAGCAAACTGGCATTGATTAAAAAACCTCAAGCATGACGATTTGTGTGTGAAAATCGTGTTGTTAGTTCTACTGTCGTCTTCTTGCTCTCTCCGGTACCAGCGGTGGTGACGTAGTATACCCACAGAGCCGCCCATCAGCACATACCGAATGAATTAGTTCTACTAAAAATGTGTGGCGAAACAAAACAAAACTTGAAAATTCGCCTGCAGACAATAAGTAAAGTCTGACACGTTAAATAAGGATGGAGACTGCAGAGACTGCAGACGCCGATTGGTGCCCGTTTTATCTTGACAGATTTTATGCCAAGTTTGCTCGACGCGGGTGGGAGGCAATGTGTACGAAGCTGACGAGATAGAAGACAACAGAACATGGTCCTTACCGGAGATGACGTGCAGATAACTTGACACCTCGTGGTCCTCACGTGCACAGCGCGCATTCAGACAAACTACACTTTTTACAGTCCACTACCGCGGTACACACCAAGTCCTTCAATGCGTGTTGGTAGACCGGTAACACTCGCGTGCTGTTTCTAGAATGGTGGCGTCAGATATAAACAGACTATTTAAACGAAATGACAGCGCCAATAACTTTTATCCAGCTGGTGTCTTTCCAACAGCCGACGTGGCAAACCGAAGAACCAATCAGCGCAGAACCGCGTTTCTGGGGAGGCAAACGTGATTAGATCAAGATACCCAAACGTGGGATCGCGTCGCTAGTTTCAAAATGGCGGCCAGCGAAATGCCTTCAAGTGGAACTAAGTCAATCGTTCGCGCACGGTTGATGCAGGTTTACTTTGATCCTGAAGTGACAGAGATTATTTTGGGTTTGAACTTTGAAGTACATCTTATCAACGTCATATAAGTTAATTTTCCTGTTCTTGAAAGCAGCCTTTTCCATAGAACTCAGTCTTGTGGGCGGAAGGCATATTGAAAGCAAACTCGCTTCGTGCATGTTGTGCGTTGTGTCTGCCGACCATCTTCAACATTCTGAAGACATGCTGCATGTCGTTCGTCTGTTTTCCAGCCTACCAGCTCTAAGTGTATGCCTGCTATTTTTTTTAAAAATTATTAGTGGAGATGTGATTTTTAATTGGCCAAGCACGGTCTTATCCGTCTTGTCTTAGGCACAAGTCAGGCAGACTGAAATCCATCTCCGAACCGTTCCTATCTAAATTTCTATGTTCAGCTTAACACCTAAATGTTGGAATTTTAGTTTTTGCAACCAATTGAACCAATCCGCATTCAAGTACTCACAAGAACTCTTATGATCAAGCTTTATCAGTACTGCATGAGGCACAATACAGATAGTATAGCCCCCATTACATTACATGTTTTATTTATTTATTTATTATTGATTCATTTACGTATTCACTTA
The DNA here is from genome assembly GCA_036245525.1 of Semisulcospira habei. Classification (NCBI taxonomy): domain Eukaryota; kingdom Metazoa; phylum Mollusca; class Gastropoda; family Semisulcospiridae; genus Semisulcospira; species Semisulcospira habei. The sequence goes on from BTPG01000007.1 coordinate 130,602,122, forward strand.
TATATATATATATATATATATATATATATATATATATATATATATATATATATATATATATATATATATATATATATATATATATATCCTTTTAATTATGGATGGAAGGAATTCCTTGATGCACATGATCACTAGTGGTTTGGAGAGGGAAGGAAGAAATACGCAGACATCTGTGCATGTTCATAATCTATCCTTTATTTAGCATGCATATTCAAATATCTGACTTATTTTTTAAATTTATTATTATTTACATTTATTATTCATTTATTCGTTTGTTTTTTGTGTCGTAGGTTTGTACATACACATCAGTATAGAAGATGAGAACATGCATGTATCCACATAATTATATGGTAATAGGTGCCATACTACCCGCTCCAAACCCCACCCCATATACACACACAAAACCACAGAACACCCATCAAAAGACATGTATATATGTGCATGTTCATATTCTATCATTTACTTGGCATTCATATATCCCAGGTATCGTTGCCTTACTTACTTTGTTTTATTTATTTATTTTAAATTATTATTTATATTTATTCGTTTGTAATGCAGTTTTTGTATATACACATCAGCATACAACAAGAAAACACACACATATTATATATTATAAGTTATTGGTCGGAGGGGTTCGCTACACGGATCTTTGTAGGCCTGAGGGAGGTCAAAGGAATGGTATAAATATCTTTTTTGAACTCCCGAAGGCCTACAAGGGTCCGTGCAGCGAACCCCTCCGACCAATAACGTATTTGTTTTCATTCCTCCACTATTTTCGTAAAAGAAATCAAGAAGACATCTTGCGATCTAGATCACGCCAGACATGACTGACGTCAAAGGAATATACATAATAGACTTATGACGTAATTTAAAATATGTCATGACGTTGCCGTCTCCAGTACTGAATGTTGTTGTTTCGAACAACACTACGTAACTTTGTACTTTAGAACATTTAGCGATCTTTTATAGAATATTTTACGGCAGTGTAATAAAGTTTCATCATCATCTGTCGCTATTCCAGCCTGTCTTTACAACACATGATATGGATCGCTCGTTACGGATTAGGAACAGTGCTGTTATGATTGTGGTTGTGTTATCCTGTGAGAGCGTACATGTGTTATTCGTAGGTAACGATCCGATATTTATTTGAGCTATCACGGTTACGATTCATGTGCCTTTTTAGTTAGATTTCCTTTTTGTTCGTGAGTAGAGCCGTTTTCGTTTTGTTAAGTTTAGTCTGGAGCGTGCTAGAAAGGTCGCACTGTCTAGTGGCCTCGTAAGTGTCACGTCGGTTAGTTGGCATCGCAACACTTCGCTACATTTTTCGCTACTTCTTGTGCGCGTGGATTGAGCAGCCTTTGTTTTGTTTTGGGAATGTTCTCGTACTTTATAGAGCTACCAGGTGATAGGGATACCATACTTTTATGTGACTTAGTTATACGCTAGAATTTAGAGCTGAAGTAAGCAGCCGTGTTTTTGTAGCCTGTTATAGTTTTTTCTGGAAAGTTCATGTTAATGAGTTTCGGCTGCGTGTTTCGTTCTGATTGGTTGAGTTGTATGATTTCCATAGAAGATTCTAGATTTTCGTAGTATTTATAAGGAGGGCGCTGGGAAAGCCCGTTCGTACATTGTCTTGCTTTGTCATTTGTAGAGACACATAGTTTATTGTGAGAGACGCTGTGTATGAGAAACTTTGTGTCGTAGTGTGGACATAGCAGAAGAGACTTTGTATCAGTAGTTTGTGCATTTGAAAGTGCATTACTGTGTGGATATCACATCGCTGAATTAAATATTGTTGGAACTGTTACTCCAGTATTGTCTACATCCTTAAGCCACGTATGACGGATTGCAGCTGAACGAGGTTTATTTTAAAGAACTCTTACGTGCGTGCGTCTGGTGTGTTTATCATACTTCGACTACAATTCCACCACGTAACATTTTGGCGACCCCAACGAGATCTCTTCAGTTGGTTCATTGGAAAGGGTAGCAGGAGAAAACAGCCAGCAGTGAAAAGCAGAGATGGCGACATCGGAGATGGAGATATTCCTGAAAACTGGAAAGGAATGTGGACTCGAAGGAGCTCAACTCCTCGAGTTTGTAAAGGAGAGAGAGGAGAAAGAAGAAAAGAGACGAGAAAAAGAAGAAAAGGAGATACTGGAGAGAGAAGAGAAAGAAGAAAAGAAACGAGAGAAAGAAGAAAAGGAGAGACTGGAAAGAGAAGAAAGAGCCAAAGAACGTGGAATCAGGAGACTCGAAATCCAAGCAGAAGAAGCAGAGAAACAGCGAAGAGAAGCAGAGAAACAGCGAAGAGAGGCAGAGAAACAACGAGAAGAGGAGCGAGAAGAGGCGGAGAGGCAGCGTCAACACGAAATTCATCTAAAGCAGATGGAGATAGAGGCACAGAGCCAGAGAACTAATGAAGCAACAGCATTAGCGAGCAGAGAACAAACAGCCCGTGCGCCAAAACTTCCACCTTTCATTGAAAATTCAGATAAGATGGACGCTTATCTGGAGCGATTCGAACGCTTCGCAAATAGCAACAATTGGAAACAAGAGACTTGGGCTATTAAACTGAGCGCACTTCTAACTGGCAAAGCGCTTGAATTTTACACCCGTTTGCCAAGAGAAGAAGCCGAAGATTATACTCAGTTGAAAGCCGCCCTGTTGAGACAGTACGACTTCACTGAAGAAGGTTACAAGCGACGATTTCGGAACTGCAAGCCTGAAGAAGGAGAAACACCCGGCCTATTCATTGAGAGAATCAGAAGCTACCTGGAGAAATGGATAGAGCTGGCTGGCCTAAACAGAGAGTACCAAGACCTGTGCGACCTCATCATCAAAGAACAAGTTTTCAGCGCATGTTCTAAGGACCTGGCCGCCCACCTTAGAGAGCAAAAAGACCAGTCACTAAAGGCCCTGGCCGACTTCGCTCAAGATACCTTGACGCTCACAACATGAAGTTCGGGTCCAGTAAGCCACAGCGTGTGTCTGCACCAGCAGAGGAAATCCACAATGTCAGAGACACCCCGAGATACAAGCCGGTGGAGAACCAGACATGTTTTCTCTGTGGAAAGAAAGGTCACAAGTCGATACGGTGTCCTTCTAAAGACATTCCCAGAGGCGACAACATCAGAAGATCCAACCAAGATCGTGGGATAGCAGACAGAAGCAGTAACACGTCTCAACACAGAGCTGCCGCTGTATTAGCCAATGATGTGACGTCATCCAATGACTTTGAATCCAGGGAAAAGCGAGTTACACCAGAGCTGATCGAATCTTTCAGAAAGAATGGACGCATCCCAGTAGGAGATGGGGCTACATTTTTACCAGTCTCAAACATCGCGCTGCCTGAGAATGAAGTGCCGAACATGCCGGTGGTGTCAGGATTCGTCGGCGACACACCAGTGAGAGTGTTGAGAGACACTGGTTGTAGCTGCATCATCGTGAGAGAGGACCTAGTAGCTGAAGACCAGAAGCTACAGGAGTGGACCACCCTCATTTTGGCTGACGGAACTGTAAGGATTATCCCCCTTGCCAAAGTCAGTGTCGACACCCCATACTTGACAGGAGAGGTGAAGGCGTTGTGCGTGAAGACACCAGTCTACGATCTCATCATCGGAAACATTGATGGTGCCAGAAACGCAGACGATCCAGATCCAGAGTGGAGACCTGAAATATGTTCTGTTACCACGAGAAGTCAAGCAAAGAAGAGTTATCAGACCATCCCTCTTAAAGTGGAGGACAACACGGAAGCAGCAGTGGTGAATAAAGAAAGGCTGGTGGAGCTACAGAGAGCTGACACCACGCTTGACAAGTTCCGAGGTCAAACCGAGCCTGTAACGCGTAAGGGAAAAGAGATAACCTTCGAGACCAGAAAAGATATCCTGTACCGGATATTCGACAGCAATGGAGATAAACCTGTGCGTCAAGTAGTAGTTCCTGAACCTTTGAGAATGCAGGTGATGAAATTGGCACATGATTTCATATTAGGAGGACATTTGGGAATCAACAAGACGCTCGATAGAATCCGAGCCGTCTTCTACTGGCCTGATATGGGAGGCGACGTCACCCGATTCTGCAGATCGTGCGACATATGCCAGAAGACAATCTCCAAGGGAAAGGTGCCCAAGGTTCCTCTAGAGAAAATGCCATTGATCGATATGCCTTTCAAGCGGGTAGCTGTTGACCTTGTGGGGCCAATATCTCCTCCGAGTGAAGATGGTCATCGATACATTTTGACCCTGGTGGACTACGCTACACGTTATCCTGAAGCCATACCATTGAAAAAGATCAACACTCCAACAGTAGCAGAGGCGCTCGTCGACATGTTCAGCCGTTTAGGAATTCCTGAAGAGATCCTGAGTGACCTAGGAACTCAGTTCGTCTCAGACTGCATGGAGGAAGTCAACCGGCTATTGAGCATCCGACACCTTACTACTACCCCTTATCACCCCATGTGTAATGGGCTGGTTGAAAAGTTTAATGGAACTTTGAAGGCTATGTTGAAGAAACTGTGCGCTGAGCAGCCAAGGTTGTGGCATAGATACATCAATGCATTGCTCTTCGCATACTGTGAAGTTCCTCAGGATTCGACAGGGTTTTCCCCTTTTGAATTACTGTACGGTAGGACTGTAAGGGGGCCCATGCACATCCTGAAGGAGCTGTGGACCAAGCATATCGACGCACCTGAGGTGAAAATCAGCTACCAGTGCGTCTTCGACCTGAGAGAGAAGCTGGAAGATACCCTCAGGATGGCTCGAGAAGAACTACGGAAGGCGCAGAACAAGGGGAAGCATTACTATGATCGTAAGGCAAAACCTCGACGATTCCAGCCAGGTGACCAAGTATTGGTTCTTCTTCCTACCGACAACAACAAACTTCTGATGCAGTGGAAGGGACCATACGTTGTCGACACGGTGGTTGGCATCAACGACTACAGAGTCAAGGTCAACAACAAGATGAAAACTTACCATGCTAATTTGCTGAAGAAGTATATTGCGAGAGGTCGTCAAGACAAAACACAAATGGCCGCATCGGTGCGTCTTGCTGATGACGAAAGACTAAACTACAAGAACCTGTTTGGTGCCGAAACCCGGGAGGACGTAAAAGATATCCAGTTCAGTCAGAATCTGACCCAAACTCAACGAGAAGAACTGTGCGTCCTGACTCGAGAGTTCGAGCATCGGTTTACACCTGACCAGTGACTTTTGACTTGTGAACTGTAGTTTATGATTTGGTGATGTTCCTGAAACAAACTTTGACATTGATTTTAGTTTAATCGAGGATTCGCAGAATTTTGGAGCAGATTACCTGAGCAGAGCAGTTTAATTGAATATTTCTGTGTGCAGAACATTTATATGAAACATTTCGATGCTCAGGACTGTTTACAGGAACTGTGAGACGTTTATTTTAATTTGATTTTTGATGTGAAATTATATTTGTTTAGGGTTTTGTGTAGGTTTACACAGCCACAACCGTATTTTTTAAATTTGAGAAGAAATTTTTGTGAAATTTCATTCTTAAGAGGGGGGTAATGTTACGATTGTGGTTGTGTTATCCTGTGAGAGCGTACATGTGTTATTCGTAGGTAACGATCCGATGTTTATTTGAGCTATCACGGTTACGATTCACGTGCCTTTTTAGTTAGATTTCCTTTTTGTTCGTGAGTAGAGCCGTTTTCGTTTTGTTAAGTTTAGTCGGGAGCGTGCTAGAAAGGTCGCACTGTCTAGTGGTCTCGTAAGTGTCACGTCGGTTAGTTGGCATCGCAACACTTCGCTACATTTTTCGCTACTTTTTGTGCGCGTGGATTGAGCTTTGTTTTGTTTTGGGAATGTTCTCGTACTTTATAGAGCTACCAGGTGATAGAGATACCATACTTTTATGTGACTTAGTTATACGCTAGAATTTAGAGCTGAAGTAAGCAGCCGTGTTTTTGTAGCCTGTTATAGTTTTTTTCTGGAAAGTTCATGTTAATGAGTTTCGGCTGCGTGTTTCGTTCTTATTGGTTGAGTTGTATGATTTCCATAGAAGATTTTAGATTTTCGTAGTATTTATAAGGAGGGCGCTGGGAAAGCCCGTTCGTACATTGTCTTGCTTTGTCATTTGTAGAGACACATAGTTTATTGTGAGAGACGCTGTGTATGAGAAACTTTGTGTCGTAGTGTGGACATAGCAGAAGAGACTTTGTATCAGTAGTTTGTGCATTTGAAAGTGCATTACTGTGTGGATATCGCATCGCTGAATTAAATATTGTTGAAACTGTTACTCCAGTATTGTCTACATCCTTAAGCCACGTGTGACGGATTGCAGCTGAACGAGGTTTATTTTAAAGAACTCTTACGTGCGTGCATCTGGTGTGTTTATCATACTTCGACTACAATTCCACCATGTAACAAGTGCCTGATAGACCTGATAGACGGCTCTATGGCTGGAAGGATCATGCCCTATAAAGGCAAATGACAGCAAGTCCATTTTTGTGAAAAGCGAAATTTCCATTGTAAAACCATGAAAATCTCGCTTATAATAAAACTACACATACTGCCTTTTGACTTCACAGGGCCCATGTTTTAGAAATATCTGTTCTCCTGTTAAGGTTATTCCGAGTCCAACACCCCGACTGAGTGCGGCGGAGTTCGAAGAGCAAGTGAAGGCGGGTGGGGCCCTCACCCGCTCCTTCTCCCACCCCGAACTCCTCCGCAGCAACGCCACCATCGACGACGACGACGACTTGTACGACACGGCAACAACACGGACGATGAAGACTGTGCTGTAGGTAAGTAAGTGGAGATGTAGGTGAGCTGGTTGTTCCTCTTGTTGATAGTCGTCGTAGTGATGATGGTGATGCTGTTGCTGTTTTTGGTACATTACGGGGAAAGAAGAAGGCGTTTCAGATAAAGAACCCAATGCGCCAAAGGCCCTCGGGCCGACGTTGGCCCGCGCACAGCCGTGTTAGTGTAATCCACAGCCGTGCGCGGGCCAACGGCGGCCGATGTCAGCCCGCGGGCCTTCGCGCACTGGAAATCTGACGACAGTGTCACTGTCTTCACAACAGAATAAAAACAAATAAATTTAGCATTATTGATATTAAAGCGATCTGCGCCAGGGCGGGGTCTGATAGCTAAAATTCGTACATACAACGAGTCATCAGTGTTGTCTTGCCTCAGCTAAGATTTTCCTACCCTTCTTTTCACAATCCACCCGAGTGTGCACACGTACCACAGGTTTCGCCCGATACAACGGGTTATCAATGATTTCTTGCCTGAGCCAAGACTTTCCTACCCTTCTTTTCACAATCCATGTGAGTCAGTAGACGCACGTACTCACAGTTTTCCATTGCCTTTTGAGCCGCGTAACGGAAAGAACTCTTGTGCGCACAAAGGAGAAGGAGAGCAGAAAAGTCCGTCATTTTACGACACTCAGACGTCACAATTTTAAGTTATCACTTTTGCTCAGCGATTATTGTAAGACACTAAGAACATTTTTAATGGAGATATTGCAAACTGTTAACCAGTTTCTGCATGGAGTAGTTCGCTTTAAGTTTTAGAAAGACATTACTGTGGCCTTGTGTGCTGGTCTGTGATTTTGGACCTAACGGCTTAAGCCGTAAGATCCAAAATAACGGATCAGCCCATGAACGCATGTCGGCAATCATAATGGACTATGAGGTCATATATACTATGACGAGGAAAGGAAATGCGTCATAAATTTTTTGAATCATCGAAAACACAAAAAGTGTTTCCTGTGATTCAAAATATGTCTCTTTTTGTTCTTATTGCTCGTCAGTAAATTATTGGGTAAAGATGGATCCGATAAAAAAAATCTCTTGGTACAGAAACTTCAAACAAATTAACCCACATCATTCGAAATACACCCGTGTGTGAAATAAGTTTGACTAAAATAGTTCAAGGGTAGTGCCAGAGTAGCTTGGCGCCTCTTGGCGCCAAGCTATTCTGGCACCACTTTTGAACTAAATTTAGTTAGTTATTTGGGTTTAACGCCGAGCAGGCGACTAAGGCCATCTCACGGCGGCACTTTTGAACTAAAGCCATTGGTCTATATCCTTATCTGTAAGTACTATAATGTAGCTTGCATATGACAGTGTACAAATGTGAAGCGTTTAGCCTCAGTATGAGATGGGTTAATAGAATTGTCTTTCTTTCCGTGTGCAGGAAGGCCCATCCGAATCCCGTTCACACCAATGTCATACGACAGTGCTTAGGCACGCGCTGCTCTGTCCTTTGCGCGTGCGCCACACTCAAACGTCTGCTCATATCTCTGACGACATCAAGCGCCAAAAATGACATCTTGTCTCCTGGTGCTTGGTCGACGTTGCTGAAATTATCTTCTCCTGCTGCCACGCGGTGTCGCTGGTCACATCAGGGAAAAGTCAGTATTCTGCGTGTCAAGACATGTCGAAACGTCGTCGGACCCACGACGGCCGCAGTGGGCCCGCGCACAGTCGTGCCGCGCGGGCCCACTGCGGCCGTCGTTTGCCCTAGGAGATTTGCTTGCTGGGATTAGATTTTAGCATAGGTTGATTGATTGATTGTACATTGCTTAACGTCCCGACAGCAACAAGGCTTTCTCAGGACGTGCCTGCACTGCTTGTGAAAAAAACTAAACAGAAAATTGAATGTATGTCGCCAGCCGGTCAAATACGTTAAATAAACCTACAACATGGGGCCTAAATAAAGCTAAGACCATTTAGCAACACACATCCAACATCAAGAGCTACAGGCAGTGCAGACAGTAGGGAGAGTTTTAAAAAGGCAAATACAGGTGAATGGACAAAGGGTAGACAGAAACACATGCCCCAGAATAGAGAGAAAAACCCACCCTGTGGGGCTGACCAGGGTGACCCTGGGAACTAAAAAATACCTAACCCCACCCAAGTCCCCCAAGGCAGACCTGGGTGGGGTAGATTTTAGCATAGGCTTTGCGGGTCCTCTTCCTATATTTCAGGCTGAAGATGTATCACTTCCGCTCGGTTTTGGACAAGGGACACATTAGGCGCAGTAACCCACATTAACTATACTTCCTTCGCGATATGCCAGAGGAAAACAAGACCGTGAACGGGCCGTGACATACCCGCGGCATGCAGAATATCACGAGGACCCAAGATAATGTGCACGGACAGGGATCAACCAAAACACTGAGAAATGATGCCGAGTTGAGACCCGGTTGTAACATCGCCACTGACCTTGCGGCAGCGGCATTAAGGTATTGAAGTCGCTCATTCAGTACCAATGCACGCGTTTAACACTTTCAACCCTGAGACTATGGGTTATAGGCACATGTCGCGTGTAGAATTACACTATTGAGGTTTCGTTTGAAGCGAACGAACCCCAACAGCTAACTTGAGCGAAATCACGGCAGATAACCGAAAACCAGCTTGTGCTATAGGTATAGACAACACTCCAAACATCTCCAAGAGGCATAGATCCTCATGAGCCCAGAAGGCTCATGAGGATCTACGCCTCTTGGAGATGTCTAGTGTTGTCTATACTTGTTGCAACATGATTGTCCCCTCTCGTTCATCGTTTGGAGTCGTTCTTTGCAAACGTGACCTCAATAGTATTAGTGTTCCTACACGTGCAAGCTCATTGTAGTACGATCCCCATTGTCTTCGAGCGCACGACGGCCATAGTGCAGCCGCCTTTTGCCCAAAGGATCTTTGCTTACTGGGATGGTCTTCTCAAGGAAACCATAGCGATGTAAATAATTTGCATGTGGTGGGAGACAATGGCCCGTGTTTCCCAAGATTTCGATTTCAATTTTGTGTACATGTTGCGATAATACTGCTAGTTATTTCTTGTATGTGTGTGCGTCTTGAACATCTTCCCTGCTAAGAATCACAAGCTGTGTTTTCAAAAATATTGTTAATACAGCCTGAAAGAGCCCCTGCCGTCATAGCGCTGACACAATGATACAAAATGGCGCTGGCGAGAAGCATAGAACCTCATGAACTCCCGCAGTAGCGGGGGCTCATGAGGTTCTATGCTCTGGCGGTTGGGTGTCGTTGATTTTTGTTCGGGGCAGTAAACCAGTTAATAAACAACACGGCAGTTGCTAGCTACAAAATAACAAGCGTCTTGCACTCTCTTGTACTGTGCGCCGTGTGTGTGTGTGTGTGTGTGTGTGTGTGTGTGTGTGTGTGTGTGTGTGTGTGTGTTTGATGTCAAGCCGCGTAAATGTTTTCTTGTCAAGTCCTTATATACTGAGGAGCAAAAGAAACGCGCCCTTTTTGGAATCATCGGAAACATTAAAGTGTGGCCTTTTGCTCCTCAGTATATTACTACGCTATTGCGCTACAAATACTGTACCCAATGCGCAAAAGGCCATCGGGACGACGTCGGCCCGATAGCCTTTTGCGCATTGGGTATGTGCTCAGCTCCTCTCATGATACACAACGTGCGAGACATGGGCCAAAATATAAAACGGTAATTATTTAACTGTATTAAAATAACAAACATGTTGAGCCGCCAAACGCATCTGTCCATAAACGGCCAAAATATAAAACAGTATTTATTTAACTGTATTAAAATAACAAACATGTTGAGCAGCCAAACGCCTCTGTCCCCAAACGGCCAAAATATAAAACAGTATTTATTTAAATGTATTAAAATAACAAACATGTTGAGCAGCCAAACGCCTCTGTCCCCAAACGGCCAAAATGTAAAAAGTATTTATTTAACTGTATTAAAATAACAAACATGTTGAGCAGCCAAACGCCTCTGCCCCCAAACGCGGGCAGAAAAACACAGCTACTGACCAAACCTACCTCATGGAACAACTCCACACAGGAAATGGTGTGGCTGATAGGATCTCGGTTGTAATCTGACGAGCAAAAGAAATGCGACATTTTTGGAAACATCGTAAACACTGAAATGTTTCCGATGATTCATAAAATGTCGCATTTATTTTGCTCTTCATTATATTTTGCTGACAGCTGCATCTACAAGTGTGCCATTACCACGTCAGTGCGAGTGACAAACTTGTAGATGTAGCTGTCAGAATGGGGACATTTGCGCTTGTGTCTGGATATGCTCGGTGCAATGCGCCATTGGACTGTATTTTACTTTTCTGCGCACAAAGGCTGAGAAGTTGACAGTAAAGCCAAAACTGTTTGGGTACCGGTGTGTGGAACCGCAACATGTTGCACTACAATATTTTGCGGTCGAGCGTTAAAGTTCACAACTGCAAACTGTTGCCGCTGTTACAAAAGTGCAACAACTGCAACATTTTGCTATTGGAGCCTAGACCTAACACGGAGTTAGCACGGCAAAACGGTGCCACCAGAAGCCAAGCTAATCTGGCACAACCCTTGAGTTATCATGGTCGATCCATCTCATGCGATGGTACATCGTCGTTAGGAGAAACCCCCAAAATGGGGAAAAGACGGCCTTGGGTTAAAGCGATCTGCTCCATGGCGGACTTTGATTGCTAACATTTACCGAGACAACGGGTTGTCAATGTTGTCTTGCCTGAACTAAGACTTTTCCACCCATCTTTTCACACTCCATGCGAGTAGACACACGTACCAGAGGCTTTCCACCGCCTTTGGCGCGTAACCGAAGGACCTCTCCTGCGTAGAAAGGAGGAGAAGAGCAGAAAAAGTCTTTCATTTTACGACATTCGGAGTTCGTAATTGAACTTAGCCCTTTGGTCCAGCATCATTGTCCGACAGACTGTCAACCTTTGTAACGGACATATTGCGATCTATTAACCCTTTACTGCCTGGCCGGAGTAGGTCGCCTTAACCCCTCCAGTGACCACGCAAGAAATCTGTGCAACTATTGCAGACTGATCGCTGGATAACCAATCCGATTGACGATCACGGATATTAAGGAGACCACCAAGAGGTATAGATCCTCATGAGCCCCCGCGAATGCGTGGGCTCATGAGGATCTATGCCTCTTGCAGTTGGTTGGTGTCTGGCGTGTGAAAGGGTAAAAGTGATGTGACTGAAATGACGGGTCTCTGCGGCAGCCGGGCACGCCTGGACAAAGCGCTGTCTGATGCTCCCTGCATTTAATGATGATGCTGAAACACAGGAGGTCCTGTTTTAAAACATTTTCCATACGTCCATACATCTCATCCGTCCATCCATCCACCCGTCCATCCATCCATTCAACAATTCATCTTATAGAATCTTTCAAGACCACTTTTACACCGCAGCAAATCACCCCACTCCTGGTCTTACCGCGCGCTGCTTTCTGGACCGAGAATTGCGCAGTACATCTCTAGGCGACTGGCACGCTTGAGAGGGAAAGCAACCACAGCTTACTCTACACTAGAATCAAAGACATCGCACTCCTCATGAAAGCGATAAAAACATCTGAAAGTGAAGCAGACAAACGTTTACGATTCATCGTCACTACTGTAGATATCCAACGTTTAAATTGTTTGAAGAACAGGCTAAAGCTTAACTTGCGTCCGCTTTGCTTTTGTGTGTGATGGGATTCTTATTGTGAAAGGTTCTATAAAACAGAAGGGGATAGTTTGTATACTATCGTTTTCTTCTTCTTCTTCAGCGTTCCCATATACCACCATTTCTAAACAGACCATCCGACTCCCATTCTCAAACTGTTTGATTCATAGTCACCTCGAGCTTTGCTCTCGGTGACTATTATTCAAACAGTTTGAGAATGGGAGTCGCTCGATTTGTCTAGAAATGATAGTATTCGAACACTCCGCATCTATGCTATAATCTTGTCCGTCCATCCATCCATCTTTTCCGTCCGTCCGTCCATCAATCCAGCCAGCCGTCCGTCGTCGCGTCCGTCCGTCCATCTATCAATCCATCTTGTCCGTACGTCCGTCCATCCATCGTGTCCGTCAGTCCATCCATCCATCTCCTCGCGAAATGTCCCATCCTTACTTCCAAACATTCACCCACCCACCCACTGCTCAATCAATCAAATCAATCAAATCAATTCAAATCAATCAATCAATCAATCAATCAATCAATCAATCAATCAATCGGTCAACACGCATCATTTGTCAGCTGTCTTCAGCACATTATCCATTTTACCATCATTATCATTACGCGTATCATTATAGTTATCGTCCTCGTCACAGATTTTAATCGTCATCATCATCACCATTATCGTCGGCGTCGTCATCTTAGTAAGCAAAAGACCCTCACGGCGCGTGACGCCTGCAGACAGCAGAGTTGGCCAGGTAGACACAGACCCTCGCGTGCCTCACATGGCTCCCCGCCTAATTTACACACACGCGCCTCGGTGTCACTTGACTTGGCGCACGCTGCGATAAAAAGGAACAAGGTCGGTTATAACCGTTTAATTGCCGTGGCAAGTAGAAAGCTACGCAGCTGCCAGAGACAAAAGCCTTAATCAGAGCCCGCAGTCGCGTGGGCTGATGAGGACTTATGGCCCGATGTCAACAGTAACGCGTCAATTCCAACTTGCAAAGTGGTTACGAAATTGCTTTCACCTAAGCCGGAGTTTTGCTTGTTATTTCAAAAGGTATATGTCTGCTCTGAATTAGAATTTAGATTGAAATATTTGATTGAAACGAGAAGCAGTTTTTGTGAACGACGCTTTAAAGACACCTCACCCAAACTTAAATTTTCTCATCGTGAAATGTTTCACAACCACCAACACACATCACGTGTCATTATACGCAAGAAAAAACAAACAAACAAACAAACAAGCCGCATTTCAAAGCCAGTTTTACTTTTATCAGTCATTTAAGGTTTGGTCAAGTAATTGACTGACATGAAGGTATTTAAATCCAATATGAATGCCAGTGATGCTTATAACGGCACATACAGCGACTCACGATTTAGAACCATGTGAGAAACCAGTCGTGAGATTTACGTATTGTAAAAGTTTAGAGAGCATTTACATTGTAAACTGAATTGCTCGCTGTTTCAACTGATAGAAAACAAATCCTTAAAAATTTAAGTGTAAAAAGTACAGCAGACAGGCCCCTGGAACTCTGCATTTGCAAGGCTGAACCAAAATAATAAATAAAACAGAACTTTGTAACATGAACCAAAGGATCACTATTTATTTAGTTAGTTAATAGGGTTTAACGCCAAGCGGCTAATAGATCATAAACTGCTTAATGTGCTCGATGTTCTTTGAAACATAAAAATATGTTTGTTTGTTTGTTGTTGTTTTCTTTTGTTTGGTTCTTTGATGTTTTTTATCTTTTGTTTTCATTCTCACTTGAGTAAACTGTAGTTTTCTTCCAGATGAAGGCTTATGTATTGCACTCTCTTCAAGCCAGCTTTTCAATCTTTTCCTAGCTATTGTCATTCAGCTTGGACAAGCTTGAAAGAATCTCTTAGAGGGTTGATGATGTACAACACATTGCCTGCTGTGTACCTACTGCATACTTCACAGACCACTTAAAATTAAAGTGATTCCTCCGTAGTTCCACGAGTGTGACCTCCAAATCGTAATCTTTAGCGTCCACATAAAGGACTTTACATTACAGACCAATATGCGTCGTACACGGTAACAAGATGAAAATTTCATTCCAAGGTCTACCGTATTGTTTTGAGCTCACAAGCGATTTTCTTTAGGGACATTCAGAGTTGTTACTATTTTTTTTAAAGCTTATCTTTCTGATTCTCTCAATCCTTACCCCCCCCCCCCCCACACACCTTCCTCCCCCGATCAGCACAATCACGGACACACATGGCGCCAGTTATACGTTCTGTGGGCTGGTCTAGCCACAGCCTTTCTGAAGAAGATGGGATGACCCATGTCCACAAAGCCTTTTCTATACTGCATGCATTTTCCCACATTTTCCACAATACGTTCGCGGACGTCATAACAAATATACAAAGCCTGTCTTCCTAATCAAATTTTCATAAAGGAGAGTATTGCTTCAACCAAAGACAGCTTATTATTAATATACTGTCTTTGCGTCAACCCATTCACATGTATACCACTATGACATTTCGTGCTTTGCGTCAGTTAGGAACATTGTATAACACTGACTTGGTTGGCGCTTTTACACTTTAAAAAACCCAAACTACTTCGAAATATTCTTTTAAAGATAACATCCTAAAGTTTCAAGCTTATCCGTCCACAAACGCGGGCTCTAGTCGCTGTCACACACACACATAATAATAATAATAATTACGGTATTTATAATGCGCTTATCTTATAATAATTATAACTCTAAGCGCGCACTCACAACTCGCACACGCATGCGCACGCTTTAGACAATGACTCACGTAACACAAATAGTGAAGATACATTAGGACGGTCAGCTTGGGCTGGGGAGTGTGGTGATATAGTGCTAGAACTGTTGAAAAAGATGAGTTTTGAGGGCAGACTGGAAGGAGGAGAGCGAGTGTTTCTGACGGAGAGAGAGTGGGAGAGTGTTCCAGGTGGTTGGACCGTATACTGAGAAAGTGCGGGGGCCGAAAGTGCTGAGTTTGGTGCGGGGGATGAGGAGGCGAAGAGGGTTAGAGGCAGAGCGGAGGGAGCGGGGAGGAGTGTAGGGGTGAAGTAAGTTGGAGAGATACGCAGGAGCGTAGTTGTTCAGGGATTTGTAGCAGAGAGACAGAATCTTGTATTGGATGCGTTGGGGGATGGGGAGCCAGTGAAGGAGCTTGAGCAGGGGAGTGATGTGGTCGGATTTGACAAACACACGGGGCTTTGGCGCTAGATCTGCGTTTAATAGCAATGTTAGCGTAGCTAGACGTGACGTAATTTTCTCATGTTACTACACTGTTACAGTGTGACGCCTGTCCGCCTATGTTATCGCGTACTAGATGTTCAGGGGTGGATCCAGGGGGGGGGGGGGGGGCGGGGGGATAAGTGCCCCTCCCCCAAATTTGTTAAAATGCTATAATAAAGTCCCTTTTTGGGGTTGTTTGTCCCTCCCCCCCCCCCCTCCCCCGTCGTTTGTTTTCGATTTTCTGGCGCCCTGAAAGAGGTAAACGACGCCGCCTACCCCCCCCCCCTCCCCCACCTACTGTTTGATTTTTGGCGCCCGGAAAGTACGCCTCTCCCCCCCCCCCCCTCCACCTTTTGATTTTTTGGGCGTCTGGAAACTAATTCGCCTATCCCCCGCCCCCCCCCCCTCCCTCCACTGTTTGATTTTTCGGCGTCTGGAAACTACGTCGCCCCCCCCCCCCACACACACACAAACACACTGTTTGATTTTTTGATCCTCGCGGAAAGAAGATCTAGCGTGGTGGAGGCCCTTTGTATCAGGTTCACTAACAACAAGTTGGCCCTCCCCCCTTGGAGGTAAGTGATCCGACCCTGGTGTTAAACGGGTTGAGGCCATCCCCATTTCAAAGTCTACCGTATTTTTAATACGAAAGACAAAAACAAATATTCATTCATATAGCATTCAAGTGTTGTTGTTGTTGTTGTTTTGTTGGTTGTTTTTTGGTTTTTATTTTAAAAAAAAAATTCGGCCAGACATTCTGGCACGTTGTTCAGTCGGTCTGGCTCACAGTCAGATAGGCCAATGAGAAAAAATGTAAAGAGTCTGAAAGAAGACAAATTATTTTGTTTTAGTCAAATAAAGACCGCTGAAATCGGCGTGCCAACACCATCTTTCACCATCTACAAATAACGCTCCGTTGTGAAATTGTCTTGCAACGGAACGACAGATGCAAACAGGTCATTTTCCCCGGTGAATTAATTTCTACCTGAGGCAAGCACGTTGTTATAATCAGGTGTGCAAAAAGCGCAGTACAGATGTATTTGAGATAACTCAAAGATCTGATATAACCTTTAGCCACTTTGGCTGTCGGTAGCGCTTTTAATAGCGATGATTCCTGTCGGAAGCGCTTTTAATCGCGATGATTACTACAGGAATCAACGCGATTAATAGCGCTACCGACAGCCAAACGGTTAACTAAGATTCCCCCACACGATCTCAAATATACTTTGAAAAAGTTAAGTACGGGATATTGGTGGGGAAGTTGGGGGAGGTTAGAAAACGAGGGGCACAGAGGTGGGGGCCGACTTGGCAATCTGTGTACGAAATTGTATGTGTCACTACCGTGTAGGGGCACAGGAATTGTGACCGACTTCCCCAGTGCGCAAAGACCATCGGGCCGACGTCGGCCCGATTGCTGTTTGCGCATTGGGTTAGCAATCGATATATAAGACATTATAAGTTATTGGTCGCAGGGGTTTGCTACACGGACACTTGTAGGTCTGAGGGAGGTCAAAGGAACCATTGTAGCAAGTCCCTGCTACCAATAACGTATTTGTTTTTATTCCTCCAATGTTTTCGTAAAAGAAATCAAGAATATTTCTTCTTCCGACCTGGATCACGCCAGACATACATTTATACATAATAGAATTATGACGTAATTTAAAATATTTCATGACGTTGCCGTCTCCAGTAGTGTGCCTGTTGTTTCGAACAAAACTAAGTATCTTTGTACTTTACACCGTTTCAATGATCTTTTATAGAACAAAACTGGCATCCAAGACGCATCAGAAAGAGGGCTACAAAAAGTCCGCCATTTGTCGCTACAAGGGTTTTTATATCCCGGTCACATAGTACGGTTAGCGCTAAAGTAATTGGTCGTGTGACGTAAGGATAAAAACAATTGCATTTGTCACATCGCCGCGATGTAGGTGGGAAAGGGATAGGGTGGGGTGAGTGAGGAGGGTGGAGGGAGGCTAGTATGCACTAACGGCACAGGGGCGGGGGCCGAATTTAGCAGTCTATATAAGAAATTCTGATACTGCCGTTATTCTGCGTCGGGTGTAGGTTTATCGACACGTTGTGTCACTGCTACATAGGGCCACTGGTCAAGGGTCGTAGTTCTATCGACACGTAGTGCTACTTCAACGCAGACTCGTGTACTTTGGCGTAGGCCTATCGCTACGTAGTTCCAGAGCCCTTAGGTTTAACGGCCTTATTTTTTTCGAGCGTTGTTCTATCGATACGTAGTGCTCGTGATACATAGTGCTAACGGGATTCAAATGATTGTCATCGTGCTGCATTGTCATTGATGATTTGGTCAGACTTACGGACGTTGCAGTTGTCGGGTTTCAAAATCTTCTCTTCAAATTTCCGACAAAATTTGTCTTCGAGTTTGTTAAGACAGCCGAGTTTAGTGACGAAATCATTTTCTCTGTACATACAATCCATCGATATGTCACTGAACGTGACCCTATTCGATGTGAATAGGACAAGCAGAACTAGGAGCAGGTGTCCGGGCAGCTTGCGGTCCATGGCTACAGATGAGATCGGCGGTGTGGAGATCAAGTGACTGAAGGATCTGAAGAGGTAAACAAAAACTTGACCAGTGAATAGTAATACAAACAGGCAGATAAACTCAAATTAGTGTTATTATTGTTATTATTAATTATTATAGAACGCAGTATCATTAGTAAATAGTTATGATCATTACTATAATTATTATAGAGAAGCTCAGGTGGTAAAGTGTTTGACTCCCGTTCGGAAGGTCGTGTGTTCCAAACCAGTTGGGATTACTCCATAAGCCAGTCATGGCTACCTTACCCCACCCCCCTCCCCTGTACCCCTGGGTTTTTCAGTGTACCTTAGTATGCCCTGCGATGTTTAAGCCATGTTCCCTTTAAAATCCTTAGGAACACCAGAGATATAGTCGATGGCGCAAGGGTACCCCCATTCACGCTCTTTGCGGATCCTAAAATCAGCCTGAGAAACATTTTCCTCTAAATAAATCAGAATTCATTCCAGAAGCCCAAATCAGGCAATTTTATGTTAAGGCACACCTTCTGCGTCCTTTGCAAAAAACAGAATGAAAAAATTGAATCTCTGGCTCACAGTAAAGGTATTTGTGCATCCAATAAACGGCCATTTCCGCGAAATCGCAAAAAAAAAGAGAGACGAATATAATGTGTCAGATGCCTTCAGACATTTTCTATAGCACTGGAAGTCAATTTCAGGCTTACATCATTAAAACAGGATGTCTCAGTTATTATAAACTTGACTAGGTGATGCTGTGATCACTGTGAGTGCCACAGTGGTTGATTTTGTATCCCTACCATCCAAGTTGTAAAAAAACACAAAATTAATTAGAAGAAATTACTAAAGTTATTCCATTTCATTTGACCTCTCTTTACCTGTTCTGTTTCAATAATGTGAGCATAAAGTGCAAGAAAATGAGGATTTGGTTATTTGGGTGTTACGTGGTAAAATCGTGGTCGTAGTATGATATCACACCAGACGGCATGGTAAGGTTCTTTTAAATAAACTTCATTCAGCTGCAATCCGTCACACGTGGCTTAAGGATGTAGACAATACTGGAGTAACAGTTCCAACAATATTTTATTACAGCGATGCAATCTCCACGAAATGCGTTCACAAATGCCTCAACAATGTCTTCTCTGAGAAATGTCCACACTTTGACACAATGCGTCTCTCATACAATGTACATTACCATACACTGCATAACTCCGTCACTGACAATGAAGCACGATATCTTGCGTAGCTCAAAGTCAATGTGCTTGATACACTGCAATTATACAGCTGAACAATGTACCGACGCTGTTACATCGCAATTCTACAACTGAACAATGTATCACACGCGCTTCCTAATACGATCTTTTATAGTGGTATGTTTTCCAGAACAATCGAGCAAAATCGTACAACACAACCAATCAAAACAAAAAACGTAACTAAAACTCCTAAATATTAAAGAGAACCAGAATAAGCTACAAATATTTGGCTGCTATTTCCAGTCCCTATGTTGGGAAATCCCCGCGCGTCATGACTACACGCATGAGCACACTAAACAGGTCACGACCTCCCCGAATCATCCGGAAGTTTCAAGATTCAGCCTAATGCATAGTGACCTCCCACTTCACGCGCGCGGCAAACAACGATGATTACTCGAGCAGTCTCTAGGCCACGGACCACAGTGGTGTTTCCGTACTGTCCAGTCTCTTAGCCTTAGTCAATCCCAGTCATCCCCTAATTGTTCAATTCCCTAAAAAGCACTACCGCCCACCAGCTGCACATTTGCCATGCATAAAATACAAAAAAAAAAAAAAAAAACAGCACATGACCCGTCTCATTTCTTGGCTATGAAACTGGTTCCTTACCAACCCCACACCCAAGCACAGCTGAAATCAGCGTGCCCCTCAAATCACTACGCCAAAGGCAACTCAACATAGGCCCACAAATGTCCACTGGATAAGCTCAGGATGGTATGAATCAAAGCACCAAACATGTCTCCTCTCAGCTAACCACAAATTTCCAGCAAATTCCCACATTCAGCCCAACTGCAAATTTTCAAACAAGGCAAAAATTATTTTTAAAAACACGGGACCGCTTACTGCCTCAACTTCCCAATTTAAATGTATACCGTGACCTCTAGACCCTTCGGGATTCAACTCCGTGCGTCAAAAGATAATCGATTCTGCACTAAACGTGAACGATAGTGAAACTTACTGAAAAGGTACGTGATTCGTAATCATGATAGCTCAAATAAAACATCGGATCGCTACCTACGATCAACACATGCACGCTCTCACAGAACAACACAACCACAATCGTTACATTACCCCCTTTTTTAGAATGAAATTTCACAAAAAAAATTCTCAAATCCAAAAATACGGTTGTGGCTGTATGAATCTACACAGAACCCTAAACAAATTCAATTTCACAACAAATTAAATCAAATTAACTACTTAAAATAATAAACTCACAGTTCTTTTAAAATGTCCCGAATGAAAATATGTTCCTTTAAACTGTCCTGATCACAGACATGTCCCTTTAAATTCTCATGGACACCAAAATATTTCTTTAAAATGTTCTGTACACAGAAATATTCATTTAAATTGCTTTGCTCAGGAAATTAGCTTCAAAGTTCTGCGAACCCTTGATTAAACTAAAAATGAATGTCAAAGTTCACCTCTGCAACAATATCAAATCATGGGGTACAGTTCACAGTTCACACACTTCGAAGGTTACTGGTCCTGGGTCGAACACTGTCGGTTTACGGAAAGTATGATAGTCCAAACACACCAAATTAGATTTTTTCTGGTTTCTTCACGATGACCACTGGCGATCTGGAATCTATGATGACTCCCAGGTCCGGCGTCTCCCCAAAATTCTTTCTCACTCCCTCTCTCGTGTTGTAAAGCAGACGACCCGGCTCAACACGAAATGGCTCGTTCGATGTCGGACCAATCTCACGCTGGACGGTGTCCGCAGTCTCAGAGTCAGTCGGAAATCGATGCACGAAGTAGATTGGACTCTCAGCGTCTTCTGTTTTACCTGGGCCAAGTGTCGTCCATACTGTACGTCCTTCACACCCTCCTGGTGGCGGATTTCACCAAAGTCAAACAGGTTCTCGTCATCTCGTCTTTCGGTGTCAACAGTCAGACGCAGCGTTTTGCGGTTTACACTGACGACTCCTCTCGATATACTCTGTCAGTGAATTCACACGGTCAGTATTCGTTCTGTTGTCGACTTCAACTCTGTAGTCTTTGATATCAATTACTGTGTCAGACACACACGGTCCTCTATCCAACATGTCCAGCGGCAGACGGCGAATTTCAGTGTCGTGTTCATGCCGCAATCTGTCAAGCTGGTTCTGATGATTGACCTTCAGGTCTTGCTCCCGTTCATATCGATCCTGCCCTCCGTCGAAATCTTCGACGACCTTTTGACTTTTACGTTCATACACCAGCTCCTGGTTATCTCTCTTCTTATCTTCTTCCTGCAGCTTCAACCTCTCCTTTGTCAGAGGAGCACCGTCTCGCTCCAATCCCTCGTTCTCCATGCTTTTCGGCGACCCCGTTTGATCATTGTGGCGGCGCTCGGCATCGTGCCGCCGGCTGTCTAACTCCTGCGCCTGTTTTTGCTGCAGACGGTGAACGGCTGCTCGCTGTTCCACCTCCAACATTTCTCGATCGCTGGCCACGGCCGCGTCCATCTGGTTCTGCAGTTGCTCTAGCGCATTGCGCTTTTCTTCCACCAAACTATCTTTATTCACCATTACTGTTTCTATATTGTCATCCTCTTTTAGAGGGATGGTATGGTGGCTCTTCTCTTCCTGACCTCTCGTAGTAACTGCATATGTTTCAAATCTCCATTCTGGATCTGGATCATCTGCGTTTCTGGCACCGCTAACATTTCCGATGATACGATCATAAACTGTGGTCTTCACACACAACGCCTTGACCTCTCCTGTTAGATACGGGGTGTTGACACTGACCTTGGCAAGGGGGGGGGGGGGGGTAGGTGACTCTCCCACTTCCATCGGCCAAGATGAGGGTGGTCCACTCATGTAGCTTCTGGTCTTCAGCTACTAAATCATCTCTCACGATGACACAGTTACAACCGGTGTCTCTCAGCACTCTCATTGGTGTGTCGCGGACAAATCCTGACACCACCGGCATGTTCGGCGCTTCTTTCTCAGGCAGCGCAATGTTTGAAACTGTAAGAATGTAGCCCCATCTCCTACTGGGATGCGTCCATTTTTTTGAAAGATTCAATCAGCTCCGGTGTCACTCGCCTTTCTCCAGACTCAGTCACTGGATGACGTCACATCATTTGCTAGTACAGCGGCGGCTCTGTGTTGAGACGTAGTACTACTTCTGCCTGCTATCCCGCGATCTTGGTTGGACCTTCTGATGTTGTCGCCTCGGGGAACATCTTTAGAAGGACACCGTATCGCCTTGTGACCTTTTTTCCCACAGAGAAAAACATGTCAGGTTCTCCACCGGCTTGTATTTCGGGGTGTCTCTGTCATTGTGGATTTCCTCTGCTGGTGCAGACACTTACTTACTTACTTACTTACGCCTGTCACCCCTACCCGGGTATAGGCCGTCGACGAGAGACCTCCAGCAACTCCTGTCCTGTGCTTCTCCTTCGATTCTACTCCAGGTGGTTCCCAGTCTCTTGATGTCTGCTTGGAGGTCTCGACGCCAGGAGTTTCTCGGCCTACCTCTTTTCCTCTTTCCCTGGGGGTTCCATGACAATGCCTGCCTAGTGATACTGGAAGCTGGCTTTCTCAGACTGTGACCGATCCATCCCCATCTTCTTCGCCCAATTTCCTTCTCTGCTGTTATCTGCTCTGTTCTCTCCCAGAGTCTGACGTTGCTGATCTTCTCTGGCCAGTGGATTTTCAAAATTCTTCTAAGGCAACTGTTCATGAAGGTCTGTACTCTGTTGACTGTGGTTTTTGTCAATCTCCAAGTCTCTGCTCCATATAAGAGAACTGCTTTTACATTGGAGTTGAAAATCCGGACTTTGGTGTGTTGTGACAGCTCTCTGGAGCTCCACACTTTTTTCAACTGGAGAAAGGCTGCTCTGGCTTTACCGATTCGTGCTCTGACATCTGCATCAGTGCCGCCTTTTTTGTCTATGATGCTCCCGAGATAGGTGAAGGACTCCACCTCCTCCAACGGGGTGCCAGCAAGCAAGACTGGTTCTTCCCTGGTTGCGTTCAGCCTTATTGTCTTTGTTTTCTGTTTGTGAATGGTGAGGCCCACTTGGGACGAGATGTCAGCAAGCCTCGTGGTCTTGTCCTGCATTTGTTGATGAGTGTGGGACAGTAATGCCAAGTCGTCTGCAAAATCGAGGTCGTCAAGCTGTGTCCACAGTGTCCACTGTATTCCACTTCGTCTGTGCTCTGTGGTCATCTTCATGACCCAGTCTATGGCCAGTAGGAAGAGGAACGGAGACAGCAGACACCCCTGCCTGACAGCAGTTCTGACCTGGAGCTCCCTGGTGAACTGCCCTTCGTGGATCACGCGACATGTCATGCCATCGTAGCTGCTCTTGATCAGGCGGACGAGCTTTGTGGGTACACCGTAGTGTCGTAGGAGTTTCCACAGAGTCTCTCGGTCCACACTGTCAAATGCTTTCTCATAATCCACAAAGTTGACGTACAGCGGGGAGCTCCACTCCAGAGACTGTTCCACGATGATGCGGAGAGTGGCGATCTGGTCTGTACATGATCGGTTCTTCCTGAATCCTGCTTGCTGGTCTCTCAGCTGGGGGTCAACGGAGCTCTTCATTCTCTCCAGGATGATCCTGTTGAAGACCTTTCCTGGTACTGACAGCAAGGTGATTCCTCTGTAGTTGGAACACTTGCTGAGGTCGCCTTTCTTGGGAAGCTTGATTAGGTACCCCTCCTTCCAGTCAGCCGGCATTGCCTCCTCTTCCCAGATCTTTCCAAACAGTGGGTACAGCATCTCCACTGTTGTCTCTAGGTCTGCTTTCAGAGACTCCGCTGGGATGCCATCTGGGCCTGCTGCTTTGCCGTTCTTCAAGAATGCCACTGCTCTTCTGATCTCTTCCCGGCTGGGTCTGTCACAGCTGATGGGTAGGTCGGTCTCTGCCGGCTGGATGTCTGGGGGGTCGGGTGGGCTCGGTCTGTTCAGTAACTCTTCAAAATACTCGGCCCATCTGTCGAGTTGGTCTGCTCTGTCTGCAATAGGCTTGCCTTCTTTGTCTTTTACTGGTCTTTCTGTATGGCCATACTTGCCTGACAATCTTCTGGTAATGTCGTAGAGCTGTTTCATGTTGGTGCAGACACACCGGCTTGTATTTTCGGGGTGTCTCTGGCATTGTGGATTTCCTCTGCTGGTGCAGACACACGCTGCGGTTTACTGGGCCCGAACTTCATGTTGTGGGCGTCAAGGTACCTTTGAGATAAGTCTGCCAGGGCCTTCAGGGACTGGTCTTTTTGCTCTCTGAGGTGGGCGGCCAGGTCCTTAGAACATGCGTTGAAAACTTGTTTTTTGATGATGAGGTCACACAGGTCTTGGTACTCTCTGTTTAGGCCAGCCAGCTCTATCCATTTCTCCAGGTAGCTTCTGATTCTTTCAATGAATAGGCCGGGTGTTTCTCCTTCTTCAGGCCTGCAGTTCCAAAATCGTCGCCTGTAACCCTCTTCAGTGAAGTCGTACTGTCTCAACAGGGCGGTTTTCAAGTGTGTATAATCTTCGGCTTCTTCTCTCGTCAGGCGGGTGTAAAATTCAAGCGCTTTGCCAGTTAGAAGTGCACTCAGTTTGATAGCCCAAGTCTCTTGTTTCCAATTGTTCCTACTTGCGAAGCGCTCGAATCGTTCTAGGTAAGCGTCCATCTTATCTGTGTTTTCGACGAAAGGTGGAAGCTTTGGCGCACGGGCTGTTTGCTCTCTGCTGGCTAATGCTGTTGCTTCACTTGCCCTCTGGCTCTGTGCCTCTATCTCCATTTGCTTTAAATGAATTTCGTGTTGACGCTGCCTCTCCGCCTCTTCTCTCTGTTTCTCTGCTTCTTCTCGCTGTTTCTCTGCTTCTCTTCGCTGTTTCTCTGCTTCTTCTGCTTGGATTTCAAGTTTCTTAATTTCACGCTCTTTCGCTCTTTCTTCTCTATCAAATCTCTCCTTTTCTTCTCTCTCTCGTCTCTTTTCTTCTCTCTCCTCTCTTTCCAGTCTCTCCTTCTCTTCTCTCTCTCTCGTCTCTTTTCTTCTCTCTCCTCTCTTTCCTTTATAGAGTCCAGGAGCTGAGCTCCCACCAGTCCACATTCCTTTCCAATTTTCAGGAATGTCTCCATTTCCGATGTCGCCATCTCTGCGTTTCACTGCTGGCTGTTTTCTCCTGCTACCCTTTCCACTGAACCAACTGAAAGAAGTCCCGTCGGAGGTGCCAAAATGTTACGTGGTAAAATCGTGGTCGTAGTATGATATCACACCAGACGGCACGCACGTAAAGTTCTTTTAAATAAACTTCATTCAGCTGCAATCGGTCACACGTGGCTTAAGGATGTAGACAATACTGGAGTAACAGTTCCAACAATATTTTATTACAGCGATGCGATCTCCACGAAATGCGTTCGCAAATGCATCAGCAATGTCTTCCCTGAGAAATGTCCACACTTTGACATTGGGTTTAACGCCGAGCAGGCGACTAAGGCCATCTCTCGGCGGGAGGGGTAAAAAGTTGGTCAGCCAAACTAAAAGCAAGGTCTTAAGACAAGATGTAAATATATCTTAAAAATATGTCAGGTTAAAATGTCGCACGAGTCTTTAAAAGAAATGTCTACAGACTTTCAAAAAGGGCAAAATAAAGAAATTCACAGTCTATGATTGTTCAGATCTTGTTAAAATATTGCATTCTCTCAAGAAATTGAAGATTTTGTCTGAGGGAACATCCCAGAACAAAACCTTCAAGGAGTCTGCTGTGAAGTGTTTATATCTCGTGTCAATTAGATCGGCACAATACAGCAAAAAGTGTCGAACAGAAAACTGCTCATCACAGACAAAACACCATGGACGCTCATCCTCTTTAAGTAAGTAAGAGTGCGTAACATACGTGTGCCCGATGTAGAGCCGAGTAAGGACAGTCTCCTCACGGCGGCTGCCGCAGCGGAAAGGTAGACTGTCGGACACCGTAGGAAGAGCTTCATAAAGCTTGTTCCCTTCCTCTTTGTCCCACTCGGACTGCCACTCGCGGGCTATGTACGCACTAATCACAGGTTTAAAATCACTATAAACAGTCTGTGTGTCAGGGACAGGGTCACTGCGGGCACTGTTGGCAGCAGAATCTGCGATTCTGATGCCTTCGATGCCCACATGGCCCGGGACCCAAATAAAAATGTCATAATATTCCTTCATCAAGTCTGCGTAGAGATCTCTAATCTGCACCAGCAGTGGGTGGTCTGTTCCCACGCCCTGAAGGGCCTGCAGGGCAGAAAGAGAGTCAGACAGAATCAGGAAGTTCCTTTCCCGAGACTGATAGGCATGCTTGAGTGCCAGCAGAATTGCATGTAGTTCTGCACTAAATACAGAGGAATGGTCAGGGAGGCGGAGCGTAAATGGGCGTCTAGGATGGCGAGAGGACACTGCAGCCGCAGCCACTCTCCCATCCTCAGACTTGGACCCATCCGTATAAAGACGACATTATCCAGGAAAAACTGAAAGGAGTTCATTGAGGCTCTGTTGGTATATGGCTGGTGGGGTACACTCCTTCTTGTGGGCTGTCAAGTCCAGCAAGATGTCAGGAACTGGTAGTAGCCAGGGTGGAGTGATGTGTTGCAGAGATTCCGAAACTTTGTCCAGGTCCACTCCGGCCGCCTGCAGATGAGGTCGGACACGGAAGGAAAGTGGACGGACAGCTCCCGGATGGGCATCGTAAATAATAATAATAATAATAATTACGGTACTTATAATGCGCTTATCTTATAATAATTATAACTCTAAGCGCGCACTCACAACTCGCGCACGCATGCGCACGCTTTAGACAACGACTCACGTACCACAAATAGTGAAATACATTACGACAGTCTGCTTAGGGTGGGGAGTGTGGTGGTATAGTGCTAGAACTGCTGAAAGAGGTGAGTTTTGAGGGCGGACTGGAAGGAGGAGAGAGAGTGTTTCTGACGGAGAGAGAGAGTGGGAGAGTGTTCCAGGTGGATGGACCGTATACTGAGAAGGAGCGGGGGCCGAAAGTGCTGAGTTTGGTGCGGGGGATGTGGAGGCGGAGAGGGTCGGAGGCGGAGCGGAGGGAGCGGGGAGGAGTGTAGGGGTGAAGTAAGTTTGAGAGATAGGCGGGAGGGCAGTTGTTCAGGGATTTGTAGCAGAGAGACAGAATCTTGTATTGGATGCGTTGGGGGATGGGAAGCCAGTGAAGGAGTTTGAGCAGGGGAGTGATGTGGTCGGATTTTTTCTTTCTGAGGACGAGGCGGGCAGCATTGTTCTGGACGCGCTGGAGGGTGAAAGTGGTGGAGTGAGGGAGGCCGGAAGGGAGAGATTTGCAGTAGTCGATGCGAGATAGGATGAGAGAGACAGCAAGTTTGGTAGCAGCTTCGGTAGTGAGGTATTTTCTGATCTGACTAATGCGGCGGAGGTGGAAGTAGCATGCCTGGGCCGTGGCGGAGACGAAGCTGGTCATGGAGAGAGAGGAATCGAGGATAACGCCGAGATTTTTGGCCGAGTCAGAGAGGGAGATGGGGGTGCTGTCGAGTTGAAGGTGGAGGGAGGGAGGGAGCTGGGAAAGTTTCTGGCGAGTGCCTACCAGCATGACTTCCGTTTTGTCGTCATTCAGTTTAAGCTTGTTTGCTGTCATCCAGTTTTTCACGTCTTCGTAGCAGTCAGCCGTGCGAGTCAGTAGTGACTGAGTGTTGTCGAGTTTGTCTTTGTCTAGTAGTTGTGAGTCGTCAGCGTAGAGGTGGTGGTGTATGTGGTGAGACTGGATGATGTTGGACAGGGGAGAGGTGTAGAGTGTGAAAAAGACCGGGCCCAGGACGGACCCCTGTGGAACTCCGCAGGAGAGCGTGACTGGGTTGGAGGAGACGCCGTCGATGGTGACGGACTGCTGTCTGTCGGAGAGGTAGGAGAGAAACCAGGAGTGAGCTGAGTCAGTGATGCCAAAGGAGTGGTGAAGGCGGTGGAGGATAGAGTGGTCTATAGTGACGAAGGCGGCAGACAGGTCGAGTAGCGTAAGGAGGGAGATGTTGCCCGAGTCGGTGGAGAGAAGCAGGTCGTTTAAGATATGTAGAAGGGCTGTTTCAGTGCTGTGATGTTTGCGATAGACAGACTGTTGTCGGCGAGGTGGAGGTTGAGCTGGATGAGAACGACCTTCTCAAGAAGCTTGGACAGGAAAGAGAGATTGGAGACTGGGCGATAGTTTTTTACTTCGTTTGGGTCGACGTTGTGTTTTTTGAGGAGAGGACGGACGATGGCGGACTTGAAGATATCAGAGACGGAGCCGTTTTCTAGAGATGTGTTGATGATGTCGGTAATGAATGGCAGAAGTTTTGGAAGGCCGTCCCGGTAGAGAGAAGCTGGGAGAGAGTCTAGTTCACAGGTTTTGAGAGGCATGGACTTTATGGTCTTGAGGACTTCGTCCTGAGAGACGGGCCGGAAGGACGAGAGGGGGGTGCCGGAAAAGGGGGTGTTGGGAGGGCAAGGCGGAGAAGGCAGAGTGTCGAGTGTGTTGTGCAGAGTTTAGATTTTGTCGGAAAAATAGGTGGAAAAAGCGGACGGGAGTTCTTCTTTGCTGTGTGTGTTGGGGAGAGGAGAGTCTTTAGAAATACCTAGGAGTGTGTTCATTGTAGCGTAGAGGGTTTTGGAAGAAGTGGATTCCAGGATTTTGTTTTGAAGGTGTTTACGTTTGGAGTCGGAGATCATTCTGCAGACTTTGGATCTAGTTGTTTGGAAGATCTGTCTGTGAACGGTGAGGTCAGATGAGCGCCAGCGACCTTCCGCTTGTCGGCGCTCGCGATTGGCCTCAGCTATGTCGTCAGTGAGCCAGGGAGAGGGGGGTCGGTTGGGTATGGAGCAGGTGGTGACAGGTACATAGGTGTCTAGAAGTTTTCGAAGGGAGGAGTCGAAATGGGATGCAAGATCAGGAGAGGAGGCGGGGTCCAAGGAGAAGGTCGACAGCTTCGTCGAAGAAGCTCTCTCGGTTGACAGATTTTAGTCTGCGACGAGAGACAAGGAGCTTGGTTTTTTTCGGGGGAGGTAGGTTGAGGGAGACGAGAATAGCGAGGTGGTCAGAGGGAAGCGCAGAGGAGGTGTCAGAGTCGAGAAAGAGTTGATCGGAGGTGCGGGTGATGATCCAGTCGAGGGTGTGGCCGAGTCGGTGGGTGGGTTTGGTGATGTGTTGTGTAAGATTGTGATTTGAAAGTGATGTGCAAAGGCGTTTTGTGTCAGGGTGGTCGGGTTTGTCGAAGTGGAAGTTAAAGTCGCCAAGATGGATGTGTTTTCCGGGTCGTGTGCTGTAGTGGTCGAGGAGGAGGTCTAACTCGGTGAGGAATATGGAGTTTGTGAGTTTTTTTTGAGATCTTGGAGGGGGGCGATAAATACATGAGAAGATGAGGGACTGGCCAGGGAGTGTTGCTACGGCCTCGACAGATTTAAAGGAGGGATGAGCAAAAGATAGAGACTGAGAGAAGGAGAGGTGAGCGGAGAGACAGTCCCTGTAGATGATGGCAATGCCACCCCCTCTGGAAGCGTGCGGGAAGGAGGCCAGGCGGTAGCCACTCGGAGTGACGCTGGCGATGATGGGTTCATAGCCAGCTGAGCGGAGCCACGTTTCTGTGATCACGACAACATCTAGGTCATTGTCTAGAATGAAATCTGAAACTCTTGTCGGCTTTGCCGTCTTTGCAGACAGACACAGTTTTAGGTTGGGTGAGACAGAAGAGGAAGAGGAAGAAAAAACGGACGAAGAAGAGGACAAAGGAGGAGAAGGGTGGGGATGGGGAGAAGAGGATGGAGGGGGGGGGGGAAGATGAGGGAGGGGGAGGGGCGAGGAGAAAAAGACGGGGAAGGAGAACCGGGCAAGAAAGGGATGCGAGAAGAGGGGGGGGGGGGGAGGGGGAGGAAGGACAGTAGGAAAAGATGAGGAAGAGCGAGGGGGAGGGTGAAGAGGAGGAGAAAGGGGGAGGAGGGGACGAGGAGGAAAAGGCAGGCGGAGGAGGACGGGGTGAGGGGAGGGAGATGGGGGAGAAGGCGGCCGAGGGGAGCAGTAAATCTCTGCAAACGACGGGTTAAAAACACAAACATAGGCAGGATTGTCTGGATGGCCCTTCAGCTTCAGAACGTAGCTGAGCATGAGGCGGATGCGGCGGAGCCTGAGAGAAGGCTCCCCTGCCTCGGCATACAGACTAGGAACTGGAGATGTCCTGAAGGCTCCCAGACATATTCGCAGACCTTGATGGTGAATTGTGTTCAGAAAATGAGGAGAGTCGGCATCCTTTACGATACGTTCGTAGTGAATGATAGTTTTTTCCCTTTTGAAATTGCCGTTGCTTCCGAGCCCTCAGAAATTTTGTATACAACCGACAGGTCCTTTTTTTTTTTATTTTTTAAAGGTTTTATTGGTTAGGATAGAGTACCACAGTTACTCCCAGCCTGATTTTATGATGCTGTGATGCATTTAGGGGCCACAGTGGTGGCTGAATCTGCTGCCCTACCCCCATTTTACCAGTACGCAAAAGAACGCAAAATGATCATATGAATTGCTTACATCATACTCCTCTGTTTAAGTATTTTTGTTGCCAGTTTTCTTAACAAAGTATGCATATTGAGCATAACAATTTGTGATCATTTCATTAGTTTTCAATGTGACCCATCAATTTAAATTGCAACTATTTTAAATTAAAAACATAAAAAGGGGGAGGGGGTGAGGGGGGGGGGGGAGTCTGTAAACACAAGCGGCTGCTAAGGTTTCTACCATCTGGAGTTGGAGGCACGATGCACCGATGGCTAAAAGACTTCCTCTTCAACAGAATTGCACGATTAAAGTCGACGGCACAAATAGCAGTCTTGTCAAACTCAGGAAAGATGTATCTCAGGGATGTGTCGTGTCTCCGATCCCTTTAATGTTCGTAAAATATGTGGAACTATGGACTGTATTCTGATCACAATGTGACCAATCAAAGTGTTGGCTGTTTCTTTTGCGGAGAAAACAGGGCAAAAATGATAGACTGAATGAGTGAAACTGGCTGGTCTTTTAGGAGATATCGTACCTAGCGTAAGTCGTTTCTAGTAAGGTCTCCTCTTTTCTTTTCTTTTATTTATTCTCGTCTAGAAAGGTGTAAATATGCATATGCGTAACAAAATTGCATGGTTCCTAAGTCCTAACAGTCCAAACATTGTTACAAAAATACTTAGTTTCCACAAGATCAACACTTCCACCCCCATTTTTTTGCCTTCTTCTTCTGCAACGTTCAACTCCTTGATGGCCGTCTTTAAATCGTATATTGTTCTGGCTGACAATAAGTGAGCTGTCAAGAGCTCGGCAGCAGGGGCAGGAGTTTGTGTACAGGGGCGTGTCTTCTGGTCAGAACTGCCAGCGGACTGCTTCTCTGTATGGACAGGTCAGGAGAATGTGCTAAGGAGTCTGATTTTCTACGCCACATTCGCATAGGGCTGTTTCCGCAAGACCCAGTTTCACTAGGTGAGTCCAGAGTGATCAGTGTGTAGATGGAAGATGGTGGTCTGGCTCTCCCAGTTCAGCTTGTTGATGTCGTCTGCCACGGTTGAAGCCACCATTCTGCTGTTGTCAATCACTTTGTTGCTGTAGTGTCTTGGTTTCTTTACAGGAGGTTGTGATCGTGAGCTAGTCTGGCGCCTGCTTTGGTCAGGCTGTCAGCCTCCCCATTTTCAGCTACTAAAAAATGCACTGGAATCCACTGCAGCACTATTTTGTGGACAGGGCATCCAGTCTATCTTGAAGCTTCCTGGTGAGGGGTTCAGTGGATCAAGCTGCTGTCTTACCCTAGCTAGTGCTCTGCTGCTGTGTTAAGCGCTTGCAGATCTGTACGTTAGTTTTAGCTGCTGCCACCAGCTGGTAAGGACAGGGAGGTAGTAGTGCGGTCTGCACAACAGATGTACACACCACTTCCTTCATTCCGCATGGTTTCTTGCGCGGATCCGCCTTGTAGATGTCAGTTTTATCCCTTTGCAGGACCTTCTGTTTGCGGTTTAGACTTGGGCGTTTCTGACGGTTCTTGGTCTGCTCCTGTAGTCTGCAGTGCTGTCGGTGTTTAGTAAGTTTCTTCATCTTGTGTACTGTTCTGCGTTCCAGTGGCTCCAATGTCCTCCATTTCCTAAATTGGGGTGCTCCATATGGATGTCACTGCATCATGAGAATGACCTATGTTCTGTATCTTGTCAAGCCTGTTTTATTTTTAATGGTTTTGCAGGCAGTGTTTCACGTTGTCGAAGAATCTTGGTAACGCACTACTGGTCTGACCGAGCTGGTGATTGCCGCTTGCTGTAATTTGCGCCAATGTGGTCCCCACCAGTTTCTTCATCAGAGACTTTTTTCGCAGCTCTAGTCATGGCTGCGATGTGAAACCAGTAATTTATTTGTTACCAGTAAAGTTGGCCTGTCTGTCTTTGGTACTGGAAGGTCTCCAGTTTTCAAGGTGACCTCTTCCATTTGATTGAAAGAGATGGTCTAGCTCAGTTTGAGTGGCCATCTTTCAGTCCAGCTGCTGACTCTATTGGCAGCATCCTGGATTCTGCAGGATGCTATTTCTGTATGTTCTGATGCGCTCCACACTGCATAGTCATCAGCACGGAGGATGTTCGAGACGAACCTTGGTACTGCTGTGCTGATGTCATTAACGTAGACCAAGAACAGCATCAGACACATCACTTCCCTGAGGTACACCTTCCCCGAGCTTGACAAGACTGCTGAATGTGCCATTTACTTCAATCTTGCTGTTCTGTTGAAGAGGAAGTTTCTCAGCCATCGGAAGCTTCTGCGGCAGCCCCTGTTTACAGACGTTTTCCCCTTTTTAAGCCTTAACTAAAAAGAATTACAATTAAATTAATGCGGCACATTGAAATTAATGAAATGATCACAAACTTTTATGCTCAATATGCATACTTTGTTAAGAAAACTGGCAACAAAAATATTTAAACAGAGGAGTATGACAAGCAATTTTTATGATCATTTTGCGTTCCTTTGTGTACTAATGAAATGGGGGTAGGGCAGCAGATTCAGCCACTGTGGCCCCTAAATGAATCACAGCATCTTAAAATCATGTTGGGAGCAACTGTAGTACTCTATCCTAACCATTAAAACATAAAAAGGCCTGTACGTTGTATACACAATTTCTGAGGTCATCGGAGACAACGTAGTTTCCCAATTCGGCAATTTTAAATGGGAAAAAGCTATCGTTCACCACGAACGTATCGTAAAAGATGCCGACTCTCCTCATTTTTTTGCACTTTATGCTTACATTATTGAAACAAAATAGGTAAAGAGAAGTCAAAATGAAATGGAATAACTTTAGTAATGTTTTCTAATTAATTTTGTTTATTTTACAATTTAGGGGTAGGGATACAAAATCAACCACTGTGACACTCACAGTAATCACAACATCACCTAGTCAAGTTTATAATAATTGTAAAATCCTGTTTTAATGACGTAAGCCTGAAATTGACTTCCAGTGCTATAGAAAATGTATGAAAGCATCTGACACATTATTTTGGTATTTTTTTGCGATTTCGCGGAAATGGCCGTTTACTGGGTGCACAAATACCTTCACTGTAAGCCACAGATTCAATATGTTTTCATTCTGTTTTTGCAGAGGTCGCAAAAGGTGTGCCTTAACATAATATTGCTGATTTGGGCTTCTGGAATGAATTCTGATTTATTTAGAGGAAAATGTTTCTCAAGTTCATTTTACGATCCACGAAGAGCGTGAATGGGGGTACCCTTGCGCCATCGGCTATATCTCTGGTGTGTTCCAAAGGATTTTAGGGGAACACGGCTCAAACATCTCAGGACATACCAAGGTACACTTTGAAGCCCATCTTATAGAGTACTGGGATTGCGGGGGGTTGGGGGGGGGGTGGGGGGTGCACGGAAGACCGGGCTAGCTCTTGAACTAGATCAAAATTTGTTCAGACCCTTTTTGGTGCCCCATCATTGAAATCACTTTCAAAAGACCTTATATCATCGAAGTGACTGCTCCGGGAAATAAATACTTACTATTTAGCAATCTTGTTAATAAATGTTTTTAGTAAATGTTCCTAGCATGTCTTACAATAATGTTGGGCAAAAGCGCTAACATATTTTACACAGGTTGAATGTCGTAAAATGAACGATTCTGTAAAGGCTGGTTGAGTCTTAGCGTGGGAATTTTAGCAATCCAATTTTCTTAGATCTACAGGCTGGTAAGTGTTCCACACTGTTGCGGCTCGTAACAGGTAATCTTGGCTAAATTTTCCTGAATATTACACGAAGATCTTATATAATCTTTAACCCTTTGGCTGTCGGTTGCGCTTTTAGTCACGATGATTCCTACAGGAATCATCGTGACTAAAATCGCTACCGACAGCCAAAGGGTTAACTAAAATTCCCCCACACGAGCTCAAATATAGTTTGGGGAGGTTAGGAAACAATGAGGGGCACAGAGGTGAGGACCGACTTGGCAATCTCTAGTCACTGTATCAGGATAGGTACAGCAACATTCGCAATGGCCAGGCTGGACAGGATCTGGCGAAGCAACTCCATCAGCTTCACCATCAAGTACAGGCTTTACAAGTCCCTCGTAGTGTCTATTCTACTCTACGGCTGTGAGACTTGGACACTGCTTGCAGACTCAGAAAAGAAAATCCAGGCCTTTGAGAACAAGTGCCTGAGGAAGTTGCTCCGCATCTCGTACCGCGAGCACAAGACCAACGATTATGTACGGAGCATCGTCACTTCCCTGGTGGGCCCACATGAACCCTTTCTGGCAACCGTGAAACGGCGCAAGCCTGCTTGGTTTGGCCATGTGACCCGACACAACACCCTGTCCAAGACTATCCTCCAAGGCACTCTCGAAGGAAGCCGCCGGCGAGGTCGTCAGAGAAAGAATTGGGTCGCAAACATAAAAGAATGGACCGAACTCGAGATGCCAGACTTGCTGGCCACCGCCCAAAATAGAACTCAGTGGAGAGCATTGTCTGTTGCTGCCGCCTTTCAGTCCCCCCAACGCCCAAATCGGGCAAGAGACTGATGATGATGATGAGTCACTGTATGTGTCATTGCACTGTAGTTCCCCTAGAATAGCAAAACAGTATTTTCGCAGTTTTGCTCATTATGTACAAGCTGGAACGCAAATCCTACGAGCTGGAACGTCTAATTTTCTACGAGCTGGAACGTAGGTATGCTAGCTGGAACAATGCCTTTTATGAAAAACCAATTTCTCAGGCAATCTAAGATGCTTCCGACATATTTTACTTCATGACCTCCTCTCACGGTCAATGACTAAACACCTAGTGAAGTTGTGTGCGGCTGGTTATGTTCTTAGTACGGCAAAAGTAGAGTTGAACCCGGGTCGAGCCGGAGGCGGGGTTGATGTGTTTACACTTGCATTTGGAAACGGGGTTGACAGGCCCACATGACGCGACAAAGCATATTAGAATGCACCATGGCGCCCTCCAGGAGACAACACGTACGTGGCTCATGGTGTTCTTTGGCTCTTGCAGTTGGATTGTGACCAGTCTTTCCTTTTATTTTTTTTTATATTATCTTCCATGTATTATTTTTTGCGGCATAAAAAGAGGTGATCTCGTACACGAGACCCAAGCTACTCGTACAGCAAAGTTTGCACACGAAAAAGAGAAAGTTTTTGTTACAGATCATGACCTTTACAACAACGTTGTTGATTAACGTCGCTCTTACATTGTCAGCTCGGCAGCCATTATCAGAAATGTTTGTTCGCTGCCACAGTCTCAAGACTTCTGGGGGCAAATCGTGCAGCACTGTAACTTATGATGAGCACCTTTAGCCCAGACATGGACGAGAAGCCGTAGAAACATCTCATGTTCACTGTCGATGTGCACAATCGACGTCGAAATCAGTTGTATCAACGGTACTGAAATTCCTGCCCGTGACGTCACGATTTTTCTTGCAACATGCACAGCGATGACGCGGAATGGAATGCGGTTTAGATCCAACCCTGACTGAACCTTGGGATTTTGAATGAATGACGCCTTGTTTCTGTGAAAGTGAAGGACAAACTGCCGCAATCGGCTTATGTGAACCGCTTATGGTGGCTCTGGTGGCCTTCAGGTAGTTTGCAACAGCCCTATCGGTAGTGCTTATTTGTTGATCTGTGGCTGGCATGACAAGTATTCCAGCGGTCATGCAAGGTGCTCGCAATTTTAACTCGGCATTTTCAAACGCTGGAAAACACAACAGCCTAACAAATATGTCCCTCTAGAAAGCATCAAGCGGATTTTCTGTTGTTATGTTCTCATCTTTAGCTCTCATGGACAAATAATACGCTGTGCTCTCGCAATCAGGTCTGATGCCACTTTTTCAAATTTCTCATATTTGCTCCCAGTTTTTGCTTGGGATGAAGAAAAGGCACAGTCGAGAAACAAGTTTTTGTAGGCAATTAGGCTGACATGGTCTGAAAGGGACTGACAGTTGTCACCTTTTGCAGTGCTTGCCCCAGTCACCTTTTGCAGTGCTTGCCCAGTAGCAAAACGTCTTCGGGGCCCACGACGGCCGCAGTGGGCCCGCGCACGGTGGTGCGCGGGCCCACTGCGGCAGTCGTGAGCCCAAGGACCTTTGTTTACCTTTGGCAGTGCTCAGACAGTCTTGTCAAACGGAATAGGCCGTAGGATAGGAATGTGAACACCCCCCCCCCTCCCACCCCTGCGGAGGATTGGAGACACTTTTTTTTTTTTTTTCAGAAGCCTACTACATTTAAAGACGCACCGTAGGTGTTTGCCAAAAATAAATACCGTATTGAATATAGGAGGGCATGTACTATGGTCATATTTTCCTTCTTTGGGCCCTATATTTTGCTTTTGGGGGTAAGGTTGGTGTTAACGACGCAGCGCCCGTAAAAAAGCACACAGAACTATATGACTGGTATCTTTGCAAACAGAATACATTTACCCACCATTTACAATGATTCAATGTCTAAAAAGCAAAATGGTGACGTCATCGCGGCGCCATCTTTTTTTACCTTTCATTATCCGTGAAATAGATTGTACATTGCTTAACGTCCCGACAGCAACAAGGCTTTCTCAGGACGTGCCTGCACTGCTTGTGAAAAAATAAAAAAGAAACAGAACATTGAATGTATGTCGCCAGCCGGTCAAATACGTTAAATAAACCTAACACATGGGCCTAAATAAAGCTAAGACCATTTAGCAACACACATCCAATATCAAGAGCTACAGGCAGTGCAGACAGTAGGGAGAGTTTTAAAAAGGCAAATACAGGTGAATGGACAAAGGGTAGACAGAAACACATGCCCCAGAATAGAGAGAAAAACCCACCCTGTGGGGCTGACCAGGGTGACCCTGGGAACTAAAAAATACCTAACCCCACCCAAGTCCCCCAGGGCAGACCCGGGTGAAATAGCCTGCTTGCCAGAAGAATAGGTGTCCATTCTTTGACATACTATGATGAAAACATATATACCAATGTTATAATTTATCATCAATGAAAACGTAAACGATTTAATGTTTTCGACTGGTGACCTTGAAAGGTGTTATTTAAAGATCAAGGTTACCTAAAGTTGTACTTTACGAAGATAAAAAACATATTTTTTTTAAATGAGATAAAAAAAAAGTAGTGCTGAAAGTGATAATATTTAAGGAATTGCTATGAATAGTTGATAAACGATTAGACGTGACCTTCACAAAGGTCAAGGTTGCAGTTTTTGAAGAGTTCGTAAGAATATTCAGTTTACAATAGGTGCCAAACATTTGCTCTGATTTTAAGAATATTTGCTCACAACACCTCACTGCTGAATCATATTCTATTGAGTTAAGATTATCAGAAACATTATAATATAGATACCCTTTATAATTAAGGTCAAGGTCACAATATGTACAACTGTTGCACTCAATCTGATAAGTTAACTGTTCTATTGTCTTGAAATCTCTCTCTCTCTCTCTCTCTCTCACACACACACACACACACACACACACACACACACACACACACACACACACACACACACACACACATTAAAGAATCTAATATAGGTAGTAGAAAAGAAAAGGATCTCATTCATTGTTTATGTATGGTCCATTCTGATAAATATGGAACTTCTGCAGAGCTTGTAGCCCTGACAAGTAATATGCAAGTCAAAAGATCAGTTGCTTTTACCAGCTATAAGACGGTAGTCATGTATTTTCTCATCGCCCCCCACCCCCCTCCCCTCCTCACACCACCTCACGTCACACCGACCCCTTCGCAAGAAACTCTTGAACTGGACATAGCATTGAAACATTAAGCTATCTGGATTGTTTGCACTACCATCAAGTCAGTGCAGGGGCTGATGACACAAACCAATGTTCAAACATGTTATGAGTGTTCGCAAGGAATGTACGTATTAGTTTGAAACATGGCGCACGCAAGCCGTTTGAGGTTTACTGGTCATGTGAGTATTAACACTGAGAGAAAAGACGTTTCTCAGACCACAGGAAAGCAATCCAAAGTTAATTTGCTGTTTTGTTGTTGAATATTCTTTAAAACGCTATAACAAAGTCCATTTATAGGGAGTTTTGGACCCCCCCCCCCCCCACACACACACACACACCGTGTTTATTTTGAAAGCACTGAGAGTCCCTACACACGTCCCCCTCACCTTTTTTTGTTGTTTGATATTTCGGCGACTGGTGAAAGTTTTCGGCCATTGGAAGCAAGATGTAGCGTCGGGAGGCCTTTTGTGCCAGGTTGAAATTCCCAAACAAATAGTTGGAACCACCCCTGAGGTAATTGTTCCGCCCCTGGTGTGTGCGTGCGTGCGCGCGCGCGCGTGTGTGTGTGTGTGTGTGTGTGTGTGTGTTTGTTTTCAAACGCCCAAACAGCGTAAACAGGTGATTTGATAGGGAAAATGTCAACAATCTACGATACCGTACACACTGAATATCAAACGTGCCTTAATAGCTAGTTAAATGTGCTCCTGACTGAGATCGTCACAAACGTTGTCTCATGCATATGGCTGTTTGGGCTTACTGGACGGTCTGCTCGGCCGTTGACCCACCACTTCGGATATTTGAAAAAGGGCTAAATGCCTTTTAGCACAGTAATAGTACTGTTGTTACCGAGAACGTCTGTGTTGTTAGTTCTTTTTGTGTCTGACTCTTGGATTGTGCCGTCTATCAGGCTGTTATACACCGCTATGGTCTGCCATAGTAGTATATTTGTTTTTATTAGGATCATAGATAGCTCAGTTCACTACAGACACACTCTAGAAGTAAACCTCGGAATATATCTAGGCAGGGTGGGCATTTTATGTGTTGCCCTTCACGATCGTAACAGAAAAAACTGCTGTTTCGATTCCACATGCCCAGATTTTAATCGCAAACTCTTACCGTGACGTGACCTCGACCAGCCATTCTTTAAAAGCACGACACTGCGACATATACACGCGTACGCCAAGCACCGTGGCACACACACACACACTGATCAACAAATGATCCCGATATTAGAACTGCTATTGCATTGGAATTAGTATTAGAATGCCCTCATTCATATGCCGGTTTGTCTCTGACGTAAGGTAAATAGATGTGTTGTGCAGCTCATATTACAGGCGCCCTACGGGTCTATACGCGAATTCTTTCATTTTATTCCGATTGGGGCAGCACAACTGTAGGCATAGATAATTGTAGTCTCAGTCTTACACTAATTAGAAACATATGTAAGCTCCGTGTGTGTGTGTGTGTGTGTGTGTGTGTGTGTGTGTGTGTGTGTGTGTGTGTGTGTGTGTGTGCGTACACCAAATGACTGAAATGGGTTACTTTCTTTACCATCCTTATGCAATCTGGGTCTGTGTAAAATTCTGGGTGGCCAGATCAGACACCCATTTTTTCTGAGGGTTGTTTCTGTATTATCTTTCATTCAAAATTCAGAAAAAAATATCAAAATACGATGTGCCCATTTTAACAGATTTACTTCATCGTTGTGTTTCAGGGATGCCCTGGGCCTGTGTGTGGACACGGAAGCGGCCGGAGTGTTTTCAGATCAATTTGATTGGTCCAACACCGATGAACGGAGTTGCTTCCCTTGCTTAAACGTCTTTCGTCTCCAACGGACGCACCGGTCATTCTCTCGCATTTGCAGAGGTACTTTATGCAATATTTCTTAGTTAAGAGCACGCCCAAATGTACTTGTTCAGTGCAGTTATTTAACTGAGAGATGCCTCCAATCCCCGTACCCGTTTGGCCCAGAAAAATAAGGCGTCTGCTTTCAAACGTGTCTTCGGCCTCTCGGCCGCACCGGGCCTGACCGTTGAGTCTTGTAGTAAATGATAGTAGAACCCCACGATTTTAACAAAAGCTTTCTTCTTCAATGAAAGGAATTCGTTCAATAACCCCATTACAAGGTCAATCTGCCACGCGATTTTGTTTCTTCTTTCTTTTTTTTCTGACGTGTTAACTTGCCACATGCATGCACAGTAACTATCAGTTGACTTTTTTTTTTAAAAAAACAAAAATGGCGCCAGATTTCAATCCTCGTTCGCAAAACTGCCTCGCGATTCGAAGAACGAACGTCCACAAACAGGTCTCGTTTAGGAATGTGCAACTGAAGTATCGCTTTTTACTGTATTGCCAGTTTTTAGTTCTCAGGGTCACCCTGGTCAGCCCCACAGGGTGGGTTTTTCTCTCAATTCTGGGGCATGCATGTGTTTCTGTCTACCCTTTGTCCATTCACCTGTATAAATTTGCCTTTTTAAAACTCTCCCTACTGTCTGCACTGCCTGTAGCTCTTGATATTGGATGTGTGTTGCTAAATGGTCTTAGCTTTATGTCTTGGCCCCATGTGTTAGGTTTATTTAACTCATTCTACCCCAGACACACCACGGCAGGATAAGGATCCACCATGATAGTTCAAGGGTGATGCCAGAATAGCTTGGCGCCTACGGGCGCCAAGCTATTCTGGCATCTCCCTTGAACTATCATGGTCGATCTGTGCCCTGCACTGCAATGCAGTCTTGAGAGGACAGGGGCAAAATTTAAGGATTTTGGTGTTGGGGTAGAATGAGTTAACGTATTTGACCGGCAGGCGACATACATGGCAATGTTCTGTTTAGGTGGGTTTTTTTTTTCACAAGCAGTGCAGGCACGTCCTGAGAAAGCCTAGTGGCTGTCGGGACGTTAAGCAATGTACAATCAATCTGATTCAAAATGTCAGTTGGTTTACATGGTTGTATTGGACATGTTCTCAGCAACACCATTTTGGTCACACCGGCTCAGGACTTTCTGGCACACACCCAGCGCCGGATGGCAGCAGGATGTCCAAACCCATCGGGATCTATGCTGCAGAATCATGGCCCCCCAGCCTCTGCCACAGAGGGTGCGTCTGGTAGGAGGGTGCATGGACGGCAGCGGAATGCTCCCAATTACAAACTGGTAAGTAAAGTGATTCTATGATCATCTTCATTGTATTGGCTGGCGTGCGTGCGAAGCAAAAGTGAGTTTATGTTCTGGGCCACTGGTCGTCCGTCCGTCGTCCATGGTAAACTTTAACTCATTCTACCCCAACACCAAAATCCTTAAATTTTGCCCCTGTCCTCTCAAGACCGCATTGCAGCGCAGGACACAGATCGACCATGATAGTTCAAGGGTGATGCCAGAATAGCTTGGCGCCCGTAGGCGCCAAGCTGTTCTGGCATCACCTTTGAACTATCATGGTCGATCCTTATCCCAGGGTGGGATTCTTCCGCGTTTCCGCGGATTTCCGTGGAAATTCTTTCACAATTCCGCTGAAGCATATTTATTTTCCGCGTCTAATAACAACAAAAAAGACGAGAAAAAAAAAAATCTTCTTAAATGGCAAAAAAATCTCAAATGGGTTGGATTTGTATGTAGTTTGGTTCACTATCGCCCGACACTTCCGGTAGCTTTAGGTCGCAGTGGAAAATGGCGGTGAAAAAGGATATTGTCCAAGACAGAGTGCCGTTTAGTGTGCATCTGAACATAAACTGGTACGCACATTCCATTTTTATACTGCAGATCAGGAGTGTCATAACAAAGTCCATTTTCGGGTGTGTTTGGTCTCGCTCCCCCTGTCGGTTTTTGGATACTTTGGCGAACGGTGGACACGCGTGCCTATCCCCCCCCCCCAACCCTGTCGTTTGATTTTTCGGCCGCTGAAAATGAAGGACATGAAACCACCCCCCCACCCCCCCCACCCACCCACCCACCCCCCACCAATGTCGTTTGATTTTCCGCGTTTTCTTTCTTACTAGAATCCCACCCCTGTTATCCTGCTGTGGTGTGTCTGGGGGTAGAATGAGTTAACGGTGGCATTTTCTCGGAGACTATTCAAGCCACATTCTTCAAGCTTGGCCCAAGGATACTTTGTGGCAAGACCTTTTTAAACATGCCAATTTGAGTGACCTCTCTCAAAGGGTCACGCAGGGTTGACAAATGTGTGAAAACTGCTTGCATTTTCAGAAAACGTGGATTTTGACTGCTGCAGAAGCCAGCCCTCGTCACCGAGGTCACACATATGTAAATCGGTCATACACGGGATTACTCTTTTTATTCTTGTGCAAGGCCCCTTTAAACCAAAATTGGGCTGTTTCTGTTTCTAATGCAGCTTTGGTTTTAATCTTTCTTTCTTTCTTTCTCCAGTTGGCAAATGGCGCCTGGGATGGACCCGAGACTGAGAGCAGTGCCAGCGCATCGCAATACGAGGGCAGTGATGACGAGGAGTTTGTTCCTGGCTCGAGCTCACCGGATTCAGAGGGTGTGTCGGCATCAATTGCTGGGATCTCGGACATAGACAGTATTGTATCGACTATGTTAGATTTCATCAAAGTGGCAGGTTTGGGGTGGCCAGGTGTTGGTGACGCTAGTACCAGCAAGGTGCAGTGTGCGTTAGGGGGTGGCAATGAGAATG
Source organism: Semisulcospira habei (assembly GCA_036245525.1). Classification (NCBI taxonomy): domain Eukaryota; kingdom Metazoa; phylum Mollusca; class Gastropoda; family Semisulcospiridae; genus Semisulcospira; species Semisulcospira habei. The sequence continues at coordinate 130,645,396 of BTPG01000007.1, forward strand.
TGGATAGGCAGGAGGAACATGATGCTGGAAAGAGTGGGGAAAGAGCACTTGCAGAAGAAACGGGTGTGCACGTGTCGCAGAGAGGGAAAGGAAAGTACAAATGGGACAAGAAACATGCATGCAAATTGTGTGGCAAGCTTGTCTTGAAAATGAGCACGCACTTACAAGATGTCCATGCAGATGAGGCTGACGTTGCTAAAATTTTGTCGATGAAAAAAGGGACCAAGCAGAGACGTCGAGCATGGATCAGACTACAAGATGAGGGTGATTACATGCATAACGTTGCTGTTCTTGAAAACAAATCCGGATGTTTGATTCCTAAGTATCGCACCAAAACTAGTAAGGTAGACGACCTTCTCGCCTGTAGCCATTGCAAAGGGCTCTATCAAAAAAAGCTGATCTCTGTACACTCAAAACGTTGCTGTCAGAAGCCAGGAGGGTTTCAGATCACTCGGCGAGGGGACGCCGCTCGCCGTGGTCGGCTCATGCTTCCAATACCCTTAGACGTTGAATTTTCCTTCTACCACAAGGTCTTGGCTACCCAGAGAGATGATGAGATAAGCCGTCTCATCAGAACTGACCCCTTGCTTCTTGAGTATGGAAAGAGATTATTTGACCGCAGGGACATTGAAGAACACACGGCTGGACAAATCAGCTCCAGGATGCGGGAGTTAGGGAGACTGTTAAAGATTATCAGAGTGAGGTCAGAAATGAAAATCGCAAGTTTAAATGCTGTGATCAATTCAGCTAGCTTTGATCATGTTGTCCTGGCTGTAAAAGAGCTAGCAGATTTTGATGAGGACACACATCAGTTCAAAAAAGGCAATCTCGCAATGCGCATAGGCCATGCTTTGAAAAAGTGTTCACAGATCAAACAGTCACAGGCATCCAAACAGCTTGGACAGGGTTCAGACGACAGGTGGCGACAGGAGCTCTCTGAGGAGCAGCGGTTTGACTCTGTCTTCAACGGGGACTGGTATGATTGTGTGTCCGCTACAGCAGCCCAGTCGGTCGGGAAAATGACCATGAACAAACCCAAGCTGATCCCATCATGTGAAGATGTGAGGAAGGTCCAACAGCTTCTTGAGACAAGGATGGTTTCGGAAGATTATCCGACAGTGGTTAAAGCAACTCTTTGTGCTGTATCACTTTTCAACCGAAAACGAGGGGGAGAAGTTCAGAGAATGAAGGTGTCAGACTTCCAGAATGCTAAGATTGGATCGATCACCAATCAAGATATCTTGAAAGGTCTCACAGAGGTTGAGAAGAAAATGGTGAATCATTTTCAGCGAGTGGAAATCAGAGGCAAGTTTAATAGGAGTGTTCCCGTTTTGCTGACGAAGAAGATGATGACAACTGTGGACAGAATCCTTCAAATGAGGCAATCGGTGCCAGCTCTCGCTGATTCCCAGTACATCTTTGCCACACCTTCTGGTCAGAGGCCTTACAGAGGCCATGATGTTCTGAAGGCCCATGCCCTAGAAGCAGGGGTGTCATACCCAGCCATGTTCACATTTACTCAGTTGCGGAAGCAGGTTGCAACTTTGGCTCAGTCAATGGCCATCTCGGAGTTAGACCAGGATCAGCTGGCAGATTTCCTTGGCCATGATATTCGGATACATCGCCATATCTACCGCCAACCTCAAGACGTCCTTCAAAAGGCAAAAGTGGCAAAGATTCTTCTGTCAGTTAACAATGGGATGACAGATTTTGAGAGTTGCATTAGAGCTGAGCTGGGCGATGATGAAGAGATTGACTTTGACAATGAAGACGCATCAGAAACTGGCAGAGAGGTCTCGGGGGGAACAGCACCTGTGAATGAAGCAAGTAGCAAGTCAGCAACACAGGAATCGATGAGCATGACGGAGAAAAGACGTCCAGAGCCTGATGACAATCTAGATAGTTTTGATGATGACAGTACTGCGTCAGCTCCTGTTCGAAAGAAAGCTAGATTTACAAGAAAACCATGGGGGGAAGCTGAAGAGAAAGCTGTTCAAACTCGTTTCAAGACACACCTCGTCATGAACAAACTTCCTGGAAAGGCCGAGATACAGTATGCAATGGCGCTGGAACCTGCACTTAGACATAGGCGCTGGACAAACATTAAGGATTACGTCCGCAACAGACTGAAAAAGTTACAAAAGAAATGAATTGAGCCGCCACTCGCAGCATTTTCGATTTCATACAGATTTATTACATCAGTGTTATTATTGGGGTGGTTTCAGCATGTATAGCCTGCTTTTTTTTTTTTTTTTTTTTTTTTTTTATCTGATGGACGCCTGGATCATTTGTGACCCTCTCTCTCACAAAATCAGTCTTAAGAACTCGCATTTTGGATGTTTTGACATATATGCATTTATGAAAACTACAGTGTTTGCTGATTACTGTGATATATGACTGTATGCTGTAGTGCAAAAATTGTAAAAGCTGTTCTTAAGTGTTTAAAGTTGTTAAAGCCTCCGGCGGCCATTTTGAGAAAACAGCCTGTGAAGTTTCTGTGTGCAGCATAATTGGGGCCAAGGGCAGACTTTTAAAATCATTTTTTACCTATTTAATGGCATTTTTCATGATAAAGATTTTAACCATACGATACTTTGGTGTATGTAGAATACATTTCTCCCAAAAAGTGAAAATGCCCCAGATTGACCCCCCACCACATATTATTGCGTGTAGTGCTGATTGGCTCGCTGCGAGTTAAGACTGGTTTCGTGAGAAAGGGTCACATTTTGTATACTGTATAACCTTTGGATTTGCAAAACGAAACAGCCGGCTGGGGACAAAAGACAATATAATAAGATAAGAAAACCATTGACAATGTAAAAATTGATTACAAGAGTGTTATTGGGGGGGGGGGGGGGTCATTTTGTAATATACTGCATGCCATTTTAAAAACTCTGCAAATGAAAGAATCAGAGCATGGAATTTTCCTCTTTTTGGCGGATTTCCGCTTAAATGAAGCTGCCATTCCGCCGAAAATAAAAATTTCCGCCGAAAACAAAATCGTAAAGTCACTATTCCAATACCGTGTTTCGTGATCTTTATGTGGCGGATATCCCCAAATCGCGTATTGAAAATTGAGCGAGGCGTTAGCTTTAGCTCGCACAGGTCGCTTCCGGTCTTCAGTGGAGTCGTAGTCTGGTCAAAATACGGCGAAGAGAAAATACTTAAACGCGGAGACAGAATAGACGTCAGACGATTTTGGAGCCAAGAATATTTGGAGATGGACTTGGCTCGAGAAAAGCGTAAACGACGAGCTCCGCGCTTAGTGTATTCGCAAGTTAGCGGCCTGTGGGCAGGCGTATTGCCGCGAACTGCGCAGAGTTGATATTAGCTACGCGGCCGCGTAGCACTTGATGCTCACGTGTCTACAGCGAAACACAAGAAAGCTAAAAGCAGTGCCATTGGAAATATTACTCATGATGGTGAATAAATTTATTACAATGTATTTTTTCCCAGTAAAGTTTGATGAAATTATGTTGAAAAATCTATATAACCTTTCTCCAGCTCAGTGACCATGGTACATAGTATTAAATAAGAGATAAAAGGAATCCATACTTACAGCTGATTAAGCAGAGATTATTAAAGAAAGTATATATATTATATAATTAAACTCAAATTTTAAAAAAAATGGAAAGACATTCAGATGTATTTTGAATAAGCATTTGGATATAAATATTCTGTTGAATACTTTGTTTTAGTATAACTTTTAAACCTTTGACACAAAAAATAAAAAGTGCACCCCAAAAATAAGAAAAAAAAGCAAGATTTTTAGGTGGTTAAACTGCTCAGTTTCTCTCTAAAATGCACCAGATTGCACAAATTTTAATGTAAATTTTCAAAATTTTTCCGGGGGGGGGGGGGGGGGGGCATGCCCCCGGACCCCCCTAGTGAAAAGGGGTTTTCCTCTTTTTTTAGTACGAGTAATTCCATGCTCTGAAGAATGGTTGGTTGTACTGCCATACCATTTTGCAAATGAAAGAATGGCTGGTTGTTTGTTGGAGACGAAAGACGTTAAATAAAGGCTAAAGTTTCAAGTGATTTCTTATGTTGTCAGTTAGTTAATTAATGTCAGTGTTCTGTTCTGTCATTTTAACTCGTTCTACCCCAAAGATATCACGTCGGACGCCAAGCTGGACAAGGAGCTTGACAGCAGGCTGGCAAAAGCGAACAGTGCTTTCGGGCGACTTTTCAAGCGGGTGTGGCACAATCAACAGCTGAAAACAGGCACCAAGATCAGCGTGTACAGAGCTGTGGTCCTCACCACCCTGCTGTATGGTTCCGAGTCCTGGGCCCTCTACCGCAGCCAACTACGACTCCTCGAACGCTTCCACCAGCGCTGCCTGCGTACCATCCTGGGCATTCACTGGAGTGACTATGTCACCAACGTCGAGGTCCTTGAACAGGCTGAAACTGTGAGCATCGAGGCTTTGCTGCTGCGGACACAGCTCCGCTGGGCGGGGCATGTCTCCAGGATGGAGGATCATCGCCTACCAAAGATCACCCTGTTCGGCGAGCTTGCTACTGGACACCGTGACAGAGGGGCACCAAAGAAGAGATACAAAGACTGTCTCAAGAAGTCACTTAGTGCCTGCCAAATCGACCACCACCAGTGGTCTTCGCTTGCTGCGGACCGTGACACCTGGCGCTCCACCATTTACAAGGCAGCTGTCTCCTTTGAGGACTCTCGCAGAGCTAGCCTTAAGGACAAGCGGCTCAGGAGAAAAAACAGAGATGCCGCAGCTCAGAACCCTGGCCAGACCTTCCCCTGCAGCCACTGCGGTCGAACCTGCCTGTCTCGGATTGGCCTCCGCAGCCACGAACAAGCCTGCAGACGTCGTGGGCAACTCCTATAAAATCTTCGTTCGCGAAGTCAAGCCAAGAGAGAGAGACCCCAAGATCGGAATCCCCAAATGTTGACGTCGTCTTCAGAAGACTGCGTTGCAGTGCAGGACACAGATCCACCATGATAGTTCAAGGGTGATGCCAGAATAGCTTGGCGCCCATAGGCGCCAAGCTATTCTGGCATCACCCTTGAACTATCATGGTGGATCTTTATTTTGCTGTGGTGTGTCTGGGGTAGAATAAGTTGAGCCCAATGTTGAAGTCGTCTTGAGAAGATTGCGTTGCAGTGCAGGACACGGATCCACCATGATGGTTCAAGGGTGATGCCAGAATAGCTTGGCGCCCATAGGCACCAAGCTATTCTGGCATCACCCTTGAACTATCATGGTGGATCTTTATTTTGCTGTGGTGTGTCTGGGGTAGAATAAGTTAAGCCCAAATGTTGAAGTCGTCTTCAGAAGACTGCGTTGCAGTGCAGGACACAGATCCACCACGATAGTTCAAGGGTGATGCTAGAATAGCTTGGTGCCCATAGGCGCCAAGCTATTCTGGCATCACCCTTGAACTATCGTGGTGGATCTTAAATTTTGCTGGGGTAGAATAAGTTAAGTGTTCGTTTCTTCGTCTGGGTCTTTTTCTATCTTTGATATTTTTCCACACTTTTTGACCCGCATCATAGTCATACTGAGGCTAATAGCTTCAAATCTGTTCACTGCCATAATTCTATGCAAGCTACATTACAGTACTTACAGATGAGGACATAGACCAATGGCTTTTGTTCAAGGGTGGTGCCACAATATCTTGGCGCCTAGAGGCACCAAGCTATTCTGGCACTAACCCTTGGACTATTTCAGTTACACTAGTTGCACACACTGGTGTATTCCGAATGATAAGGGTTAATATTCAAAATGCTCTGTTGCTGTTTGTCTGAAACTCCAGAGTACCCCAAAACGCACAAAAAAAGTCCTTTAATTTCCAGAATACATTATGTTGATTCTCACATCAATGCCATGATAAACTGTTTTGCTTCAAAAGGACAAAACGCAGCAATGTTTAAACGATTTCCTCTGTAAAAATCATAATCGAAAGGTTTCGGGCCAGTGTTTATTGAATTTTGCACCATACTATGTAAAGAATGTTAAAGCACACATACACATTTAAGTTGGGAAAAAAAAAATTAATGTGAAAAAGAAGTATTCCATGAACTTGACCTTATTACAGACGCCTACTGTTGTGAAGACACCCATTTTGACTGTAATGCCAGTTTCATTTGTGTGAGAGAGACACCCACCCACTTTATTGGCAGAAACCCATTTTTTCGGCATCTAGTGGCTCTGTTTCTAGAAAATGTCTATTTTATTTTAAGTTATAGAGCTTAGTTATAATGTGAGTTCTAAACATTCGCATCAATTCCAGAGCCCTAGAATAAATAGAAATATGGGAACCCATTTTCACATGAAATGCTAGGTAACCCACTCTGATGGTTGCGTCTCCCTGTGTGTGTGTGTGTGTGTGTTTATTGCTCCCCCCCCCCACATACACACATTCTCACCCACCTGCCTCCATTTTTTAAAAATTTATGCCAAGCATAGACGTAGCACTCACACTCTTAGCATAAACTGACTAATTAACACCACACTTCAAAACCTGAAAAATTACAAAACTTAGCTGTAAAAATTCATATTCCGGACTTACCAATCCACTTTAAGCTCAAGGTACTATTATATGACGTCACCAGATTTTACAAACTGTGTAAATAGGAAGTGCACATATATTACTGGAAGCATTAATTTTTAGCACATAAAAAGTCTTTTGTGTGCGTGTAATTCCATTAATCATGGAAGACGTACATCAGAACACCGCACCTAAAAAATTGTGTCATATTCATGGGGTCCAAAAATGGAATGCTGTGACATCATCATGTATAAAAAGAAGAATATAATAAAGTTTATTATTTTCTGAATGCCCCATAAAGGACGAACACACCGATACCAAATAATAAGTATTTTTCTTGTAGTTATCAGTGCTTTACTATCCATCTAGTAACCCTACCCTCAAACATTATGACCCTTTGCGGGGGTGGGTTCGGTCAAACTCTGAGGTATCTTCGAAACTGTGTTTAATTTTGGCAAATAACTAGGAACGTACGTGGTTTTTGATAGACTTTCAGAAAAACAGTCTCCGATCCCCCGCAGGGGTGGGGGGAGGGCGAGGGGGTGGGGGTGGGAGGGGAGCGGGAGGGGGATGGGGTGGTGGTGGTGGTGGGGGTCTATGGAGGGGCAAAGGTCTAGAAAGACGTGTGCGATTTGTCGAACGTTCGCGTGAGCAAGGCACTGCTGACGCCAGTTTCTAAGCCGCGACCATAATCGGCACACAAACGCTGATTAGAGCATAACGTCCTTCAATCTCATAGAAGCAAACTGGCATTGATTAAAAAACCTCAAGCATGACGATTTGTGTGTGAAAATCGTGTTGTTAGTTCTACTGTCGTCTTCTTGCTCACTCCGGTACCAGCGGTGGTGACGTAGTGTACCCACAGAGCCGCCCATCAGCACATGCCGTATGAATTAGTTACTAAAAATGTGTGGGGAAACAAACAAAAAAAAAAAAAAAAAAAAAAAAAAAAATCGCCTGCAGACAATAAGTATCTGACACGTTAAATTCGGATGGAGACTTCAGACGCCGATTGGTGCCCGTTTCAAGTTATCTTGACAGATTTTATGCCAAGATCATATGCTCGACGCGGGTGGGAGGCACTGTGTACGAAGCTGACGAGATAGAAGACAACAGAACATGGTCCTTACCGCAGATGGCGTGCAGATAACTTGACACCTCGTGGTCCTCACGTGCACAGCGCGCAATTAGACAAACTACACTTTTTACAGTCCACTACCGCGGTACACACCAAGTCCCTCAATGCGTGGTGGTAGGCCTGTAACAATCGCGTGCTGTTTCTAGAATGGTCAGTGGCGTTAGACTTGAACAGTCTATTTAAACGAAATGACAGCACCAATAACTTTTATCCAGCTGGTGTCTTTCCAACAGCCGACGTGGCAAACCGAAGAGCCAATCAGCACAGAACAGCGTTTTTGGGGAGGCAAACGTGATTAGATCAAGATACCCAAAGAAGTGGGATCGCGTCACTAGTTTCAAAATGGCGGCCAGCGAGATGCGGCTTCAAGTCAAACTAAGTCAATCAGACACGCAAAGTTGATGCAGGTTTACTGACTTTGCTCCTGAAGTGACGTGAAAGAGATTATTTTGGGTTTTAACTTTGAACTACATCTTATCAACATCATAATTTTCCTGTTCTTGAAAGCAGCCTTTCCCATAGAACTCAGTTTTGTGGGTGGAAGGCATATTGAAAGTAAACTCGCTTCGTGCATGTTGTGTTGTGTCTGCCGACCACCTTAAACATTCTGAAGACTTTTTGCATGTCGTTCGTCTGTTTTCCAGCCTACCGGCTCTAAGTGTATACCTGCTATTTTTTAATAGTGGAGATGGGATTTTTAACTGGTCAAGCACGGTATCCGCCTGGTCTTTGGCACAAGCCAGGCACTGACTGAAATCCATCTCCGAACCGTTCCCATCTAAATTTCTATGTTCAGCTTAACACCTAAATGTTGGAATTTTTGTTTTTGCAGCCCATTCAACCAATCCGCACTCAAGTACTCATAAGAACAACTCTTTTGATCAAGCTTTATCAGGACTGCATGAGACACAATACAGATAGTATAGCCCTCTTCATTACATTACATGTTTTATTTATTTATTTATTTATTATTGAGTTATTTATGTATTCACTTACATTATATATTTATTATATTTATCCTTTTAATTATGGATGGAAGGAATTCCTTGATGCACATGATCACTAGTGGTATGGAGAGGGAAGGAAGAAATACGCATACATCTGTGCATGTTCATAATAAATCCTTTATTTAGCAGGCATATTCATACCTCTGACATATTTTTAAAATTTATTATTTATTTATTATTTAAATTATGATTCATTTATTTATTTATTTCGTGTCGTATTTTTGTACATACACATCAGTATAAAAGATGAGAACATACATGTACCCACATAATTATATGGTAATAGGTGCCATACCACACGCTCCAAACCCCACCCCACATACACACACAAAACCACAGAACACCCATCAAAAGACATGCATATCTGTGCATGATCATATTCTATTATTTACTTGGCATTCGTATGTCCCAGGTATATTTGCCTAGAGATAAATAATAGGAGAATACAAAACAAACAAACAAACAAACAAAAAAAATCAATCTCAAAATTACGGAAATTTTGGCAATGACCTATCGTTGACCCGCCACCGGCCCGCCATCTCAAAACACTCTGATGATTCCAAAATAAAATGACCATGGTCGATATTCAGCAAAGTTCACAGTAAACTTCTACCGGTTATCTATCTAAGCAAACGCGTCATTTGCAGTACATATAATGACATAATCAGGATTAGCAACGGTTTTGTTTACAGTACAGTCATATGCTAAACTCAACACCCATCACCCGTTATGGGCTCAAGTCAGTCTTCCATTGCATCAGCCTGGCTCCCGTAACACACAAACACACACTAACGCACTAACACACACACACTAACACACAAACACACACTAACACACACACACACATACTAACACACACACAAACTAACACACACTAACACACACACACACACACACACACACACACACACACACATACACACACACACACTAACACACTCTAACACAAACACTGCCTACACAACTTACCCGCATGACAGAGCTGACATAATAACATCTCAACCAGTAAAAGGTAACATGCATAAATTATAGCACCATGCATAAATTATAACACCTCTAGCCGGTAAACATTGAGTCATCCGGCAATCAACACCCCTGTCATGTGATCTCCGTCTTTTCAAAACTTTATGCATAATTTATAGAAAAACAAGGTGGCAGTGTAGATAACGTGTGGCGTGTTATTGATTTTCAGTGTGTGCGTGCAACCAGACAGCATTTCAGGCTCAATCAAGTTTCAACCAGTCGATTTATGTTGTTTATTATCAAGTGCCGGTTGGCACTCACTTGGCAGTAGACTTGAATTGTCTTACGAATCAATTACAGTGTTTGGTGCAGTTGCTGTGTCCTGTTTAAACACATTAATGCTGTGTGCAGGTCTGTGACTTGTGACCATACGACTCCAGGCAGTAAGTCCTAAATCACAGACCAGCACACAATTTGGGCCCGCCCGATGACGTTTAATCTGACGCAGGGTGTCACGCGCAGGTAATCTCAAGTATATTGACCGTCTTTTTGTATATAACCCAGCTCACAGCAACGCTCCACCAAACATGAATCATAATTTTGGTGAAAACACTATTAAGCGACATGCAATTCTCTGTAAGCGGCATAGTGCTTATGAAATGAAACATAACGGATATGTGCAAAAATTGGAACTACAGAAAGAGAAAATACAAAAGCTAAAAAACAATTTAAAGAACATGTGAATAACGAAACAAAAATTGTGGATTTACTTCTAAAGTATGAAGGTGATATTGAGGTGTTTTCAGGCATGGAAAAACAGTATGCTGCATTTGCAGAAAAAAAAAATTATAAGAGATATCGCCTGAGAGGAGGGCAAGGTGATATCTATTGAGAAGGATATACAGCTGAATGAAAAAAAATGGAGCAGTAAATTTTGCAAAAATGGAAAGATTAAAAGATAGCACCTCAATCAAAGAAATGCGTGCATCTATGGTGCAGAGAAAAAGAGAAATAGAGATGCAACAGCAAGTGAAACCAATGGATACATCAGAGTAGTTCCACAGTGCTAAGCTGCTTACTGAGAACCGAAATGTAAACGGCTTTTACAATGCTCTCAGATTATGTGCATACCATCAAATTTGACACATCACATACTCTTTTAACTTAGCATGATGTGTTGGTGTAGTGTAGATAACCACATAAAGTTTTCATCTAAAATGGGCTGTCAAGAGTTAAATGCACTCTTTTGGAGGCAAAGGTAAGTGGAATTTTGTTTCACTTTTTATTTTTTATTATAAAATGAACCAGGACAAACTTCTTCTGTTGAGGAAATGAACACAGTAGAAAATAAACAGTTAGAATTGAAAAAAGAACGTCTTATCTCAGTAATTGTTTCAGGCAAATCAAAAGCATATCTCGGAAAACAATACACAACAGAAGATATAGAATCACTCTCAGCCAACGAGTTAATCAAGCTACACGCAAAGTATGACAATTACATTGTTTCACTAATGACTTGTGATCTGAGTCGATCTCTCCTGTGTCTATACACAAAAGCTGTGAGTCACGTCCTTCCTGTAGACATTGAAAATCTTACACATGATCTGGAAAGCAATTCTGTCATTTGTAATTCAATTGGTAAATTAGCTTGCCTTATGTATTACAAGTTTGGCAATTACCTTGCACCTGTGGTAACTTTGCTTGTTACTGGGAGTCATATTGATTTTTCGAAAATAAATTTTAAATTAGAAGAAAATGAACCAAATGGCACTGAATGGATGACACACTGATGACCCCACAACCGGGCCCTGACTCGACTCAGATTCAAATGATAACTAAACCCAAAAAACCCTGGGAGGGTTGAGGCAGGAAAAAATTAGCCGAATATAATAGACAACAATAAAAAAATTACAGCTTCAGGCATTAGCACAAAAGGATCATGTAACTGGCTCGCCATCAACAGCCCCGACCCCAACAACCATGCCACTACCAACACCCTCACCCCCGCCACACCCCCAACAAAATGAGAGATTATCAATTGAACCTGCTACCCATCAGTCTAAACCTGAAATAACGAAATATATAGTTGGCGGATTTGTTGTAGGATTTGGTTACGTAGGGTACAGGCTATGGAAAAAATACAAACCACACACTCTAACAGTGTCCCAAAAATTAGACACTCCAAAAATAAAAGAAGAAGTCTCCACATTACCAGCAGCATGAAAACCTTTCAATCCATTTTTCATGCAGTGAATAAAAATAATATTTTAATTTTTATTGCATTAGAAAATGAGTGACACAAAGAACATAATGAACTATGTCTATCACTCTGCCATAATAAGCGGACTAGTCATTGCTTATTCTATGCTGGGTAAAAGTCTTCTCAAAATGAAATTGGCAGACATGAGTAGAATAGACTTTGAAGATTTGGCTAAGCTAGCAGCTGTTGTAACAGCGTCAATTGCTACAAAAGACTTTCTTGTCAAGCAAGGAATTATTCCCAAAAATGTTTCTATGTAAATAAAAAAGTATGGCAACTTTAGCTGTTATCGTGGGAGGGGCCGTTGTCACTGCACTTGCTTTCAGTGAATCAAATTATCTCTTTTCAAAACTAAGTAGAGAAGAATCTGCAGAAGAAATGAGACACCACAATGAGGAATCTGAAAAATTAGCACAGGCAGAGCAGGCATATGAGAAGCAAAGAATAGAGAAACTTGATTTTATCAATGAAAAACTAAGGCTAGAAGGTCACGCACAGCATACATTTTCAAATGTTGATGACGTGATCAGAGAATATTTTCTTGTTACTGGAGAAGACATGTCTACCCCACAGCAAAAACTTAGTGATTACTACCAACCAAGCACACAACAAAGAAATGGGGAGATAATCTTTGTTCTAGAGGGAATGACATTTGTATATTTTACAGGAGTTTTTATTGCTAGAAGAAATGAACGAAGCAGACACAGGGGCTAAGCTATCAAAATATATTACTCCCCTATTGGCTACTGGAAAGGAAAAACTGCGATAGAGAAATTACATGCAGCTGTGGGTGGTGATGTCGCACTCAAACAAATAAAACTGTGGCTGCAAAAACAGGCAATTTGGCATATTTATCTTCCTGCTCCCCGAAAAATATCAAGACCTCATTTTGTGAACACTACACCAAATGACACCCATCAAATGGACCTCCTGTTCTTACTGCATTATACAATAAGAAAGAAGCATTACAAGTATGCATTTACTGTTGTCGACATTGCTTCAAGGTACAAGGATGCCGAAGCCATAACTGACAAAAACGCTACCACTGTAGCGACAGCACTTTCATTGATTTATAGCCGAGGCCCTTTAAAATACCCCAGGCTTGTTCAAGTCAATGACGGATCTGAGTTCAAAGGCGCCATTAATCAATTATTTGTGAAGCATGAAGTGCTCGTTAGATGCGGGATACCAGGTGTGCACAGATCACAGGCAATTGTTGAAAACTTTAATAAACAATTATCAGAGAGACTTTTCAGTTACCAGTAATAATAATAATAATGATAATAATGCATAGCATTTATATGGCGCATTTCTCATATTTATAATATAACTCAATGCGCAGAATGTAGCCGCGAACTGAACCCAACAAGCACGCTCACGTGAATCACACGCATTCACTCACACACTGTACGTAAACACAGAACATTCACGTGGTGCTAAGGGCAAGCTCAAGCGAGCTACATGGTATTTGGAAATTGTTTTGTATTTGAAATTTTTATTAAGTTGGCTGAAACTGATACCAAAGTGGAGGGGGAGGAAGAGCCGGAGTACCCGGAGAAAGAACCCCCGACGGTCCGCCCGAATTAACGGTGACACTTACTAGAGGAGAAAAATCCGACGCCGGAACCCGGAATCGAACCTTGCACCTTTAGCATTGGTGGCAGGCGCCTTAACCACTGCGCCATGGACCGCCCCATAATTCTAAGGAATTCATGCATGACGCACGTAACACTGAGTGGGTTAAGAGATTACTGTCTGTGATAAAAGCAATGAATAACGAAAGACAGCCTAAGCCTGCTGATGCTATTACATTGAAAACAATGTCATCAGGGTCATTGCCGGGACTAAAAACAACACAGCCTGACACAAGCTTGTTTACAAAACAGGTGAGATATTTATATCAACCCGGCGAGGTCGAGAATGACGTCAGACGCAGAGCAACTGATCCCATTTGGTCCACGTCTGTTCACAATATAAAAAAAAATAGTTCCTGGCAACCCATCAATTTATTATCTATATGAGCCTGCCCCACAGAGGGCATTTGTCAAAGAAGAATTACAGATTATCCACCATTTTATCAACTAACTCATCGATTAGTTTATCAACTAGTTCATCAGCTATTTGTTCAGATAACTTATGCCTGTAATGGCCAGGTGCATAAGCCTTTTCCTTAGTGAGAAACACACGTTTTGTGTCTCCTACGCTAGTGATTTCTTATGTGTTTGGATAGTGTCGTTTTGATCTCAGTGTCTTGTTTGGATAATCAGGCATTAGTTCTCCATCTAATACTTGCTTGTAATGTTCATGTCAGATGTCTTTATTTTATATCGCTGTATTTTAAATTCCTTTTGCTTTTGACTTACTGCCTTTCTGGTGCAGTTTGGAATACATTTTTGATCTCAGTCCAACATACTCAACTATAGGCACTCCATTCAGTTTGTCCTTAAACTTTCCAGGCACTTTCTTGTTTTGTGTGCTGTACAGCGGGTGATCCTTAGGGTAGTCAGACGTGTCATACATATGCAACTCTGTTTTCATGTCTTCATAAAAGTCTTCAGTAGGCACATCAATGATCATAGGGTCAGTGTCAGTGTATAGCAGTCGACAGTCACTCGGTTTAAAGTAATCATAGTAGAATTCAAGCATCAACAGTTTTGATAACTCAAGAATTGCCATACCAATGAATACTGGCTTGTCCAGTTTCACAATATTTTTTCTGAGTGTCACTGCAAACAATGACTGATGAAACTCTTTATACCCTGTGTACTGTGGCTTGCCTGTACTTTTAATTGCACCTGATTCAGTTGTGACTAGTCTCACATCTTTGTGGTGATGAGGATTTTCCATTGTCTTACCAAAACAGGCATTGTTCATTAGCTTAAAGAAGGCTTTGTCAAATGCAGTGTTACCATCTCTTGCACGAAGGGTTGTGTTTTTCATTATGTAATCTTTCATAAAAGTGTGGTAAAAATGCCTTGTACACGTTTTTGTATCATATTATTTTTCTTCTTTTTTTTGTGTAGTCAGTGTGCTCATGGCGGAGGCTTACATAGTTCAGCTATTTTTGTAGTCTCCTGCAAGCTTGGAATTTAGTGTGTACATTTACCGCCAGTAGTAAGAGGCGAGGCTGGGTAGCACAGCAGAACGTGTAGACAAAGGCCAGATGTACTCAGTGACCGCACCTCGCCTAGTGTCGGTTTTTCCCTTCTTTCCAGACCTCTGCTACGGTGCCAGACTGCTGGTTACTGCGAAGTATTTTCCCCTGACAAGAGATTTGTTGGATTTTGTTTGCTAACTATGTAGTCTTGTAAAAGTACGATTTTTCATCTGCAAGAGGATTTTATAACAATATAGTGTTTAAAGTGCTCTAAATGTTGGTAATAGTTTCAGAACTGACAAAAGCGTATTCAGCTAGGAAAGTAATGTTCTATCGCATGGAAGAGTGCTTCACCATTTTGTAAGACGTAATGAGTTTGGTCGGGCGAGCCACTTTTTACTACCCGTAAGTTTTTGGCTAGCAAAAACTCCGCTGCGCTCGGCACCTACAGGTTGGAGCACAGTGTCCCCGGTCTGCGGAGATAGGTGGATTTGAGCGGTTGTTATCTATGACTGCTTTACAGTTGCTGTTTCGACTTTGCCGTTTTTCCAGAGTTCTACAAACCAGCATTTTGGACTCTGTCGTTTTTCTGAGCCCTCCCTTGAACGGGAATCCCGGACTCTGTCTTTTTTTGCAGTACTGGGACTTTGCCATTTTTCTGGCAGCTCTACTTTGTAACAGGCGCCTCGGACTTTGCCGTTTTTCTGAGGTTTTCCTTTACAAAGGGCGCTACGGACTCTGCCAATTTGTTGGAGTCTTCCTTTATGATGGGCGCCTCGGACTTTGCCATTTTTGCGAGGTTTCCCTTCGCAAAGGGCGCTTCGGACTTTGCCATTTTCTTGGGAGACTTCCTTTATAACGGGCGTCTCAGACTCTGTCGTTTTTCCGAGGCTTCCCTTTATAAAAAAACCTTTTGGACTCTGCCATTTTTCTAGATAGTTAGTTATAACTGGCGCTTCGGACTTTGCCATTTTTTGGGAGTCTTCCTTGATAACGGGTGTCTCAGACTCTGTCATTTTTCTGAGGCTTCCCATTATCAAAGGACATTTTGGACTCTGCCATTTTTCTTAGATAGTTATCCTTTGCAGGGCAGCTCGGACTCTGTCGTTTTTACGAGGCTTCCCTTTACCAAGGGCGTTTTGGACTGTTATTTTTTGGGCCCTTCTTTTGTAACAGGCACCTCGGACTCTGCCGTTTTTCCGAGGTTTTCCTTTACAAAGGGTGCTTCGGACTCTGCCATTTTATTGAAGTCTTCCTTTGTGATGGGCGCCTCGGACTTTGCCATATTCCCGAGGTTTCCCTTTACAAAGGGTGCTTCGGACTCTGCCATTTTTTTTAGTCTTCCTTTATAACGGGCATCTCAGACTCTGTCGTATTTCTGAGGCTTCCCGTTATCAAAGGACCTTTTGGACTCTGCCGTTTTTCTTAGACAGTTATCCTTTATAGTGGGCGGCTCGGACTCTGTCGTTTTTCCGAGGCTTCCCATTTCAAAGGGCGTTTTGGACTCTGTTATTTTGGGGGCTCTTCTTTTGTAACGGGCACCTTGGACTCTGTCGTTTTCCAAGGCTTCCCTTTTACAAAGGGCTCTTTGGACTTAGTCATTTTTGTACAGGTCTTCTTTTACCAAAGGCCTCTCTGACTTAGCTACTTTTATAGACTTTCTTTTATAAAGGGCACTTTGGACTTTGTCATTTTTGCCGAGGCTTCCTTTTATCTAATGGCCTCTCCGACTTAGCTATTTTACTAGATTCTCCTTTGTTCGGACTTTGTCATTCTTTTTAGAGACACGACTTAGATATTAGTACTTTGCTGCACTACTGTAGTAACGTCTGATGACATTGTGACCAGCAGAGAATATATTTTTCTCAAACGGCCTCATGCTGGGGCATTTGTTGTCGCTTTATCACTATTAGCCTGTACTACAATATAGTCTATACGAAATGCGATCTTCGTTTCACATGTTTTATTGTAGTCAGTACCGAGTGCAAGTGACTGTGCTTGTGTGTGTGAACTTGGCATCCTGACACGAGCAAACATTTACATACACATTCACCGGTCACACAAACATTGCACACGGTCAGCGACGCTACAGAATTTGGTGTCGAAGGCTGGGGTGAGGCGACACTACAAAAGCACACTGATCAAAGCTTATGCCTCTGTGAACTTTCTTTAGTACTAACCCATGTGTGATGTAAAGATGCAGTAGGCGATAGTGACAAACGTAATTGAATTTGTCATTCAAATTTGGCACAAGTTTGGTGTCTTCTTTTTTTTTCTGTCAAAGACATTTTTGTCAACTGCTAACGGATAATCATTACGGTAATATGTAGATGGTGTGGGTACTCCAGGTCTACTTCAAAGATCCAACCCTTTGCATCATTCCGGTCATGAGTCGTAATACAGTTTGTTAAGTATGTTATATCACACTGTGACAAATCATGCAGACAAAAGTTTTTCAAGGGCAATAACTCGCACATCGCAAAGCCATACAAATTATTAGCATCCACGTACATAATGAATGACCTTGATCTTGAGGGGTCAAAGTTCGGGTCGTCAAGATATTTGTTGTTGGCTTTGGCATTGTTATGGTCGTAGTATGATATCACACCAGACGGCACGCACGTAAGGTTCTTTTAAAGAAACTTCATTCAGCTGCAACCCATCACACGTGGCTTAAGGTTGTAGACAACACTGGAGTAACAGGTCCAACAATATTTTATTGCAACGATGCCATCTCCATGCAATGCGTTCACAAATGCACCAACACTGATACAATGTCTCCTCTGCAAAATGTCCACACTTTGACACAATGCGTCTCTCATACAATGTACATCACCATTCACTGCATAACTCCGTCACTGACAGTGAACCACGATATCTTGCGTAGCTCTCTCAATGTCAATGTGCTTACGATACACTGCAATTATACAACTGAACAATGTACCGACGCTGTTATATTGCAATTCTACAATTGAGCAATGTACACACGTGCTTCATAGCACGATCTTTTATAGTGGTATGCTTTCCAGAATAATCCAACCATACAACACAACCAATCAGAAAAGAATACGTAAAAGAAACCAACCCTCATAAATATCAATAAGAAAGAATACTCAAGAATGGTCTACAAAAATCTGGCTGCTATTTTCAGCCCTTATTTTGGGAAATCCCGGCGGTATAATGACATCACACAAAAGTATGGCGAACAGTTTACGTCCTTGCCGGCATTTTCTAGAAATTACAAGATCATCTTTCGTAATACATACCGACCGGCTGCTAACGTCATGCGTACAGAAAACAACATTACTATGAGTATTAGAGCGGCTTTAATACTGTGTTGCAAAATGTTGCCTACACTTTGATGTCACACATATGAGGTCACTAGACAGAGTGCGATTTTGCTCGAACTTTCTGGTCTATTCTCAGCGATCTACGCATCACAACAATCGACCGCTCTTCTCCGTGCGACTTTGCTAGAAACTTCCGGACTATTCTTAGCGTATCATAACAAAGCCAATTCCGCTCTACGCGTGAACGATAGCGAATATTACTGAAAAGGTACGTGATTCATAACCATGATAGCTCAAATGAATATTGGATCGTTTCCTATGATATATGCATGCGCGCTCTCACAGAACAAGACAACCACAATCTTAACATTACCCCCTTTTTTTTACAACGAAATTTCACAAAATTTCTTCTCAAATCCAAAAATACGGTTGTGGCTGTGTTAAGCTACACAGAATCCTAAATAAAAACAATTTCACATCAAAATCAAATCAAATTAACTACACAAAAATAATAGTCTCAGTTCCTTTAAACTGTCCTGAGCGCAGACACGCCCCTTTAAATTTTCATGGACATCGAGATGTTTCTTTAAACTGTTCTGGACACAAAAAATGTTCATTTAAACTGTCTTGGAAGTTGGACAAAGAAATGTTCCTTTAAATCGCTCCGCCCAGGCAATTCGTTTCAAAGTTCTGCAAACTCTGATTAAACTAAAAGTTAATGTCAAAGTTGATTTCTGGAACATCGCCAAATCATGGGGCACAGTTCACAGTGACACAGGTCAAAGGTCCTGGGTCGAACATTGTCGTCTTACGGAAAATATGATAGTCCATAGTCACGCGTAATTGCCTGGAGAGCGCGCGGAACTAAGCTGACAAGGTAAGGAAGGATAGCAGAGTCAAGGAAGCCTAATAAAATACGAAATAAAATGCATCAAAAGCACACAAGCAAGTAAAGTATCGAAACCCTAGATCAAGGCAAACATTCAATGGCAAATTAAACCAACTAATGAATCGAGCAAAACAACAAGCAAACAGAGCAAAATATCTTCGATCAGTAAAACAATCAAACGAGCATAAAAAAAGATGTCATGTTGGTTTGCCCTGGTTAGAGTCTAAGCTACTGATCAAAATTCTCCCTTCAGAAACTCGGTGCGTCACAAACAACATTGGCACAGAGCTAACAATGCAAAATGAAAGTGCGTCATACAACGAACTGATCACTCAGTCCTGCCTCTGTCTTCGTTCAACTTCCAGTCGATCAGCCCCAAGCCGAATCAGTCATAAGTTCAGAGGATAATTTGGCTCTGAAAATATGCTACTCGAAAGCAAAAGAAACTAGCACTTAGAAAAGCAGGCAAAATGAGAAAAAGGTTTTCCGAAACAAAGTAGCGAAACAACTTGTTGCGATCACCATTAAAACAAAGATCGCTAATGACCGACCGTCAGACACAGGGCAAAACCAACAATCGTAGCTTGTAAACTCATCATCAGTTCCAATAAACAGCCAGTCAAAAGTATAGCATCATTCATCAATACAGAAAATGACAAGAATATAACTGACGGATATCCCAGTGGAGATACGGTTGAAGACAAGATGATGGCACAGAGTGATGGCAATTACACGGTCAGTAGGGCGACTAATTTAGGACAAAGACGTTGCGCGCTTGCTTGCTTTGTTCCAGTTTACTGTCCCACTGGCACTAAAAATGATCGGGGACTAGCAGTTTTGGCGTGGTTTTCAGCAGTTTTGGCGTAGTGTTCCTTGTAGTTTTGACGTAGGTTTTCCCTCCTCCTTCACTCATCCAGGCTTGGGACCGGCAACGGCTGAGTTACGTTGCGCACTTGCTTTGTTCCAGTTTACTGTCCCACTGGCACTAAAAGTGATCGAGGACTAGCAGTTTTGGCATAGTTTTCCTTGTAGTTTTGGAGTAGGTTTTCCCTCCTCCTTTTTCATCCGGGCTTGGGACCGGCAACGGCGGAGTTGACGTTGCGCGCTGTCCCTCCCGGGGCTTAAATACTGACCGCGCGAGCCGCAAAGAATGCTTGACAGCGCGGACCGAAAAATGGTCCCAAATAGACCGAAGAATAGATAGGTCTGTGCTTCCTAGGTACTACAAAAAGAGCCATAACTCAAAAACTACTTAGCGCAAAGGCTTCGGGTTTGAAACGTAAAACAAAAAAATATAAATAGCGAGAAAAACTACCGAAAACTATAATTTAGAGGGAAGTACTAGGAATTTATTATTTAATTTTAAAGTGGGCTAAGTCAGCTCACTGAAATTTGTAACGTAAGAAAAACGCTAATTGAACTATGGTAGTCATAAAATCACTTAACACAAAAATTACGAGTAGAAGGGAAATTTCATGATGCAACTGATGTGTTACGGATTCTCGATCGGTAAAGTCGTTAAAAAGTAAAAGAGGCTAGAACACGGACTAACTAGCACAGCCTTCGAAGTACTGACTACAAAGTTACTAGCTGACTGACTCTACGAGGCTGGGTTTGCGGCCCCTGGCTAAACGTGTGGAGCGCCAAGGCTAAGGGACTCGGGTGGCCAGAGGGTAAAGAGGAAAAAAATCATAACGTCTCAGCTGGAGAGACCGCGTCAGCCGGTTACACACTGAACGGGTTAACCAAAGACACCCACCTTGACGTACAGAAACCCAGCACAATGGTCTCAATCATGACGCCGATCGTGATCTGAAAGTAGATGAGCTGCGTCAATCCCGGACATTCCGCTCTAGGGTGGATGGACCCGAAGCCTATGGTGCTCTGGTCTCCACGGAGAACAGCGTCGGCGAAGCTGTCAAGCTTTTCGATGCAAGGCTACCGACACTCCAGTCTACAGATTATCTTGATCTAACCGCGGTTGCCTCCCTTACATGGCATCACCAGCCACCGATAATTAGGTCTGCGCTGATTGGTTCTTCGGGTTGCCATGTCAACACCACCTGAAAGAAAGTCAGTTATCGGCGCTGTCATTTCGTTTGTACGTTTGCCTCCCTTGCAATGCGTCACCCCAGAAAATCGGCTCTGCGCTGATTGGTTCTTCGGTTTGCCACGTCAGAACTTGGAAAGACACCAGCTAGAAGAAAGTTACTGGCGCTGTCATTTCGTCGTTCAAACAGACTGTGCACATCTGATGCCACTATTCTAGAAATAACACGAGTGTTACTGGCCTAACATCCCCACGCACTGAAGGACTTAGTGTGTACCGCGGTAGTGGACTGCAAAACGTGTTAGTTTGCCTGATCGCGCGCTGTGCACGTGAGGACCGTGAGTTGTCAAGTTATCTGCACACCATTTCTCCGGTAGGGACTCTGTTTTTTTTTTCTCGTAAGCTCAAAAGGGCACCCATCGTTCTGTCAAACTTGAACAACAGACACTGAAATTATAAGAACAGAAACCAGTCTAATGCGCTAGCAGTGAAAGCACACGTGCAGCTTAAGGCAAGCTAGGACACTTCAGCACAGTTTTTGTGTGTTTTGTTGACATATGCTTTATTGTATATCATTAGAATCAGTATCTGTCTCTCCTGAACGCTCCGAAATGCTCGTTTAGTCAGGTATGCTCACCGTTGCCATGGAAACAAACACTAAGTGACCGTTACATCTGGTTGCTAAGGAAACAAAGTTCGGCTACCGTTGATGCTTCGGAAAAGCCAAATTTGGTCAAAATATCAACTGATATCATCATTATGGAATGACAGTGGCGATTGTGGATATCTTACCTGGTTTTGAAGGAAAAATTATTTTTATATGAATGTTCTGGTTCAATTGTTTAGTATGTTAGCCAAGGGAAGCTATTCATAGCTCCCAAACTAAGGTGAAATTAAACAATCGGCACTGACATTCCATAATAAACCCATTTGTGAACTTGCGTATAAAATTTCATTATCGTCTGACAAGTACATTTTCAGATATTTGTTTCCTTAGTATGTACCACCCACCAAAACTACAATTTTGAGAAAACCGCAAAAACAAGTTTCAGCAATGTGCCGTTTTTTCCCCGTCATACGCAGCTCAAACATGTCACCTGAAATCTCTGGCTTATGATGTTTTTCACACGATAAAACTTTTATGTAGTGCAGACATGCAAACTTTCCAGAAACCCTGTGTGCATTGTGACCTACAGCTTTAGTTTTGCATGCTTAGTGAGTATTACTTCTTGTACTCAGCCTGCATACTTATTGAGTCCAGTCTGTTGATAAGCACTAATGTCACAACTGCTTGGTGACAGTAAACCATTTTAACAACATTCTAAATTGCTAGGATTACCAAGTAAACCCAGGTGGATTAGGTATTGTGAATCAAAGTTACCTCGTGTATACACAATGATAATTATTGAAGCACCTCAGTGCCTGTTTGTTTTCCACTGTATACGCTTCACGCAGACAACTTGCATGTAAGCAGAAGGTTGGTACAATAATTGGTAATATTTGTCAGGGTCCATGCTCACAACCATAGGTTCCTAACTAAGATGTAGTTGCACTTGTCAAAGTGTGACTCACTGGTTAAAACCAAACTGTCCGGGCTGTTTTGTTCTTGCAAGAGTTATATGTGTGTGTTTACTGTGGCAGCACATGACGTTGGGTTTTTTCACCACAGGAAAACAATTCCATTTCTATCATTGTTCAACATTGCTAAAAGTCGGAAGGGTAAGTCGAGGGTTACATTGATGGCTTTCTTGTGTTTCAGCATATACACATTATGCTTGTACATCCATGCAGTTTACACAAACTGTTAATAATAATAATAATAATAATAATGAGTATTTATATAGCGCTTAATCTTACTCAAAAGCTCTAAGCGCTTTACAATCTGTACACAAAAATAAAAAATACAATGACATATGCACATAACAAACAAAGCACAATGCCCGAACACACCACTTTTACAATAAACTAAACAACAATACATACATAATAATTTATATTCTAATTAACATTCAGTATAAACAAGGAGGATTGCAGAACTACAACTAAGGCATCAAACACTGGCAGTTATTCAAAGTAAAGCTTGAAGAGGTGAGTTTTCAACGACCTCTTGAAGTCAGAGACAGACTCACTGTTTCTGACCTCAAGAGGAAGTGTATTCCATAACACTGGGGCTTGATAAACAAAAGTGCGCTGACCAAATGTTTTAGTTTGGACAGAAGGTACACACAACTTCCGTTTATCAGAAGAGGAGCGGAGCTCACGAGAGGGTGTATACACATGCAGCAAAGAGGACAAGTATTCTGGGCTGGTGCCTGAAAGGCAGTTAAAACAGATTGACATAACTTTATATTGAATACGTGAGGACACAGGTAGCCAGTGAAGGGACTTCAAGATGGGTGTGACATGCTCAGTCTTACGGACTCTCACAACAAGCCGGGCTGCATTGTTCTGAATTTTTTGGAGGCGATCAATGAGATACTGAGGGCAGCCACAAAGCAAAGAGTTACAATAATCTAGCTTGGACAGCACAAATGCACAAACTAGTGTTTTAGTGGCTTCCACGGTCAGCAGGTGACGAACTGAACTAATACGACGAAGTTCCAGATAAGCGGATCTACACACTGCACTGACATGCTGTGACATAGATAACTCGCTGTCAAGTGTAACACCCAGGTTTCTCACACTCGCAGAGAAGCCAATGAGTGTTCCATCCACAGACAATGATGACGGTAAAGGCAGGGACGAAGATAATCTTGGATTAGCTACCAACATTGCTTCAGTTTTGCCATCATTTAACATCAGTTTGTTGGTGGTCATCCATGATTTGACATGGTCAATGCACTGGCTTATACTTTGGACGGCATTCACAGCTCGCTCGACAGTATCACTTTTGTACATCTGCGTATCATCTGCAAATGCATGATGGGAAATGGAGCGACTACAGATCAGGTCGGACAGGGGCTGAACATACAGTAAGAACAATACAGGTCCTAGGACCGAGCCCTGGGGTACACCAAACCGAAGAGGTGATGGCTCAGAACGACAGCCGTCGACAGAAACAATCTGGGATCGTTCAGTCAGGTATGAACTAAACCATGCCAAGACTGTGCCTTCAATGCCAAATACAGATTGAAGACGGCACAGCAAAATTTCATGGTCAATAGTGTCGAACGCACTGGACAGGTCCAGCAAAGCAAGGACTGTGATCTTACGCTCGTCCAAAGCACAAAGCAGGTCATTGAATATCTTCAGCAAAGCTGTTTCAGTGCTACGATGGGGACGATATGCAGACTGGAATACACTGAACAGACTATTAGAGTTGACATGCTTTAAAGTTTGAACAAGGACAATTTTCTCAAGAATCTTTGATAGAAATGTAAGATTGGAAACTGGGCGATAGTTTTTCAGTACATTTGGGTCTAAAGATGGTTTCTTCAATAGGGGTTTCACAAGTGCAGTCTTGAAGCTTTCAGGAAAAATACCAGTGGAGAGAGAGTTGTTGATAACTTGTGTAATGGCAGGCAACACTTCATCCAGGCACTCGTACAACAAGGGAGTGGGTATGGGGTCTAACTCACAAGTTTTGGGGGCAGTGTTTGTGATCACTTTTCTGACCTCATCCTCTAGCACAGGTTCGAAGGCTGAGAGAGGTTCTCCACTAAAGCGTTTTTCGGTGAACAAAACTGAAGTGGGCATGAGATCCAGAGAATCACGAATTTCGCGGACCTTATCAACGAAGTAATCTGCAAAAAGCTGAGGCAGCTGGCACGGGGGAAATGTAGTGGGAAGAGGTGATGGAGTCTTCTTCACCATAAGCTTATTGGTCACATTATACAACTCTTTGCTTGTTGTGCACTCACTGATCTTCCTGTTGTAAAACGAAGATTTTGCTCCATGAACAATCTCATTTACATGCTTCTTAGAACATGTGTATATCTGCTTGTGAACAGTCAACCTAGTTGAGCACCACATTCTCTCAGCTTGGCGCCGCATCTGCTTAGCCGAACGCAGCTCTTTGCTCACAAACCTATACCACGGGCTGATTCTATGAGCTGACTTTTTACGCTTTGAAGATGGTGCATGATTGTCTAAGACAGTGCGTAAACATGAATCAAACTCCTCGGCACTAGGACTAGGATGGTGAGACAGTGACTGAACGAGGTCAGCCTTGAAGGCTAGTCTGTCAATGGCACGAACATTGCGCACTATGGTAAGCATAGGCACTGGAGGTGGGACTATGGCCCTCAAATGACTGATCACACAGTAATGGTCTGAACATATTGCATCAGAAACCTGTGCTGAGCACAAGATATCATCGTCACATCTATGAAGGATCCAGTCAATAGTATGCCCTTGTCTATGAGTTGGTTTGTCGACAACTTGTGAGAGACTGAACATGTGTAAAATGTCCATGAGTGCAGAGGTGGTGTGGTGCTTCTGATTGTCAAAGTGGATGTTAAAGTCACCAAGGACTATCAGACTGCCAGCAAGAGAATTACAGTGATCGAGAAGATCATGAAATTGATCAACAAACATTGAATCAGTTAATTTGTTCTTGCGGTTTGGCGGGGGTCTGTAGAGGCACAGAAAATGAACAGTTTTCTGAGTTAAAGCTAGAGTAAACTGTACAAGCTCAAAAGACTCATGGGAGAAACTAAAAGACGTTGAGAATGATGCAAAAGGCTGCAGTGCTTCATGGAGGACGACTGCAATACCACCCCCACGAGAATCGCGGGGGAAGGATTTCACAGAGTATCCAGATGGGGCAAGATCAGCACATTTGGCCTCATCACCTGAGGCACGAAGCCAGGTCTCTGTTAAGAACAGAATGTCAACATGATGGTCGGTAACAAACTCGCACACTTCAGAGCGCTTCTTGGCACAACCAACTGAGCGCACGTTAAACAGTGCCAAGCATAGCTGACCTGGTACTTTGGTAGTGTCTTGAAGATGAACCTGAATAAGGTTAGATACATTACCAGTCTGGTGAGTATGGCTTGTGATTCTCTTGGAGCTGATGTAGACTGAGACGGGTTGTAATGTTTCTTGGGACAGGTGTGGTCGTTCAAGAAGTTGTGATGGTGATGATGACGGAGAGGTTTGAGGGGGTGGTGATGTAGGCCACTTGGCTGAAAAAGAGTGAGGCGACTGAAGCACTGAAAACATGTGCTGAGGTACAGATGAAAACACCGAGTACCCCTGGGGTGGACAGCAGGGCACCGAGTACCCCTGGGGTGGACAGCAGGGCACAGACAACAGGCGCTGGGTTGAAGATGACAATCCCGAGTACCCCTGAGGTGAAGGGTGGGGCACTGAAGACAGGTGATGAAGTGGAGGTGGCATCACTATGTGCCCCTGGGGTGGAGGGTGGAACACTTTAGACAGGTACTTGGGTGGAGATGACATCACCGATTGTTCCTGGGGTGGCGGGTGGGACATCGAAGACATGTGCTGGGGTGGCGCGGACATTACTGAGTGCTCCTGGGGTGAAGGGTGGAGCGCGGAAGACAGGCATGAGTGTAGAGATGACAATACTGAGTGCCCCTGGGGTGGAGGGTGGGGCACTGAAGACAGGTGCTCGGGTGGAAATAACGTCACTGGGTGCCCGTGCGGTGGAGAGTGTGGCACTGAAGACAGGCGCAGCAGTGAAGCAAAAGGAGGTGACCGAGTCACAGAAGGCAGCAGTGAAAACACCATACCGTGCCCCTTGGGAGGAGACAGGAATTCTGAAGACTGGCTGTTGGAAAGTGCTAAAAGTCCAGAGCGTTGGTGGCACAATTTGCCACCTCTGCAGCCACGTTTACGTCCAGGCTTGGCAAGAATCCCAAGTTCTGATAATACGTCATAAACACACCTTTGGAGTCTAAAGTTCTTTGCTTGGGAAATAAAAGTCCGTATCAGGGTGCTGTAGGTATCCATCTATACAGTATCTGTGCAGTGTACACTTGAATGCCAAAACTAGGCCAGGTCACAAACACTATTGTTATGCAGGGCAGTCTAACAGGCCACACTATTGTGTTGTCTGCACTGTTGACACTGACTACTGAGTACAGTTCATGAACTGCTGAAATGTCACTGAGACAGATTTCAACTGAAAAATGTCTTTTCTTTTCCAATGAAATACTCCAAATGTTTTCACAAAATGAAGAAAGAAATTACACCATTATGATCAGCTGCTGATAACAAACATGTTGATACCAAAATGATGCTTGCAATCCTCCGAGAACCAACAAAAATACACAAAATGTGCAGAGAGCAGTGCTTGATGCAGCCACTAGGCGCAGAACACAACTCATCATTTTGACATTTTAATGCTAAATATACTCCGCTGAAGACAGAAAAATGGTTTAGAGATCTGTCAGCTTTGAGGAGTAGTGCTGTTCCCTAAGTATCAGAAGCTGCAATCTAGTTTGTTACATGCCCCTGCACTGTGTTCATTGCATGCACAGGCCATAGCCAGTTGTTACATCAGGAGAGACTGAATTTGTAAGGAAAACATAAGTTTAAAATTAAATAAAGTATTTCAACATCTTGTCATCTGAATTCGTAATAAAACATAATAATTTACCACAATTAAGTAAAGTATTTAAACATCTTGTATGTCTGACAATATATAAATCGGTTAGTTTATGAAACGCGCATACAGCTTAAAAAAGCAGCCTGTTCACAACACACCTCATACACACCCATTTTGCATACTCATGGTGATTGCTGTGGAAGATATAAAACACATACCATACTAATGAGGATGCATTTTATAATTTGGCCCATACTGGTTTACTGCAGAATCACACCAACGCCATCACAATGACAGCTGCATCTTGCCCGAGTTTAGAACTTTCACAGTGCACTTTGTAGCCTCTTTGACTACGGGAAACACATACGGGTATGATATACATTGATCTTTTTACAATGGAAAATTATATAATTAAACGTTTGCTTGTTCATATGATGTTGGACTATTATTCCTGCAAACACGAGTTTTGGGTGACATTTATGCGGGACGTGGTACTGCCGAAATCCTAACACTTTCTCGCTACGAACGGACCTGTGCACAATGTTCATTATCGT
The DNA here is from genome assembly GCA_036245525.1 of Semisulcospira habei. Lineage (NCBI taxonomy): Eukaryota > Metazoa > Mollusca > Gastropoda > Semisulcospiridae > Semisulcospira > Semisulcospira habei. The sequence continues at coordinate 130,673,677 of BTPG01000007.1, forward strand.
TATCAAGCACATCTGTGTTTCCTTGAGCTGTCAAATTCCTGTCACGTATGCATACGTTTCGTCAGTAGTGATCAGAGCGTCTCACAATGAATGTACAGATGGTTTCTGATCAGACCGAAATTCAGCTGTTACAACCATGGATACTACATTTACTAAATATAAGTCAGTGGTTACAACAGACGAAAGACATGATCGAGATTCCTGAATCTAAATCGTTCAGAACTACAGTGCTCTATTGAGCAAGGTCAAGCAGTTCACAAACAAATCATAAAAATCTTCGATCCAGCCCTTTGTATCTTTGATTTTTGCACGTTATGCTTTGCCAAATCGTTGGAGCCTGCCAGCGAAATTCCGCAGGTCCTTTCGAAACGACTCGGTCGCAGCTGCAGATGATGTTTGTGCCTATTCTGGACATGAGCAGTTACGTTTTCCTGTACATTCCTGTATATTACGATTATACAAGTTCTTCAGTCTCACTCTGTCTGTTATGTTGAATAAATTCCTTTGCATATTTTTCTAAACAACGCGTTTTAGCTTGTAATCCGTCAAAAAAAACATACTTACACGAGGTGCGAGTTGTATCCGACGAAGTTAGCCGAACAAAATACATTTGAACCAACCAGAGATGCACATTTATGTGGTGCTACTGTTCGAAATCGTCATAAGACCAAATTTGGGAGTTATTGACAAATTCCTAGAGTGAGTTGCTGCAGTCTTTTTGCCGTTGATTGTTCGTTTAGGCAAGGGTGAAGGACAAATTACTGCAAGGGAAAGAACCGTCTTTCAAACGACGTAACCTTTTTTTCAATGTGGTACGAAGAATGTGCGCTTTGACCAGGTTCAAACGTAGGCAAAATGCACATATTTTGAGCGAATAAAAATGTAAACACACTCCGGGTACTTTGTTTATTCACCATGTACGTTGTGTTCGATAAAAGCTTTGAGGAAAAATGAGTATGTTTCCGCAGAGAGGATACTCAGAACTTGCAGAAAAACGGGAAAACCCAAAACAGCCAAAGTGACAGATTTTCACAAATTTGAGGTGTCCTAGCTCGCCTTAAAGTAACTCCCCCACCCCTCCCCGTCCTTTTTAAAGTCCCTTCTATTTATAGAAGGGACATTTTAGGACTGGTCTCGGTGGGGCGAATTTATTAGCATGTCCATGATGTCAAAGGCGGGCAGGCCTAATCTTCTGACAACTGAAGTAACAAGATACAAACTACGTCAGCCTTGCTGCTGAACGTCCATTTGGCGCGAAGCGCCTTATGTGCGTGTGTGTGTGTGTGTGTGTGTGTGTGTGTGTGTGTGTGTGTGTGTGTGTGTGTGTGTGCCGTGTGTGTGTGTGTGTGTGTGTGGTGTGTGTGTGTGTGTGTGTGTGTGTGTGTGTGTGTGTGTGTGTGTGTGTGTGTGTGTGTGCTTATGTATGTAAACACGAGAATCTCCGATATTGATGTACGCACAAGCTTGAAACTTAGCGAAATACTTTCTTCAAGGGGTGGCTAAGAGCGCCTCCGAGCATATTGTAACAGGATGGCTCCTTGAAGACATAAAAGACAGTTTATAGAAAGACGGTTGACCCAGATTAGAGTCCGTAATTTCTGTTATATTTAATTGAAATTTTGGATACAGCTAGTTCGGAGATAAACATTGGACGAGTTCGTTAGCCAGCTTTGTATCAACCTTTTGAATAATAATTAATTCATTTTTGCAAGTTTTGGATCATCTATATACTCCCATAAAACAGTCAGCCCTGGAAGAGGCTGTGGAACAAAACAGTCAGCCCTGGAAGAGGGTGCGTGCCTTTCGGATGAGTGACGTGACATATCAATTTCGTCATTGTGTACACGACGTCGTGAGAAGAGCGATGCCATGACGTCAAGCTTCTAGTGACGTCATTTTGCTGCTCGCGCTATTCTTCTTCAGAATTTCTGTCGCTACTCCAGCCCACAGAGCGGACTAATGGCGGTCTTTATTTGTGTGTTAATCAGAGGTTGGCTTAGAGAGGAAGGAAATGGGTCAGAAGGATAAGCTTACAAATCTGAACAACTGTGAATATTCCTAAAAGAAAAACGCATGTGAGCTCCAAACAATACCGTAAACTTTGGGATTAAATCCTTATCTTGTTCAATAGGAGATATCTTAACATCAGAATCAGGTCAAAGATAAAAGGTAGAGACCCTTGACAGCGAGGACAGCTCTCATATAGAAGGCACTTTGTGGGTTATGGTTCAACCCAGCTGGGAAATAGAGTCTGGCTTGTCACATACTGTATGTATGGCATGACTCTGAAGGTCCAGACTGCACAGGTCCGTGAGGATTCATCACAGGTGGCGAAACTTGATTGATTCACTACAACACTGATTAGACGATAATTATGGCCAAATGCATATGGCAAGACTAACCATCGATGTATAGAATGTGCATTCCTATAAACACTCTGTGAGGCCGTTTACACTGGCACATAAACCCCTCATGGGTGACAGTCTTCAGTTCTGGAGACCATAAATCTATTACTATATAGAACCTTTCAATACCACGTTTACATGAGAAATTTTGTCACACCATATCTCCTAGTCTTACCGTTACCGCGCAGTGCTTACTGGGATCCATAGTATACCTCTAGGCGGCAAAACAACCATGACTTACTCTACACTAGAATTAATGACATCGCGCTCGTCACGAAAGCGATAAAAACATCTGAACGTGAAACACTGACAAACCTTTACGATTCATCGTCATTGCTATAGGTATCCAACGTTTGCATGGTTTGCTCTACAAAGCTGCGAAACTCAAGAAAATCAGCGATTAGCGGCTCAGACCGGCGCAACCGGCAAAAGGCTGTCACGATCCCTCTTCCGGGGCGCAAACTATGAGCGCTACCACTGAGAACAACCATCCCAACCTAACACAAACACCAGAGGAACAATTACGACAACATTTATTACATATAAAAATAACAACAATCCAAAAAATCCTCACACAATCCTAACCTCACACTCAAGCATCACACACACATCCACACCCCCCAGCATGAATATCCAACGTACACAATACAAAATAACATCACATATGTAATAAAACAAATATCCTTAATAAAATACAAATGAAAATTGAGAAAAAGCTTAATGTAATTCACAAGTTACTAAATCTCCTTGGCGGGAGCACAAATGACAAGTTCAAATTAAATTAATGCTTTCGCTTCTACCATAAAGTCATAGCACATGGCTCCTTTTGAATAATACAGTATTCCAGAATACACAATATTTTGTCACTTCGACAAAGTTCCTCTCATAATAATGTCACCACGAGGAAATAAAATTAGTCTCACAACGTTCTTTTACCAGTTTACAAATGCCCGCCGTGAGATGGCCTTAGTCGCCTGCTCGGCGTTAAACCCAAATAACTAACTAACTAACTAAGTTTACAAATGAACAAGACTTTTACTTAATAAGTTAATAAACGCTAGAATGGGACGACCCGACCTGGCTAAACACGGGGCGTGCCGCAACGCTTGCAACAGCGCTCAGGTACGGCGTCATAGTCTCACGAGGCAGAGTGACACAGCCAGCCTCCACTCTCACAACGAACCACCCAGGCCTTCCGCACAGTAACGGAGGTGGGATAATCCACTCAGATCTTTAGGCTTTTGGTTTTTGGATGCACTAAAACAAGGGTGCAACATTACACATATCAATAACTAACAAAAAGAAAAAGGCAATCACATCACCCTTCCCACAACTCCAATTGCCGTCTTTTATATTCCTTCACCTTTCTCCCAAAACAATAATAAATTCAACCTCAACGAAACACATATTTACACATTACCGTATAGCTCACTCCCGAATCTACCCTCCGACACTAGATACTACCAAATAAAATAAATGACATTTATTTCCACATCCTTACACTTGCCCCCCCCCCTCCCCCCCCCCCCCCTACGCACTAACCAAACTAATAATAATAACAGAACACAGAACAAGCAAACACAGAACAAGCAAACACAGACACCCCCCCCTCCCGCCCCCCGAGCAAATGGCCACTAAAGAATTGTTGTGTGTACTCACTGTCATCCGTGAAGACGCCCAGGGAAGACAAACATAGACAAGATAAGCCAGGGGTTCAGTTTCTCTCTCTCTCTCTCTCTCTCTCTCTCTCTCTCTCTCTCTCTCTCTCTCTCTCTCTCTCTCTCTCTCTCTCTCTCTCTCTCTCTCTCTCTCTCTGTTGTTTTGGTTGGTGTTCTTTTTTTTCTTTTTTATTTATTTATTTATTTTTTTTTTTTTTATTTTTTTTTTTAAAGTAGCTTAGCAAGGACAGATTGTAAGAAAGGCCTGCGCGCCTAATATCTCAATCCTTGGAAAATAAAGTTTCGTTCGTTCGTTCGTTCGTTCTCTCTCTCTCTCTCTCTCCCTCTCTCTCGGACACCGGCTCCGGAGCGACCAGGGCCGTATCACAGGGCCGTTACATAAGAACGACACAGCTGCTTGAGGACTGCAGCAAATGGCAAACCACGCCTGCACGCCCTCCCTCAGAGACTGCTTGGAAACGACTCCTGTTTCGTTCGCTGTTAGAAAGCGACTGACTAACAATTTGAATATATCGTACGGTTTAGTCAAACTTGGGCTCAGAAAAAAGTGCGGTGTCAGTTCAGGCTAATAAGGAACCACCTGATCGCGCAGACTGAGCGATCACGTGCGTCACTCCGACCCTCGTATTCTCGCACGGCAGCAATTCCTCGTGTAAAGGCCAAACAACTCACCTAATTCCTACCTGTGCTATCCTCACCCGGTGACCAACTAATCCCTGTCACCCCTCTAAATTTAACTCCCTACAAAAATAGGGGAAATAAACCCTGTGTCGTGACACAGGCTAAAGCGAAACTCTCGTCTGCTTTGTTTTCTTTTTGGTGACTGGATTCATGTTGTGAAAGGTTCTATAAAACATAGTAACGGAGAGTTCGTATGCTATCATTTCTAGGCAATCCTCGTGACTCCGATTCTCAAACTGTTTGATCCATAGTCATAAATTCTGGGGCATACATACTTAGTAAGAGGATTGTTTTCAGTCATTTCAATTTTTCGCACTGTCACCCATGACCCGGGTTGTATCAGACTTCAGCCCAGGTTTGTGTGTTTACACCTGATCCAACCCGGGTTGAAGCAGGGTAGATTTCGAATCCTGCTCCGAAACTGGATTGAACCGGGGTTGGATCTAAACCCCATTTCATTCCGCGTCACCATTGTCCATCTTGCCAAAGAAATCGGAAGTGACGTCATCTGGCGTGTATTTTAGTACACAACCGATTTCATAGCCCTAAAGTCCACTGTGTGCATTGAACATTGAAGTTGTTTCTACGGCTTCTCATCAGAGTTGGGCAGAATTTACGAGACTTCCGGTTTCTTGACAGCTTGGGGCGTGGAAATGGTTGTTGTGTATCACTGATCATTAAATACGTAGCAGCCGAACTGACAGTGATAGAACACTGTTAACCCATTCAGCCCTGACGCACTACAGCAGGAGACGGGTCGACCATGATAATTCAAGGGTAGCGCCAGATTAGCTTGGCGCCTGTCGGCGCCAAGCTAATCTGGCACTGCCCTTGAATTATCACGGTCGATCTATCTCCTGCGACTGGTGCATAGTCATTAGATGACGCCTCCCAAATTTGGGAAATACGGCCGTCGGGCTGAATGAGTTAATCAACAACGTCGTCTTCAAGGTCGTGATTTGTCAGTAAAATCACCTTCCAAATGCACAAAGGTCATCGGGCCGACGTCGGTCCGATGGCCTAATGCGCATCGTCATACTCTTTCCGCCAAACTTTGTTGTGCGAGAAGCTTGAACTCCTGTTTCGAAATCGTCGATTTCTTTGCCGGATGTCTCTTGGAGGGCGCCACTGGTCGATGATCTACCACATCACTATGGATCTCTCATGTCCTTGAAAGTCTGCCCAACGCGCACTGCCTTTCTCCACACCTCAGCTCCGGCGGAGGCGACCGATTGTGTGGAGCCCTTGGCTCTGTTCCTGGAAATGCTTTTTCAGGCTTTTCACCATGTCTGATCTGCCCATCTGTAACCCGGTGTGATTTCAGGCTTGCCAGCGAGGGTGTCCGCTTGATCATTGCCCATAAGTCCTGAATACAGTATTTGAAGCTGTATATTGCGAGATCTGCGCATGTAAAGTTTATCGACCAAAAATGTCGCCATATATTGTATCGCCATTGGGTGTGCACGACTCGTTAGACTGCCTTTGTCCACGCTGACTCGTGTACCCTTATTTCACCACAGTCTTTCATTTTACCACAGTCAATTTTTAAATTTATGTTAGCCCTCTTTTGTCTAGCATTATTACAGGACGTACTAAGAACATTTATAAAGAAGATAATATACTGGAAACTATTAACCCTTTCTTCCCGGAGCATGTTCCTTCAGTGATATGAGGTCTTTTGTCCACTACGAAGTGATTCCAAGGATGGGGCACCGAAATGGAACTGAACAAATTTTGATCCCAGCTGGTTTCGAACGCACGACCTTTCGGACCTGGGTCGAACGTTTTATCATCTGAGCTCCCAGCTCTCTCATAATAATTATAATAATGATCATAACGGTAATAAAATAACACGTCAACCACTCTGTTATTATTGATTTGTACTTTATTTAAATTATTATTATTAGTGTTTGTATTATTATATTATTTTGTCTATCCCAATGCGCACAAGGCCATCGGGCCGACGTCGGCCGCCGTTGGCCCGCGCACGGCCGTGCGCGGGCCAACGGCGGCCGAAGTCGACCCAATGTCCTTTGCGCACTGGGATATTACTGTTCACTGATCAAGTTTTCGCTTACCTCTTCAGATCCTTCAGTCACTTGATCTCCTCGACGCCGATCTCATCTGTAGCCATGGACCGCAAGCTGCCCGGACACCTGCTCCTAGTTTTTCTTGTCCTACTCACCTCGAATAAGGTCACGCCCAATCTGATCGCAGACGATTGTCTGTCTAAAGAAGCATATTACAAGCAGATCGGCTGTCTCAACGACGTCCATAAAACATTTTGCAAGAAATTGGAACAGCACTTATTGAAACCCAACTGCAAAATCGGTAAGTCTGACAAAATCAATGCAGTACAATGAAACACTGGACATGGACTGAATGGACATTATACAAAAAATGTGTTGCTTTCGACCGCCATGGCATCCAGTATATCTGCTGATTTTTCTGTTTATTTATTCCAAATAAACAAACAGAACGACTATGTCGTCAGGACATTCCAAATATACAAATAGAACAGATCAGTAGACATCCTAAAATGGAATGTGGCAGACAGCAAGACATCGTATTTGTCCGAACGAAGTTCTAGTGATGATTACACCACCCAGAGCGCCATCAAAGCTTTCAGTCTCACCAGACACAAGAGTCTTGCTTCTACACTTCAGCCAGTTGCTTCGAGTTATGCCTTCGTAGGTTTGGAAAGCCGTTTCTTTATGATGGTTAAGATGGTTAAGCTTTGATGGTTCCGTGGATGTTGCAGTCACCGTTAGAACTTCTTTTGGATAAATACGAAGCCTTGATTTCGGCCGCACTCCATCCAGGATATCTGCTAATTTTTCTATTTGTTTATTTTAGACGTCCCCACTACGCATTCGGCGTCGTGAGCACATCCAAAATAAACAGACAAATCGGTCGACCTTCTGGATATGGTGCAGCCAAAATAAACAGACAAATCGGTCGACCTTCTGGATATCGTGCAGCCAAAAGCAAAGCATCTGTGTTACGTACCCACTCCGTTTTTTTTTTTTTTCCTTTTCATTCTTTGAAAGCCCACTACCGCCGTAACTGTTCAAAGATACACTTCTGTAACAGATGGTTACAAAACGCTACACACAGGTCTAGTAATGGTTCATTTAGACACAGGACAATCCAGTTCAGCACACGTCGTCTTTATATCAAGTAACTTGACAATGACTCCACTCCGTTCTATAAATACAAAGCTTTCAGTAAAAGAAACAGCTAAAAATAAATTGACACGCTAACAGCTACGCAGAATAAATAAGTGCTATTACGCGTGTGCTTTTGCTGCATGTGCAGACTGCCATAGAAGATCATTAGGTGTGTCGACAAAATATAACAAACACAAATAGTGCTGAAATTTGTATTCAGCTTTACGTGTAATGGTACTTTAACGCGTGTACTGATATATTGTATAACAAGCGAATTCATTTTCATGAATTCTCTTAATACGCCAAGTAGATGCAATTTATACACTTGCACTTTGTAAAAAGACCGTGATTCGGCCGTGTTAGGTCGTGCGACATACACAGGAAAACCGTCAAAACACATTAACTTTTTCGAGACGCGCCGCGTTCGGACAGGCGGCATAAAGCAGCGTGTTCGAACGCAGCATTAGTCGAATGTGTCAAAACCGGACTTTGTTACTTTTTTAATCGCAGCGTGCCACATGTCATCAGAAACGGAGAAGCGCGAGTGTCGGCCCAACGAGTCTGGATGCCAGGTTCGGGAGGGTCTGTGCTGGACAAACCAGAAGTGCTGCCTAGCGCCCAACTAGGTGAGGAGTCATCCCAGTAAGCAAAAGACCCTCGGGCCGACCGAGGGGATGCTTACTGGGATGAGGATGATAAGCATTGTGGTTCTAGATCCGAAGATTACAGATTCGTATTAGCCTACCTAATGCTTGTCCCAAGACTAGAAATGAAGAGGGCAAAAGAGGCGGATTACGACGATGAAGGTGATGATGAAGCCGAAGATAATGGTATTGATGATGACGATGATAACTGCGACGATGACGATACTAGTGTAATGATAAAGATGGTGAATTGGATACTGTGCTGTACGGCTGTGAATTGATTATTGACAGAGCCACTCAGTGAGTGTGAGCGACTGAGTATTTGCTGTCATGTATGCATTCTTTCATTCATTGGGTGGGATGGTGGGGGTTGATGTGAGGAGGGATTGAGAGAGGGATGGGACCTTATAGGAGGAAGTGAGGGAGGGCTGGGTTGGACGGATGGATGGATGGATGGGTTGATAAACGAGATGGATGGATGAAAAGATGGATAGATGGACGGATAGACGAAACGTATGAATGGATGGATGGATGGATGGATGGATGGATGGATGGATGGATGGATGAAAAGGTCGTTTTAAAGCTGGAGCTTCTGTGTTTCAGGATGAGCAACAAACAGAATGAACATCTGACAGCGCCCTCCAGTCGAGCCCGGCCGCTCCAGAACGACTTTGAAACCTGCAGCATCAGAGATCCTTCATTTCCGTCAGATCATTTTAACCCTTTCACTACCAGGACCCGGCAGACACCAACCAACTGCAAGAGGCACACTGTCTTCGAGCTGTTAGTGTAGATCCATCAGCCTGGACTGTGCAGAATCTGCTCACTTTTTTATCGCAACATCCTGAGGATGACCATTTTATATATTCTTTGCGTTCTACGACACATTTCTTGAAACAGATTGACCATGACAGATCAAGGGTGGTGTCAGAAAAGCTTGGCGCCTACAGGCGCCAAGCTATTCTGGCACCAGCCTTGAACTAAAGCCATTGATCTATATCCTTATCTGTGAGTACTATGATGTAGCTTACATATATGGCAGTGTACAGAATTGAAGCTTTTAGACTCAGGATGATATGGGTTATAGAACTATCATGGTCGATCCACAACCTGTCGTATCGTTTCAGGGCTTTATGGGCTAACGGTGTACATTGGTATCACGCCGTTATGAGTGAAATAGTGCGTGACACCGATAGGTACCAGAATCCAAAATGTGTTGGCTTTCCTGTCAACTTATGAGCCTTTGTGCGCCAAATAAGTGAAATACAGTCCAATGGCGCATCGCACCGGGCATATCCAGACACAAGCGCAAATGGCGTATTATCCTGACAGCCAGACGTACGAGTGTGTCACTTGCACCACTACCACTGACGTGCCAGTAGCAGACTTGTAGATGCAGCTGTCACCACAATGTACTGACGAGCAAAAGAAATGCGACATTTTTGGAATCATCGGAAACACTAAAGTATTTCCGGTGATTCCAAAAATGTCGCATTACTTTTGCTCGTCAGTATACAGCCAAGATCCTATCATCCACACCAACATTTCCTGTGTGAATTCGTTCCATTAGCCCGCGTTTGGTGACAAAGGCGTTTGGCAGCTCAATGTATTTGTTTTTTTTTTTTTTTTTTTTTTTTTTTTTTTTTTTATTTTTTTTTTGGGGGGGGGGGGTGGGGGGGGGGCTCATTCAGCCCCTAGCACGTATTTCCCAAATTTTAGAGGCGTCATCTAACGACTATGCACCGTTGCAGGAGATGAATCGACCATGATAATTCAAGGGTAGTGCCAGATTACCTTGGCGCCCGACAGGCGCCAAGCTAATCTGGCACTACCCTTGAATTATCATGGTCGATCCATCTCCTGCTGTAGTGCATCAGGGCTGAATGGGTTAAACAGATAAAGATTTATATTGGGGTTAAACAGATACTGATTTATATTTTGGCCCATGTCTCGCACTTTTTGTCCCTGATGATCGGAGCTGAGTACAATCAAAGTTATTGGTAGCAGGGGTTTGCTACACGGACGCTTTTAGGCCTGAGGGAGGTCAAAACAACCATTGCACCCCGAAGGCCCAAGGCCTTAGGGGTACAATGGTCTGTTTGACCTCCCTCAGGCCTACAAGGGTCCGTTTAGCAAAGCCCTGCTACCAATAACGTATTTGTTTTCATTCCTCCACAATTTTTATAAAAGAAATCAAAAAAAAAATCTGCCGACCTGGATCACGCTAGACATGACCGACGTCAAAGGAATATACATTTATACATAATAGACTAGACTTATGACTTAACTTAAAAATCTTTAATGACGTTGCCGTCTCCAGTAGTGTGCCTGTTGTTTCGAACAACACTAATAACTTTGTACTTTAGAACGTTTTGTTGATCTTTTATAGAACAAAACTGGAGGGGGGGGGGGGGGACGCGATTGCGGAGCCACCTCGGCAGCGGCGTAAGAACTCGGAGGAGGGCGGTGGGGGGTGGATGGGGTGTGAGGGGATGGGTGGGGTGGGAAGGGTCCTTGGCTCCTCAAAGAAAAAGTAGGGGGAAGGTCAGAGTATCTCCTGCTCCACACCCCCACACCCCTCCTTTTCTATATTGTTTGTAGAACACACTTTTTTTGTTTTGAGAAAAGTCTTGGAGAAAGAAATTATCAAATTTGATTGTGTTACATCTGATTTTGGAGGCTGGAATTTAACGTGTCAGGCACGCTGACACCCCACTCCCTGAATGAAAATAAATCTTCCTGCGCAACACACAGTAACACACACACACACACACACACACACACACACACACACACACACACACACACACACAAACACACAAACACACACACACACACACACACGCCAATAAAAGTTTTCTTTCGCATTTCACATCGCAAACAGCACACGTAAACACATTCACGGCTACGTGTAACCCGTTTAATCCCAAGGCAGCATTTCCCAAAAATTGGAAGCGTTTTCCCAACGACTATACCAGTTGCAGGAGATGGATCGACCATGCTAATTTATGGGTAGTGCCAGACTAGCATGGGGCCATCAGGCGCCAAGCTAATCTGGCACTACCGTGGAAAGAACATGGTCCATCCTTCTCCTGCTGTAGCGCGTCCGGCTAAATGGATGAAGGTATATCAATATTGTACAAGTAACTGCACGTGGATGAAGGTATATCAATATTGTACAAGTAACTGCACGTGAATGAAGGTATATCAATATTGTACAAGTAACTGCACGTGAACGAAGGTATATCAATATTGTACAAGTAACTGCACGTGTTTACAAAGTAGCTTTCTGTGCAGTTTCGGCGTAAGCGTCACGACCAAGTACAGAGACAGACAAGCACACATCCACTCAAACACGCTCTCTTTCGTTAGGACCGGCACTCTCCACCTAATAGACAATTTCAGAACATCAGAAGTAGGACAAAATCAACCTGTCTTTTTAACGCAAAAGTGGATTAAAAGACCGTTCACGCAAAATCAATCAATCAATCAATCAATTAAAAAATCAATCGATCAATCAATTAACCTTACTGAATTCACAGTACCACCACCACCCACTCAGAGCCTCACACAAGATTTTTTTTTTTCAGGGAGACATTCAAGAGGCAAAGAATCTCATGAGCCCCCGACTGAGTTATTCGGGATTGAATTTGCCATGCTTGCAAACAACGCAATTTTGCGACAGCTAGCAGTGACCGAGTTATTCGGGATTGAATTTGCCATTATTGCAAACAACGCAATTTTGCGACAGCTAGCAGTGATACGATAAATGTTCATGGTCTGCAAAACCATCTTAACCCCTTTGTGCGTGCAACCACCGGTGTTGTAAACAGTGATGGTTGTTGCGAGCACAAGGGGGTTAAGTTAACGTAATCCTTCAAAATCACTTTAAACACGAAACCCACTTAGCGTCTTCACACTGGCGAGATAAGTAGCGAATTGTATACTGGTTTGTCTATTTTGAAAAAGAGACAAACAAACAAGTATACAAAACCCCGAAAGAATAATAAATTGCGTTGTAACTGGAATGTTTTTACGCGTGATTTTTTCTTCGTTGGGTTATTCGTCACAAACACTATGTGTCCTTCAAAGTCACCTCAAGTTAATAAATATTCATTTTCTGGAACTGCGCGGGCTTTCCGTGGCGTTGTCATAGAGATGTTCATCCACTGGCTTCTTCTCCTCCCCCACTCCTCCCTCCCGCTCTACCCGCTTCTGTTCCTCGTAGACGTGCGCGCTGCATCTGAAGAGAAAAAAAAACCACAGCAACAAACCGGTCAGAGGTTGAAGTTACGCAATTATCAACCCTTTTATTGCCGAGAAAAAGGAAACACAAACCTGTCCCAAGAGGCATAGATGCTCATGAGCCCCCGCGACAGCGGGGGCTCATGCCTCTTGCTGAGACCAATTTGCATACATGTTTCTTGGACGCATAAAAAGTGGAATTACTCAGCGCTGGACACGTATACAAACGGTTAGATCCCCTGCCCTCTCCAATCAGGCACCCAATAGCCAGCCCACAGAAACATACTCAGGTAAAGAACAAGACGATCATACACATCATATACATATTTAAATGATGTATATGATAGCCGTGTTCTTTACCTACGTATTTTTCTTGTGGGCTGGCGATTGGGTGCCTGATAGGAGGGGGCAGGGGATCTATCCGTGTTTATGTCCAGCGCTGAGTAATTCCCCTTGGTACGTGTACTGTTCTACCAGCGCTGGCCTCGCCTATCTGGTTTGTGAGATGTTTCTTTTAACTTGGACGGTTTTGGCTTTAGGACGTTGAGTGAACGGCCGAAACAAAAATGTACGTACGGTGGCAGGAAAAGGGGTTAACTATCATCCCACCCCCTCCCGCTACACACACCGACAGAATCTCCAGTGGAGAGGTGTAAAGTTAACCCATTTAACCCCACGACCGCACTCCCCAAATTTGTTGATGTCTTACCCAACGACTATGTACCAGTTGCAGGAGGAGGATTGACCATGATAATTCAAGGGTAGTGCCAGATGAGCTTGGCGCCGGAAGGCGCCAAGCTCATCTGGCACTACCCTTGAATTATCATGGTCGGTCCATCTCCTGAAGCAGGGCGTTGGGGCTGAATGGGTTAAGGCTGCTGTTCTCCTGAACACCCGCCTTCTCCACCCCTCCCTTCCCCTTTTTAAAGGCAAGTTTGGCAATTTTTTTTTTCTTTTCTGATCGAATGCTTTTACCGTTGTAAAATAAAGGTTTATTGTTCATTGTTCATTGTTTTTACCGCCGTTGTTTCGTGTGCCCGTTTTGGGCCATTTATGGCAGAAGCCAGTGTACGTATCTTTGTTTTATAGAAATTTTATAGAGATTTTCACAGTGTACAAACCTGGGTGTCATGGAGGGCACGACGTTGTTAAAGCGAGTGAAGTCACAGCACCACACGTTCTGCATCTCGTCGTAATCCTCCACCCTGACGAAGCGGTGCCCCCACAGTATGTCGCGTGATGAGTAGCACGTGCGCGCCTGGCACAGCTCGCCAGTCGTCTCTATGGTGCCCTCCAGAAAGACGAGGAGGTCGAACTTCTCCTTGTGGACGTCCTCGGGCTTTAGGTCCCACAGCGGCGAGTCGGGCGTGATGCGGTGCGACAGGACAAGTGGGTAGATCAAGAACACCTGTTGACAGTTAATTAATTTCTGTTTAACGCCGAGCACGAAACTAAAGCTACGTTTCCATAAGTACGAATTCGATACGAATACGATCCGAATCTAATGCGTTGATACAATTTCCTTTAAAAATTGCGTCATTTTCGTTTTGTAGACGGATGCGAAGTCGTTTATCGCATCGGATATAGGGAAACACACACACACGAAAAGGACTTGCACGGTTGTTTCTGTTTCGGACCAGCTTCGGATTCGGATCGGTTTCATATCGGATGTGTCCATGGGTAGCCGCCTTAAGCCTATCTGGCTGCGGACCTGTTGACAGATGTTAGCATCGATTCACGTTCTTGATGCAGCCACCGGTACTGTTTGCAGTGTCGGTGGCTGCGTGCACAAGGGTGTTAACTCATTCGAGAGGTGCCGCCTCCGGATAAGCGGCCGCCTTAAGCCGCGTATCCGGAGACGGCATGTCTCGAATAAGTTAACTATTGTCATCTAATGATTATGCAAAAAAAAAAAAAAAAAAAAAAAAAAGGCGTCCAGGAGCGGGGAGGTAAATAAGTAAAATGTTCATTGTCCCAGCCCAGAAGCACACAAAGAACAACAATATCGCAGGCTGTGAGGTTTAAATTCATCGGCTCCACGGCGGGCTTTGATTGCTAAATTCGCACAAACATTTGGTTAATATCAGCGTTGACTCAGCTAAGACCTTTAACCCTTATCATTCGGAATACACCAGTGTGTGAAATAAGTTTGACCAAAATAGTTCAAGGGTAGTGCCTGAATAGCTTGGCGCCTCTATGTAGCTTACATATGGCAGTGGACAAAATTGAAGCTTTTACTCAGTATGATATGGGTTAAACTCTCCTTTTCACAATCAATCAATCAATCAATC
The DNA here is from genome assembly GCA_036245525.1 of Semisulcospira habei. Taxonomy (NCBI): domain Eukaryota; kingdom Metazoa; phylum Mollusca; class Gastropoda; family Semisulcospiridae; genus Semisulcospira; species Semisulcospira habei. The sequence goes on from BTPG01000007.1 coordinate 130,688,792, forward strand.
AATCAATCAATCAATCAATCAATCAATCAATCAATCAATCAATCAATCAATCAATCAATCAATCAATCAATACACCGAGTATTGTCTTTCGAACGTAACGGAAGGTATTCTCCAGTGTAAATTGGAAAAGAAGATAAGAAAAGTCTTTCATTTCAGTCACGACATTTAAGTCCTATCATAACCCAAATAAGACCTGACATGCTACGGCAGGATGTGGATCGAGCATGATAGTTCAAGGGTGGCGTCAGAATAGCTTGGCGCCTGTAGGCGCCAAGCTATTCTGACACAACCCTTGAATTATAACTTTGATTTGTCTCCAGAAATGTGACACAGACCTCAAGGGATATCTAACAAAAATGGATAATTTCATCTTCAAGATGTAATGAATTAACCCTTTGTGTGTCGGTCGCGGTTTTTGGCGTGTTGACTCCTGAAAGCAATCATTACGGCAAAAATCGCCACCGACAAAGGGTTAAATAGCCGGCATTATTGTAAGACATACTAAAAGCATTTCTTATAAAGGAGATATTTCGATCCATTAACCCTTTACTGCCTGAGGCAGGTCGCTTTATAATTGCACAGCAGCACACATAATGTCTAGCAGCGCCAGCGGCCCCACCTTCTCTCCCATGCCCTGCGCCGTGAACTGAAGCCTGTGCTGGAAGAGCGGGTACACGTGTTTCTCGGACATGACGCGGCGCCGCACCAGCACCCCGTGCACTGACGCGTCCACCAGGTGCGTTCTGCGCATGTCCCCGACCCGGATCTGAAGGTTGAGGCGACCGTCCTCCAGACACAAGCACGCGCTGCGGGAAAACACCAGGGTGTGGCGCCGGAACTTGGGGCGCGCCACCTGTTGGATGCATATTTATTTAAAATGAGTTAAAATGAATTAAGACAAAAAGATACTGACTGAGTGACTGACTGATTGACTGATTGACTGACCCAATCAATCAATCAATCAATCAATCGATCGATCGATCGATCGATCAATCAATCAATCGATCGATCAATCAGTTAAGGATGGAAGGAAGGAAGAATGGAAGGTAAAAAAGTCGTTTATTGGCTCCTTCAGTCCCAGTGGTCGTGCATGAAAAATAGAAAGCCATCACAGATAACAGACTGCGGTGGAGAAATATATCCGTGTACGATGAGTATCAGACCTTCGGTTCTCAAATCTTGATATCACAAAAAGATAAGGAATCAACGTTCCTCTTGTTGTTTGTTCACTTCGGAAAAAAAAACCGCTTTATTAAAAAAGACCCCCAAAACTATATCAACCCGTGTTTATGCAATCTTCGTTAATTGACTCCCCGAAGCCCCAGCTGTGCCAGTAACATGGCTTCAAAGGGGTGTCAGCAAGAGGTATAGATCCTCATGAGCCCTCGCAACTGCGGTGGCTCATGAGGATCTAAACCTCTTGCATTTGGATGGTGTTTAAATTTCTCGGCAGTGAACAGGTTAAATTTTAGAAGATTTAGTTAACTGTTCTGTTCTTGTTTTACAAAACATGTCATTCTTTCTTTGTCGGTTGTTTCCGTTGATTCGTTTCGTACTGTACTGCAGGGTATTACGGTATTCAGTGCCGAGAAAAGTCTAAACACCGCTCAACTGCCAGAGGTGTAGATCCTCATGGGCCCCCGCAGTCGCGGGGGCTCATGAGGATCTATACCTCTTGCTGAAAGCACTTTGGATCCATGTTCTTGAGACAGCTCAGGTCATCTGGTGTTGCATTAACAAACACTGCAGAGACAAGAACCTCGCGACTCCCATTCTCAAACTGTTCTATTCATAGTCACCGAGAGCTTCGCTCTCGGTGACTATGAATCAAACAGTTTGAGAATGGGATTCGATCGGTCTGTCTAAAAATGATAGTTTACGAACACTCCGCTTCTATGTTATACTGGTGTCGCATTAACCATTAACGAACATTGCAGAAACACAGCCTGCGTCAACTGGCACTGCACGGGCTAACCAAAGACACCCACCTTGACGTACAGAAAGCCCAGCACAATGGTCTCGATCATGACGCCGATCGTGATCTGAAAGTAGATGAGCGGCGTCAATCCCGGACATTCCGCTCTAGGGTGGATGGACCCGAAGCCTATGGTGCTCTGGGTCTCCATAGAGAACAGGAAAGCGTCGGCGAAGTTGTCCAGCTTTTCGATGCAAGGCTGATAGCCCGGCTCGTGCGTGCTTCCGAACTGCCCGTACATGTAGCAGAGAAGCCAGTAGAAGACGGCGAACAGCATGTAGCACACGAGGTAGGCGCCGAACAGGATGAGAACGACGTAGCGCCATTTCAGTTCCACTAGCGTGTTGAAAATGTCCTAGAAGACAGGAGAAGAGATAACAAGACAAGACAACATGGGACAGGACAAGACAAAATAGGACATGATAGAACAAGACAAAATAGGACATGATAGGACAAGACAGGATAGAACAGGATAGGACAGGATAGGACAAGACAGGATAGGACGACAAGATAGGACAGGATAGGACAATACAAGATAGGGCAAGATAGGATAGGATAGAACAAGACAGGATAGGACATGATTGGATAAGACAGAATAGGACAAGACAAGATAAGACAAGGTTAGATAGGACACGCCAATATAGGACAGGATAGGACAATACAAGACAGGACAGCATAGGACAAGATAGGACAAGATAGGACAAGATAGGACAAGACAAGATAGGGCAGGATAGGACAAGACCATATAGGGTAGGATAATGGTAGGATAAGACAAAATAGGACAGGAAAGGACAAGATAGAACAGGATAGGACAAGATAAGACAAGACAAGATAGAAAGTAAAAGACAAAACATGATAGGATAAAACAAGATAAGATAAGATAAGCTATGATAAGATAAGATGATAGACAAACCTTTACTGCCACATATAAAAATACATTAGGAAATCGCCTCGGTGCTGCGCAATATAAAAAGGACATAAGACACATAAATTATAATTATCTGCTCGCGCGTGCGTGCGCGCGCGCGCACACACACACACACACACACACACACACACACACACACACACACGCGCGCGCTCATTAATACCTATGCTGATAAATAATAGTACGATTAAACTTAAAAGGCAACAAACGAAAATTTCACTTTAACACAAATCACAGAAGACATCACAATGCTGGTTTGTGATATTAAGAAAATCACACCCCGGCACACACGACCCGTGAGGTCAGTCCAAATTCAGATTAGGACAAAATAAAATACCCAACAAAGAAACATGTTGAGCGTTCTGGCGGAATAACACGCCAAAATGACTCTCACGCCAAAAAGGCCCGGGATCAGTCTGGCGTACGCCAAATTAATCCTGGGTCGATCTGGCTTGAGAGTCATTTTGGTGTGTTATGTCCATGGGATGCAAATGTGCCACACAACTTTAGAAACGACCCCGTGTGCCGTCATTGTGGCGTAGATGGAAAAACTCAAGTAATAGCCAGTCCACTATACAGTCCACTCCGCTTATAACAAGGTGGGATATAACAAATTCGATTATATAGCAACACTGTTTCAAAGTTCCCAACAGCAGTTTGTCAACGTAAATTACTTCGCTTATAACACACATCGGATATAACAACAAGAACAATTGGGTATCCTGCCGATTTGTTATATCCAGAGTTTACTGTGTATCTAGCAACTGAAAAAAAGAAGAAAAAACAAACAAACAAACAAACAACAACAACAACAATAAAAACGAGACCCCCAAAACCCGAAAGGAAACGAAACGAAGCAAAATCGAACAAAAGGAAACTAACCGAACCGGACAAATCAAAACAACCTAATCCAATCCAATCCAATCCAATCCAATCCAATCCAATCCAATCCAATCCAATCCAATCCAATCCAAACCAAACCAAATCGAAGAAACAAACAAAAGGGCCGGGGGTGGGGTGGGGTGGGGGGTAAACATACCTTGAGGTATTTGAGCGGGTTTCTTGATATTACCGTAAATTACCCCTCATTATCTGGCAGGCTACATGAAAGAGGGGTGTGGGGTGTGTGTATGTGGTGTGGCCTTTTGAAGGGTGGGCAATGTGCTGCCAACCTTGAGGTACTTGAGCGGTTTCTTCTTGATGCCCCTGAAGCTGACGTTGCTGTTGCCCTCCTTCTGCAGCAGGGTGCGGCGCGGGTTGCCGCGTGACGTGGTGGGGAAGCTGCCATCTTGGGGCAGCAGCTCCTCCACCTTGTACCCGATCTCCTTGCCGCCGTCCGCCATCTGGTACAAACAATATGGGACAGTGCGCGTGCTGGCCTGTAGAGAATCACCCAACGAAAAAAGGGGCGCGCTTAGAAAAGACAGTCACAATAAACGTTTGTTCGGAGCTCAGAAGTAGGTCAAAACTGCACGAGTTTCAACGGAAACAATGGATTAAAAAGCCACAACAAACATGCGTCCTTTCAATCCACTGTTTTCGTCGAAACTCGTGCAGTTTTGACCTGCTTTTGATTTAAAAGCCAGGACAAACATGCGATACCGCATGTTTGTCCGGGCTTTTAATCCATTGTTTTCGTCGAAACACGCGCAGTTTTGACCTATTTCTGATTTCCGGAATTTCTATTTATTAATATTTCGGGTGAAATTTTTATTTATTTATTCTTTCTCAAAAAGACAAACAAACGAGTATACACTTTGCTGCTTATCTTGGTCACTTGCTGCACGTCCTGATAAGATAAGTAGCCAAGTGTATACTTGTTTGCTTGTCTTTTTTGAAAAAAAATAAATACAAATTTCACCCGAAATATTAATAAATAGAAATTCCGGAAATCAGAAATAGGTCAAAATTTGAAAAAAGGGCTTTCACCTGAAATATTCATCAACTTTGATGTGACTGTCTTTTCTAATTGTTCTTCTTTTTTCGTTGGGTTAGTCTCTGCATTTTACACGCTTGCCAGTCACTTTTTTGGTGTATTTGGATTTCGTGCTGGTCTGTAACTTTGGACCTTATCGCTTTCAGCTATTCCTCTCTCGTAACATCCCAAGTCTACTACATGGACATATGTTGTTCCTCGTGATTCGTAAAAAAATGGTCTTTACATAATGTATACTGACGAGTAAAAGAAATGCGACATTTTTGAAATCATCGGAAACACTATAGTGTTTCCGATAATTCCAAAAATGTCGCATTTCTTTTGCTCGTCAGAAAGGTAGCCAGCACAAAGAGCTCAGTATTGATAAATCATTGCGATTTATCTCACAGATATTTAATATTGATGTTTCATTTAGCTATACCGACGAGCAGAAAAAATGCGTCATTTTTGGAATCTTAATTCCAAAATGTCGCATTTCTTTTGTTCGTCAGTATAGTAGAAGTTGCACAAACACTGTAAAGTCTTTTCCGTGAGACAGTCGCCGTTGCTTGTGCAAAATATGAAACCAAACCAAACCAAACAATCTCACACAAATTGAATTATAGATGAACGATGAAAATAGAATGAGTTTTGATTCCGATGGAAATCAAGGTCTGAAATTAAAGTTAGGGTTAAACGAAAAAAAAAAAAAAATACAGAAAGATTCAACAACAACAAGCTATGAACTAACCAAGTAAGCAACCAACCAACCGTGTGACAAACAAACAAACAAACAAACAAACAAACAAACAAAATGCATTCTGAAACAGTGTTAACTCATTCAGCCCGACGCACGTATTTCCCAAATTTTGGAGGCATCATTTAACGACTATGCACCTGTTGCATGAGATGGATCGACCATGATAATTCAAGGGTAGTGCCAGATTAGCTTGGCGCCTGTCGGCGCCAAGCTAATCTGGCACTACCCTTGAGTTATCATGGTCGACCCATCTCCTGCTGTAGTGCGTCAGGGCTGAATGGGTTAAAGATAAGGTCCTGCGGGAAATAAACACGTCTAATGTAAATATTTATAAAGTTAAAGATACAAAATGTTAAAGATAAAAGGAAGGGAACACGTTAAGCCGGATGTTTAAGACGCATAGAGACGTTTTGTTTCGTCCGTATAAAAATAAAAATAAAAATAAATAAATAGAAAACGACTCTATGCTCAGAACTTACCTTGACTACAACCAGAAACCGCTGCAGAAAACTTTCCCCGTATAGAGCAAGAACACAAGTTACTGTTCACCGTTTGGAGACGGGCCCTGTTGACGTCACATCGTGAACGTCTCGCGCGAGCAGAAAACTGAGTCAGCATGGCTGCCTCTTTCTAGGCTATCCTTAACCCTTGTACTGCCAATGACGCAGAATGTGTGTCTGAAATCATTGTTTATTCAACGTCATAGAGCCCCAGTCGGGAAAAAAACATTTACACAAAGTGGTGTCAGCAAGAGGCATAGATCCTCATGAGCCCCCGCAAAGCGGGGGCTCATGAGGATCTATGTCTCTTGCAGTTAGATCTTGTTCACTTTTTCTCAGGCAGTAAAGTGGTTAGCCTGTGTCATCCATCTTGCCAGAGGCATAGAGCCTCATGAAGCTCGAATATGTAGGGGCTCGTAAGGATTTACGTCTATCGCAGGTGAACGGCGACAACCGGCGAAATCCACGTGTGTCATTCAGACCATTCCCATGATCAGCCTACTCACCACTCTGTGAAAGGCGAAAGGCAGCGAGGTGATTTTTGTATAAAGCGAGATTTTCATGGTATTACGATAAAAAAATCGCGCTTTTCACGAAATGGACTTACTGTCTTGCCTTGACAGGGCATACATACATCATCACTCCAGCAGCCCTAGTGGGTTGGGCTTCACTTTACCCCACCACCACTCCCGAAGTCAAACCTTCTCGCGTCAAATGCTAATTTTTACAGTCTTGTCCAAAGCTCTGTTCATAATCAAAGGCGCCCGTGTGCGAACACACGGTACAGACACACTGTAGCAGGATTGATTGATTTATTGTACAGTGCTTAACGTCCCGACAGCAACAAGGCTTTCTCAGGACGTGCCTGCACTGCTTGTGAAAAATAAAATAAAATAAAAAAATAAACAGAATATTGAATGTATCTCGCCAGCCGGTCCAATACGTTAAATAAACCTACGACATGGAGCCTAAGTAAAGCTAAGACCATTTAGCAACACACATCCAATATCAAGAGCTACAGGCAGCGCAGACAGTAGGGAGAGATTAAAATAGGAAAATACAGGTGAATGGACAGCTAGACAGAAACACATGCCCCAGAACAGAGAGGAAAACCCACCCTGTGGGGCTGACCAGGGTCACCCTGGGAACTAAAAAGTAGTTAACCCCACCCAAGTCCCCCAGGGCAGACCCGGGTGCGGGGACCCTGTAGCAGGAGAATTTTCGATCTATCAGAAAATGATTCTGAACGACAGTGGCCTTTTTCACTCCAGCTTCACCTTCTCCAAACCCGTTCAGTGCCGAGAAACATTGAACACACCCGACTGCAAGAGGTGTAGATCCTCATGAGCCCCCGCCGTTGCGGGGGCTCATGAGGATCTACGCCTCTTGCCTGACACCACTCTGAGTCCATGTCCCTAGGACAGCCAGGGCTTGTTGATGTTGAACGGACGAAGACTGCAGGAACACAGTTTCCGTCAATGGAAACTGAACTGGCTAACTCATTCAGCCACACGCTCGTATTTCCCAAATTTTGGAGGCGTCGTCTAACGACTCTGCACCCGTTGCAGGAGATGGCGCCAAGCTAATCTGGCACTACCCTTGAATTATCAAGGTCGATTCACCTCCTGCTGTAGTGCGTCAGGGCTGAATGAGTTAAAGCATTTCGCGCTGGGTGTGAAACAGGTAAAGGCCATTTGTACCTGACGGAACGTACCAGCGGGGACGGTAATGATCATACGCTGGGAAGGGTGACGGCGGTGGCAGGGGAAGAAGAAAACAACAACGTTGAAACGTTAACGTTTAGGGCTTAACGTCTTTTTGTCCGCCACGAAGGTGATTTCAAAGACGGGGCACCAAACCGAAAAGAGGTCTGTACAAGTTTTGACCTCAGCTGGGTTCGAACCCACGACCTTTCGGACGAGAGTCGAGCGCTCTACAACCGAGCCACCCAGCTCCCACGCAGGCGAAGAGGGCCTCGAGAGGTGGAGGTGAGAGGCTTGAAGATGATTCAAGCGTGACGAAGACTGCAAGGTCACCCATGCGTGACTGAGTAATCTGTGACAGGTCTTGACAGTCGGTTTGTCTTTTCAATGACCCGGTCATAATGCGCTGTCTCTCTTTCCTTTGAGAGGTCGAGCCTAACGTTTCACTGCCCGGAGGAAAAAACGAAACAACTGGCCCACCATCTGCACGAGGCATAGATCCTCATGAGCCCCCGCAGTCGCCTCTTGCTGGAACCACTTTGCATCCACGTTCCTTGGACGCCTGGGAAATTCTTCGACGTTCAATTTACGATGATTTCATGAAACACGATCTGCGTCCACTGTGCAGTGATGCGGCGAATTGTACTTACACTCATACTTGGGGTTGTAACGGATTGTAACGGTCGTTACCCCATTTTGTGATACCCCGTCATGTCCCAGCTCGCAAAAGGCTATCGGGCTGAAGCCGGCCGTAGTGGGCCGCCCGCACACAGTCGTGCTAGTGTAATCCACAGTCGTGCGCGGGGCCACTGAGGTCGACTGCGGCCTAATGACTATTGCATACTGGTGCACGTGGTGGCCTGGGATTTTTGACCCGACGGCGTGTAGACATAAGGGCCAAAATTACATTCCAACACACAATTACACACACGCACACAAACACATACACGCACGCACGCACACACACACACGTACACACACGCGCGCGCGAGCACGCAAGCAAGCATGCGTGCATGCACAAACACGCGCGCACACGCATGCACGCACGCACGCACGCACGCACACACACACACACAAACACACACACACACACGCACACACAAACACATATTATGGATACCCGACTCACATCACATACTGCACAAAGTACTCATTCTTAAAAGCTCAGGTCCTCGGGCCGACCTCAGTCTTCACCGGCCGGGACACAGTGCACAAGCTCCATTACGAACAAGGAAACGCCATATATTGACTCTCATCATTTTTACTTGTCAAAATTAGATTTACAAAATGTACCATATTTTTCCTCGTACATGATGCATTTGCGCGCAGTACAAGTGAAAGCCATTTCAACACTCCCTAATAATTATACAACAGGAATACATTTAATTGACTTTGTAGTCCTTTTGTTCAGGTCGGTTAGGTGACTTTCACGCAGGCTTGGAGTGAACTTCACTCATTTGCAAGCGGCATAGATACTCATGGGTCCCCGCAAGTGCGGGGACCTATGAGGCTCTATGCCTCTTGCTATCTCTATTTTACATCCATGCTTCTCAAGCTTCGGGGAGGGGGGTGGGGGGGGGGTGAGCGGGGGTGGGGGGGGGGGGGAGGAGGAAGTCGTTCACTTCTTGACACATGAAAACAACAGAGAGCTGTATAGTTGTGCGGTATGTGCAGGAATAGTCTGCTTGTCAGTCGTCACTGTGACGAAACAAAAGACAATTGATGGGCAACAATGATGGGGAGTGTGGACGATGCTTGGCACTTACCGTTACACATATCTGCATCGATGGATACATCAGGCAATTCTCATGACGGTTACCCAATGCGCAAAAGGCCATCGGGCCGACGACGGCCCGATGGCCTTTTGCGCAGTGGGTAGGTGCGTGGATAGGATGAGAGTGTGGAGTGTAGGTTAGGTGGGGGGAGGGGGGGGGGAGGGGATTGGGGGTTGGGGGGTGGGTACTAATAATATTTCTGCACTTTGTAGTACGCAAGAGACCGTGCAGCTTCTACATTATGTGTTTGTTTCTTTGTTTCTTTGTTCATATCCTCCGTTTTTGTTGTTGTTGTTTGGTGATCGTTCTTGTTTGTTTCTTTGTTTTTAGTTTCTTTATTTGTTCTTTTGTTGTTGCTTTATTTGTGCCTTCGTTCGTTCGTGTTTGTTTGTTTGTTAGTTAGATAGTTTGCTCTTTTTTCGTGCGTTCATTCGTTCGTCTTTGTGTGTTTGCTCGTTCGTTAGATTGTCATTTTTTTGTGCATGAGTTCGTTTGTTCGTTTTGTTTTGTTTGTATGGTTGTTTTATTTGTTCGGTTGTTAGTTTATTGTTGTTGTTGGTTTTTGTTTGCTTGCCCGTCTTCTCCGTTGTACCTGATGGAATGGCTGAAAACCTCAAGTCCCAATCATGGGCCGGCGCAAATTCATTATTGGTCAATATAACATATGCAGGACAGGGGGTGAGGGATAGCGGGAGGGGGAAGGGGGCGGGCGGGGGGGGTGTTGGGGGGGGGGGTAGAGAAATAAAATGAAACTTTATTTTTTAAGGATAAATGATTAGGTACCTTCAATGACCTTTTTTCAATCATGTGCTTGCTAAGCTATAGCATGCACATAAACACACATACACATAATTTTATATATAAAACGTATACATTATAGTGAAAACAATAATTCCATTTCAAATAGTCAATGCTCACATTACACGACACACTCACACTCAACACACACACACACACACACACACACACACACACACACACACACTGATATATACCAATCCGCACACACAGACACACACACAGACACACACACACACACACACACACACACACACACACACACACACACACACACACACACACACGTACTGATTTCTACAGTCCACACACACACACACACACACACACACACACACACACACACACACACACACACACACACACACTGATATATACCAATCCGCACACACAGACACACACACAGACACACACACACACACACACACACACACACACACACGTACTGATTTCTACAGTCCACACACACACACACACACACACACACACACACACACACACACACACACACACACACGCACACACACACACACTGACACCAAGCAAAACATCGAACATTAAACATTAAAAAGTTATGATGTTATGCTGCACCTACAAATATGCTATCCAGACCAAAAAGGTGACTGCCAAGCGTGTAATATGCAAAGAAGTACCCAATGGAGAAAGAAACACGCTTAGAAAAGACGGGTACAACACAATTTATTAATATTTCGGGTAAATACCCTTTGTCAAAATAGACAAACAAACAAACAGAGAGATTAGCCGCTACTTATCTTCATTGGCAGAAGGAATGTGGCAACTTCACATTCCTTCTGCCAATGAAGATAAGTAGCGGCTAATCTCTCTGTTTGTTTGTTTGTCTATTTTGACAAAGGGTATTTACCCGAAATATTAATAAATTGTGTTGTACCCGTCTTTTCTAAGCGTGTTTCTTTCTCCGTTGGGTACTTCTTTACAAATATGCTAGAATATATTAGAAGACATAAAGAAGGCATGTCTTCTTTTCCGCTGCGGTTTCAAAACAAAAGAAATGACAAATAACACCTCAGCAAGTCTAAAGTAATATGATACACGAATATGAATAAGGAAATGTTTCTGCAGTCAATGACGGTAGGTAAAAATAAAATATGAACAATATGATTGTTTTCACATGTTCTTAATACATTTATGCAGTTGGTTCTTGAAAGTTCGTAAATAAGGTGCTGCTTTAATGTCTGCAGAAACTGTGTTCCATAATATTGCACCAGAGTAGCGAGGGACGTCTTGTAAATATCTAAGCGGGGCCTTGGTACAACCAGATTATTTCCTGATTGTTCGACTGTGGGCAAGTGCGAACAAAATTTGGAGATAGGCTGGTGAGTCTGAGAAGGTGATTTTGCGCATGAGTACCAACTTATTATAAATGAACTGATTGTCAAGTGGCAGGATTTCCAGCAGCTTGAACGTGTAATCAGTACTAATGACTTGCATGGGTCTGTCAACGATAATTTGATCGCCCACCTGTGAAGTGAATTCATCCTTTTGATATTAGCATCACTGCTCCCATCCCAGACGGAGGAGGCATAATCCAAATGTGGCTGAATATGGGCACAGTAAAAACGTTTCCTTGTTGGTTCGTTAATAAAATATCTTAATTTTGACAGCAAGAATAAGGTTTTTGATATTGTTTTACACACTTTGGTAATATGGCTTTGCCAACACAGTTTGTCATCAATGATGATTTCAAGCACACGCTGTTTCTTAACATGCTCAACAGACTGACCATTCAAATAGAGCTGTAAGGGAGGAGGATTCAGCTGATGCTTTTGTCTAGTAGTAATTAACATACATTTGATTTTAGTAGGATTCGGAATCATATAATTGTTTTGACACCATGTGGAAACATCATTCAGGCCGCTTTGTAGGGACTGGGTTATACAGGATGCATCTGACGATGACACGTCAAGAGTTCCATCATCAGCGAAGAGACTACAGATTACCTGGGGGTCGGATATATGTAAGGGAAGATCGTTTATAAAAAAAAAAAAACCCACTGAAAATAATAATGGACTGTGGACAGATCCTTGTGGTACTCAGTGCTCTATCACCCCCTCACATGAGTTTGATCCATTCACACAGACTGTGACATACTGTGTGCGCCCGCTTAGATATGATGTATTGAAGGCAAGGGTTCCATCACTCAGCTGATTGGCAGCAAGTTTTTGTTAATTAAAAGATCATGGCGGTTACCCAGCGGTAGGTGTGGAGAGAGAGAGAGAGAGAGAGAGAGAGAGAGAGAGAGAGAGAGAGAGAGAGAGAGAGAGAGAGAGAGAGAGAGAGAGCTAAGTGTGTGTGTGTGTGTGTGTGTGTGTGTGTGTGTGTTTGTGTGTGTGTTGGAGGGGGGGGGGGGAGGTCGGTGGTGACAACTTCGGAAACATTGGCCCCAGCAGCAAAACGTTCGTGTTCAATCCAGGGGGAAAAACGGATTTGTTCAATAGCATGTCCTTTGAAAGGTCCTGGTAAATCAAAGTGGCACAGTTGGAGTGCGCCTGAGTTGATCAGTGTTCAGGTCGTACTCCATAGGCAATAGATTTCCCTGTCCCCCAAAACCCGCCCGTCAGGGCCGTCCATGATCACCTCGGTGCTGTGGACGTTAAACCCGAACTAACCAACCAACCAACGTTCGTGTTCGTTCCCACGACGGCCGCAGTGGGCCCGCGCACTGCCGTGCGCGGGCCCACTGCGGCCGTCGTGGGCCCGAAGACTTTTTGCTACTGGGATGATGGGATAAGCTCAGCTAATATGGGTCTAACATCTAACGTCAGACATGAGACATGAGAGGTCAGATGTGATGAGTTAAGATCGACATTTGACATTGTAGGTGTGGCTGAGTGACAAGGAAAGGAGAGGTGGGGAGTGGAACGGAAACCCGGGCAAAATGTGGAACTGGGTGGTAGTGAAGGCGGAGATGTGCGGGAGAGCATGAGAATCTGGGGATGGGTGGATGGATGGGAGGGAATAAAGGGTTTGGGGTCGGGGGGGGGGGGGATGCTGGAGGGGGATGGGGAGGGGAATGACGTTTGACGGTGAATAGCATGAGAGCGTGTTCATACCTCAGTTGCACCAGCAATACCTCTATGCATCTCTTGCCCGAAAGTGATCATATCTCATGTTTTCGAACCGCCAACATAGGGCTTGAAAGCGGTCATACTTTAAAGTACGAAATTTGGCCGCTCCAAACAAAGGCGACAAAACGTATTTTTGAGTGTTTTTTGTGTACCGTATTAAAAAAAAATACGGTAGACTTTGAAATGGGGCTGGTCGGAGCGCATTCCGGAGCAAGCACATGACGTTTTTGGCGTGCGGCGCAGAAATTCTGGCAAAGAAGTAACAAGATAAAAATACCTTGCTAGCGTCTTTTAGGCGCCACACGGCGTATGTGTGTGTGTGTGTGTGTGTGTGTGTGTGTGTGTGTGTGTGTGTGTGTGTGTGTGTGTGTGTGTGTGTGTGTGTGTGTGTGTGTGTGTGTGTGTGTGTGTGTGTGTGTGTGTGTGTATGTGACAGCGACTAGAGCTCGCGTTTGAGGACGGACAAGCTTTGAAATTTTAGGATATTGTCCCTAAAAGAATTATCTCGAGACATTTTTTTTCTTTTTACTTTTGAATAAGATGCTCATTGGCGAGAAAATGGCCGTTTCACAAAAACCGGTTGATCCACACTGGAGTCCGTAAATTTTTCTTATTTTTACTCGATAGTTTGCGTATAGCTAGATAAAAGGGAGATATTGAATGAGTTCGTTAACCAGCATTGTACCTCTAGAAAGTTTTGAGTCGTAATAATTTAAAAAAAAAAAAAATTTTTGGGATTAATTTTACAAATTATTTGGGTTAATCTTAAAACAAATGAATCTTTTTTTTTTTACTACCCCCCCCCCCCCCAATCTTCTCAATAATAATCGCATGATTTTTCGTAAACGATACTTACGATTAGGTCAATTGTGACCTGTATGCCCTAGGTGTGAAAATCAGACAATGTTCTGCACCACTTTTTCGGAGTCATTTGTAAAACATAACGTTAATTTTGCTTTTACGACAAAAAAACTATCTTCTCATTAATACCCGCATGATTTTTCATAAACAGTGTTTGCATAAGCCTGCTGTTTGTCCCGGCCCTGGGGTAGGATTAGGTCAAATTGTGACCTGTGAGCCCTATGCGTGAAAATCAGCAAGAAAATTGCAAAGTTGATTCTTTGATACGCCAAATGTTAGTACTGCGATGCCAGTGACGTATAACATCGAGTCGTCACTATGAACACAGCGGAGTGGGATAATGATGCCATGACGTGAAGCTTGCAGTGACGTCATTTCGCTGCTCGTGCTATTATTCGTCTTCAGAATAGCTATGCACGCCAGACTGCGGAGCTTTCGAATGGCGGGAATCGTCATGTGTCCGTCATTATTTCTCTGTGCCAGTGTGTGTGGATCAGAGGGTGGGTCAGAGTAGAAGGAGATGGATGCCTAAAGTCGCTACACGAGCCCACAGAGCGTACTAATGGCGGGAAACGGGGTGTGTCCGTCTTTATTTGTGTGCGTCGACTGGGACGTGTGTGTTGATCAGGGGTTGGCTTAGAGAGGAGGAAAATGGATCAGCATAATAAGTCTAAAAATGTGAACAACCCTGAATGTTCCTAAAAGATAAATGCATCTGAGCGCCAAACAATACAGTAGACTTTGGGATGAAATCCTCATCTTGTTTTCTGATGACGTGAAGTATGACCTCTCGACTGCGGAGAAGTAATTTATGACGGTGTGGTTTTCAGGATGCTATGTCACACTGGTTGTCTCCGGCCTCGATTCGCTACCGCTGATAAGCGGTAGCGAGTCGAGGGAGACAACCAGTGTGGTGTAAAAAATGGCCTCTCTAAATCTTAAATCATACTGGCGTTTTGAAGACAAGATGTAAGACCGCTCTTAGTCGATTTATTTGGAAAGGCTTATGACAGGGGGTGTCTACGTGAATGATGGGTGTTGATGACGCTGCAATATGGAGGCCAGGGATCCGCAGACCGACAGTTTGAGCCCGCAGACCGGTAAACTGCCACATGAGACACGATCTTTCTCTCTCACTCTCGCTGGGACAGGCATTTTGGAAGAGACCCAAAAAGACAGTGAGCAGACTTGTTTCGTTTCTTTTATGTTTAATATTAATAATTATAATTATAATAATAACAACAATAATAATAACAATACTACTAATTTAATAACAACAACAATAATAATAACAACAAAAATATAATAAAAATAATAATAAAAATAATAACACTTTTGAGGGGGCAAGGGGGGGAACAACAAAAAAGGCGTTTCTTAAATTCCGTCATTTTATTTTTATTTTTCAAATTATGATTTAATCCTTCTATAGTGCATTGTTGTAATTTGTTTATTTGTTTGTTTGCTTGCTTTTAGTTCGTTTATATGATTATTTGCGCACGCACGCAAGCATATAATTATTATTAGAAAATGTAAGAACCAGACCAGCTGGTATCAGGATCAAGAGTTTATGTCGACAGTTTGCCACGATTAACTCATTCTACCCCAACACCGAAATCCCCAAATTTTGCCGTTGTCCTCTGAAGACTGCACTCCAGTGCAGGACACAGATCGACCCAAATTTTCCGGATGTCTCAGAAGACTGCACTCCAGTGCAGGACACAGATCGACCATGATAGTTCAAGGATGATGCCAGAATAGCTTGGCGCCCATAGGCGCCAAGCTATTCTGGCATCACCCTTGAACTATCATAGTCGATCCATATCTTGCTGTGGTGTGACTGAGGTAGAATGAGTTAAGGAAAAGTCGTGGATTTGTGGGTTAACTCATTCTACCCCAACACCGAAATCCTCAAATTTTGCCGTTGTCCTCTGAAGACTGCACTCTAGTGCAGGACACAGATCAACCATGATAGTTCAAGGGTGATGCCTGAATAGCTTGGCGCCCATAGGCGCCAAGCTATTCTGGCATCACCCTTGAACTATCATAGTCGATCCATATCTTGCTGTGGTGTGTCTGAGGTAGAATGAGTTAAGGAAAAGTCGTGGATTTGTGGGGTTAAACAAAAATTCCCTGAAACAAACAGGAACCTCTACACTTCGATCTCTACATCTGTGCGCGGGCCGAAAGCGGTCGGCGTCGGTCCGGCTTCCTTTTGTACAGCGAAGAACATTATATTTCTTGACTGACCTTTCTGTCAGTTTCGTTTATATACTAACGAGCAAAAGAAATGCGACATTAGCGTTTCCGATGATTCCAAAAATGTCGCATTTCTTTCGCTCGTCAGTATAGCTTCTTGAAACCACAACCCAAGTAGACTCTAAACAATCGAAAATTGCTATACATTCTGGTTGTTTTGCGTTTTTTTTTTTTAAATAGAAAAGTCCTACAACTTCATTTCTTGGGCCCCCGCCGTCAAAATAACAACGGCTTCCAACTCTAAAAAAAGAAGAAGAAGTACAACGGTACTGACATGCATGGACTGAATTCCTGCATGTGTGTATTGGTCTATGATTTTGGACGTTACGGCTACATGCCTTAAGATCCAACATCACAGACCAGCACACATTTGGACGTTCTATGTTTCCCCCCGTGGAATCCTCCAGCAAAGTGTATATTTGGGCTTCGTTTTCGCTTATTTATTTATTTATTTATTTGTATTTGTTTGCTTCTTTATTTATTCATTTTTTTAATCTATCTATCTATCTATCTATCTATCTATCTATCTATCTATCTATCTATCTATCTATCTATCTATCTATCTATCTATCTATCTATCTATCTATCTATCTATCTATCTATCTATCTATCTATCTATCTATCTATCTATCTATCTATCTATCTCTCTCTCTCTCTCTCCCTCTCTCCATCATCCATCCATCCATCCATCCATCTATCTATCTATCTATCTATCTATCTATCTATCTATCTATCTATCTATCTATCTATCTATCTATCTATCTATCTATCTATCTATCTATCTATCTATCTATCCATCCATCCATCCATCCATCCATCCATCCATCCATCCATCCATCCATCCATCCATCCATCCATCTATCTATATCCATCTATCTATCTATCTATCTATCTATCTATCTATCTATCTATCTATCTATCTATCTATCTATCTATCTATCTATCTATCTATCTATCTCTACCTACCTACCTACCTACCTACCTAGCTATCTATCTATCTATCTGATCTATCTATCTATCTATCTATTCATTTATTTATTAATTATTTTATGTATTTATTGTTTATTTATTTATTTATTTATTTGTTAATTTATTTTTTTACGTACGTTTACAGCCATATTCACGCTATAGAATGATGGCGTCCAACGAAGAGCTGGGCCAGACGCTGTTCATGTTCGCCGACCCCGACCCACCGGCCAAGAAAAAATGGTGGCGTCGGCACCTCGACTACCTCAAGCTGAAGACGTCCTGTCAAAAAGACGACCCGGAACTGAGACGAAAGGTCAGTGCTGTACAGTCATGTCCGAAGCTCACCACTGGAGTGTCTGCAATAGTTAACTCTTTGACAGCCGTCCTCTGAAGACATTTGTCACCACTTAACCCGTTCAGTGTCAGCTGACGCACACTGTGTTTCTCAGTACAGTCGTTCATTCAAGACCCCAAAACCCTAAATGTCCCCAGGAACGTAGATTCAAAGTGGTGACAGCAAGAGGCATAGATCCTCGTGATCCCCCGCGAATTCGGGGGCTCATGAGGATCTATGCTTCTTGCATTTGGGTGGTGTTAAGCATCTCTGGGCACTGAACACGGGTAGAAGTATTATTTACTACCACCCCTGCTAAGAGGTGACTCAGGAGCGGCGCAGCCATCGTCCTATGCTTCAGTGTGGACTACATCAGTCACGGAGCAGGAGTTATCCCAGTACCAAAAGTTCTTCGGGCCGACGACGGCCGCAGTTAGGTAACTGTAGCCCTTGTCGGCCCGAGGACCTTTGCGCACTGGTTGACCTTGATAGTTCATGGGTGGGGTAATAACATATGGCGTGGCGCCGGCTCAGCAGAAATTCTCACTCACAAACACATCATAAAGCAGGACAGCTAGTCTCTGATCACCGTATGGTGCCAAGGGACATAAACTGAACTGACAAACGAAGGAAATTTTCACGCAGTTGAGCCCGAGTTGCATCCCTGAGACTAATTTACAGTTCATGCATGACATGCATGACAGTGCAAGGTTTGGTTGCTTGGTTAGTTCGAGTTTAACGTTCTCAGCACCGAGGTGATCATGGACGGCCCAGACGGGCGGGTTATGGGGGATGGAAATCTATTGCCTATTGCATATGGAGTACGACCTGAACACTGATCAACTCAGGCGCACTCCAACTGTGCCACTTTGATTTACCAGGACCTTTCAATGGACATGCTCGGATCAGTATTGAACAAATCCGTTTTTTAACCTGGATTGTGAGTCCAGCTACCGGGGCCGGGACGGGATTCGAACCCACGACCCGGCGATTCCCTTCGCTCTCCTGCTCCGACGTTTAACCGCCTGAGCTATTTCGGACTCTGACAGTGCATGGCCGAGTTGGTGCGAGAAAGAAGACCTTAGAGCAGGCGTTCGTCACTACGCAGTCACACCAAAGACAGTATATTATGATACTGTCTTTGGTCACATAGGCATCGCGCCCTCAGCCGATCAGCGCGCGCCTGCTCTTATTCTTGAGATGGGAAAACCTAAGCACTGTAGTCCCTTCGTAGAGTGGGGTTGGGTGTACTGTTTGGGGAGGGGGAGGATACCATCATGGATCATCACGATGTTGGTTTTTTGTTGTTGTTGTTGTTGTTGTTGTTGTTTTGCGATTCACGGATCACATATCAGACAAAACAGCATTCTCGTTTGAAAAGAATGATGAAATGAAAAGGGAAAACGAAGAGAGATGGCGCCGATTTCATAACCTTTTGCACTGGCCTTAACCCATTTCATCCTGATACACTACTGCTGGGAAATAAATTTGACTATGATAGTTCAAGGGTGGTGCCAGAATAGCTTATCGCCTCAGGCGCCAAGCTATTCTGGCACCGCCCTTGAACTAAAATGGGTGATCAATCATGCAATCTGTCATGTAGCCTTGATGGGACAACTAAGATATTAAAAAAAAAAAAAAACAACTCAGCCTCAAGATGTAATAGGTTAAAGTCTAACTAACGCGCGTGTGTGCGTGTGTAGGGGGATTGCTGTTTCGCTGCTTTCACAACAGCCTTGGCCAACTGGCCGGAATATCACACGACGGGAAATGTTCACATTTCGCGAAATACTGAACCAGCGGCAATTTCACTGATCACGAAAGTCTTATTTGGCTTTCACGTTTCCGACGGCCCCTTCTTTCATGGATCACAAGGATGCAAATAAAATGCAATCACGAATCACGAGAACAATAAATAAATACATAAATAAAATAAATAAAAACACCCGCCAATCACGATTTTAGTGCAACCCCCATCCCCCACCTCCCTTCTTCTCTCCTGACTGTATACACATGAGATGGACTGATGGCTGTCATTCATCAGTTTTAGTTATGTGGCTGGCACCACCTTTGAACTGTCATGGTCGAACTATCCCTTGAACTGTTATGTATGTTTTTATCAGTTTTGCTCCAGTAGAGGGCTTCCCAGGGTGCAAAGGCCATCGGGCCGTAGTGTCAACCGCCGTTGCCGGGCCCGCGCACGGCCGCTGTGCCAACGGCGGCCCACATCAGCCTGATGGCCTCTTGTGCATTGGCAATTTCTATCAAATTTCACATGTCTTCTGCTCTCGTGGTATGTTTGCAGGCCTTAGTAGCCAGGAGCGGTAACTACCGCGTGCACAGCACGGGTCTGTCCGAACACAAACGCCGCTACCTGGCCGACATTTACATCACGCTCATTGATCTCCCTTGGCGCTACGCCATCGCCATTCTCTTCAATACCTTCCTCGTGTCCTTCCTTGTTTTCGCCATCCTGTGGTGGCTGATTGGCGAGACGAACGGAGACTTTGCCAACTATGGCAACGACAACCACACGGCGTGTCTGAGAGGCATCTCGGGATTCGCTGGCTCCATTCTTTTCTCCATTGAGACGCAGACGACGATTGGTTACGGCTTTGCCTACCCCAATGCGGACTGCATTGGCACTCTGCCGCTAATTTACCTTCAGGTATGACATTAAATTGATGTTGAACTTGCGTGTGTCTGGGATCAAACTGAAGGGTTAATCTTTGGCTGGGATCGAATGGGTTAATGCTGATGTATTGATGGGAATTGGTGGGCGGACGGATAAACGGATGGGTGCTTGGGTGGGTGGGTAGATGGATGGATGGACGGAAGTAAGGATGGATTGATGGATGGACGATCGAAAGTAAGGATGGATGGATGGGCAGGTGGATGGATAGATGGATAGATGGACGGACGGAAGGATGGATGGATGGATGGGTGGACGGATGGATGCATGGGCGGGTGGATTGGTGGATGGATGGATGGATGGATGGACGATCAGAAGAAAGGATGGATTGATGGATAGACGTAAGGACGGATGGAAAGATGGTCGAAGGGACGATGGATGGATCGATCTACAGCTGGAAAGATTGTTTTCCGAAGTGTTGGACACACCCCAAAGCTGACGAATACGCACCAGTTATTGAAGGTGGGTGGATCACGATAGTTCAACGGTAGCACCAGATTTGCATGGCTCCTCCGTGGCGCCAAGCTAATCTGGCGCTACCCTTGAACTAGCATGGCCAAACCGTCTCCAGCAGTAGTCTGTCCGGTGCTAAACATGCATGGCAACCATAATGCTCGTCCATGAACACCGACTTCACAACTATTAACAACTTCACTGCCGGAACACAATGAACGTTATCGAAGTGCAAGAGGCATAAATCCTCATGAGCCCCCGCAACTGCGGGGGCTCATGAGGATCTATGCCTCTTGATAACCCTACTTTGTACACGTGCTCCTTGGAGGCTATTTTAAAAAAAATTTTTTTTACATGTTTTCCCGTTGAAAAGGACAAAGAATTCTGAAACTTGTCCCAGGGAAGGCCATTACTGTCTCAATAGCGTGTGACTGAGCAGAGCTGCCCTGTCTGTGTGTAGGTGGTGATCGGCTTCTTGCTGGAGACCCTGATGTTGGGGTTCATCTTCGTCAAAGTGGCCAGACCTAAATACCGCGCGCAGACACTGCTCTTCTCCAAACACGCCGTCGTCTGCATGGAGAACGGAGAGCCGGTGTTACAGGTCTGTAGAACAGCAGTGGGTATGTATGATATGATGATGATAATGATGATGACGATGATATCTGTGTATGTGCACGTGTGTCTTTTTAACCCCTGCAATGCCGATAAAAAGTGAACACGATCCATCTGCAAGAGACATAGATCCTCATGAGCCCCCGCGACTGCGGGGGCTCATGAGGATCTATGCCTCTTGCTGAGAACAATCTATATCCATGTTTTTGAGATGGTGTTGGCTCTTGGTCGTTGAATGAAACAAAGATTTCAGAAACAACAATGTACGTACAGTGGCAGGGAAGGGGTTAATAAGGCACACATTGTAGGACACGCACTGCACACACAGAACTGAATTCTACACAGTCATCGTAACAGCTTGATTATAATAAATATGTAGAATTCAGTTCTTTTAATAGGAAACCGAATTCCGCTAGTTTGAAAACTGGTCCTGTAACTATTAACTTTTACTGCTAGAACGTACAAGGAGTCTTTCCCTGACACAAACCATAAGCTGTGATAGCTGTGATAGCAAGGGATGGTACTGTGATAGAAAGGAATGGTGATAAGGTGATTCAAAGTGATCAGTAGAATGTGATTCGGCAAGGATTATAAATTCTAACAGGAGTGGGGAGGGATTTTTATTTAAATATGTGTTTAATTGCTTGTTCATGTTGGTGAGCCGAAGACAAATTTTCAATTCATAATAAAATATTTTTATACAGGACAATAACGATTTTTTTAATTTGAATTTGAATACAAGTTTATGGTTCAGTTGTTTATTATGTGCAGGTGCGAGTGGGTGACCTTCGCAAGTCTCATCTTCTAGACGCTTCCATCACGGCCATGGTGGTCCGCAAACATTCCACACCAGAGGGCGCCTACTATCCGCTCTACCAGTTCGAGGTCAGTATACTAGTTAACACACAGCGTGTGTGTGTGTGTGTGTGTGTGTGTGTGTGTGTGTGTGTGTGTGTGTGTGTGTGTGTAATTGTGTGTGTGTTGTGTGTGTGTGTGTGTGTGTGTGTGTGTGTGTGTGTGTGTGTGTGTGTGTGTGTGTGTGTGCCTCGCGCGTGCGTGCGTGCGTGCGCCCTCGCGCCACACGCTTTTGTGTTTATCAAGAATGTTAAATGCACTTTGCATTGGGTGACCTACCCGAAGGTCAAGGTCACAGCAGGTCAAAAAAATCATCAGCTTGGCGATGAACGTGAGCTCCATTATGGCTTTGCTGTTATTTGTTCATCATACTGCTTTTGTTTTGTGGCAAGTTGAATAGTTGCACCAAACGTCTGAAAAATACACCTATCAATGTTCCAACGTCAACATTTCGAAAATTTAGCGAACGGGATGGGCGACGAAATCATCCGGATAGCCAACCCTTTTCAGCATAGGACGCAGATTCTCTATACACGGATATTACCTTTTTTTTTTTTTTTTTTTTTTTTTTTTTTTTGTGGGAATCAGTCTTAAACCGGCCCAGCAATTGCCGTATAGGAAGGTTTTTTTGTGCCTGTTTTCCATTCTTTTTTTTTTTTCTTTTTTTTTTCTTTTTTTTTTCCAATTCTTCTTTAATCCTTCCGACATCATCTTCCCGTTTATTCTTCACATTTTGTCTAGTCAAATTTTATTTCAAAATTCTGATGATGCATGCCCAATACAACAGTGAACACTACGTGAACTAGTAATGGACATAAACCCGTTGTTTGCGGTGTCTTGATCAGGTACACATGTATACTATATATAGCAATTAAAGATTATAGATTATTGGGATGGACAGAAAACAAAGTGGGTTTGCTGCCATGCACTCTCTGCTATTGTCTTTTGCTACTGTCTTTAAAAGATGCACGAGAGAGAGAGAGAGAGAGAGAGAGAGAGAGAGAGAGAGAGAGAGAGAGAGAGAGAGAGAGAGAGAGAGAGAGAGAGAGAGAGAGGAGAGAGAGAGAGAGAGAGAGAGAGAGAGAGAGAGAGAGAGAGAGAGAGAGGAGAGAGATAGTTATAAATGTGGCATCAAATGGTTTCTTAGCATCAGTTCCTTTTCAAAAATCATGCAAATATTAGCAGCGTCGCCGTATCTAAATTTGCTGATACACATTTTCGCTAGGATAATGAGATGGTTTATTAGGTTCTTGTTTTGGTGGTCGACGTTTCGTTCGTGGATTCCCAGAAGGGCAATGTTTTCAGTTATTTTGAGATGCTGTTGGGTTCGCACGTTGATTTCTTTTTCGACCATTTGCCATAAGGGTTTGGTTTTGGGACAGGCAAAGAAAAAATGCTCTATAAAGTCTGTTTGATCTAAACGGCATGCGTTACATTTGTCCGAGTTTGCAATTCCCATCTTTTTTAGGAGTATGTTTGTGGGGAAGATGTTGTGAAGGATCTTCCAATGAAGAACCCTTAGTCTGGTTTCTCGGGTGGCGTTGATTACAGCCTCCCAGTGATGCTTGTTGATAGATACATGCAACTTTCTGTTCCAAAAGTTTACCGCGCATGGTTGTGTTTCTTCCGTGAGCAATCTTCGAAAGTGTTTAGCGGTGAGAGTGTCTACTGTGATGCCATTTAGTGTCATGCGTGAGGGGTTTTGTTCTGGGTGGTCAAAGAGTTTAATTCGGTTGCTTGCAAAGGCCTGCTGAATTGCAGAACGCATTGCGTTGTATTCTAATATTCTATGTGGGGCTGGGCCTACCAGCGCCTCTAGATCGCCAAATGTGATTATTTCGAATCTGTCGCTAAGGATATCGTTGAGCTTGTGTAATCCTTTTGCAATCCAATCTTTCATGTACAGGCTTTTACGTTTAAATTGTAGATTGGAGTTATTCCATATAGCGGAGTTTAGGTAAAGTTCTCTTGCCTCGTTCTCATCAAATTTAGATCTCAAGTTTAACCAGGCACGGAGGACGTTTTTCCAAAAGTTTCCTATGTTTGGGGAGAGTCCATTTAAGTCCGTTGGGTTTGAGGGAGTTGCCAATATGTCCAGGTCGTTAGATAGTTTTGAAAAGACGTGAACTGGGTATGCCTTCCATGCGCTGCTTGTGTCCCCTTTTACGAGTTTGGGGACCCATGTGAGGTACAGAGCTTCTTGGAGTGTTTTCATATCTATCATCTTGAGACCTCCAAGGTCGGTACCTTGGGTAAGTACCTTACGTTTGACTTTTTCAAATGCTTTTTTATTATTATATTTCTTTTTCCAGATGAAAGTAAATAGTTCTCGATTAATTGCAGCCAAAATGTCCTCCGGGAGGCCGATGGCTTGCATGATGTACACAAACTGAGAGATAAGACATGTTTTAGCTACAACAATTTTACCTTGTATACTTAAATTTCGTCTTGACCATTGCTTTATTGCCTTTTTCATGTTTTCGATTTTTTTCGACCAGTTGTCTTCAATTTCTTGTGCACTCACATTGCTGTTAAAGTAAGTGCCAAGAATTTTTATTTGTTTTACCCATTTAATGCCGTGGGGGGAATTTTCGTTATTTTTGTCTTTTCCTAGCCACATTGCTTCTGTCTTTTCCTTGTTCATGTTGAGGCCAGAAATCTTTGAGAAGTTATCAAATATATCGATTATCTTGTCCAGGTCAGTACCGTCTTTAAGAAAGAGTGTAGTGTCGTCTGCAAACTGTTGGATTTTTAGTATCAGCTCTACATTGTGGTTTCTCTTGATCGCTATCCCGTTTACATTACTATCCCTGATCTTTATTGCAAGCACTTCTACTGCTAAGATGAACAGCAGCGGGGACAGTGGACATCCTTGTCGTATTCCTCGTTCGATTCTGAAGGGTTCAGAGATCCATCCATAATGGTTTATGGAGCTTTCTGTTTGCTCTATGAGAGTGCTTATCCACTGTTGAAAGTTGGGGCCGAAGCCATACAGTTTGAGGCTGTCCTCTATGAGTGTTTTGGAGATTGTGTCAAAAGCTTTTGTAAAGTCAATTCCGACCAAGATTCCTGGGAGCTTTTCCTTATTCAGATAGTTGACTGTGTCGTCGATTGTTCTGAGGATTGTTGCAACGTTCCTGCCTTTTACAAATCCGCACTGATCCTCAGCTATAAGCTTGTGTATAACTGTACCAAGCCTTCTGGCTAGCGTTTTTGCGGATATTACCTTTTCATATCCGTGTATGCAACTGGACTTTGAAGCTAATGAAACGATTAAAAAAAAAAAAATCCCGATGTAGCCGATATTTCCAGCAAGAGACATAGGTTGTCGTGAGACCCTTTGCAAGAGGCACATATTCTCAGGGGCTTATGAGAATCTATGCCTCTTGCATGCAGTTGAATGTTTCTGGCCTATATGAGTAACGTATTTTGATGTTCACGTGTCTGTGTGCATCTTGACTGTGAATCTAACGGGATGGGTGACAAAATCATCCTGATGTAGTCCTAGCAAGACCCAAAGATTCTCATGAGACCCTTTGCAAGAGGCAAAGATTCTCACGAGCCCCTGCGGATGCAGGGGCTCATGAAAATCTGTGCCTCTTGCAGATGCGGGATGTTCCTGGCCTAATATGAGTCACGTATTTTGATGTTCACGTGTCTGTGTGCAGCTGGACTTCGAAGCTAACGGGATGGGCGACAGAATCATCCTAATGTGGCCCATCATTCTCACACACCGCATCACGCCGGAGTCGCCGTTGTACGATATGCGGCCGGCAGACCTGTCCGCCGACAAGTTCGAGATCATACTCTTCCTCACCGGCACCGTGGAGGCTACTGGAGAGGTACTGTGTGTATTTGTAGGCCAGAAACTTCCGTCTGCAAGAGACACAGATCCTCATGAGCCCCTGCATCCGCAGGGGCTCATGAGAATCTGTGCCTCTTGCATAGGGTCCTAGGTACTTTGTGTATTTGTGGAAGAAGAGGGGTGGGCGGGGGAGGGGGTGGGGGGGGGGGTGGGGGAAGTGGTCAGGGAGACGGGTGGGTACGTTTGTTGCTTGGGAGGCGAGGGGTGGGGTGGATGGGGGCATTATCACGTTTATTCAGTTTGGGTCTAAAGGTTATGACAACTGATAGTTTTGGTCTCAGGCGAATTAAAGTGTTACAAAATAGGTAAATGTTGGGGGAGGGGGACGGGAGGGGCTTTAGGTGTTTTGAAGTCTACCGTCAGCTTTATAGTAAGGAAAGACAGAATGTTGAGATCCTTTAATACATGTAGTGAGGATGACAGCAGGTAAAGCCCCGTAATAGTAAGGACCGTTTTGCTGTATATTTTGTCCTTATCACTGCGGGTAACGTCCTCGGAGCACCCGTATTTTATTCCCGGATAGAACCTCTGACTGTGGACGTCAAGGAGGCAACTCCTTGCGAGCAAGAGGATATATTCTCGTGAACCCCTGCGGGTGCAGACTGCCGAATCTAGCAGACGGAGCGGTATGGATGAATCCTCGGAATGTTTGAAGTCCGCGCAATGTTTGGCCCGCTTCTGTTTTAGGGATACCCTCTATAATACGTTCTCTTTCCTTGACAGGTGTGCCAGGCCCGCACGTCCTACGTTCCTCGCGAGATCCTGTGGGGACACCGCTTCGAGCGGATTGAGGAGTACGACATTTCGCACTGCCGCTGGCACGTGGACTTCGCCAGTTTTGACGACGTGGTCTACTGCCATAACCTGCGTCACAGCGCTCGCGAGCTCGCCAAGTTCAAGGCCGCGAAACCAGACGGCGAGGGGTCCAAGGACGGGGCCGGGACGTCGGGTCAAGGTGAAGAGGTCAAGGGCGCGATGGGTGGCAAGGCCAAGGCCAAGGCCAAGGCCAAAGAGATCCCGCGTGACGTGACAGAGAACGAATACTACAAGAGGGCGCTGAGACTGTTCAGGAGAGACAGCAAGTGATGAGGGATAGAGTGAGATATTGGCAAGAGGCATAGAGTCTCATGAACCCGCGCCTCCGGCGCGGGCTCATGAGACTCTATGCCTCTTGCTAATCGATCTAAACCTCGGGCAGAATGCAGGGAGACCATAAGGAAATAGAGAAAAAAGAAGAGGAGATGGGGTCGGGCCGGGGTCATGAGGGAGGGGGGAGGGGGGTCATGGCGAATTATTGTTCCTGTGTACGGGGCCGATCTGTGAACTGGTAGGCCCTTGTTGAAGTTTGTCTTGCATGCAGTTGGCTTTTGTGCTGTGTCTCACGAGAAGAGACGTGTGCAGGTCAAGAATCGCATCGACAAAGTGCTGCGGACAGCCAATTAACCGTTTGGATGTCGGTAACGCTATTCGTCGCGATGATTTTTGCAGGAATCATCGCGACAAAGGCGATACCGACAGGGTTATTTATTTATTTAGTTGTTTATTGTCGTGGGGGAAGTGCTGGGGTGAGCTAAACAACAGATGGGCATGAATCATCGCCGGAGGAATGTTAATGCATTACACTGGTTGGTTGGTTGGTTGGTTGGTTGGTTTTGGGTTTAACGTCCACCACACCAGACTGATCTTGTACGACCCTAGCGGGCGGTTCACGGGGACAGGGACAGCTAATGTGTATGGCAGTAAGAACTGTACGCTGATCAATTCAGGCGCACTGCTGCTGTGCCATCTTAATTTACTAGACCTGTCCACGGATATGCTAATGAACAAGCTCGTCGTTTTCCTTAGATTTCCATATTGCCACTGGCTTTACATTCTTTAAATATTTCAGGGCCGGTGGAGGATGGTGGTGGTTGTGGGGCATGGGGGCAGGGGGGGGGGGGGGGGTGGGTGGGGGGAGAGGAAGGTGGGGGTGGGGGTGGGTGGGTGGGAACAATTACGTCATATGCTGAAAGCAATATTTATCAACGGTTGTCATGTGTGTGTGTGTGTTATCATCGGTGGCTAAATAAGCATGTAAATACACATTTATTTCAAAATGCGTTTCTTGTCAGTGGTAGTGTCGAGTCTTTTAACTTTTTGATGAGTGAATGTCATAACATAAATTTCATTATCTCGTCCATTTGTGCGATTGCTGATTAAACATGCATTGTTGTGTATTAACTAATCTTTATTTTTTGTGTGCATCGTAGAACTGTACAGGTCAGCCTCAGTATATCACGGTGTACAGGGGAGCCGAGAAATCACATCGCCATATCAGCGATCGCGTTATTGAAGTGCTGAATGTATATAGACTTGTGAAGAAAATTCGCTTCGTAAACAAAAAGTCCTCGGCCGATGTCAGCCTTATCTGGCCCGCGCACATCCGTGCGCGGGCCAACTAAGGCTGACGTAGGCCCGAGGACCATTTGCTCACAAGGCATCCCCATTGGAACCAGAGTCCTGTGCGCGTTAAAAGCTGATACCGTGGACTGTATGGGTGCGCGTTGTATTGAGGCGGACTTGTACTGCTGATTCGTTGCTGTAAGCTATGTGCAGATCATTTGTTTCTTGAAAAATAAAAAAAAAAAAGTATGAAGGCTGTAAACGCTCTTGCCCTGTGTGTAGCGTTATTGCATTTCATCCAAGTTAACCCCTTCGATGCCAGTGATCACTATTTGCGCGTGTGAAACCAGTTCACGCTGACCGACATTCGCGTGAAAAACACAGATTAAATGAGTCCCAAACTAGGCATAAAAAACACAGGACAACAAGAGACATGAATCCTCGTGAGCCCCCTGCGACGGCGGGGTCTGATGATGGTTTATGACTCCTACAGCTGGATAACGCTCGCCATGCCCTGGCAGGTATGGGGTTAAAATGTCAACCCCAGCCCCTCGCGAGGTTTCTTTTATGCGCGCGCACACACACACACACACACACACACACACACACACACACACACACACACACACACACACACACACACAAACACATGGAAGAAAGAAGTTTTTGCCTTGCATTGCATTGCATTGACAAATGCTATAATTTTAGCACAGTCCGTGTTCAAACAAAAGCGATAAGCAACGCACTTTTATTAAATAAATCGAGACGAATTACACTCAAACTCCATTAGTGAACAGACTCATAATGGACACATAATATCAATTTCTTGAAGTAAAACGAGAGAATCAAGACTCCACAACTTTCTGCATTTTGTGAACGAGTTTTGACAATAAGTACTGTGACCGCGTTGAGCAAGAAATCTGTCACTGAAGCAACACAATTTGAGCAGAACATAGTCCTGGGAATCTCTCGATACTATTACTAATGTTGAGTTGGTGTACCTCGCCTGGTACCTAGGTAAAAAGCACTACCAGTGCCTTCCACTCAACATCTACTGCATATAGCAATAGGGACTACCCCCAGGCGCCCCGCAATCCGCTGGAGAATAACCAGTCCTCCCCCCGAGAGGGGAGGCTAGTGCATGAATATTCCAAACAGATATCGGACCTTCTGGATAGATTTAGGTTTTTGCCGCCACAACCGGTTTCGCCCCAAGGTCCAAGATCTGTTTGGGAATATTCATGTACTACTCCCCTCCCGGGGGGGGGGGGGGGGGGGGAGGCGGGGGGGGGGGGGGGGAGGGGGGCAGGATATTTTCAAGCGGATTGCGGGACGCCTGGGGGGTAGTCCCTATTGCTATATGCAGTAGGTGTTCCGTGGAAGGCTTAAAAAGATATGTCTGTCATTCCTTATCTCCCACTACCCTCTTTTTTAGATCTAGTGAGCGATGCAGTCACAGAAAGAGCAGCTGATGTCCTGATGACACAATGCAAGCTTACCAGCCTGGGATTCCATGGCATTAACACAGCAGGAGCATTCTCAGATTTGAAATGAAAAATTACGTCCCTTGGAGATATTCTGATTGAATGCATTTTTTGGCTTTGGGCGACGCCTTTGTTTAAAAGTAAAGAATAATTACACCACAAAATTGTCTAGGTGTTGCCTTTTCAAAATTAGTCTGTCTTCTTCCACTGCAACACCGCATAAAGCTTTAGGGATGCAATCCGCGTTGTACTAGTGGTGCTATCAGTAAATTCTGGAGGCGGTTTCTAGTACATGTGTTGTGTTTGCAATTCAGGTTACGCAGAGTCCGAAATAGCTCAGGCGGTTAAACGTCGGAGCAGGAGAGCGAAGGGAATCGCCGGGTCGTGGGTTCGAATCCCGTCCCGGCCCCGGTAGCTGGACTCACAATCCATGGGGAAAAACGGATTTGTTCAATAGCATGTCCGTTGAAAGGTCCTGGTAAATCAAGGTCAGGATATTCTCCAGCGGATTGCGGGGCGCCTGACATTTTATATAAAAAAGTAACTGATAAATACGAAACACAAAGCTATCTTATTTACAAAAAAATACGAGAACACAAACAAGCCCTCACGAAGTTGCGAGTAAGTGCCCACATGTTAGAAGTAGAAAGAGGAAGGTATACAAACACACCCCGGGAACATAGACTATGTCGCGCATGTGGAGGACGATTGTAGTTTATATAATCAGCTCAGAACCCAGTTAGCTACAAGTATAGACTGCCATAAGCAAAGCCAACTACTAGTAAAAAAGGATGCACAATGCACTCTAGCAAAGTTTGTATTTGACTGCTTCTCCTTAAGGGAGAGAAACGTAACGACCAAACAGCATTGATGTTGCGTATTCCCCTCTCTTCTTTTTCACGCCCCGGACCGTCGGGAGACGCTACAAGACCGGACTAAACCACGGACCACACGAAATTCACCGGCGGTCACAGGAATAATACGGACGGGACTGCACGAACACAGACGTCGCGCGATGAACACCAATGAACTGATATACTGCCGACAGAAAGTGCAAAATTCCGTGTGGACTGAACGAGCTTAAAGAATGATACAAAGTAATGTACATGTTAGTTAAGGCCGATCCCTCTGTGTCCTTTGGCCCCAATGGGTCCCTCGACAATAAACATTGCTATATGCAGTAGGTGTTCAGTGGAAGGCTAAGAAAGATAGGTCTGTCATTCTTTCTCTCCCACTACCCTCTCCTTCTAGTGGGCGATGCAGTCACAAAAAGGGCAACTGATGTCCTGATGGTACAATGCAAGCTGGAATTCCATGGCATTAGCACAGCCAATATATATATATATATATATATATATATATATTATATATATATATATATATATATATATTATATATATATATATATATATATATATATATATATATATATATATATATATATATATATATATATATATGATTGTTGTCTACCGTATTTAAAAAATATGGTACACTTTGAAATGGGGCTAGGTCGGAGCGCTTTCCGGAGCATGCACATGACGTTTTTGGCGTGCGGCTCGGAAATTCTGGCAAAGAAGTAACACGATAAAAATGACGTCACGTCTAGCTAGACCTTGTTAGAGAACGTCTTTTTGGCACCAAACGCCGAGTGTGTGTGTGTGTGTGTGTGTGTGTGTGTGTGTGTGTGTGTGTGTGTGTGTGTGTGTGTGTGTGTGTGTGTGTGTGACAGCGACTAGAGCCCGCGTTTGAGGACGGACAAGCTTAAAATTTTAGGATATTATCTCGGGACTTTTTTTTAATGTTTTGATTAACTCATTCTACCCCAACACCGAAATCCTTAAATTTTGCCGTTGTCCTCTGAAGACTGCATTGCAGTGCAGGCCACAGATCGACCATAATAGTTCAAGGGTGATGCCAGAATAGCTTGGTGCCCGTAGGCGCCAAGCTATTCTGGCATCACCCTTGAACTATAATGGTCGATCCTTATCTTCCTGTTGTGTGTCTGGGGTAGAATGAGTTAAGATGCTCATTGGTGAAAAAATGGACACAAACCGGTTGATCCACACTGGAGTCCGTATTTTTCTTATTTTTACTAGATATTTTGCGTATAGCTAGATAAAAGGGAGATATTGAATGAGTTCTTTAACCAGCATTGTACCTCCAGAACCTTTTGATTGATTATTAAATATGGTTTGAAAAAATATATTTTCACGTTTTTCGGATTAATTTCACGAATTATATAGGTTAATCTAAAAAAACAATTGAATCTTATTTATGAAAAACAAAAACTAACAAACAAACAAAAACAAACAAACAAACAAACAAACAAACAAACAAACAAAACAAAAAACACTAACAATCTTCTCATAAATAATCGCATGATTTTTCGTATACGATATTTACATAAGCCTGCAGTTTGTCTCGGCTGTTGGGTACGATTAGGTCCATTAAAAGCCCTTTTTGTGCAAATCAGACAAAGGTCTGCACCCCTTTTAAGGAGTCATTTGTAGAACAGCTAACATAACTTTATTTTATTTTTTACGACCCCCCCCCCCCCCCCTGCTGTTTGTCCCGGCCCTGGGGTAGGATTAGATCATATTGTAACCTGTAAGCCCTAGGCGTGAAAATCAGCAAGAAAATTGCAAAGTTGATTCTCTGATACGTCAAATGTGGTACCGCGATGAGTGACGCAAAACATCGAGTCGTCACTATGAACGCAGCGTCGTGGGACTAATGATGCCATGAGGTGCGGCTTGAAGTGACGTCATTTCGCTGCTCGTGCTATTATTCTTCTTTAGAATAGCTGTGCTACGCCAAACCACGGAGCGTACGAATGGTGGGAATCGCCGTGTTACTTACTTACTTACGCCTGTCACCCCTCCCAGGGTATAGGCCGTCGACGAGAGACCTCCAGCGACTCCTGTCCTGTGCTTCTCCTTCGATTTTACTCCAGGTGGTTCCCAGTCTCTTGATGTCTGCTTGGAGGTCTCGACGCCAGGTGTTTCTCGGCCTGCCTCGTTTCCTCTTTCCCTGGGGGTTCCATGACAATGCCTGAAGCTGGCTTTCTCAGACTGACCAATCCATCCCCATCTTCTTCGCCCAAGTTCATTCTCTGCTGTTATCTGCTCTGTTCTCTCCCAGAGTCTGACGTTGCTGATCTTCTCCAGCCAGTGGGTTTTCAAGATTCTTCTAAGGCAACTGTTTATGAAGATCTGTACTCTGTTGACTGTGGTTTTTGTCAACCTCCAAGTCTCTGCTCCATATAGGAGAACTGCTTTTACGTTGGAGTTGAAAATCCTGACTTTGGTGTGTTGTGACAGCTGTCTGGAACTCCACACATTTTTCAACTGGAGAAATGCTGTCTGTCCGTCTTTATTTATGTGTGCCAGTGTGTGTCGATCAGAGGGTGGGTTAGAGTAGAATGAGATGGATTCCTGTCGCTACACGAGCCCACAGAGCGTACTAATGGCGGGAAGCGAAATGTGTCCGTCTTTATTGTTTGTGCGCCGACGTGTATGTTGATGAGGGGTTGGTTTAGAGAGGAGGGAAAAGGATCAGCATAATAAGCCTAAAACTACGAAGAACTCTGAATGTTCCTAAAAGATAAACGCATCTAAGCTCCAAACAATAATCACCTTGTTTTTTTTTTTTTTTTTTTTTTTTTTTGAAGAAAATATTACAATTTGATTGTTATGTTTGACTTTTATTTAGTCCCCACCCTCTCACGCCTGTTTGTAATTAATTCATCTTCATCCATCGGCCCGATGGCCTTTTGCGCATTGGGTAACCGTCATGAGAATTCCCTTATGCATCCATCCATGCCGATGAGTGTAACGGTAAGTGCCAAGCATAGTCCACACTCCGCATCATCGTTGCCCATCAATTGTCTTTTGTTTCGTCACAGTGACGACTGACAAGCAGACTATTCTTGCATGTACCGCACAAATATACAGCTCTCTGTTGTTTTCATGTGTCAAGAAGTGAACGACTCCCCCCCCCCCCCCCCCGCCCCCCCCAAACAACCCCGCCCCCTCCCTTCCCCCAATGAAAATTATCTTCCCACGCCATCGTTACATCGAAGGTAGTAGCTCAATTTTCTCACACTTGTTTGTAATTAATTCGTGGTCCATCCATTGCGCTTTTCTATTTCTTTAATTTTTTTTTGTCTGACTTGTCCGTATTCCTTTCATGTT
The DNA here is from genome assembly GCA_036245525.1 of Semisulcospira habei. Lineage (NCBI taxonomy): Eukaryota > Metazoa > Mollusca > Gastropoda > Semisulcospiridae > Semisulcospira > Semisulcospira habei. The sequence continues at coordinate 130,723,212 of BTPG01000007.1, forward strand.
TTTTTAAATTATTTTTTTATTTTTTTTATTTTACGTAGGCTACACAGGACAGCTTGTAAGACAGGCATCATATTCGATTATGTGCCCACTTCATAAAGTCTTCGCTTCTTTGACACGTGTATAATTGATATATTGTATAACAAGCAAATTAATATTATGGAATTTACTTCAGTATGACAAATTTTCCTTCCCAAAATCCTTTCCAGACCCCCCAAAACCAATCGACAGATGTGATTACTTGGACCCCGCCTCCTCTCCTGATCTTGCATCCCACTTCGACTACTCCCTTCGAAAACTTCTAGACACCCATGCACCTGTCACCACCTGCTCCATACCCAACCGACCCACCTCCCCCTGGCTCACTGACGACATAGCCGAGGCCAAGCGCGAGCGCCGACAAGCGGAACGCCGCTGGCGCTCATCTGACCTCACCGTTCACAGACAGATCTTCCAAACAACTAGATCCAAAGTCTGCAGAGTGATTTCCGACTCCAAACGTAAACACCTTCAAAACAAAATCCTGGAGTCTATTTCTTCCAAAACCCTCTACGCTACCATGAACACACTCCTAGGCATTTCTAAAGACTCTCCTCTCCCCAACACACACAGCAAAGAAAAACTCCCGTCCGCTTTTTCCACCTATTTGTCCGACAAAATTCAAACACTGCGCAACACACTTCACACTCTGCCTTCTCCGCCTTGCCCTCCCGACACCCCCTTTTCCGGCACCCCCTCTCGTCCTTCCGGCCCGTCTCTCAGGACAAAGTCCTCAAGACCATAAAGTCCATGCCTCTCAAAACCTGCGAACTAGACCCCCTCCCAGCTTCTCTCTACCGGGACGGCCTTCCAAAACTCCTGCCCTTCATCACCGACATCATCAACACATCTCTAGAGAACGGTTCCGTCCCTGATATCTTCAAGTCCGCCATCGTCCGTCCTCTCCTCAAAAAACACAACCTCGACCCAAACGAACTAAAAAACTATCGCCCAGTCTCCAATCTCTCTTTCCTGTCCAAGCTTCTTGAGAAGGTTGTTCTCAACCAGCTCAACCTCCACCTCGCCGACAACCTCATCAGTCCCTTCCAGTCTGCATATCGCAAACATCACAGCACTGAAACAGCCCTTCTACATATCTTAAACGACATGCTTCTCTCCACCGACTCGGGCAACATCTCCCTTCTTACGCTACTCGACCTCTCTGCCGCCTTCGACACTATAGATCACTCTATCCTCCTCCACCGCCTTCACCACTTCTTTGGCATCACTGATTCTGCTCACTCCTGGTTTCTCTCCTACCTCTCCGACAGACAGCAGTCCGTCACCATCGACGGCGTCTCCTCCAACCCAGTCACGCTCTCCTGCGGAGTTCCACAGGTGTCCGTCCTGGGCCCGGTCCTTTTCACACTCTACACCTCTCCCCTGTCCAACATCATCCAGTCTCACCACATACACCACCACCTCTACGCTGACGACTCACAACTACTAGACAAAGACAAACTCGACAACACTCAGTCACTACTGACTCGCACGGCTGACTGCTACGAAGACGTGAAAAACTGGATGACAGCAAACAAGCGTAAACTGAACGACGACAAAACGGAAGCCATGCTGGTAGGCACTCACCGGAAACTTTCCCAGCTCCCTCCCTATCTCCACCTTCAACTCGACAACACCCCCATCTTCCTCAATGACTCGGCCAAAAACCTCGGCGTTATCCTCGATTCCTCTCTTACCATGACCAGCTTTGCCTCCGCCACGGCCCAGGCATGCTACTTCCACCTCCGCCGCATCAGTCAGATCAGAAAATACCTCACTACCGAAGCCGCCACCAAACTTGCTGTCTCTCTTATCCTATCTCGCATCGACTACTGCAACTCTCTCCTTTTCGGCCTCCCTCACTCCACCACTTTCACTCTCCAGCGCGTCCAGAACAATGCTGCCCGCCTCGTCCTCAGAAAGAAAATATCCGACCAGATCACTCCCCTGCTCAAACTCCTTCACTGGCTTCCCATCCCACAACGCATCCAATACAAGATTCTGTCTCTCTGCTACAAATCCCTAAACAACTGCGCTCCTGCCTATCTCTCCAACTTACTTCACCCCTACACTCCTTCTCGCTCCCTCCGCTTCGCCTCCGACCCTCTCCGCCTCCACATCCCCCGCACCAAGCTCAGCACTTTCGGCCCCCGCTCCTTCTCAGTATACGGTCCATTCACCTGGAACACTCTCCCACTCTCTCTCCGTCAGAAAAACTCTCTCTCCTTCCAGTCCGCCCTCAAAACTCACCTCTTTCAACAGTTCTATATCACCCCACTCCCCACCCCAAGCTGACTGTTGTAATGTATTTCACTATTTGTGGTACGTGAGTCGTTGTCTAAAGCGTGCGAATGCGTGCGCGAAATGTGAGTGCGCGCTTAGAGTTATAATCATTATAAGATAAGCGCATTATAAATACGTAATTATTATTATTATTATTACCCGAATCAAAATATCATCGTCTGACGACTCGGACATTTTGATTCGGGTCTCGTTAACACATCTGCCGGTTATCGGCACTATATCAAGCAACATGCTGCTCAATATACTATAATAATAGTAGTATCCTGCTTTACAAGATTAATCATCATCATTACCATCATCATCTACACGCACTAAACTTGGCGTGTCGTGGTTTATCAATATTCTGACAAAACATTAGTGAGGTTTTGTTTGGACAAACGACTCCCAACAACGAACGGGAGCGAAGGTGTGACGGATATCCTGCTTCTGTTGTAAGCGCAGACAACGGTCCAAACATCTCCAAGAGGCACAGATCCTCATGAGCCCTCCGGGCTCATGAGGATCTTTGCTTCTTGGAGATATTTAGTGTGTTGTCTGTCCTTAAGGTACAAACTGCTCACCCGCTGTGTTTCTCTTGTTCGTTGTTAGGAGTAGTCCTGTGCAAACGTAGCCTCTCCTGTGATAGAAGTGAGGCAGCTACACAGTAAACACAGATCCTGGGTGAGATGCGGGTCTTAACTGGCTTACGCACAGCTGCGGCCGAAAAAAATTAATAGACATAAAAATGAGGAAAGCGGAACATAGCAATAGTGTGCACATCTTTCTAAATATTTTGGGGGCGTGGGGAGAGAGGAGGTGTATGCAGAAGCCCTAGAACCCCTCTTACCGACCCCCCACCCCCACCCCCCACCCCCCCAAAAAAATAAAATAAATAAAATAAAATAAAATCAGTCCTTGTCACGTGATGTCATGCCCGTCAGTCCGGGCTTATCAGAAATCCGCTAAAAGTGATGATAAAATATGAAAGTTTTAAGTCTTTAATTACCTCCAGCCAGACCAACTGACCAGCAAAGAGGTGAACGGCGCAACCGCACGTGCCCGAACAGGCGTTAACAACGGCGGACTTGAAAACGATGAAATCGACGAATATTCCGTTCGCAATCAAATGTATGAGTCCAACGGTTTTTTCGTCTCGGGGGGTGTAGGTGGCGGTAGCTGTGAAGTAGTACGTCCCGTCATAAGGGACGGTAACTATTCCGGTGGTGTTGCTGTAGGAGTTTGACTCGTCGACGGCCATATCACTGAAGATAAGGTGAGATCCAGAAAACAGTAGTCCACTATCCCGTATTAACACGCCAGACTGGAAGAAGAACCGTTTGGAGTGTAGTTCTGAAAGAAATGACAAGCACGTGTACACACACACACACACACACACACATACACACACACACACACACACACACACACACACACACACACACACACACACACCGTGCGTGAAAATATTTATTTTAATATATCTCATCAATGCGCACTCACACGATTCATAACATATTGTTCATTACCCTGAAAATGCCCGTCAGATTCCTGTCACCGATGCACAGTGTGACCGCAAGCATGGGATGACCGTTGCAGAATCGATCACCTCTTAACACGGGTTGTATGAAATAGCACGAATGTGACGAATGTGCCATTTCCTACTACCCGTGTTAAGAGGTGATTGATTACGCAACGATCATCCCATGCCTGTGAGTGTAACTGTCATAGAGGCTACTTATATACTGACTTCCATTAAAAACGCGAAAGTGTCTGTAAGTGTACCCCCAAACAAAGAGCCAAAGCTGACAGCATTACAAGAACATTTTATTTGTTGCTTACTTCAGATGTTCAGCCTACTGTCTGAGCTACCTTCACACAAAAATTGGATGAGTTATCGCCCATGGCTACCTTGGAGGTCTCTGGGTTTCATTAGTGGTGAAAATAAGCAAAACCGGACACACTCTGTGAAGCAAGTTTCCTGTGAAATGTTTTACACACACGTTGTGTGGATTCCTCGCGCTGGGACCATATGGCTTGAGGCGCGTCCCCTGGGTGGTGGATAGGGGGTCCCTCGCGAGAGGGGTGCACCAAATGAAATACGGTGCCGTGAACCAACATGGTCTAATGGAAGGTGACCCCGACAGAAAGCCCCTGGTCCTCCTAGCAAGGGGGTTGGGCGTGGGGGTAGCTTCCCCACCCTGCAAATAAGGAAATAGCTACAAAAACGCCGACGAAAAAAAAAAAGACAAACAGCAATTCCTTTCCTGGAGGAGGAAGGTTCTTCTACTAGAAGATTTATGACGTCCTGTGGTGAAAGCCGGAAGTCTTCCGAAGCCACAGGACCGACCCACCTCTCTCTATCCAGGGACACAACCATGGGCACATGGAATGTCAAGACCATGTACCAGAGCGGCAAGGCCACCCAGATAGCAGCGGAAATGCAAAAGTACACCCTTTCCCTGCTAGGTATCAGTGAAGCCAGATGGACGCAGTCTGGCCAGAAAAAGGCTGTTAAGTGGGGAGATGATTCTGTATTCAGATTATGAAGAGGAGAATGCCCCCCATACAGAAGGAGGAGCATTCATGCTGTCACCAGTGGCACAGAGAGCGCTGATGGGCTAGGAACCTCTTGGGCCAAGAATTATCACAGCAGCCTTTAGAACCAAGAAAAAGATCAAGCTGAATGTCATCCAGTGTTATGCGCCCACTAATGACAGTGACGAGGAAGAGAAACAAGAGTTCTACGACCGACTCCAGAGTGCTGTGGACAAATGTGCGGAGCGAGACATCACCATCGTCATGGGCGATTTTAATGCCAAAATAGGGGAGGACAACACCGGATACGAAGAGGTGATGGGGAGACAGGGACTAGGGGAGATGAGTGAGAACAGGGAGAGGTTTGTAGACTTTTGTGCTGTGCTCTAAACAGACTTGTCATTGGAGGCAGCATCTTCCCACATAGAAGAATACACAAAGCAACTTGGGTCTCACCTGACCATACTACAGAGAACCAAATAGAACATATCTGCATTAGCAAGAAATTTAGAAGATCCCTTCAAGATGTTCGAGTGAGGAGGGGAGCAGATGTCGCCTCAGACCACCATCTGCTTACCTTAAGAATAAAGCTCAAGTTAAAGAAAAGCCGCACAGAGACAACAAGAAGACAGCGCTAAAATGTAGGTCTCGTGAGAGAGACTGGAGTGAGAGAAGAGTTCAAACTGGTGCTGTCCAACCGGTTTCAAGCGCTACAGGAGCTAGTAAATGAAGAGGAGGCGTTCACCACAGAGCAGCAGTGGAAGGGAGTTAGAGAGGCGATGAACTCAACCTGCAAAGACACTGTAGGGTTCAGGAAACACCATCACAAGGACTGGCTGTCGGCACAGACCTCGAAGAAGACAGAAGTGAGGAAGCAGAAGAAAGCAGTTGTCAACAACAGTCGCACGAGAGCAGCCAAAGCAAGGTCACAGGAGGAATACTCGGAAGCCAACCGCGAGGTGAAGAGGAGTATCAGGGCAGACAAGAGGGCCTACACAGACAGTCTGGCAGCAGAGGCAGAAAAGGCAGCAGGCAGCGGCAACATGAAACAGCTCTACGACATTACCAGAAGATTGTCAGGCAAGTATGGCCATACAGAAAGACCAGTAAAAGACAAAGAAGGCAAGCCTATTGCAGACAGAGCAGACCAACTCGACAGATGGGCCGAGTATTTTGAAGAGTTACTGAACAGACCTAGCCCACCCGACCCCCCAGACATCCAGCCAGCAGAGACCGACCTACCCATCAGCTGTGACAGACCCAGCCGGGAAGAGATCAGAAGAGCAGTGGCATTTTTGAAGAACGGCAAAGCAGCAGGGCCAGATGGCATCCCAGCGGAGTCTCTAAAAGCAGACCTAGAGACAACAGTGGAGATGCTGTACCCACTGTTTGGAAAGATCTGGGAAGAGGAGGTGATGCCGGCTGAATGGAAGGAGGGGTACCTAATCAAGCTTCCCAAGAAAGGCGACCTCAGCAAGTGTTCCAACTACAGAGGAATCACCTTGCTGTCAGTACCAGGAAAGGTCTTCAACAGGATCATCCTGAAGAGAATGGAGAGCTCCGTTGACCCCCAGCTGAGAGACCAGCAAGCAGGATTCAGGAAAAGCCGATCATGTACAGACCAGATCGCCACTCTCCGCATCATCGTGGAACAGTCTCTGGAGTGGAGCTCCCCGCTGAACGTCAACTTTGTGGATTACGAGAAGCATTTGACAGCGTGGACCGAGAGACTCTGTGGAAACTCCTACGACACTACGGTGTACCCACAAAGCTCGTCCGCCTGATCAAGAGCAGCTACGATGGCATGACATGTCGCGTGATCCACGAAGGGCAGTTCACCAGGGAGCTCCCGGTCAGAACCGGTGTCAGGCAGGGGTGTTTGCTGTCTCCGTTCCTCTTCCTACTGGCCATAGACTGGGTCATGAAGAGGACCACAGACGAAGTGGAATACAGTGGACACTGTGGACACAGCTTGATGACCTCGATTTTGCAGACGACTTGGCTTTACTGTCGAACACTCATCAACAAATGCAGGACAAGACCACGAGGCTTGCTGACATCTCGTCCCAAGTGGGCCTCACCATCCACAAACAGAAAACAAAGACAAGGAGGCTAAACGCAACCAGGGAAGAACCAGTCTTGCTTGCTGGCACCCCGTTGGAGGAGGTGGAGTCCTTCACCTATCTCGGGAGCATCATAGACAAAAAAGGCGGCACTGATGCAGATGTCAGAGCACGAATCGGTAAAGCCAGAGCAGCCTTTCTCCAGCTGAAAAAAGTGTGGAGTTCCAGAGAGCTGTCAAACACACCAAAGTCCGGATTTTCAACTCCAACGTAAAAGCAGTTCTCCTATATGGAGCAGAGACTTGGAGATTGACAAAAACCACAGTCAACTGAGTACAGATCTTCATAAACAGTTGCCTTAGAAGAATTTTGAAAATCCACTGGCGAGAGAAATCAGCAACGTCAGACGCTGGGAGAGAACAGAGCAGATAACAGCAGAGAATGAACTTGGGCGAAGAAGATGGGGATAGATTGGTCACAGTCTGAGAAAGCCAGCTTCCAGTATCACTAGGCAGGCATTGTCATGGAACCCTCAGGGAAAGAGGAAAAGAGGCAGGTCGAGAAACACCTGGCCTCGAGACCTCCAAGCAGACATCAAGAGACTGGGAACCACCAGGAGTAAAATCGATTTAGAAGCACAGGACAGGAGTCGCTGGAGGTCTCTCGTCGACGGCCTATACCCGGGGAGGGGTGACAGGCGTAAGTAAGTAAGTAAGTTGTGTGGATTGCTTATGATGTTATTACCTGCCTCAAACGAAATTTGACTCGAAAAATTCATTAGAGAACCAGGACTTTCGGTGCACATTATTTTCTTAATAAATCTTATTTGATTTAATGGGAATTACTTTCTAAACATTTCTCATGCTCTAGTGACTGACACAGAGATAAAGATCACACGCATATCCATTTATTTTGATCATGTAAATATGACCACTAACCTAAAAATAAAGAACTTTTTGATTTTCATGTTTGTAGGTCATGTTGATTATTTAGGTGCCTTTGACAAACGAAAAGTAGGTGAAGACCAAACAGGCCGGATTTTTATGCACACGGACACTAGTGACACTGCACATTGGTTGACTTTCAGCTGTGTCCTTTCAGATGCTCTCCATTTCACTTTCAATATTCTGTGATGGTATTGTCACTGATGACGTCATAAGTCATCGATGTGCGATTTTTAAGACTAAACATTCTATTTGCACACGACATAACACACTCTTTATAACATTTTATAATAAATTAATGACGTCAAAATAACCCGGATTAAAGTATATTTACGCAGAAAAACGCTATGGTAAAAAAATTCGCGTTTCTTTTTTTGATCAGTATATCTCTCGTCGTACTGGCCTGCGATTTGGTTATGTATGCAGTGAACGTATATTGGTAGTTGACGTGTTTGGCCAGCGTTTTGATCTTGATTTTCATACGGAGATCATGTGGATACTTGCTACCGGACGATTGTGCGGTGAAAGTGGAGGTGGAAGGGTGGGGTCGATCTTTTGGTTTGGACCTTCAGCCCGAGACAAACATGGCCCTCGTAGGGCTACGTTTGTTTTCCCACTGACCGAAATATCAAAAGGGGAGGTGGGTGGAGAAAGGGGAGGGGGTTGCGGGTGGAGAGGGGGGGGGGGGGTGATGGGGAGTGGAGGGGGGAACCATACGCAACTGCACTGCTTCTATAGTATAACGCCTAACCTCCGAGTGAGCTCTATGCGCTGCTGCCATTCCGACTCCCCCCCCCCCCACCCTCCCCCCGATATTAATGTCACTTATTATATTGCTCTGCTCAGTAACAACTGACGATTCTACAAAATACACTTACCCTTCAGACCTTGCACGTGCTGCGTAAGTTCTCTATTTTCTGTTTTCAAGTTTGTTATTTCAGCTGTTAATTGTCTGTTTCCTGTTTTCAGGTCTGTTATTTCAGTTTTCAGTTCGCTGTTTTTCTCTTGAAGCGCTGTCAGCCCCGCCTCCAGCAGGGTGAATCGAGCTTGCATTTCATCCACATGAACCGTGGCGCCCTCAAGTGCCGAGCTGTCCCTGGGAAGACATGCGGCGGCTGGAGAGTCCGGAGGTAAACTGCAATTGTAGTTTCCACCAGACACAGGGTTGGGAAGCAGCAGGCTGAACGTGTCGCCGTCTTTCTCGGAGCTTGGTAGCCTTTGCTGGGAAGGTGTCTGAAAGAATAACTATAAATAATTACCCGTTTGCGCAACAGGCCATCAGTCCGACATCGGCCGCCGTTGTCCCGCGCACGGCCGTGCGCGGGCCATACGGCGGCCGACGTCGGACCGATGGTCTTTGCGCACTGGGTACTCTCGTGGATTGTTACGGTGAACGTCAGCCAAATCAGTCACTCCACTGATAAGAGACGTTCAGAGGAGTGGAGAAAGGCAGCCCACGCTGTGAGTACCAGACTTGAAAGGCATTGAGAGAGCCATAGTAAACCAGAGCAATATAGTAGGCACGATATCAAAAGGAAATGTGGGATGAATTCTGATGTCTCGGGTGGAGCGCGTATGGACCTTTCTTAGCGCAGGTATTCCATCTGTAACTGTAACTCTGTAATGTCAGGTCAGTATTTCAAACGATCTGCCCTACAGTCTCCAGAAGATTCAAAACCACGCAGCAAGACTTGTACTGAAAAAAATCAAAGCGTGACCACATCACTCCTTTGCCTAAGCAGTTACACTGGCTTTCTGTGAAGTTCAGAATTGAATACAAAATTGCAATCCTCACTTTTCAGGTCTTTGATAAAACACTCCCGGCATACTTGTTCTCCTGTCTC